>LWDY01000023.1:0-1203155 GCA_001624995.1 Puccinia horiana
CAAGTTGAGATCCTTTCAAACCAGCGTTCAATCCTCCAATCCGACCCATCCGACCAGTCCCCAGACTCATTGCCACCTGGTGACCGGCCCCTACCTAAAGAACAGGTCCGTAAATCCACATCGCCATGTCTTTAAATCTAATCTTCTAAAACTTAACCTTGTTACCCTCTCATATTCATTTCCGCAGGAACAGCCACTCTCACATCCCTACAGCCACCTCCCTCCATTACCGGAAGTAGGCCGTACATCATCCATCAGCTCGGATTCTACTACTCGGGAAGCCATACAGTCCCAGCACTTCCAACTACCCCCACTTCCCCAGCCCGTTACCAACGAGGAACAATCACGGACATCTTGTAACCCAGAATCGCTCACCCAATCGTGTGAAATTGCAGAGGAAGAAAAAGACTTTGTCTCTGAAAGGCTCCCAAGTTATCAAAGTGTCCATTCGCAAATCAACCGCAACCGGGCCTCGTCTATCGCCAGTCCATCTCGACGTGGAATGACTCAATCTAACGAAAGTGTAACCACCCTGCGGACAAGCGTTTCCTCCAATGCGTACAATGTCGATCAGACCAGGCCTACTATACTCGAAGCACCCTCTGAATTTCAAGCTGACTCGTCTGATGTCCCAAGGCGAAGCTCGGTTAATCCTCGTCCTGTTTCCCAGCATTCATCTAGGATTTCTGATTCCACTTGTGATTTAACTCGAGCCGAAAACTCGCGCAAAACCGTCCCATCTATTAATCAAAACATCCCACATCAATCTCCCCAAAAGCTACTCGTTAGTCAGACGACTACCCAAGGGACGATAAGCCAGCGGCGTCGCAGTCCTAGCTGCCTTGATCCCACCCGTCGATCTCTATCAAGATCGCCAGGTCATCATGAAACAGGTGCTACACCATTCATCCAACCCGATAACTCTCCTCTTCTCTCATCTTCAATGAACCGACGACCATCAAACCTTTGTTTGGTGGGGACCGTACCCTCAGCAGCAATCCCCATACGGCTTCGATCTTATTCGCAACCTGGAAAGCGGCCTGGTTTGCCGCCCGCTTTCCTCCTACATAACTCACACCCGGTGCCTAATTCACCCCTCAGACCTGAATTATCTAAAGGGCCGAACATCCCAAAGCTCTCTTCTGTCGCACACATGACTTCACTTCCACCCAATAATCTGATTCCCCAAGACATTCTACAGTCAGCAAGGGCAGATTCTCACCTGCCTACCGCAGGCCCGAGCCACGTCTCCTCCATTCCTCCAAGTTATCTCAACAGTGGAATGACCAGATCAGAATCTCAACATGCTTTACCTGCCTATGAGATCCAACCTTATGTCCATGCGTCACTTTCGCCTGGATCGATGTATGCAGGAAGCACCCCTCCAGTCGGAGAACTGCCATCGTATCCTAAAATTCCTGCACGCCGACCATTCCACCTGATGCGACAGATTCGGGCGTCGATGTCTAACGGTGCCTTCGTATCCCCCCGACTCTACGTACCCCGGCAAATTTGGCATCAAGTGCAAATCAAGTTACATGGACTGGAAACCAAGATCAAATTGATGGACACGCTCATAGCGGGACTTGAACTAGTCGAGCGAGATGGAGCTGGGTTAGTCGGGGTTGACATACCAGGTTCAGCAACAAAAGAACCTGTCTGGGATTTTGCTGAGGGCAGGAAGCCGAAACCGCCCCTATCCTCTCAAGTCCTAACGGCTACCGAGCGCTTCATGAAGCGTCTCGAGATCTTTGAGGAGCTACTAGACAACCTTCAGACTGGTGGTGCCAAGAAGCTCGGTCTCAACACTACCGGAGTCCAAGAGACTGCGTATGGTCAAGATACCATGCGCAAAGGTGGTGGTTTTGGTACGCTGATGGCACACAAACTTGGAAAAGGTTTAGATCGGATCACCCTGGGACGAGGGTATGTAACCGCCAGTTTAAAATACCCAAGATCGACTCTTGACTGACTCCTTATTTGTTTCCTGTTCTCAAACAGGAATACTGATCTCCCAACCTTATATGTTGATACTATTGCCCGACTGTTCGACAAATCACAAACAATCGGTACGTGTCACATGTCTTCGATTTAATTTCCTAGTATTATCATTCTTATTCAACTTTGGTGCACGATCTATCAAAAAATAAAAAAATAAAAGATGCCCATCTAGCCAGTCTGGACCTTGCGGCCCGAACCCAAGGCAATTCAACCGGAGCAAGGATGTATGGGGCGATCGGGCAACAGTCGAAGCAGCATATCGAGGGTCGTCTACGGAGGGTGTCAGAGTTTTACTCGACGGTAGTTTGTCGGTTCGTGGTTGCAGATATGGGAGTACTACTTGATGTGAGTGGTCTGAGCACCTAGCAGTTTCTTCAAGTATCACTCCCTTCTCTCGCGCCGATCTGACCCCAAATATGTTTTGCGCTTGAATTGAGATAGAAATACGTCAAGAGAGGGGGGAACTGGTGTAGTGACTGAGTTGATTGTTCGTGAAAACTTGGTGGGGAATGTATATTCGGTTGTGATGAGCATTTCTCTTTGCGTTTGTTTGAAGTTTGTTGGCGTTTTGTGTTTGATCAGGATCAATTTCTATAGTTATATTATATGCGGTTCAGTGTTTAGATTCGTGTTGTTTTTTGTTTTTTGAGCCTTCTCAACATCCTCTTCGATACAACATCTGCTTGGGTTACTATGTAGGGTTTCTTCTGTGTTGTGTTGTTACTTCGAGTATTCATCTTTTTTTTTTCATTGCATCCCACATAATCCTGCAATATTAAAGAACATTTGTATTTTTTTTTATTAAGTGGCTCGGTTGAGCTGTTACCGATGGTTCTCTTGAGAGTCACAGCCTGGTTTCTGGTTTCTGGTTTCAACTTTCTGGTTTCTGGCTTCGCTTCCGATCGAAATCGGTTGTCCCGTCGACCCAGATCTGAGTGGTCTCCCAGCCGCGCCACTCTGTTCTTGAGCCTCTCGCTTAAGCCTCCCTCGCCTTCTCCCGCCTTCCCTTCCCTTTCGCTTTCGCTCTTCCTTCTCTTTTCCCTAACCCTTCCCGATCGTCGTCTTGAGCTTGCACTGTCTTATTTACCATCTTCTTCTCCCTCCGTCCGCCCGCCCGCCCTCCTCCCCTCTCCCCCCTTCTCCTCCTCTTTTCTGCTACTATCTTACAGTAGTCCCTCATGGCTGCTGTAACTTCTCCTACCCTCGCCAATACGGCTTCCCCCGAAAAATCCGCTCCTCGTCCCAATGGAATGCCTATCAATTCCACTGGTGCCGGCGCCGATCCCGCCTCCAATGTCACTCTTCGTGCCCTGGTCTCCACCAAAGAAGGTTTAGTCCTCGTCTGCTCCAGCCTGTTGTTCCACCATGGAGCTAACTGCTTCTCCCTCTCCCCTCATCAACAGCCGGTGTTATCATCGGTAAAGGCGGAAAGACCGTCGCTGAGATTAGAGAACAGACCGGTACCAAAGCTGGTGTCTCGAAAGCAGTCCAAGGCGTCCATGACCGAATTTTCAGCGTCAGTGGTGGCTTGGAAGGTGTCAGCAAAGTCAGTTCACCATCTTCCTCCTTCATTATATACTCTATCCTATTTGATCTCTAACCATTTTTTTAATCAATCCTTACATTCATCCTTTAGGCTTATGCTATCGTAGCCGAAGCTATTTTACAGAATCCACTCGCTGCTACCGATCCCGCCCTCACCGTACCACCACCAACTGCAACCACCACCATCATCAGGGTCCTTGTTTCTCACAATTTGATGGGTTCGATCATCGGTCGACAGGGCTCAAAAATCAAAGAGATTCAGGACACATCTGGTGTCAGGATGGTTGCCTCAAAGGAGATGCTCCCTCAGTCTACCGAGCGAGTGGTTGAGGTTCAAGGCACTCCAGATGCTATCCGTGTGGCCATTCATGAGATCGGTAAATGTCTGATGGAAGATTGGGAACGGGCTCATGGTACCGTCCTCTACCAACCTGGTGCCCTCGGTGCCGAAGGTCCCTCGGCTGCCTATCCCGGAGGCGTACTTGCCGGCGGTTTTGGTGGTGCGAACCAGGGCTATAGTAACGGCCGTCGTAGTAGTGCTCCTCTGGGTGCCGCCAACGGAAACGTCTTGCCTGGTGGTGCTCGTCGTGCCTCCAATTACAACTCCGCTGGCGTGGAAAACCCACCACATCGATCCCGAGAAGGCTCACTTGGCGCTAGCCTACCCCCGGCTTCAACCGATCCGGTTTTGCGCACCCAAAATATCTCGATTCCTTCTGACATGGTCGGAGTAAGTCACCGATCATCTCGTAATCTTTTGTCCTGTCTCACTGACTGAAATTATATCATGTGTCACTCTCAGTGCATCATCGGCAAAGGTGGTGCCAAAATTAACGAAATTCGCAGACTATCGGGCTCCAAGATCAGCATCGCTAAAACCCCTCACGATGAATCTGGAGAGCGCATGTTCACGATCATTGGCTCACCCGAAGCGAACGAAAAAGCCTTATTCCTCCTATACAACCAACTCGGTGCGTACCTATCCTTTTTTGAACTTGCATGATTACCAAATTGGTCACATAACCAGGCAGCTAATCCTTATGTGTAATGCTTTCTACAGAGAGCGAAAAGGAAAGACGTGTCAGCACAGTTCAGGAGGAGGCACATTAAAACACATACCGATGATATTGTTGGGCTTGGCGCTCTTTTCCCTACACACTAATAACCATCTCGAGTTTCTCTAACCATCATTTCGGTTTCTCCGCCTAGTGGAGCCAACAGAACCGTTTTGATGCCCATCTTGACCAACTCGGGACGCTTGACTGAAGCAATTTTCGTTTGTCTCATCCATCCTTTCCAAAACAAAGCAATTCCTCAACTCAATGAGAAATATCTTTAGCATCAACAACTAAATGCCTATCTGATAAAGCTGTCCTAGTATTGCTTGACCTTTACCCCCTGCCCTCATCCTCATCAAACATAATGATTATCATTTAGCCCAGTAATGCAATCTGCAATCTCAGAGAGGAATTCATACACAACGCCTTTCTGCACTTATCCTTCGATTCTATGCCTATCTTACATGAAATTGCTTTCTTTCCTTGTCCTTATAAATGGTTATATACTTGCTTACTGACATTCTCATCCTCTGGGATGGGACAGGATGGCACATCACTTAAGCTGAACAAGAGATGTGGATCCCCAAGTTGCACCATCCAACTTCAGGCCTAAGTGTGTTGGTCTTATTTTTTTAAAAAGTGAGGTTTTGCTGGTAGCATTGCATGCTATGAATCTAAGTAACAAACCCTTGAGTTAACATGATTGGATAATCTAACACTACTACAATTATGCTAGTGTCATTGGGGTAACTCCAACTACTGGCCTCATTTTTTATTTATGTAGTGAGGTTTTGCTGTGCATTACACTTCATGAATCTGAGTAACAACCTCTTGAGTTAACATGATCAGATTGTCTAACACTGCCACAATTATGCTAGTGTCATTGAGGTTTTTATGGCAGTTCCCAACCATAATGCATCATGTACAATTTGGGTAACAGGTGTGAAATTGTGAGCAGAGTGTTAGGGGTAGGTGAGGTTTAACATCAAAGGGACAACTAATAGTAGGTATGAAAATTTGAAGGCAGTTGTGTGTGGTAGTTGTCCAAGGTTAGAAGTGGTACTGGCAAGGAGTTCTAACTTAATGAAGCCCCTTGTCTTCCGAGGGGGGACTGAAGTCCTGCAGGGACCCTCCAAAGGAGGCACTTACGCCTCAAGTCACCTTGCTTGCCTGAGGCCACTAAATTTTTAGTAGGCAATTAATTTGAATTAGCCATAACTCCTCTCTCAAACTGATTGCAAAATTCTGTCTTGACAGAAATCACTGCCCAATTTTTCCCCTTCCCTTCATATAGCCAGCATCAAAAATTTCTTGGATCAGATGCCCACTTTTGCACTTCAATGTCCAATTTTTTGTCTGCAAAATCAAAATCCTGTAACAAATACAACTTGTGCCACTCATACAGATAGTGATCCATTAGCAGAATTTCTCATGAATCATTGTTACAAAGGCAAATTGTGGGATGAGAATGGGAGGATAGGATGCATATGACCAGACCAGTCAAAAGAGGAGATCAAAGTGCAGATGTTCTTCTGCAATATGTTGAGCTGGAGATTCAACACAAAGGGGCTATGGAGTGATCTTTGGAAAAAACTGATATCCCTAATTGCCTCAGGCAAGCAAGGCAACTTTGGGCATGAGTCCCTCCTTTGGAGGGTCCCTGTGGGACTTCAGTCCCCCCTCTGAAGAAGAGGGACTTCATTAGGTTAGCAAGGAGTTGTGCTTGCCAGGATTCAAACATCAGACTCTTGCATTCAATTGATACAGATGATATGTTGTCACAGGGGTAAAACCAAGCTTCTGTGGGTCATGGCTACCGCTAGGCCATCCCCCTTCTTGGTTGCATTGGTGGCTTCACGCAGTGCTTGGATCAGTAAAACTTTAACTGCAGTCAACAGAGTGCATAGATGTAATCTAGTTGAATTCCCACCCAAATTATCCATCAGAAAGCAAGCATTCTGCACATCAGCATAAGAAGCCTTCACCATGAATTCCCCCTAAAATGTGAGTTCTTTTAGGAGATGGTTACATAACATGTTACATAACATGGAGTTGATAAAGGGATGGTAAGGATTCATGTACAATTCCTTTTAGGAGGGGTCCTAGCATGATAAACACCTAACCCAAAAGCTAGGCTGATAAAAAGTAGTTTCTTTTGCTTATCACCACACAAATCACAGTGGATTGTCTGAGTTTGGTGTGCATCTTCTTCTGGGGTCTCAACTTTCATGGTTAGGGCCTATCTAACCAAGATAGATGTGGCCATGTTGGTATCAACGGTGTTGGATATTTAGGGTTATGAGAGGAACACCAAAAAATGTAAAATTGGGTCCAGTTTTTGATCCAATTTGACAGGTAGCACCTGAGTTGTTGGAGCAGCAGACCTGCTGCATGACCCCTGCTTGTAAAGATAATGTAAATGAAAATAAAAATAAAAATAAAAATAAAAATAAAAATAAAAATAAAAATAAAAATAAAAATAAAAATAAAAATAAAATAAAAATAAAAATAAAAATAAAAATAAAATAAAAATAAAAATAAAAATAAAAATAAAAATAAAAATAAAAATAAAAATAAAATAAAAATAAAAATAAAAATAAAAATAAAAATAAAAATAAAAATAAAAATAAAAATAAAAATAAAAATAAAAATAAAAATAAAAATAAAAATAAAAATAAAAATAGAAAGGGCTGGACTAAATAAACCCTGTTTTTATGCGTTTACACCCACTTTCACATTTTTTGGATTGTCCAGAATGCAGAAGTAAAAATGGGGTTCCACATTTACACCCAGTTTTTTTGTTTAACTTTTCATAGCTTATTTCGAAGCTATTGAATATTTTTGACTACACTTTCAAGGGTTTAGAACGTTTTGTAAACATCAACAGCCTTTTTTTTTGCTCCCACTGTCACACATGTTTTTCTGTTTTTTTCCGACAAAATCAAAGGTGTCATTTCCAGTTTTTTATTTTTCAGAATTTTCAAGTTATTTCCTACACTTTGAAGGGTCTGGCTCTTAATAGTAATTTCCAATTTGCCTGAATGTGAATGATCATCTTTGGCATAAAACACAACAGATCTGTCCTCCTTGATAAGTGGATTGGTTCTTGCCATTTGCCTTGGAAGAATAAGTTATACGGAGGGAAGGAACATTGGTCTTAGCCCAGTCTTGAAAAGCTTAAGGCATTTCATCCTTAGTCTGATATGTCAGCTCTGGAGGTGGAGCAAGGGGATGGGATTTGTGGGGAGATGATTTGGTATGAAGCAGTGGGTTGATGTGAGACATGATGTGGAAAATGTGAAAAAACTTGAGAAATTTGGAAATTTGGAGATGGTGGTAGTCAAGATGAAGAGAATAGAATAATTTTGTGTTTTTAGTGTTTGATGTGGGTTGAAATTGGCCCAGAAAGGAAGATTGGAGTGAAATAAGGCTGGAAGAAAGTGAAAATCAAAGCATTGGAGACATGGATGCTGGGGAGGAGGAAAAATCATTGATTTTCTTCTTTTTTTGCAAATTGGTTGAGTGGTTGTTGAAGATTTATGAGAGCGGTGTGTGATTTTGATTGCGGTGAGCAATTTTTGATGTGATTAACAATGAAATCTGGGTGACTAGACTTGTTTGGCCCTGAAAATCAATATGCACATGTTTTTGTGCATTTGGAATAAAAAAGGGTTTCAGCACAGAAAACCAGGTGCAGTTGTGCATAAAACCAGAGTTTTTTAGTCCCAATAAAAATCAAGAAAAACAAACCTCCTTTATCCCAAGGCTGTAGTAGCTTTACAAACAGAGCCACTTCATGTATGATGCAGATGTACATACACTGTACACATTGTTCTCTTTTTACTAATAAAAAAAACAATAGCATAGCATAGCATCCTTGTTTGCAATACTAGTGATTCTTTCCTATGCTGTGTTACACTGTGCTAAATCAGCTTTTAGCAGAGATATCCTCTGAAATTGGCTGTAATGCAGCAGGCACCAGGACCAATAAATGATCACATGATTCCAAGTGAAATACAAAAGTAGCAAGGGGCCTTTGAGCTTTTATATTTTACCTTGGATCAATCAATTTATTGACTTTTCCTGGTGAGGGCTGATTTGTTTCAGCCTGTTCCCCTATCAGTTCCGTCAACACCGCACATATTACGCTACAAATAGCTTTGTAGCTTTGTAATTTAGCGAATTTTGGTGCTGCTACACTAGAGCTACTTTGTAGCTATGCCCGCGCTACGATTACAGCTACATTCACGTGGGGGACCTCCTTGATCTTTTTAATTGCTATACAGTAGTGTTTATTAATGGCCAGGCGCTACACTACACTGCCAAGGTAGCAAGTACACGCTAACATAGCTTGTAATTGGGCCTACATGGACACTATATTAGTGGGGAGTGAGTGGCCATGGAATTGGATAGAGAGGAATCAACAAGAAAAGATATGGAAGTACAAATGAAGGGACCCTAACAGAAATTTAATCAAGAGGGGATGAGGAAAGGAAGTTAATATTTTTTCTGCACAGTCAAACAAACATGTTTGATCTTTTTTGAATTCTCCTTTTTTTTGAGGCTATTGAGGCGACCAGAAAATTTCAGATAGGCTTCTGCTGCATCAATAATGGTTTGGCAATCAGCAAAGTCTCTGGTGGCCTTCACCCCCTTTTGCAACCACATATGGCTGCTGAGGCATCACTCGATGGTAGCCGCAGATAGACCACTCCTACTAGTCACACACACATCATCAGCTGCTGAGAATGTCCTCTCAACGGTTGCCAAGCTTCCCGGGCATGCCAAGACATCTCTTGCAACCATAGAAAGGCAAGGGAACTCAGATTCATGATTCTGTTGATGAGGAGGGATCAATCCACCTGAAAATAGCTGACGAGTAAGTCGGTTGCTTACCTTCCACCACTGAAGTGGATCACCCTTCTTGCTCAGCAGCCATGCACCATCAACATACTTCTTGAGTTCATTGTCTTCCTGAGATTTACATGACTTTTAGGGATAGTAGTTGAATTCATCTTTGTCAGATTCTTCTCCCCTTACTTCCGGAGTTGGCTGTGGAGCAGTCTTTTTGTGCACCTCCGATTTAGCTTCAAAAGCCTTGTTCAAAAGTGATTCGGAAATATCACTTTATTTGGGGAATTTATCTTTGATCAGGGAAAGCCTCCAAGCGGGGTGAAGAATGGTTGCAAGTAAAATTGAGGTACATCCAAGGGCAAGATTGAGATACTTCTTGGCAATCTTTATAATTGGATCAAACATGACTTTCAGTGCAGAAATCTCAGGGGATCTCTTCCTGTTCTCTAGACTCTCGATCAGCCGATAATACTCATACAGTACCATCGATGCATTAGGTCCATCTTCCTCCATCTGCAATGTCAAAGCTAAAAACTCCTGTGAATATTTCCCACCTTGAGCAAATACTTCAGTTGATTTTCTAAGAAAGAACGACTTACCTCTAACACCGGGGTGAGGGAGTTGACATTCTCCCATTCCTTTGTTGAGACTTTGTAGCCTTTGAAGAAATGTACCGCAGCTGACTTGCCGGCGTACTTGTCTGATTTGTTGTTCAGAAGCTGACCGATTACCTTTCTAGAAGCATAGGCACGTTGCCAGCTGTCATACTCAACTTTCCATCGAATACCATAGGCATCAATTGGGGACCCGAGTAGCCGAGGTTCTTGGCCTAGAGTTTGAATTCTGCGTGTCTTGCAGATGATGATGAGACCCGGAGACATATGTAATCAACCTGAAAGGAGATTCTCAATCAGAGTCAGAATGCACATCAGCTGATTGAGTTAATCTCTTCAACTTACTTTGACTAAGTTATGCCCAATACCTCCTTCAATGTGCCCAGTTGCCGTGATCAGGATTTTTTTGGAATCATCATTGGTTTCACTTGATGAATCACAATGTGAAGCATCATCAGGGTCGATGTCATTGTCCTCTAAGTTGGTCGACCGTTCTTTGATTGTTGAGTTTTCATCTTCATCCATTTCCTCAATTGTCTCTAGGGTAGGAAAGTAATCGGGCTTTCGAGAGGTGACTTGAATTGGGTTCTTGAGCCCCGCCCCCAAGATCAAGGCAACAACATGGCAGAAACATCACGGATGGTTTTCGAGGTAATGAGAGAAGTTTCCCTTCTGTTGCCGAATGATTGCAGCAAGTTCCTTGGCCATCGTGGAGTTGTTACTTCCAGAATCTGTAGTCAAGGAAAGAATGTAAGGAGTCAAAAAGATCGTGTTAATTAGGGTACATATATAGTTGAGAGGTTAAAAAAGTACTTATCTGATTGTGAAGTCCATGTTTTGTCAAAACGTTTGCAAATGGTGCTGCAAGAGACTTTCCATTGTGGTGCTAAGAGACATACTTCAAACCAAGATGTTGGGAAACATACTCCCAATTTTTTGTTATGTAGCAACACAATATACCTATGAACACTTTGTGGTTACCTTTTGTCGTCCACACATCAGCCACGAGTCCGATTTTCGATTTTGATTGATATTAACATAAAAATAATTAGTTCAACATTCCAAGGATTGATTGGATTCAGTCAGTAACCTCACCTTGATATCACCAATCACCTTTGCTTGAAGATTTAGATAAAGATTCCGAGCATGATTTGCTTCCCATCTTGGCGAGTAGACAATTGAAGTTGAATTACAGTAATCAAACGCTACACCCAAAAGGAAGTCCTCAAAGCGATCCCACGGGAGTGACTGTCTGATGAGCCAAAACAGAAGAATTTTTTTGAATGTTTTGATATCGAATTGACCTTTGACAACATATGCTGCAAGAGTACCGGACGAGTTGTTCTTCTTTTTGGTTGCCGCTTCCTGGTTGTCGGCACTGGGAGGGAAATTTCCTCCTTGAGCTACTGCCTTGGATCAGCCACAGCAAGCTTTCCGCACACCACTCTGGGTGATTGAGCCGTCCCAGTGAGTTTTGAGGGTTGAGTTAGTTGAAGGTGGGCATCTGACCGATTTAGTACACCATCTACACTTGTAAGTCATGCTTCCAGATTCCTGTTAGCATTCAAACTAAGAAATATATCAGTGCTACACTTGGGAACTATACTGATCACAAAAAATCAAGAAATTAAAAACACACCTGATTGGGGGCCTGAAAACCATCAAAGAAGTAAAGCTTTGGGTTATTAAATCCACCTTTGCCTTTCCTTACGTCTTTTGTCCCCGGGGCCTTTGAGTTTTCCTCTTCCAAATCTTGTTCAACATTGACAAAGACTTCACTGGTGGATGATCTTGTAGTAGACTTGAGGCAATAGTTGAAATCAGTAGTCATAACAAAACAATCAGTTGAACTTGAAAAAATTTACCTGACTGTCGGATGGGGGAAGTGGTACACTTGCTGGGTTATTTTCTTTTGATCTGGTCTTTGGTTGAGCAGGGTTAGATGCAGTAGATCGGATATTGGTTTCATGTGAGAGCACTCCCGGAGAAGGGAATGCTTGGCGGGAGTCGGTATGCGCCTGAATGAACCCAGGGCGCTGAAGTGGAGTGCAAATTCGGGATGATTGTTGGGGGTTTGGGTTTTGGGATGACTGGTTTGGAGGGGTGGACTGTCGGGAAGCTGGTTCAGTCATTGGGAGGAAGAAACCGGAGGGATTGGGAGTGGTAGAAGTGAAAAAGAAAAAAATCAAAAGAGAAATTTCAGTTTTTGAAATTTACTTTGAGGCCGGTTACATATAGATTGTATACATAAGGTTGGAGCTAATCACCTATGCAGAAATGTGGGTGAGCGCCCCAGGCACGCCGCTCTGAAGATCAGGTGAAGGTGATTGACGTGCCTCAGTCCTGCCGTTGTATTGCATGTAATCCGACATGGGAACTGTGGCGCGTTGTTGCCTGCCAGTTGTGCTCGGCAGAGCGCTGCTCCTAGAGCCTGCAGAGACTGCACCGCTGGCCAATGGAATTTTGTGCTAAATGCAATCCATCAGGATTAAATTACATTTAGCGCAACCCAGCGCTATATTACAATTAATTTTAGTGTTAGATATGGCTCCTTCGCTAAGCTACAAGGGGCATCTGGGAGATGTAGCGGGTCAGGCGCTATGTTAACGCTAAATATAGTTGTTTGCAGCTAAAGTTAAAGCTAACAATCAAAATTGTTAGCGGGGGACCGCTAAGCTACATCTGTAGTGGATTAATGTAGTTTAGCGTAATATGTGCAGTGTTGGTTCTGTTAGCTGATAGTATTAAAACTAACAATGCATTTTTCAGACACTTAGCAGGAAAAGATTGACTTGGGCAGGATTTGAACCAGAAACCTCAGCATGAAGCTAAGACACTATACTAGAAGTGCTGCCTTTACCAACTAGGCTACCAAGTCTATGCCTGATGTGCTGATATTCATACCACAGTGGATTACAATATTTCAACACTTAGCTCCTTTCTTGTAAAACTAAACATGCAAGTACCTTTGCATCTCACCTATGCCATCTTGGCATAAGCATTTGGAGAATTCCCTTATTATTTTGTCTTATTTGGAACTCAACAACTTACCTTATCCAGTCCTGTAAACTTAATCTCAACCCAAGCCCACATCTTCAATCCTGCCTTAATCACGGACCTGCTCACAGACCCTATGAGTTCCTTTGTTATATTCTCATTCTCATCTCATTATTCCTATTTTATCAACACTTTTACCTTCTCATGAATGATCATTTACTTGCCTCTGCTTTTTCCCTCATCAAAAAAAAAAGATTGATTTTTTTAGAGCATTCAAGCTCATTGCCTTCTTGAGCGTTTCCCTGAAAGCCCCTTACAGTCCTGTAAACTTAACTCTCCTTTCTCAAAGTCCTCTTCTTGAGCAGAAGATACCTCAAACCAGCCTCCTTCCTGTTAGCTCCTTTTGTTGAGATTTCAGCTCAAGAAGTTAGGCAATGACCAGTGGCAGGGACAATCTGAAGGGGGGCAGGATTGGACAGATGAGAAAAGAACCAAGGGTGGTTCTTGAGAAGATTTTGGATTTTGATCTGAGAACTTTTGCCTCAAGGAAGGGGACTGATGGAAATTGAGGGGTGACCGGATCAAGGAGCTGGATAAAAGTTGTCTCAATGAAAATAAGGCTCAAACTTGATGATTCATTTCTTCTGGCTATGTGCAGGATTAAATAGACTACTATAAGAGATGTACAGCTTGTGGTTGAGCTAAAAAGACAATATAAGCATATGCTAATAGAAGATTAACATATGTATTGAGAGAGATAGCATTGATCAAATTAATCAATGGAAGGAGATGGCATTACAACTAGTAATGGATATGGAGATAAGCATCATAAAAACAATGATGGAAGAATGAAAGCATCACAATTTGTGATGAATGATTAAAGATGGATGAGAAGGAAAGAGGAGAATAAGATGTGAGCAGAGATTTAGACTAGAATTCTGACAGTTCTTGTGAAGAAATTCTCAGCCTCAATACTGTATTTCAAATGTGAGGAGCAGACTGGAGTAGACAACTTGAGAGCCCCCTCAACAAGATCCAAAGGGGGCCTAGACAATTGTAAAGGTGAAAGTACAGGGTACTGTGAAGATGTCTAAACAGGTGACATGAACAGGGGATGACCACTTGGTGAGGCAAGGAAAAAAATGGGCCACGTGGCCAGACATGACAGGAAAAAAATTAGCCACTTGGCTGGATAGGTAAAACAGAGGAAGAGACGGTGAGAGAATGAATCCATAATTCTGACTCCTTTCCTTTGAGCTCCACTTCATTCTTTCTTGTGCCCACCTGCTTTTCTGTACAACACAAAAGTGTAAGGACTTGATGTGTCCTTCGCTGATCTTTTAAGGAAATGAACCGGATTTATGTTCTGGGAGCTGAGAGGGACAGCTCTAGAACCAATGGTACTTTGATTTCTAGTTCAGCAGAAATAAGAAGACAAGGTCTCTCATTAAATACAATAATGAATCTTGAGGAGTTTGAAGGAAAATTAAATGAAAGGAAATAAGGAAACAGGAAAAGGAAAGAGAAGTGTGAAGCTTACCTAGTTCAGCAGAAATAAGAAGTCGAGGTCTCTGCTGAACTAGGAGGGGGCCGGCTGAGTGGGTTGAAGTAACTGGAGAAATGTGCTTATGTACACCATGGGCTCCAAAGGATGCCCAAGGGACAGGCAGTCAGACAGTCCAAAGCCGTTTGAAGCTTGGTGGTGGGGTACCGTCCATCTGCCGACATATAACATACCTTTTTTGGACGGGTTTGCAGAAACTGTCCAAAAAGCGGCCTTTGGCCTGTTCAAAAGTGTCCAAAGGTTAATTTGAGAAAGAATTGGCCCCTGAGACCAAATACGATGGTCAAGCAAAAGATCAACCACCTCCATCCAAAAAACAAGCAAGTTTCTTTGCTGCAGCCTTGTATCAACTGAGCCTGCCTGCTGAAGGCATTCTTGCTCAGATAAATGGCTATCTCAAGGAGGATGTTGAGCGGCAAGGAGCAAAACTTCTTGTCTACTGGGCTGGCAGCCAACAGACATACCCAATCCTGTTCAAGATGGCCCGCCAGTATCTTGCAATTCCGGAAATCTGTTCGGCTCCGGAACAAGTTTTTTCTAAAGGACACCAAGTTGTATCCTGGCAATGCTCCTCACTCAAGCCTCAAAGTATCGAGCAGCTTTTGTGTCTGAAGGACTGGTACCAGGACTTTGGTGGCCCATTGTAGGCCGTTTTGCATTTTTTCATGTTCATTGCCTTCCTCCACATGTCATCTACAGCTGCAATGTATACATGCTTGAGAAAAACAACAAAAGTAAATCGGTTTTCATAGTTTTTGAAGGCCTTTTGGCTTTCACTGAAAATCTGGACATGCCCCGGGGCTCTGGGGGTGGCAAGAGGTCATCCTGATGCCCCGTACCCCGGGGTTTCACCTTGGGGAAAGGCCCCAGGGTGTGACTACGGGTCACAGTGTTAGTTCAAGGTGATGGAAGGGAAGGATGATTCAGCTTCAAGCATCTATTTTTGTTTCTCTTTGGTTTTTTCAGGTATCTTGAGATCAATCCCTCACCCCTTTCTTCACCTAAACAGTCTGTTTCAATTTTTAATATGAACAACACTGAAAACTCAACCATCAAACACCTCCTTTCGGCAGTTGGAAGTCACTTCTTCATGACTTCCAGCTCATTCCTCCAGTCACAATTACCAAACCGGGTGCCGGATGCCCATAGAGTAGGTCCAACATCTGACCCGGCCCGGAATCTGGACAGATACCACCGGGTATGCCGGGTACGGATTGTATCCTTAGTTGGGGCTCAAGATCAAGATTGGGTTCAAGTTAAAATCAATTCAACAAGAGGAAATTTCCCCAGAAAGTCACACAGAAAATTGAACAGTGTGTGTTGACTCAAGTTAGCTTGCCATATAGACCTGGCTTAGCTTTCAAAAGTCCTGAAGACATGAGGAGTTCAGATTTGAACATTGACACCTTAACCCTGCCTTGGACTGGCTCTACACTGCTGAAGATGTCTGAAAAGCTCCTTCACGGCTCCACTCTATCCCAGCCTGAATCACAAAAGAACAAATACTGTTACTCATTCTTAGGTGAAATTAACAAAATGTAAAGCTAGCTTTTTGTTTGTTGAAGAAATTGATCAACAAGTTAAGTTAGATTCTTATCAGTTGAAGAAATTGATCAGATAGGAAAGGTAGCTGTTAGGATTATTGGCTGGGTGGAGACTTGAGAAGAGAGGATGTTGATCAAGGAGCCTGGGGAATCTTATGGAAGTTTTTCTCTAGGATGGGTCTGAGGAGAAAATACTCTGACTCGATGCTTTTATTATTACTACTCAGGCAAACTACTTAAGTAGGGAAGTGACAGGGAGAGCACAGGACATGACAGAATACTGGGTACATGACAGAATACTGGGTACGTGACAGGAGATACGGGTACGGTACTGGAAATACTGGAAAAACATTAAATTACTTGGATACTAGGGACAGGACAATATGGGATACTGGGACTACTGGGTACTGGATGTGAGCGGAAAACATGAAATTCTGACAGTAGCTTCTTAATTTCATGGTTTTTGATTAAATTTACAGTACCCAGAAGCAAGTTTTAATTACATCTGAATTGGTTGGAAAAACCACAAATCATGCATGTGAATTCCTGAGATTATGTCAGGAGGGCAAAACAGGGGTCCAAAAAAACAAATGCCAGTGAAAAAGCTGTAAACATGTGTGAATGATGGTTTGAAGTAACATTAAAACAATTGCAATCCAGGAACTTCAGGTGTGATTCTTTTTTTTTCAAAAAATTTGAACAGGAAAACTGGATAGGAGTGATTCTTTTTTTTTTTTCAAAAATCTGAATATGAAAGCTGGAAGAGATTTTAGAAGTAAAAAATTTGTATTGTTTTTTATTCAATGCAATGATTTTACAAGCCTTGGAGAGCTAAAAAACACACACAGGAGGCACTGGAATTTTGCACTAGCAGATTTTGAACTACTTTTTGGACAATGAGATTTCCATTGAGATTCAACTCAACATAAGCATACTCGACATCCAGTTGTGTAGTGATAATCAAAGTTGTAACCTAGTTGAAACCTAATTGAGTTTATTAAATAGTAAATCTTGTTCTGATTCCTATGTCTCTTTTCAAGGGTGGGCAGTTATGTTATCCGGGGTTATCGAGGGAGTTTTGAATAATGTAACTTATTTTAGTTATCCAAAATCAGGTGTTTCAGTAAAGTAACTTATCTTCAGTGTAAAGTATAGCAAAGTAACTTGAATTTAGTTATCCAATTTTTTCCATTGGATAAAGTAACTAATTGCTAGTTATTCAGGAATGTAGCTAAAAAAGTTCCTTTATCACAGTTACCAGGATTTTTTAGATCTAAAAACACGTTCTTGGTATGACAAATGGGTTTGGACCAATCTGCTACCAAATTAAATTCTAAGATGGTCAATAAGTTGATCTAAAAACACCCAAAAAGATAAATGATCTCACAAAAATTTGATCTACTGAGCTTTCTCTGGTGTGTCAGTTTTAGTTACGTTAACTGATCAAGTAACTAATTTTTAGTTATCCATTTTTTTGAATTGGATAAAGTAACTTGAATCAAGTTATAATCAGTAACTTAAAAAGTTATGTTACAGCCATAGTTATCCATTTGGATAACGTAACTGCCCACCGCTGCTCTTTTTCTCATTCAGTTTCTTCTTTCTGTTTCAACTCATCTCACACAATAAGGTGTGCTCGCTTTCTCAAACCCCCTCATCTCGGGTAGTGTCTAACACTTGTTGGTCTATCAAAAGGTTCTTGTCTAGTTTCTTGATCTCTTTCCCTTTGATCTCATCATGAAAATTCATTCAGTTTCTTCTGTCTGTTGCAACTCATCGCACACAATCAGGTGTGCTTGGTATGTCTCAAACCCTCTCATCTCGTGTAGTGTCTAACACTTGTTGGTCTATCAAAAGACCCTCTGCGCCTACCTAGTACCCATTCTATAATTATAATTTCAGTCTTTAATATCTTTTGTAAATTTAAAAAATTCAAAGCCAATACCACATGCCCTCTTCCAGTTTCCCTATGTTCAAATCTTTCCAAGAAAAAAAAGAATTCCCTGATTAGTTGCAAAAATTTCAAATGTTTCTTAAACCATCACACACCTATTTTTACAACTTTTTTCATTGGTACTCACTTTTTGGGGCCCCATTTGCCCTCCTGAAAAAAACTCAGGACATGGATGCTTTGTGGTGTTTCCAAAAATGTAATGAGAGCTTACCTTGGGGCACTGTGCCTGCAATAAGCATCAAATAAAGCTATATGTATGTGTATCAAACAATTCCTGAAATACATGCATTTCTCTGCCAGGGCTTATAGCTCCATGACCAACAAACCTAATCTCTTGGGAATCATAAAGTATATCATCTGAATCATGCATATCTTCACCCATTTGGCTCAACCAAATATAACTATGAAGATTGTTTGTAATAAGATCTGATGTTCAACATGTTATAGCCTGGTGACCTGTATGGGGAGAGCTGATGCTCACTTTGATATTGTAGTAGGGTGATCCCTATTTGCCCCCCCCCCCCCCCCCCCCAGTGCTTTTACAAAACAGACAGACTAGTTGGGTGTCTCTGATTCCGTCTCTAGATGCAAGTTGTTGTCCAAGATCTTTCATTGATGTGTTTTTAGGTACGCGCTGTCATTCAATACCGGGAGGGTTATTTCTAAAGTACAAGGAGGTTCAGCATTTCATGCAGGCGCTTGACTCCAACCTTGCGAAAGTAAGCGCAGCAATGAAGTAAATTGCAATCAACACAATAATTAGACCTTACCAAGAGATTAGAAAAATAATGAGATAAACAAAACTACAATCAGAGGAGGGAGGGAAGCTAAGATAATACAGCGAAAATGTGATTCTTGTTGATTTTGACTCTATGCCAGGTTAATTCTCGATAGCGCGTCGAGTATCCCTGTTTGAAATTGACGTATCGACTTGTCAATTGGAAAACCTAATCACCGAAGTGTGATATGTGCACCACGCAAAGAAAGATAGCTTTGATCCAACCCCGGACCCTGTGCAAGATTCAAAGGTATGATTGTTGTTAGTGGATGTGACTTGACACGAGTCAAACCCCCCAAAAAACAACTTACAAAACTTCTGATGAATTCATATACCTCAGCATTATGATATCGCAATCGGGTCTTAGGATCGAGGTACGGTGCCTGTGTACAAGTAAGAGTGCGAGGTCAGTGTCAAATTGCTAAAGACTGGGCTTGGAAAAGAAGCAGAAGAAAGAAAGGAAGCGTACCTCCAGACCGGTGATGTCACAGTATTTCTTGGGAGGTATGACCGACGGTGGGGCTTCGATGATCATATCTGGACCAACGGGATTGTTTGAAACATAGCACGAGCGAAATTCAGATAGGAGATGTGATGTCTAGGTGATATTGAAAATCTGACTGACAAGTGTTGTAGTTCACATCAGGACTAATCGGTCCCAACATTTCCCTCTTCGGCTTTTTGCTGGCAACGGGCTGTGACTGAGATTGTTGTTGTTGGTCGTTCGAGTTCGATTGTTCATCGGGAGCAGCTGTCATATCCACGTCCTCATCGGGTGATGGATTATTTTTCAGGAGTAGATCGGAGACGTGTTTGGCTCTTATTCGTTCGGCAGCCAAGATTTGTTTGAGGGGTTTGTTTCTCCGCGGACCTTTTTTACTCTTCTCATCTTTGAAAGGTTTTGGCATCATCGAATAGGACAAGTTGTCTGCTACTGACTTAATCGAGAACGAAGGGTCAGTATCCAGGCGAGATCGACATAGTGGTAAGTTTGAGGACTAACGGCAGTGTTTTGAGGTTCACTACTAGCTCCGGGAGCAGTCTTAAACCAGCTTGAATTCCTGTTGGATCCTTTCGGTGGTGCCCTGAGGAAAGATAGGAAAGGTTGAAGGCCAAGGAACAATCAGCACTCGAATAGGGGCAGCTTGAACCGAGGAGGAAGTTGGAGACAAAAAGCGACTGACATTAGGACCTAGATATCAATCGGTAGGATGGTGAGTCTGATAAGGATAGCTGCAGAAAACTCAGAGGAGGCTCAGCCTTAGCGTCAGCAAGTCGAAATTACCAGGCCAATTCACTCTTCCCTCCGTTTCCAGTACCATAACTCCCCATTGGCCGCCATTCACCATCACCTTCGCAGATAACTATGGTTCGATCCCAGTTGAGTTGGCTAACTGGGGTATCCAAATGCCATAGGCGTCGGCCAACATTAAAGCCTCCCCGCCATCCCCCGTTAGCTCGACATATTTACATATCAACTCGCTGGGGTGGAAACGATGTCACCAGTGGTGGGCCACAACTAGCACAAAATGTCATTTTGTTCTGTTAACTCTCATTTTGTCACGCAAAAATAGGGGATTACGGAAATTTTGGACACTGTTTCCATTCTTGAGACGAGGTCTTAAGGACATGAATTTCTCGTACAGTGGCTCGGAGGGTAGCGAGAAAGAGACGGAGACCAACCAAAGCGACCCGATAGACACCAACAGAAGGTTTGTTAAATAGACAAATCAAATTGATTGTCTGCAATTTGTATCCTTCTTGTGTTCTTCATTAATGTGCAACTCTCACAGCTTACAAGCCCGGTCCATTACCAATGCTGGATTTATCAGTATATAACCCTTCATGAAGGGGCTTGGTCTGGTGGCCATCCTTCAAATCTTTTTTGCACGGGTCATTCCCTGAGAGCTGCAAGGGGACTCCAAAAAACTCCAACCAACTCCAACAGGGAGGATGACGTTGTCTGTTGGTGGTCGGAAGGCGGATGATTGTGAGTGTATGCTGCGGTTGTGAACAGGGTTCATGGTGGGTGAGCGAAGCTAGTGCACAGCCGCAGCGCCCACAGATTTGAGCAGGAACGAAAAAATTTGTCAGTCTCACAGCCGTTTCAGTTTATGTAAGCTTGAGCCAATCCGACCGGAGTAAGAAGCACCCCACGACAGCTGATTTAATCCCTGCTCGAGTCTGCTTGCCGCTTGTTCCCCTAGTGACCTCCACGAGTCTCACCACATCAACTACCATTCTCCATCCCCTCCTCCTTACACACACCCATCCTACTTACCGCGTAAGTCGTTCTTAGACCTCCAACCGCTTTATCATCTTCTTCTGCTCTCGATCCTCATCGGCCTCCACCTTTAATCAAATACCATCCCTCCCACCAGTTCACCAACTGGCTGCTATCATCTCTTGTCGTCTAATCCTCCGATCAAACCAGCTTTTAGCTGATCTGACTTCCCCCCCTCACATCTCTCTAGATCCCTAAACTCTATCTACAATGGTAAAAGATAAAGGTCACGTCAACGTCGTCGTCATTGGACATGTCGATTCGTAAGTCGTCTCATCTCACCATCTCGAACCTATTGTTTGACTCATCCTACCTTCAAATGTTGCTAAGCGGTAAATCCACCACCACTGGTCACTTGATCTACAAGTGCGGTGGTATTGACAAGCGAACTATCGAGAAGTTCGAGAAAGAAGCTGCCGAGTTGGGCAAAAGTTCCTTCAAGTAAGTTCGCCACCCGCGTTCAATCCGGCTCCCTTATTTCGATACTAACAAACTCTGCCCAGGTATGCATGGGTACTCGACAAGCTGAAAGCTGAGCGTGAGCGTGGTATCACCATCGACATTGCTGTTCGTCGACTTTTTTCATATAAGCTAGCTGGTGTGACACTTATCCCCCTCCCCACAGCTGTGGAAGTTTGAGACCCCCAAGTACAACGTCACCGTCATTGATGCCCCCGGACATCGTGATTTCATCAAAAACATGATCACTGGTACCTCCCAAGCCGATTGTGCTATCCTCATCATTGCTGCTGGTACTGGTGAATTTGAAGCTGGTATTTCCAAGGATGGCCAAACTCGTGAACACGCTCTCCTTGCTTTCACCCTCGGTGTCCGACAGTTGATTGTTGCCATCAACAAGATGGACACTACTAAGTGGTCCGAGCAGAGGTATGTCGCTTGACCCTCTTATCTTTTCAGCACTGACATTCTCGTCCCCACCCAGATACGAGGAAATCGTCAAAGAAACCTCCAACTTCGTCAAGAAGGTCGGATACAACAGCAAGAGCATCCCCTTCGTCCCCATCTCCGGTTGGCACGGAGACAACATGTTGGAGGAGTCCACCAACATGGGCTGGTTCAAGGGATGGACCAAAGAGGTACGCTCAAGTGTCTGCCTCTTGTTGATTGTTGCTGATTGCTCCTATCTACATTAGACCAAAGCTGGTGTCTCCAAGGGCAAGACCCTCCTTGACGCTATTGATGCCATTGACCCACCGGTCCGCCCTACCGACAAGCCTCTCAGACTTCCTCTGCAAGATGTATACAAGATTGGTGGTATTGGTACGGTCCCTGTCGGTCGTGTTGAAACCGGTACCATCAAGGCCGGTATGGTTGTCACCTTCGCCCCTGCCAATGTGACTACTGAAGTCAAGTCTGTCGAGATGCACCACGAACAATTGGAAGCCGGTATGCCGGGTGACAACGTCGGTTTCAAGTAAGTCTATCCCTCGAAGTCTTTGCTCCTCCCATTTACTCACATCCTTCTTCTCGCAGCATCAAGAACGTTTCTGTCAAGGATATCCGTCGAGGGAACGTTTGTGGTGACACCAAGCAAGACCCGCCAAAGGAAGCCGCATCCTTCGTCGCTCAAGTCATCGTCCTCAACCATCCAGGTCAAATTCGAAACGGTTACTGCCCTGTGCTTGATTGTCACACCGCCCACATTGCTTGCAAGTTCCACACTCTTCAACAGAAGATCGACCGACGTACTGGTAAGGCCTTGGAAGAGGCCCCCAAATGTGAGGCTCAAATTTTCTCTTGCATCCTGCCGCCATGTGACTAACTACCCCCCTTCCTTCAGTTGTCAAGTCCGGTGACGCATGTCTTGTCAAGATGGTCCCCTCGAAGGCCATGTGTGTTGAGCCCTTCTCCGACTACCCCCCTCTTGGACGTTTCGCCGTTCGTGACATGAGACAGACTGTTGCTGTCGGTGTCATCAAGAGCGTCGAGAAGACAGACGGCAAGGCCGGAAAGGTCACCAAGGCCGCTGTCAAGGCCGGTGCCAAGAAGTGTAAGTTTTGATATGTATTTTCGTATGTCCCAAACGTCCCTCTGATCCGTTCTTCTCACATCAGAGTTACGCTCGGTAGCATCCCAAATCGAACACGACATGTTCCTCTCCAAACAACTGTTCAGCATGTGGTCACAACAATTAATAGATTTTCAGAATCGCTTCTGGCGCTTTTACCACCGGCATTTTCGGATACGAAGTTACATAAACTTGATGTTTTCTACATTCCCTATCTTGTAGTTGTTCATCCTCTGTTCCCCTAAAACCACATGACTTGTCAATGACACCTATGAACAGCTCGAAGCTTCGTCAGAGAGATACTCAGGTGCCAAAACTATCTAGCCTCCCCACGAGTCTAACAAAACCTCTCGTGAGAGCGAGGCTTAGAGCAATCAGTTTGCGGATTAGCGGCAGGATTAGATTAGCGCTAATCCTGGGGAGAGAAAACATCGGTTCGGATTAACCTTCGTGCCAATCCCTGCCCACGTCGGTTGCTGGCCCTATGCAAATTCAATATGGTGTTAATTCCAGTATTAGCGAGGAGTAAAGTTACTCCTCGCTATCACAAAACGGCCTCCCGGGAGTAGTTGCTCCTGGGTTAAGACATACCGATGTGGTTGGGCAGCAGGATTAGTTATGCTAATCCTGCCTAATACCGCATCCGATGCGGTTGCTCTTATGTAGAACACCCGCTTTCCAGCTAGCTTAACACATGCCCCTCGATCGGAGGGCCGGTGACCTAAAGGCTGGCGTGGGCGCCACTCGCGAAGTGAGCCTCTGAAGGAGAGGGGCTTGTGCCTAATGTCCACTTTCTGGCCCGGACGGTTTGGATATTTGGGTGGTAAAAATTTGTGCATCCAAAAACACCATCTTCCCCATGGAAGTTTTGCTAGCCGCTGGTACCATAGCGTAGCCCTGGATCTTGCCCTCTCCATGACAAAATCTGGCCACCACAAGGCACTTGTGCCTGTTTCTAGGCCGTCTTAAGAACCCACAAAATCTATGAATTATGGCTTTTTCTTTGAGTCCGAAACCTTGTATCACACAGTCTGCCTGCCTCCCGATACTTCAGCTCCAAGCACTGCAAAAAAATCTGCTTCAACTGCCAGCAGTTGACATGCAGTAGTTTTGATTTTACTCTGGTCTTACTCTGGTTTTACTCAAACTTTAATCAAAAGTTACTTTGGTGCACAGTCACTGTGCATCTCAATTAAAGTTTGAGTAAAGTTTGAATAAGAGTTGAGTAAAATCAGAGTAAGCTGCATGTCAACTGCTGGCAGTTGAAGCAGATTTTTTTGCAGTGAAGGCAACTTGGTGCAAGACTTCGAGGAAAAAGTACTTCTTGATGACTTTATAAGATAAAAAAAATATGAGGAAAAAGGCACAAATGCTGCCTATCAAGAGGTGGTATTGGCAAGCTCCCGTTCTCCACATATGACCAATCTAATGAAATTTTGTGTTGGACACAGCTGTAAAGCCATACCATCCGCGCCAGAGAATGGGGATTAGTTGCAAGCCCCTCCTTCGGGGGCTCGCTTTGCAAGCTCCGATCGAGGGGCTTGTGTTAAGCTAGGCTTTCAAGCGTGCCCCCAAGGCGCTGTATTAACAACTACTCTATGTGTTTTTGTTTTCCACACTCACTGCAGAACCACAACAATCTCAAATTTCAGCACCCCATAGCTCAGATGTCTGGGCACATTTTTATCTACAGCCAATCCAAAAAAGCTTGCGGTTCGAGCACCACAGCTTTTTTGAATTGACTTCAGCCACAGCCCTGTACAGTTGTGTGTGGCATATCACTGTATGTGGTTGCCTGCAAAACTTGAAATTGTCTGAGGGCTGACACAAGACCCCGTTGGGGGTCTAGCACACTCAAGGACCACACTTTTGGAGTCCTTGGGTTGGTGGCTCTTCAGATCTATTGTGGCTAAGCAATTGGCCCAACCAAAAAAAAAACCTTTTTTCCCTCATGTATTTGGACATATGGGTTTATGGCATCCCTGTAGTGCATAAATATGGGTTCATGCAGCTTTTGAACCTGTTTTCTGTGGGTTTAGGGTGTGCAAGAACCCTATAAACTGCCCTCTAAGGCCATATTATGGGTTCTGGAGAGCTGTTTTGGCTGTTTTTTTCTTCATTTTTTGTCCAAACCTTCCAGACACCCCCCAAATCACGTACAGTAATTTGCCGCACGCAACTGTATAGCTCCGGCAATCAGGTTGTTGGCGCCAGCCAAGGCGCGTCTGCCCTGCACCCACGCACCTGCGCACTTTTCCTGCCCCGCACCTGCGCACTTTTTCCTCAAAAAAGGGGGGTGGTGCGCACCCTCTAACCCTAATGCCTTATTAGCACTGTTCACATAGGAGATTTTTAACCTTTTCGTAATTAAACAACAACAACGTTTTGGCTGGGATTTGGTGTATGGGAGAGTTATTAAAGTTGTTGATGTTTAGCTTACGTGAACAGTGCTATTTTTGCTCTGTGTGGCCTTATAACCACGTTAGGTAGCCTGGCAAGCTGGGACACTCTACTGCAAATATCTGTAATGAGCTGTGAGTCTTCCAGCCTGATAGATGAATTCTTACTTCCAAGAATACCAGGCAGAACCAGTCCGCTCTGTATACAAGCTACCATGGCGTGTTCAGATAAACAAAAACATACTCCCTGTGGTACATGCCCAAAACAAACTATCAACGACTAAAAAGCTCCATAACCCGTCTCAACTCACTCTGTCCCTGGATGGATGGACCAATAATGGTGGAAACAGTATCTATTCTTAATGATGAACACAATGAAAACAAAAGTGCAAAACCATGTTTCACCTGGTACCTTGAAGATGATGGCTTAAAAAAAACTTGATCTTCTTCAAGGCAACCCATTATTGTGCCCAAGAAAGTCAAAGAAAAAGAAGGCACCTACCCGGGACGACTCGGAATATAACAACATGAAAGCTTATGATTCTTTCCTCACTTCTACTGAGCTAGAAGCCTTTGGAGAAAAGGTCTTTACTCAAGACCAAGCAAATATAAACTATTTGAGGGAAGATGCATTCTTGGATACACTCTTGGATTTTGATCTATGGGAAGAATGTAATTTGGATCAGCAACCAAATGATGAAATCATCAAAATAGAATGTCACAATAAACCTAGCGGTGCAGTTCAAGACACCAGGGATGATTTCATGGCACCTGTGGACGGGTGCCATTGAACAACTCATACCTCCTCTGTGGTTTGAAGTTTGTTAAAAGATAGTCACAATCAAACTGTTTGTTCAGCTGAAATTCAGTTCCAAGTCACCCGGAATCACATAGCTTATGTTGCTTAATATATACTTGATTTTATGTTGAACTCAATCCAAAATCATGAAGCATACAAACCTGAAATGATACCAAAACAATCATGGTTCTAACGTCTTCATTATTATTTTAAACCTGTACACTTTTTTTGATGATGAAAGTCAACAAAATTGTTTTTTCTTTAATTTTATTTGAGGAAACAAAACCTGAAGGGTCAGGCTAAATGAACACCAAAACTTCACTATGTGCACACCAAAGAAATGGCGTGCTCAATCCGGGAGGCCCAAAAGGTAGGTGTGCTGGGAAATGGAAACCAAAAAGACAGGAGTGCACAGGGCCGCACACCAACATAATTGGAGTACTGCGAGCTGCACGCCAAAAATTGCATTTTAAAAGGCGTGCACAGGCCTGCTGTAAACTGTACACCAGGAAATCAAGCATGTGCTTGGCCTACAGGCCAAATGGGACTTGGTGTGCGCCAGGGGGCACATTCCCTCTGCAGTCTCGATGACCGGGATGATTTCTCCCAATTTCGGGACTGTAGGGTCTTTTTGACTGGTAAAAACCCTTCCAATCGTCCAGATTGTACATACAGTCTTGATGACCAGGAGGACTCCTCCCAGTCATAGAGACTGATTTCTCCCGGTCATCACGACTCTACAGTCCCAATGGTTTGGAGGAATCTTCCCTGTTTAATCTATGCTCTCTCAGTCCATTTCCTTTTTTTTCCCCCTCTAAATCTTATTGAATATTCATAGTTGTTCAACTGTTGACCCACATCTCAGCCCATGTGTAGTGGACTCAAATTGTAGTCCTCTCCGAGAAAATCAAACCATCAGTTTTTCTGCGCCTGTTCCCTGAACACTCTGATTGAGGTTCTTGTATAGATTAGCTTTTCCTCATCTCAACCTAGCAGTACTTCTTTCAGAGTACTTGAAGTTTTTTCTTCAGGTCTGAAAACCATCTATTGGAGTTTTCATCCATGTCTTCATCATCTGTTTCCGCGGCATCAAGCCCTAGTTTCACCACTCCAAAGTCATTGAGACTGTAGAAGCTCAATGACTGGGAGGAATCCTCCCAGTCATCAAGACTGCAGAATATCAACAACTGGGAGGAATCCTCCCAAGTCATCAAGACTGTAGAGTCTTGATGACTGGGAGGAATCCTCCCAGTCATTGAGACTGCAGAGTCTCGACAACTGGGAGGAATCCTCTTGGTTATCGAGACTGCTGAGTCTCAACGACTGGGAGGAATCCTCCCAGTCATCGAGACTGTAGGGTCACAATGACTGGGAGGAATCCTCCCAGTCATTGAGACTGTAGGGTCACAATGACTGGGAGGAATCCTCCCAGTCATTGAGACTGTAGGGTCACAATTACTGGGAGGAATCCTCCCAAGTCATCAAAACTGTAGAGTCTTGACAGCTAGGAGGAATCCTGACAGTTGTCATGACTGTCAGTCATTGAGACTCTACAATCTCAATGACCAGTGAAATCTTTCCAGTCATCCAGACTGTAGAGTCTTGATGACTGGGAGGACTCCTCTCAGTCATCAAGATTGTTACAGTCTTGACAACTGGGAGGATTGCTCCAAGTCATCAAGTGGTGTGCATGGTCATGACACACCAATATTCTTGGGGTGACACACCTGTGCAGGTATCACTGGGCGGCTTCTTTGGCGTACACCAGATACAACGCCAAAGGAGTTGGCGTGCTGGTTTGAGGGCCCCAAAATTATTGGCCTACGGAGGGATTTCATATAGTAAAAGTTTGGTGTGCATTTAGCTTGACCCAACCTTAATACACTTTGGTTTTGGCAAAGAACTGAATTCACCATCTATCATTTTTGAGATGACACAATTCATCATGGTTTGTCCCACAATTTATTGGAATTTTGAAATATGAAGAATTTGTTCTCAACATACCCCCATATGGGCATTTCTTTCATAAGATCAACCCTTTCAGCAGAGGATTGTTTGGATTTGTGATCAAGGTGTCCCATTGAAACCTTTTTGTGATTAAAACAGCACAAACAGCCTTCCAAAACTGTCACATGCCTGTAAATAATTTTTAAATCTGAATGGCACCCTATTGTACAGCCATACAAAAGAGTGCCATCCAGATGTCACAGAATTTGTAACAAGCATGCACCAAGCACCAAAAAAAAAAGAAAAAGGTGACCAATGGGAGTTGGTTTCTGGCAACTCTGGCACAACTGGTGGCCCGAGTTCACTATCAAAATAAATGAAATCATCATGTTCAATGCCCAGTGACTGCAAAAATGATCTAGCAAAATATTGAAGTCAAAATTTAATGAAGGGTCTTCGACACGCGACTCCCTGGGATTGAAGGTGCGACCCACCCTACATCCTCAGGATGGTCGGGGTGGGTCGCACCTTCAATCCCCCTGTTGAAATGGGGGGTTTCAGGTCAAATTATTGAGCCTCGGAAAAGGGTACAGGCTGTACCCACCCGCCAAAGAGGTTTCCTCCTGGGCGCGAAGGTACTGTCAGTATCTCCCACCAAGGAGGAAAACTCCTTGGCGGGTAGGTACAAGCTGTACCATCCGTCGGGGAGGATTTCTCCTCGGCCGACCAGTACAGTCTGTACCAGCCAACCAAGGAGAGATTCTCCTGATGGATGGTACAGCCCGTACCTACCCTCCAATGAGGGCTTCTCCTTGGTGGGCAGGTACTGTCAGTACCTCCAACCGAGGAAAACTCCTTAGCAGGCAGGCATGGGCTGTACCATCCGTCAGGGAAGATTTCTCCTCAGCCAACTGGTACAGTCTGTACCAGCCAACCAAGGAGAAATCCTCCCCAGAAGGAGGTACAGACAGTACCTGCCCACCGAGGAACAACATACTATCTGTACCATCCATTGGGGAGGATTCCTCCTTGGTTGGCTGGTACAGACTGTACCGGTCGGCCGAGGAGAAATCCTCCCTGACGGATGGTACAGCCTGTACCTACCTGCCAAGGAGGTTTCCTCCTGGGTGGGAGGTACTGACAGTACCTCCGTGCCGAGGAAGAAACCTCTTTGGCACGTGGGTACGGCCTGTACCCTCTGCCGAGGCTCCTCCTCGGCGGAGGGTCAATAATTCGACCTGCGACCCCCCATTTTGACAGGGGGATTGAAGGTGCAACCCACCCCAACCGTCCTGAGGACGTAGGGTGGGTCACACCTTCAATCCCAGGGGATCGCGTGTTGAAGACCCTTAATGAAAAGAGAAGTGTTCTGGAGGCCAACTGCTAGCAGGTCTCCTGCTCATTTTTATGAAGAGGGTAAGAAATCAGATTTCTTGGATAAAAATTGGATGATAGACTGTTTCCAATGAAAATTCAATTTCTTTAGGTAAAAAACAGGAATTCAGAAAATCTACAGACCAGGGGATGTATATGATTATGTAAAACATATTCAAACTTAAACTGCTGAAGTAAATTGAAGTTCTAAATTTATGTCAGATATCCTAAATAGGTGATTGGAATCCTTGTGATAAATACATCTCAATCATTGAATTTCAAAACAAAACAAAAATTCAAGATAGTCATATGAAAAATCAGCTGGAAAGTGCCATAGAATCATCATGATGGTTGGTATAGACTTGTTGATCAGCACATTTCTGCATATGATGATGAGTGGAAAACTTTGTGTGAAGTTATTGCTTAAGATGTTACAAAATGGACCCATGATGATTGCTCCACATACCAATTCAGAAAATGATAATATAGGATTGAGCTCAGCATCAGTTCTACATGTTTTGTGGAGTCAATTATCATAAAATTATAATTATGATCATTTGGATATCAGTTATCCTTGTGGTTCACTTCAGAAAATGTTGTCCACAAATCATTACCCACATCACCATTATTTCATTTAGAACATAAGAATCACATGTAGGATGCATTATGCAGGGTTCTGGTAAAAACACATGCAGTGGCACTTGTATGCCAGTGCCATGAAATCATCCCTGGTGAGATAGCTGGAATCCAAAAAAACTCTGAGTTCCATGAATATTATTTTTTTATTCTCTCTGCTCTCCTCTTGTAAATATTTAAAATGGCAGAAATTGATTATAACACTCATTGCTAAATAAAAAAAGGGTCAGCCTTTATGCACAACCAAACTTTACCACATGCACACCAAAAAAGGTGTGCATGGCCAGGCACACCAAGAATTTTGGTGTGCACAGCCATGCACACCTTTTTTGGAGTGAAATATGATTCACTCCAAAGTTTTTGGAGTGAAATATAATTCACTCCAAAGGTTTTGGAGTAAAATGTGATTCACTCCAAAAAAAGGAGTGCTCAGATTATGACATGGTGTGCATGGCTGTGCACATCAAAGGTTTTGGAGTGCAGGCTTGAGCACTCCAAAGAAAAATTAACTTTGGTGTGCACAGTTGTGCACACCAAGAATTTTGGTGTGCAAGTCCATGCACACCAAAAAAGGTGTGCATAGCCGTGCACACCCAAATTTTTGGTGTGCACAGCCATGCACACCTTTTTTGGTGTGCATGTGGTAAAGTTTGGTTGTGCATAAAGGCTGACCCTAAAAAAATAGTGCCCTGGCGCACCGCCTCTGCACCACCTTCTGGCAAGACTAATAGGTGCCCGTTGGCATGCACTTTTTCAAAAGTGGTGCTGACAACCTGATCCTGCATACAGGCTGCTGGATCCTCAGCCCATTGGGCATTCAGACCCCAACCCTAACTTAACTAAGTTCCTCCTGGGCGTGAACCACCCGCCTCCGGGCGAGGGACTTATAAATTATTGGGGTTTTGTGGCCTGAGAGGTTTTTCAGAAATGGCAGGGAAAACCCCATTTCTGAAATAACTTTTGAGCTAATTTAGCTATTTGGGATTTCAAAACTAGGTATGGAATGCCTGCCTCTTGCCTTCATCCCCACCAAATTTGGTGCCCAACCATTGCCTCCATCCCCTTCTTTTTTCCTTCAAAAGTGCTCAGAAGTTGAGATTTGCCTGGCTGCCCATCCAGACCAAGTGCATAATGCCTCCTTGACCAAAAAAATTGACACATCTATCATCAGTGCTGGATTGCTACGCTACGCTACACTATTTGCCAAAAATAGCGTAGCGTAGCAAATTTTTCTTTTGCCGCCAGTGCTGTAGCGTTAGCGGTCCTAGGGGCCGCTGCGCTGCACTACGCCACACTACAGACCTTTGTAGCAGGTTTTTACCACCAACAAGGGCTGTAGTTCAGCGTAGCAACACCCTTTTAGGGGCGCCAGTGCATAGCGAAAGCACTTAAACCGCTAACAGCTACGGCAAAATCTGTTAGCTGTTAGTGATTATTTCTACCCGTAGCGACCCACTGTTGCCGGCGGGCTTTGCTCCATTTATTGCACTTGACCAGATCTTTTTGGGTGGTACATAGATAATCAGGATTCAGAATCAAATCTGCAAGCTGAGATTTATTAAGTTTGACTAACCATCACTTCTCTGGAGGCACCCTTTTGCCAACTCATGACAAGGTTATGCACAACTTGCATGGCTTTTGAAATTTACACATCACACAGCACCTAAACAGAGTAGGTCAATTTTAGGTATATGTACCCACCAAGTCTCTTGTTTCAACAAGTCATCTGTTTTTCCATTTGAGATCAAGTAGCATCATTCTATCCTATTCACCAAACTGGCTGTAGTTTAGTCTCCCTCATCATCTAATGGTGCTGCCCCTGAGGGTTCCACCAATCAATAACACAAACAACTGAGAAAAGTGAAAGTAAATAATTAAAACAAACTATCCGGAGATCCTGATAAGTATGAGGTGTAAGATTCAATCAAAGAATTTGAATGGCAAGGGGGAAAATCTGAGAAGGGCTAGTTCATTATGATCTGGCAGGGGAAATTTGGTACAGGGTCCGCCAGGTAGGGCCTCTGTTTTCCCTACCTTGTCTTCCGGGTGGGACAATGTTAGTTCATCTCAAACTACCAACGGAGGTAACTGGGAGAAAGTCCAAGGATGGTCTTACTACCTCTGGGGATGGTGGGTCCATCAATTGCCCCACTTGGCCTGTTTCTAGTGGCGACCTCAAAACGGTAGACCACCGGTGGTCTGCAAGCCAAATAATGCAGTCGGACCAACACTCCCTGTGCTCGTGGGAGCTACTTTGGTTTGGCCCAGTGGTGTATGCTTCATGTTATCTAGGAGCCCTGATGCCATTTCTGGCTTGCAATTAGAGCATAAACATTCTACAAACCTTGAGCCTTCTCTTGTTGTAAAGCTCAAAAGTGTCAGTGAAGACCTTTTGCTGAGTTTGGAAAGATATTGATGAGTATGCCTCTGCCAATCCAAAGTACTAGAAACTAAAAAATCCTCCCAATCTTTGATTGGAAAGTTTTACATAGTGATAGTGGAGGACTTCCCGTTGCTTTTACAGCCCCTGTAAAGCCAGATTTGGAGCCCCTCTTTCTAAATCAAATTTACAGGCCCTTTTTAAGCTGTGCCACGTTAAGTTCTTGATATGTATGTACATTGCACCAACACAACAACTAATCATCAACCTACTCAAAAAAATGCCACCCCAAGCTCAGAATAACCCAACCCCATCTACTCCTCCCAATACTCAGAGTCGGATCAGTGGAACTGCAACAACTATCAGCACCTCTTAAAAATTGATGTTCTTGGTTGGTGTGATTAATTCAAAAAGAACATTAAATCTTCCTTGCTCCTCTGTCTATCATGTCTCTGATCTCTGACTGAAGTGATCATTCATTCAAAACAATTGTTTAATCAAAAGTAGTAATTTTCTCTCTTTATGCTGTCACTAGTACTTTTCTCTCTGAAGCCATCGATCTGTTTGATAAAAAAATTCTCACTTTTCTTTCTTGCTCCTCTGGTCTATCATGTCTCTGATGTCTGACTGAAGTGATCATTCAATCAAAACTAGTGTTTTCCTCTGTTTATGCTGTCTCTCTGAAGCAATCGACTTGTTTGATCAAAAAAATCCACACTTGTTTGTCTTGTTTGAATTGATTGTCTCCCACTCAATTGAATCAAACATGTTTGATTCATACAAAAATACACTAGTTACAGCCAGCTGTTGTAATTTTGGCTTATTTGAAATCACTGTTGAATGTGAGGAAATAAAATTTGGTGAAATGATTGACCAAGTAGTTGGCAGTTGTTCTCAACAGATTGATAGACAGTCTGTGTTTGATTAATGCTCACCTGGTGAAGTCAAACCACAAGATCAATGATCTGTGCATGAACTTCATGGTTTGAGGCTGGCAGGGGGAGCTTAGGATAAGATCCATGGATCTGTTCATATGTCAGGTTTGGTGAATTGTAGGAAGCGAAATCCAAAATGTACCTCATAGGAGAGAAATGGTAAATGTGCCTTTTAATTGATCAAGTCAAAGGATTAGGTGAAGTAGATCAATCTGGTGGGTTAATGCAAATCTGGCAGTTTTTGAGAAACAGGAATAGAGAAATGGTTAGAATTACAGGATGCTGAAAATTTGGATTTACAGGCTCCAAATCTGGCTCTGCAGGGGCTATAAAAGCGACGGGAAGTCCTCCAGTGAGTGTATCAAAGATACTACTGTTGTTTTAGAAGGGGGATTATAGAGCTAACTTATGATGATGGATAGTGTTGATAGAGTTGGTGATGGATGATGTATATGAATGATAAGAGAGGTGATGTGATGGATAGAAGAGTTGTGGGGGCAAGCACTTCTACCAGGGATTGAACTGAGGTCCTCTTGAAGAGGGGTTATGAAGTTCTAAGAAGTGTTAAATAAGTGAAATGGGAGGATAGCCCAGTTGGATAAGGAACCTGTAAGTACTATGACTGAACCAAGGGTGATTATGAGATTATAAAGAGTTGTTATTTCTGATATAAGGGTACTTAGTATGCAAGGGTAAGATATAATTGTAAACCTCATTATTGAGTGACTAATAATAATGAGGAGTGACCAGTAATATAGTGTTATGGGGGATAATGACTATAAGGTTTCTGATGATAAGACCTTATGAGTAAAGGTGTATATAGAAAATCTGGTAAGCAGATCTGGTGAGGAAGGGAAAACAGAAGGAGGAGAGCCTCCTTATATATAAAACAGTGAGGGATTTTAGCTGCAGGGGAAACAACAGTGAGGCATTTTAGCTGCAGGGAAACAACAGTGAGGGATTTTAGCTGTATGTAAGTACCCTGAGTACACATGACCAAACAGAAAACATACTAATACAGGCTAAAAGTGGTATCAGAATATTGGAGAAAAGGTAGGGATAGAATAAAAATTGGTGTCATGCAAACAATGATTGCATCATCTAAACAAAGATTGCATCATCTAAACAAAGATTGCACCAGGACACAGGAAACCCCCTATAGAGGTGGGTAACCAAAAAGCCAAGATTTTGACAAATTTCATACATCGGGGGGCACCGGGGAATGTTTTTTTTTTTGGCTGATTCATACATTTTTGTTTCTATGCTTGAGGCAAAATCCCCTGGGGATCCCAAATACCCCATTGAAAAGCAGGGCTCTTTGGGTTTGAGCAGCTTTACACTGAATTTTAGCGGATATTCATACATTCAGGGGCTTTGAAAAACGACTCCCCATTTTTCAACCAATGACTCCCATGACCGGGTTGACATCGATTTTGGGAGTCGTTGGTCAAATTCCAGCCGCAGGCCTGGGAGTTGTCCTCCGAATTCCAAAAAATAAAAAAAATAAAAAAACAGGAGTCGTTCTCCCAAATCGGCCGATAGACTGGGCGGATTTGGGAGTCGTCCTAAACCCTTCTGGTCAATGAGGCACAACAACCTCATTGACTGGAAGGAAATCCTTCCGGTCATGAGGCACAACAGCCTCATTGACCGGAAGGAAATCCTTCCGGTCAATGAGGCACAACAGCCTCATTGACCGGAAGGAAATCCTTCTGGTCAATGAGGCACAACAACCTCAATGACCGGAAGGAAAACCTTCCGGTCAATGAGGTTGTACAACAGCCTCATTGACTGGAAGGAGATCCTTCTGGTCAATGAGGCTGTTGTACCTCGTCGGCCGAAAGGTTTTCCTTCTGATCAATGAGGTACAACTCCTCATTGACCGGGAGGAAATCCTTCCAGTCAATCAGGCTGTTGTACCTTGTCAACCGGAAGGTTTTCCTTCCGATTGTTGAGGTAAAATTCCTCATTGACCGGAAGGATTTCCTTCTGGTCAATGAGGCTGTTGTACCTCATCGATTGGAAGGTTTTCCTTCTGGTCAATGAGGCACAACAACCTCATTGATTGGGAGGAAAACCTTCCAGTTGACGAGGTACAACAGCCTCATTGACTGGAAGGAAATCCTCCCGGTCAATGAGGAGTTGTACCTCATTGATCGGAAGGAAAACTTTCCGGTCGATGAGGTACAACAGCCTCATTGACCGGAAGGATTTCCTCCTGGTCAATGAGGAGTTGTACCTCATCGATCGAAAGGAAAACCTTCTGGTCAATGAGGTACAACAGCCTCATTGACCGGAAGGATTTCCTTCTGGTCAATGAGGGCAACTCCCAAATCTGCCCAGTCTATCGGCGGATTTGGGAGAACGACTCCTGTTTTTTTTTTTTTTTGGATTCGGAGGACAACTCCCAGGCCCACGGCCGGAATTCAACCGACGACTCCCAAAATTGATGTCGACCCGGTCGTGGGAGTTGTTGGTCAACAAATGGGAAGTGGTTTTTTGAAGCCCCTACATTTATGCCATGTTTGGTGAGTAACCTTTTAGACTTCAAAGCCCAATCATACAAATTTTGTGCCTAACATTTTGCAAAAAAAAGCAAAAAATTCATACATTTAGGTTAGGGTCAGCATTTATGCACAACCAAACTTTACCACATGCACACCAAATAAGGTGTGCATGGCTGTGCACACCAAATTTGATTTTTCTTTGGAGTGCTCAAGCCTGCACTCCAAAACTTTTGGTGTGCACACCAAGTCATAATCTGAGCACTCCTTTTTTGCAGTGAAATATGATTCACTCCAGAAAAGGAGTACTCAGATTATGACTTGGTGTACATGGCCTTGCACACCAAAAGTTTTGGAGTGCAGGCTTGAGCACTCCAAAGAAAAATCAACTTTGGTGTGCGCGGCTGTGCACACCAAGAATTTTGGTGTGCAAGTCCATGCACACCAAAAAAGGTGTGCATGTGGTAAAGCTTGGTTATGCATAAAGGCTGACCCTTAGGTTACCCACCTCTTTCAGGGGTTTCCTGGGTCCTATTGCACCATCCCAACAGAGATTGCACCAGGCAGACAGAGATTGCACCATCCAGACAGAGATTGCACCATCCAAACAGAGATTGGACCATCTGAGTAAAGAGTAGTGTCATCCAAACAAGGATGTTGACTGCATGAGAGGAGATAAGGGGGGTAGAGATAAGATTGTATATGAAAGCTGTATTGTTTGTTTGTTATGTATTTGGGTGGCTGTGTTGTGTTGGTAATTGAGTAGAGTATGTAATATGTGTATGTATGTTGAGCTCTGAGGTTGGCCAAGTGTGTGAGTGAATTATGTAATGAGTGTGTGTTGTAATTTGACATGTAGCTGAGAATGAGTGGTGTAACTTCTGATCCAGTTAGTTTGTAAGGGTTCCGTAAGTGGTGCCTAGGGTAAGCTTAGCCATAGAATCCAGTTCTTGAGTGATAATTGAGTAAATATAACTATTTATCCTTGTAGCAAAAAACTTTTAATTTTTTTTACCAGAAAGAATCCCACAACGGCCGTACAGGATCCGTGGCTGAACTCAAAAATTTGTGGTCCTTGAACCGCAAGCTTTTTTGGATTGGCTGCTGATTCAGGATTAATGAAGATTGTAAAGACTGAAGGTAACGGATTGGGTGCTCATGAGGAATCAGGGTGAGCAGCAGAAGATTTTTTTTTTTGTTGGAAATTTCAAGCCATGTAAATATTGTTTTATTGATGTTAACTCAATAAATCCCATGGGAAAGGTGGATTTGTATAAGAGAAAATTGAGGCTTGATAATGTCTCGGTTTGTCCCTCAATCAAACCTAACTAAGTTAACATACCATGTACTAAATATCAGAGTGAACGTTTTGAGCCCAATCGCTTCATCCAACTGCTTGTGTAACTCCATCCTACCCGGGTGGACACTCTTTAACCGAACAGCTCCACCCGTATACCCCAACTCCATTATTGCCTGAAGACGTTCGGCCGGCATTAGACCGCGCCACTGGCAGGGGCCACAGGCAAAACACTCGAACCCAACCACAACACAACTCAATAAAAAAAAGGGAACAAAAGGTTGAGCTTAAAAGTGAACTATGCAAGAAAGATAAAATCAGATGACAGAGAGAAAGGTGGTGAATATATTTAGTCAACAGAGTAAATATGCCAAGATTCTGAACCAAAAAGGAACAAAACAAAAAAGGCAACCGTGATGAGGAAAATGAAAGAAATACAACTAATTGATGACCGATCTTTTAAATGAGTACAGACATGGTGTGAAATTCAATAGAGCAGACAAAACCTACAGAAAAGACGATAGTATTACAATACAAAACGGCATAAATAAAAATGATGAACCGGAAATGATCGAGTATGTTAAAAGCACTGTCTTTTTTACTGTATGAATTTCCTACCAGGATGCAAGAAGTTGCATTGAGAGAGGAAGAGAAAGACGGCAAGTAGACGAAATGTATATCCAATCTTGAGCTATCCATAGATGATGTTTATTGCATGACGATTGAAAGGTCATTCATAATAGCCTCTACTAGAAGCAGTTGGGGAGGTTTGACCAGACTGACGAGAATGATTCATCGGCATTGTCGATGACGTTGGATTGCTTGACAAAAGGGGTGATGTAAACACCTTGAATTGATTGCTGCCATTCAGTTTCGAAGGTGATACTGGTGGTTTCAATTTGCTTTCTTCAGAATGATTTGGCTCCGATAAGGTTCTGAAATTCGGTGACGATAGTAATGAATTCCTACAATGAATGGTTGTTTGAAATGAATGAAGCGGTAGGAAATGGAAAGCGTAAGTCCACCCTACTTTTTAATAGAGAGGAAAAGGTAGCTATCTTACAGTTTCCTTTCGACCACATTTTCATCCTTCAGCTTAGCCATATCCTTTTCGATCGTTCTGCGCCTCTCTCTCCGTCGCTTAGCATCATCATCATCAATAGAAGCGATGAAGCTGAGAGGCACTGGTAAAGGTCTGGGACTTCTACCATCGGGTGCAACACTTGAAGCAGAGGATGATGATAACGTATGACGATGATGACTTTGCCACGCAGCAGGTGGACGTGTAGCACCTCCCAGCAGGGGTGATAAGCCCGCCGGTTTAGCAGGGGAACGTTGTCTCAAGTTGTTGAAAGTGATGTTCGGAGTATGAAGCGAGGAACTCGAGAAATGGTCAAGGGCAGCAGTGGATCTGCGATCAGGCACCACTTGGGTGATTTCTGCATCGGATTCAGGAGCGATTTTCAATTTTGAAATTATTTCAGCCTGGCTCCTCACCCGCTATACAGACCCATGATTCAGTATTAGCGCAGATTGCGGTGGATTCAAAATCACGACATTGATCGGAACTTACCGCTTGCCACTTTGATAAATCTGTTTTTGCATCACTTAATCGCTTTTCTTGTTGATCAATTATGTGATATAGTCGATTAAGCTCATCCTCGGTCGATTGATGATAGTGATCATGTTCGGTGCGTCGGCTCGAGCGAGATTCAAGAGGATGGGTAGGAATAGAGTTCTTGAGATTCTCATACTCAGTTTTTAAACCTTTAATCTCTCGATTTTGGTCGTCAATGGTACTTTGAAGATCAACTATTGTTTCCATGCTTTCAGCGGTAGTTTGTTGTCTCTGTCCGCTTGAAACAGTTTTCAGATGTGATTCTAGGCCTTGAATGTGTGCTTGAAGTTTCGAGTTACTTTCTTCGAGTTGCATCAGCTTCGAGTTATAATCTTCGTGTATTTTAGCACTGGTTGCTTCACATTTATCTCTCACGATCGAATCGATCTTCTGCATCATGTCTTGTTCTCTCTCTCCCATCTTTTTCAAATCTTCCTGGAATCGTGACGACAGTCGTTCGAGCTTTTCTTGTTGTATTTCCTGGTTCGTTCGTTCGATCTTCATTTTCTCCAGGTCTACTTTCAATCTTTGCGCCTCGCTTCGGAACAGCTCCAACTCTTTTTCTTGAGCCTCATTTGCGTGTCTCAACTGCTCGAGGTCGGATTGGCCTTCGGCTTGTTTGACCTTGAGCTCCCATTTATTGATAATAGACTTGATGTTTTCTTCCGCGTGAGCGGTTTGTTCAGTTAACAATGATTCCAATTCCTCGACATGTCCTTCAGCTTGGTAGCGCTCCTGGATCAACTGCATGACTTCAAGCTCTTTCTCTTGAGATTTGCCGCGTTCCGTAGAAAGTCTTTGCTCTAATTTTTCAAGCTTTGACGTGAACCTAGTCATATCTTTCTGTAGATTAGAAAGAGAGGCAACTTCCCCCTCCAAGGTCTTGACCTTATTGTTATCTGACAGTCTAGCCGTTCGCTCGTCCTCCAGCGAAGCTTTTAATTCCGTCATTTCGGCTTCAAGGGTCTTCACCTGCTCTGTGCTATCGGTTTCCACCTTCTTGGCGTTTTCTGCAACTGCTACTTTCTCAACCACCAATTCTTTCACCTTTGCTCCTAATTCTGATAATTCCGCTTCAAGCGCAGAAATACGGTTTTGAAGAGTATTGATCAATTGCTCCTTTTCGTCCCTAAGAAGTGTCAGATTACCGATTTTTTGTTGGGCTTCGGATAACTCGGTCTCCAACTCGGCAATACGGCCCACCTGTTCTTGGTCGGGTTCATGTTTCGAAGCATTTGCAGCAGGAAATTCAGCGTCTTTGGCTTTTACGTCGGCGGCAATTGTTTCTTTCAGTGTGGTCATGTCGCTTGCATGCTTTTCGCGTAGGGAATTTACCTCGGTTTCAAGTCGGATTCCAAGCTCTCCAACTTGAGCGAGAAGATGGACTTTGTCTGTTTCCAGCTGGGCAATCTGTTCTTTCTGAGTCGAAATGACTTCCTCGTTATCCTTTCGTAGACGATTTGATTCGGCTTCAACTTGGGATTGGAGTTCTTCAACTTGGACACGAGCTAGGGCTTCTTTGTTTTCTAACTTCGTGATCAGTTCTTGATTTTCTTGCTGCTGCTGTCGTTGGGTTAAACTGAACTCCTCTTTTTCTTTTCGAAGAGCTGATAACTCGGATGTAAGTTGAGAATGAGTATCATCAACCTGCTGTTGAAATTTAACCTGTTCGGCTTCTAATTTCAAGATTTGCTCCTGCTGTTTCGACATCAATTCGTCGCTTCTTTCTTTTAACGAACCTAGATTGGTTTCTAGCTCGGACTGGAGTTGATCGACTTTGGCTTGCAGATCAGTTTTATCAATTTCTAACCGTGTGATTTGTTCTTGATACGCCTGAATTGACTCGTCTTTCTCTTTCCTTAGGGAGCTGACTTCGAACTCGAGTTTGCTGATCAGATCTTGCATCCCTTGTGATTCTGAATCGAGTTGCGCTTTCTCCTTATGGATGGAGCTCAAATGAGTCTCAAAAGTTGCTATTTTCGATTGATTCTCTTGTAGTGAATCATTGTATGTCGATTTGAGTTGATCATACTCACTTTGCAAACTTTCAAGTTGTCTCTCGAAATTCTGGGATTGAATATCTTCTATCGTAGCCGCCAGTTCTTTGATCCGTTGTTCGTTTGCTTCAAGCTGGTTTTTGAGAGCAAGCGTTTGATCTTCCGCTTCCGATAGCTTCGATCGACCAGACTCTTCTGCTTCGTTGAGTGCTTTCTTCAAGGTATCCTCTTGTTCCTTAAACTGACTGATCAACCGGTTTTGTAATTCCTCGAGTTCAGCCTCCTTGACTCCCTCTGACAAACTGATGGCATGTTTGAGGCTTTCAATTTCAGTCTTGTTGGAGTCGACAGTTTGTCGATGCTGGAATTCCATCGTCTCGATTTGATCCTCCAAGGTTTTAATCTTCCTGGCCTGTTCATTTTCTTCAGTCATCCCTACAGGGAGGTTTTCTTTGTCACTTTCCAGGGCGTGGATTTGCTGTTTCAATAGCTCGAGCCCAAATGGGGAAAGCTGTTCTGGAGACGGCGTTTTGTCCTGCTTCAAACGTTGGAGCTCATTACGAAGGTTTTCCAATTCCTTTTCTAACTGAAGCTCGCGGTGAAACTGGGCTCGATTGTCTTCGCTAACTTTGGAACCATTGGGCAAGAACCCCGTGGCAGAACCACTGAGACCGATGCCCAGCATTCCTAACATCCCACCAACGTCCGTAACTCTACCCTTATTCTTCTTGGGGGGTCGAAGGAGTTGGCTACTAACTATGCGCCTTCTGGAAGGTGATACAGGTCCTTGCAGACTGTGGGCTCGACGAACATTTGACTCGATTGTGTGGGAAGTCAAGATGCGTCGATTGAGATGTTCAATTTGTTCTTGAAGTCTGATCCGTTCTAATCTGAGCCCCGTCAGCTCAGACTCAGCTTTGGACTTTTCGGCATTTAATTCTGCCAAAGCTGGAACGGAGGTCGTGGTAATAGACAGTGCTTGAGAATTTTGCTGAAGTTGAGCTTTAAGGGAGAGAATTTCGCGCTGATAAGCTTGCAGGAGTGCCGATTTGTCGTCAATTATCTTAGATGGCAAATGGAGGGGAAGGGTTCGCGTCAGTCGTCCGCTGGTGCTGTCTCAGTGATGCTAAAGAAGTAGTCCAATAGAACTTACCGTTCCGCGTTCAGCTTTCGTCACGACCATCTTAGCACGCCGAGCAAAGCTGCGTCAGTCAAGGAGTAAATCGCCTGTCAGTGTCACAAAGTGACTACTTCAAAACAGAAAAACCAGAAACTAACCGTAATGTGCTCAAAGTTTCAACAACACTTCGTGCATCAGCCGAAATGGCACAAATCACTACAACCTTCGCGTTGCCGCTGAGACTAGTTTGAAGCAGCCGTGTCAGCTTGCTGTCGCGATAAGGTATATGTGCTTCACGCGTTGAAAGCTTGGATATCACGTTTGATAATGCGAGTAGAGATTTGTTGATGAATGCACCCTCTTTTCTGCGCTCGGTTGATGAGGCAGCAGACTCAGAACCAGCAAGATCGATCAGATTCAGTTGAGAAATTTGCGTGGGGCTTGTTTCCGTAGCAGAGGCTGACGATTTCGGACGGGATTCGATAGTCTGTATAAATGATTAAAGAAAATCAGTAATCCATGATCGACCGGAAGGTTGAGAAAAGGCTGAAGGAAGCGGAAAGACGCTTGACCATAGTGAAAACTGTGTGACTTCTAGAGCTGCGTTCATTCCAATCAGTGGCGCCAACATGCCTAGCCTTTTCGCCTCTAGTAAGTGCTTCGAGGACTTGCATCGGATGCGTAACCACTTCTTCCTTAATACCATTGACGTGTACTCGTCCCTTGTTATTCTCATGAATCGTCAGCCGGTTGGTTGTGCCAGAGGATTGATCGGCAGCCAGTAAATCTTTGAGTGCCTCGTTATAGATTTCCAGATAAGAAACCCTTAGTAAGTATTCGCGTTCTGAATCAGAACCGATGAAGGCAAATACTTCGGCTACTGCCCTTGGGATCACTCCAAGGGTTTCATCATCACCATCATCCTTCGAACCGAGCATGGTGAACGTTTTCCCGCTTCCGGTCTGACCATAAGCGAACACGGTTGCATTATAGCCATCCTTGATACAGCTCTCGACAACAAATTGAACGCTAGATCGGTAGAGATCGCCAGTGGTTGAGTAAGGATCGAAAATTTGATCCAACTTGAACTCGTAACCTTCCGATCCGTTGATAGATTCAGAGGTACCAGTACCCCTACGGTCGATGATCGGGTGAGAGGGAGAGAGGGAAATGGAGGATTGAGTGCGATCGATGGACCATGCACCAAATCGATTAGGGTTTTCCATTGGGGATGTCTGGCGATGTTGAGGAGTAGGAGTATCGAGATCTATGTCTGATAGTGGGCTTGATGGTATTGGCCTCATCCTATGAGAAGAAGGATGATGATGATGTTTCAGACACATAAATTTTCACTCAATTTTGGTTTATTGAAGAAAGTAGACTACTGACCGGACACAAACCGAGACATTTTCGGTTTGAGTGCCAGATTGACTATCGGAGGCATTGGATTCACGATTTCTTTCGGGTTGCTGAGATAAGTGACCAGTGGAAGCTTCTCTGGACCGCGATGGATGAGCCTGAGAGGGTTCTCTGGAGCGCATGTTGTAACTTGTGGTGAAGTTGAAGAGGTTGAATTGAGCTTGAGGAAGCGGTCAGGGTATTTTTCTTTTGCTTTTTCTTTTTCGATGATTCTGGTTTCTAGTAGTCCATCGATTAGTCTCTCGAGCTTTCTTCGTTGGAGTGGTACGTCGACGGTCGGGAAGATAGTAATCAGAAAGAGAGTATTTCCAACAAACTCCGCACGGGGTATCACCAAGCCCCCGCGAAATACACGGTCTATGTACATGCACTCAGGACGACCGTGTACCCCGGACCGTGCAGGCTTATGCTGTGGCATCAGTCACGAAACCGTGTCACCCGACACCCCGCATGAAGAGCCGAGCAAAAGCCTCGCAACCCGTTGGATCCACAGAGATGCCCCGATGCCCTGCATTCGTCGACTTCATATCTTCCGGCCCTTTCACGGCATGAAATTGGTCGAAGCTGATGCACTCGAGTCCTCCAGCAATTGATCTGTATCGCTTTTATCAGGTAGCTTGCCGTGGCCTTGATGGGCTTTATCCCTCCGGAGACGATTCAGGCGATCGTTTTTTTATAAAAAAGGCTCTCCACGTTGCACGAAACGATGATCGTGGGGCTATGCCATTCAGGTAGAAATTCTAAGCGAAGAACACCTGAGCTCCTGCCTAGCTTTGTCAAGTGACCATGTTGGACAAAGAGTCGTGCGTATAAGAGATATGTACTGAGAAGCGAACTCTGGGCAAAAAGGGCCCAACTCAATATTGTAACTTCAAGCCTATGCCTGATCTAATCTCTCCAGGGCCGGACTCTCCGAGTCTACTTGACCACCTCAAGTAATCGATTCACATTATTCTCTAGTTACTACTGCAGCGTACATGATTTGGAAGAAAACACACTGAGAAAAAAGAACTCAGAACCTTCAGGGCTTCCTTCGACCATCCAAGAAATTGATGAGCCACTGTTGGGCAACCCTATTCGCCTCCTCAAGAAGGCGAATTTTATGATCTAGTTCGCAGTGATGTTGACTCGTTGGTCGAGCTCGACACTGTATGTTTATGTGATCTGTGATCGCATCCACTCGTGTGAGCCCTAATGCGGAGGCCTATAAAGGAGAATCAGTCATTCAAATGGATTTCTTTATTGACTGTTCTCGTTTCTTTACTTACTGATCCTCTGAGATGCACTGCTTCTCGTCCAAGTTGGTGATAATCTCCGCGCTCCCTAAGATTTTAAAGAAGGTTAAGAGTCAGTAGTTGGCCAGCCCCTTGCTCGTAGATTATTTTATCTTTGCTCCTCTAAAGATAATTGAAACAATAGAATCCAATAACCACTTACAAAAATCTTTGCATACTCCTTATGGAGTGGACTGAACTTCCGAAATAATGGGCAATTACCCCCTCCAAGAGCTCCATGTCTTGGTCGATTTCTATGAGCTCCATAAATGTTTCTGAGTTGACAATCTATAATTCAATGAGGTTTTGGTGGAGTAAAGAGAAAGAAAAATCAGTCAAGTTCGAGTAAACTGTCTGGATATATACATATATTTCTAAATCTAGAGGATGCCATTCTTACTTCAGACATTTTGGGGTAATTTTCAGGTATGGAACGAATTGCTAGATAGGACGAAGAGGTTTTAGAGTAGAGAGAAGTGTTTAAGATATTTAGAGACGATTGGGTGGATTGGATGATGAAAAATGAATTGAAGGCCTTCAAACAGTTCTATTTATACATGTCGATGGAGCAGAGCGGACACGCCCTGAGCGGATTGATGACTCCTGAAAGAAGTACTTTCTCCAAGCAAGATGACGCTAATTGGGTGCCATAATGTTGGCTGAGCGGCTTACAACCTGAAAGGCAAAGCCTGAAGGCCATAACACCACATATAATCGACCCGAAAATTGGAAAATTGGTAAACTGATTCACGTTTCCGTTCCCCTGGCTAACCATCCGCTGTTTGGTTTGATTTGTTTGACTCAGTTTAAGCCCTGAAAAAAAAAAACTTCTTCGTTAGAATCAATCTCGTAGAGGACAATCGAGGCTCAGGCAATAGGGTTAGCTTTGGAGGCTTTTGTTGCGTACCGTTCTACTCTATACCGGAGGGGAGTTAACAGAAAAGGGCACTGGTGGAAAAGGGCTACGCCCTGAGTCCTGCCGGTTTCTCGCCGTATTCCTCAGAATTGTTATAGTAGAAACGTTTTTAAAAATGATTCGAGACTCACGGGACTTAAGTACGTCATCGATCTCGCACTCACAAATACTTAACACATATTATCTGAGTGATCTGATTGCACAATCAGTTTTGGATGATTGGGCGAGTGGACGGGTGCCTTGGATTACTACCCAAGACTAAGGTAACTGCTACAGCTTTTAAAGGCATATCGAAGATTTTCTGAATGTTTTTCGTTTGGCTGTTTGTTTTTGTTTTTGGCTCAGGCTGAAATCAACTTCCGAGATTAAGAGACTTTTGGAGATGTACCGGTATGTGACTATGGCCTCGGCAGCTGCTCTAATCAGTCTCAGAAAATTATGTTTCTTCGTACCCTTGAACACCCTACCACTGTGTCTCCCCCCCCCCCTGCTCTAGATTAAACCAGGAGGATTGAATTGTGACCAGGTTGATGCGCCTATGCATATCCAGCTTACTTTAAAGTAACTTGCCTGACTGTTCTCAAGTTGCACTGAAATCAATATCTTCAAAAAGATCGTCTCGTCGTGAGAACATGCGCCGATATTGCTAGAATTTCATCAGCCTTTGTGATCATTTTGGGCAAGGCATAAAGTAAAATTAAAGTAAAATCAGTTCGGTATCGGATTGATGTAGACTACTACTGTATGCCATCTTCAGGCATGGGTTAAGTAACGGCAAGCCCCTTTGATTAGAGCTTCTCTCAAAATAGTAATCAAGATGCCAGAGGGTGGCTTATTATATGAAACAATGGAACAAGACCTAGACTATCTTATGATTGAAGTTATATAGGTTGGCGCAAAAGTGGAAATAAATATTTCAATCATTGTAGAAATATTTCAAGTCAATCGAATTGAATCTATTGTCATTGTCTCAAGTAACCTACTTTCATACTCCAAATTGCAGAAAGTAAAAAAATGATGCTGTCATAGATCTCACTTGAAAGGATAAGGCAGCTCAATTGATATTACAAGATTAGCTCCTAGTACTACTGTGAATGGAACCCAAAGAATCTATTTTTCTAGCTACCAAAGGTGTTTGGGCTCATTACTCCAATGAGTTTCTATATGAATATTCCAACAATTAACTTCAACATCAAGTTATATTTTTGCTTACTTTGTTGATAGCTTGATTCTACTTTCCAATCACTGAGATAATTAACAAGGAGATTCCTAAAATATATTACACTGCAAAAAACCTTGCTCAACTGACCTCAGTTGGAATGCAAGAACACAGAAGAAGTTTGTGTCAAACAAGCTTCAATGCACAATCACTGTGCACCGTGCACAGTTAAACTTACTGCGCAAATACACTTCTTTATGTGATCACACAGGGTCACAACAGCAGTTTTCTGGAGTATCCTCAACGGTGGGCTGTTACGTTACCCGTAACTGGGAACGTAACTGTAACATAACCTTTAGAGTTATGTTATCTGTAAGTTATCCAGTTATTTCCAACAAAATGGGTTATGTTACAATTTTTCCCAATTTTGGGTAACTTGGCCGTAACTTCCCACAGGAGACGACTATTGGTGGCTGCTTTGGTCAATATGAGTACGTATTGGGCTCAAGTTGATGAAAAACAGCCACATTGGCCATTTTCTGCCCAGGGTGTCAGGTCAAAATAGGTGTATTGTGATGATTGAACATGTAACCTCCACGCTGAAAAACACAGAAGAGGCAAGGCTTAATCACTAAGCTAAATTCAATGTTCCTAATAGTTTTTTTTTTTTTTAATTTGGAACCAAAAATTGTCACCCCAAAAAAGTTATGTTTTCCAAAACCTCAGAAAAGTTACTTTACATTTATATGTTACTCAAAAAAATGTTATGTTATCCAGTAATGTAACTGCCCACCTCTGGTATCCTGAACTTCAACTGGTGGCAGTTGATCAAATTTTTCTCATAGTGTTAGTCAGTTTTTTTCCCTTAGATCTTGAGGGTATGAGTGCTTTGTCTTGGAAATTGGGCACCCAAATCAATGATTTTTAGATTTGGTATTTTAGTTAGGGGGTCAAAAACTTGACTCCCAAAAGTTAAATTTCTGACTCCCAAAGGTTTTGGATGTCCTGTGTACCACTTTGTGACATCTGAATTTGGTTGACAGGTCCCAGAATTGGTAGGGATTTGGGATTTGGAAAACAAATTCTTGCAGGCTGGTTGGGAGTCAGAATAACAAGTTTACATAATATTTAAAAAAAAAACGCTCACAGGGACCTGTCGTCTTTTGGGCACGTGGAGAAGAAGCAGAAGAATGAAGAGAAAGAATTTGAGAAATTTAAAAAGCAGAAACTTGAAGACTTGAAGGAGGCCAAGAAGAAAAAGAAGATAAAAAGCCGAAGAAGGGGAGACAGCCCGTCAAGAAAACTGTTACAGAAGAACTGCCCAAGAAGAGAGTTCTCCCTGCACACAAAGGAAGACCAGGACTGACTCAAAAGCCAGAAGAAATCCCAGATCCACCAAAAAATCAGGAAGAATCACCAAAAAAGCAGAAAGAAATGTCAGGAGAAGAGGAAGAACAACCAGGCCAAAGATAAAATTCTGCCCAATCAAGAGTCTCCGGCTCCCTCCTTCTCTTCCAGAGGTTTCTAGCCAGTCACTACCTCAAAAGCCTTCCAGTGAACCTCTAGAAGCTCCTTCTCCCATCCCCTCACACCCCAATCTAATTCAAACTAGTTTCAACAAGGTTTTCAACATTGACACAGATGGTCACTTTGGATTCAGAGCCATTTCTTGGGCTGGAGTCCTCACAGTGTCAGAAGCATTATACCTAGACCCCTTAATAATCACTACCTCACCCAGTTTAAAAATGAAACAATCCTTTCCAAGTACTTAGCCAGACTCATAATTGGAGTAACCCACACACCCCCACATGATCTTGTTTCTGTTGTAGCCTATGTCTATATCTCAAATTGAAATAATGAACTGACCACTGTTACAAGTGGGGAGTTTCAAGGTTCCTATCAAGTCAGCGGTATTATTTATTTATTTTCTAAGTGTCCAATATTCCTGTTGGTTGATGATATTTTGTTGACCAATAGACTCTTGCTGGTTGTGTATACTGAGTACTTCATTTCTCCCTTGGGTAGATTGCTTAATAGATGTAGACCAAGGCCATGCTGACACAGATGTTTGATCTTGAAGAGACTCACATGACCAAAGAGGTGGTGTCAGTAAATTAAATTTCTATCATTATAAACCAGTGTCAGCCGGCGTTTCTTAAGTGATGGTTGGTTGAAATTTTATCACTCTTTATTTCAAGAGGAAGTTAACCATGCCTCGACACTCGTGAGTGGAGGGGCCAGCGCCTCGGCTATAAAAGTCGAGTGACAATAAATTCTAGGATTTTTGCCGGCTCTTTGTTGTTAAAGATGGTGTAGGCTTTTTGAATAAGATGGAATCTCTTAGCTAATGAATCCTATTCGAAGGGCTAATCGAGGCGGAGAGGAGAAAAAAGAGATTCATTTGAAGAGGATTAAGAGTTGAGAGAGATAGAAGAGTTCGGGCATTCAGATGGAAGTGAGTATTGAGGGTTTGAGTGGATGGATGAAGGAAGAAAGGAAGAGTGGGTAGTGTGAATATAGTCAAGTAAAGATCCCTAGTTACCTTATAAGTATATTATACTTTCAAGTGTAAGGTTTTCAGGAAGTAAGCTAGAATAATCATGGTGAGAAAGGATCTCAGAAGGTCCTCCTCCTTCTATTCTGGTGATTGGAAACCTTGAGGTTTCATCCAGTGAGGTGAGAAAATTCACTTGTGAAAACATAATTTCATGTGAAAATCAAGATTATAAGGGCGCGTACCATAGAGCGTCCAAGGTCGTGTTTTCCCAAGATTCTTATTGGAAATTGTTTTTAAGCAAAAACCTGTACCACATGTGTGGTATTTTGCTCAATTTTGAAAATTGTTTTCACCGATTTTCCCGCAGTTTTTGAAAACAGGTCTCCCCCTGTTTTCGAAAACAGTTTTTGTTTTCAAAAAAGTGCAAAAAATTGGCAGAAACCGTTTTCAAAAACAGGTGTCTGCCGTGGTACGCGCCCTAAGATTATATGAGTGGAAAATAATTTACCCAATAGGCTATTTAGCCTATTGAGTAGATAGTTAAATCTTAATCTTCTGTTATTAATCACACTTATGTGTGAATTATATTCAGAAGATTAATTTCAAGTTAGAAGTTGATAATTTTAATGAAAATAGGAATTGAACTCTTGACTGTCAGACTTGTGCATGGTCTAATTGGTGAATTATCAACACCACAGACAATTTTGTGTTGCAATATCCCACTGTGATTTCTTGTTGCAGCAAAATTGTTGTGACAGCCCAGAGGGCCAACTGGCTGTCACAACATTTTTTGCAACAGCAGTGTTGCAACATTTCGCTGCGACAAGACATTGCAGAGGCATGTCGCAACACCTGATTGTCCATAGTGCAAGTAGACTAGTGTGCGTTTTGTTTTGAAGCCATGCGGGTTACCTTGAAGTTGTATACAACCTCAGTGGCTGACAACCAGACCATTTGCAAAAGAATTGGATTTTTCAGAGCAAATATTGAGAGGAAAATAGAAATCATTTGTAGATGGGTGAATTCTAAAGTGAAGACTGGACAAAAATTGAGTGGTAATGGAGGAATCATGGAAGGAAAATGCAGGTAAAATGATAAAGGATTGTGTAGGATGTTCAGGGAAAACATAAAAATGTGGGTTCCAGTGTGGCCATGGAAAAAAACTTTTATTTTTATGGCAGACAAATTGGCAATAGAATGCATGATAGTAATGCTTGGTAGAAAGACTATACTGGTCAAGCTTTAAGTAGTATTTGAGCTGGGCTTCAGCTTTCCAGATTGCACCTAATGAGATTAGTGTACTTTGGGCAAGATTACAGTAGAGAACACTGTGTATGGCCACACATTGATTTTCAAGGCTTTTGAAATGTAGGTCTCCTTGTCCAGTAACATAAACTTGGTTGCCCTTGGTGGCTATGTTGAGGGGAATGGGAGAGCAGAATGAGCTAAAATTGAAAAAGAAAAACATTTTTATGACCACAGACACCACAGATGTTTTCATGGCAATTGCATTCAATTTAATGGAGGTCTCCCTGTGGCCATCTACAGGGGCTGTAAAGTTAAATTACAGGGCTAAATCCAATTCTTCCCTGCCAAAATTTAGCTTTACAGGGTCAAATCAAGAATCTACAGGGGCTGTAGATCCTACGGGAAGTCCTACAATGACAGGGTACAGAGGTACCCCTTTTTAGTTTGGTAGGAAATTGAATGCAACTGCCATGAAAACATTCCTGGTGAGAGATCATGTGATGCACCAGAATTCAGAATTGGTACCTGGTCACACTGTCTTCATCCAATTGGTCAAAGTTGATGCCTGCCAAGTTATTGGTGAGATTACCAATTTCCAAAATTATGGCCAAGGCATCTTCAGCTTCTGCAGATGGTTGTAGGGAGTGGGGCTGACAAATTAATTCTTGAGTCAGTTTTATAGAGTCAATATGTCAAGGGCAGTAGTTGCCTGCCATTTTCATGTTATCTGGGGCAAGACTCTGAGCTGGTGGGCTCTTTTGAGGGGGATGAACCATTGGGTAAGACTCAGAGCAGGCATATCCTTATGGTACAAAAACTGGGTATAACAACTGGAAATCATGTTGAACACCAGAAATATGTTATGGAAGACCTCAATTCACAGGAGGCCAGTAGTATGAGCTCCTAATAGGTTTGATTCTCTGACAAAGCAGATGATCAGGCAATCTGAATTTACAGCAGGCTCTGGCTTGAACAGCCAGGAAATCAACTGTATATAGTGTGTTTTTTTTGGATTTGGGTCTCGTAACTGGCACTGGCATTACTGTATGTCAGCCGTCAAATTCTGCATTTCTGTTGAGAAAGCAAGTGTCACAGAATGCACCTTCAGCCATACCTGATTTTGATGAAGGATGTTTTGTTGCACCATGTTGATTGTGTGGAAAATGCATTGCCAGAAAATTTCAGCTAACTGCTAGCAGATGACCTGAAAAAGTATGAACAAAGGGCCTTTGTACTTTTGCATGCCAACTGATTTTTTCCAGAAGTGACAGTGGTGAAATTTGTCACTTGAACAACACACAATTGTGCAAAAGACATCTTGATACACCTATCAACCTCAACCATTGTTCTGGGCCCTGATCCAAGGCCATTATGTAGGCTAAGGCCTGTCAACTTGTCTCTTGTGAAGAACATGATCATTTTTTCAAGTTGGTCAAGCTAATTGTTGATTACTGGGCCAAGAGTTGCAGTGGTGGCTGATGTTGAACCTGAGGAGTCAATGAAATTTGAAAACCCTCAATTGGCCTGTTCTGCTGATGATTTTGAATCAGATTTTAATATCTAGATTCATTGCATATGCAGCAGCAAAGTGCCCAAGAGTGCAATGGAATGACCTGCGGAAAGAAGAGATGAATTTTGACCGGTGTAAAGCTCAAAAGTGTTGGTGAAGACCTTTTACTGAGTTTGGAAAGGTATTGATGAGTATGTCTCTGCCAATCCAAAGTACTAGACACTAAAAAAGGCTCCCAATCTTGGATTGGCAAGTTTTATATAGTGATAGTGAGTGTATCATAGATACAACTGTTGTTTTAGATGTGGTATTATAGAGTTTAAATGCTGTCAATGATGATGGATAGTTTTAATAGAGTTGGTGGAGGATGATGTCTATGAATGATAAGAGAGGTGATGTGAGGATATGATAGACAGAAGAGGTGTGGGAGCAAGTGCTTCTACCAGAGATTAAACTGAGGCTCTCTTGAAGACGGGTTATGAAACTATAACAAGGGTAAAATAAGTGAAATGGGAGGATAGACCAGTTGGATAAGGGACCTGTAAGTACTATGATTCAACCAGGGCTTGAACCAAGGGGTGTTATAGGATCAAAAATGGTTTTTATTTATGATATAAGGGTAGTTATAGAGTACGTAAGGGTAAGATATAATTGTAAACCTGAATATTGAGTCACTAATAATGCAGAGGAGTGATTTAGAGTTATAGGGGATAATGACTATATGAAATCTGATTCCAGAGTCTGGTAAGCAGGTCTAGTGAGAAAGGGAAACTAGCAGGAGGAGAGCCTACTTATGTAGAAAAAAGTGAGGGAATTTAGCTACAAGGAGGGTGCACCCTGAGTACACATGACCAAAGAGAAAATATTATAATACAGGCTTAAAGCGGTGTCAGAATATGAAAAGTGGTGTCATGCAAAAAAAGAAGTCGTGTCATACAAACAAAAAGTGGTGTCAGAATATCTGACACCACAAGAAAAGGGTGGAACCTTCATGTGGGTGCCTCCTTAAAGTACAAAGGGCCCTTTGTGCTTTGGGGAGCCACCGTTTTTTTTGTGGTGTGCTAAACCACAAAAAAACTGTGTGGAATAGGTGTCAGATGACATGTACATTGTCAGCCTGCAGAGAAATACAACATACCCCCAATAGGCACATGTTGTATTTCCTACACAGTCTACAATAGTTATTTATTTTTATTTATTTCACTCACATTTCATCATAGTCATAATATGCTTGTATAGAGTTACTCACTCCCTCCTCTCTATATTAGTTGTATCTTGCTCATTTCTATGTTCCCCAGAAATCCAAGACGAGACAACAACCTTTCCTCTTCATTTTCAGATACATATCTGAATCACTGTCTGAAGATTGCCAGTCCTCAATAAATATCCAAATCACTGTTCAAGACACCAGCTTTGCATTTCTAGCATCATCAACCGACCGTCACTCTAGAGACGCCGGCTGACATGACATGCAGCTTACTCCAGCAGTTATTCAAACTATACATTAATCACAAAGTTTTAAAACTCCCTGATGATGACAAAGGGGCCATTGTTATTGAAGGGGAGTAACTTTGGAGTACTACTGGAGTATCAACAGATGTTACTGAATGTCACCTACACCTATTCACCTCAAATTTTTCACAGCGAGCTAGTTGCCTGCATGAGAGGATATAGGGGGTGGAGATAAGATTGTATATGAAAACCGTATAGGTTGTTATGTATTTGGAAGGCTGTGTTGGTAATTGAGTTGGTTATGTAATATGTGTATGTTTGTTGAGTACTGGGGCTGGCCAAGTGTGTGGGTGAGTTGTGTAATGAGTGTGTATTGTGTAATTTGACATGTAGCTGGGAATGAGTGGTGTAACTTCTAATCCAGTTGAGTTGCAGGGGTTCTGTGAGTGGTGACTAGGGTTAAATTTAAGTGCTGAATTGAGTTCTCAAGTGGTAACTTAGTGAAACTGCCTACTTATATGTGTAGCAGAAAAAACTTGTAATTCTTTACCAGAAAGAATACCACACTGGATGATGCACTCATGGGCTGTATTGTTAGACAGAATGCCAAGGTATGTGGCATTGTTGATTGAATCATGGAGTTAGTGCTTGATGAATTATTTACACACCACATAATTGGTTCTTTCATGGTGTAAGAGCTCTTCATCTCTGATCTGTAACAGAGGCAATTCTTGATGCCATATTGTGGTCGTCAACTAAATTGGCTGGTTGAATATAAGGTTCCAGAAGGGGAAGTTGGGTATTGGAAGAAGGAGTGGGATTGGCCATTCCAGCTAGCTGGGGAGCTGTGTTTGTTTGGGTGGCTGGTATTGGTTTTTGCCATGGAGGGGGGGGGGGGGGGGGGGTGTTGGATCAATAAAAAAATAATGGGAGTGCAAAGAAAAGAGGGGTGAAAATAAAAAGTTGGTTGGGGTATCCAGTCAGATGACAAGGTGTGAACAGAATAGAAAAAGAAAAAAATGGAGAGATGTTTGAGAGATTGTGGTGGGTGAAGATGGAGATAGAAAGGAAATGAAATGAAAAAATGAAGACTTCACCAGGGATGATTTCATGGCACCTGTTGACAGGTGCCATTGAACAACTCATACCTCCTTGGTGGTTTGAAGTGTGTTGAAAGATAGTCACAATCAAACTGTGTGTTCAACTGAAATTCAGTTCCAAGTCACCCAGAATCACATAGCTTATGTTGCTTAATATATACTTGATGTTATGTTGAGCTCAAGCCAAAATCATGAAGCATACAAAGCTGAAATGATACCAAAACAATCATGGTTCTAACGTTGTCATTATTATTTCAAACCTGCACACTTTTTTTGATGATGAAAGTCAACAAAATTGTTTTTTCTTTAATTTTATTTGGGGAAACAAAACCTGAATACACTTTGGTTTTGGCAAAGAACTGTATTCACCATCTCTCATTTTTGAGATGACACAATTCATTGTGGTTTGTCCCACAATTTATTGGAATTTTGATATATGAAGAATTTGTTCTCAACATACCCCCATATGTGCATTTCTTTCCTAGGACCAACCTTTTCAGCAGAGGATTGTTCGGATTTGAGATCAAGGTGTCCCATTAACCTTTTTGTGGTTAAAACAGCACAAACAGCCTTCCAAAACTGTCACAGGCCTGTAAATAATCTTTAAATCTGAATGTCCACTCTATTGTACGGCTGTACAATAGAGTGCCATCCAGATGTCACAGAATTTGTAACAAGCATGCACCAAGCACCAAAAAAAAAAAAAAAGGTGACCGATGGGGGTTGGTTTCTGGCAACTCTGGCACAACTGGTGGCCCGAGTTCACTATCAAAATAAATAAAATCTAAGTCATGTTCAATGCACAGTCACTGTGCAAAAATGATCTCGCAAAATATTGAAGTCAAAATTTAATGAAAGGAGAAGTGTTCCGGAGGCCAACTGCTAGCAGGTTTCCTGGTCATTTTTATGAAGAGGGTAAGAAATCAGATTTCTTGGATAAAAATTGGATGATAGACTGTTTCCAATGAAAATTCAATTTCTTTTTGGTAAAAAACAGGAATTCAGCAAATCTACAGACCAGGGGATGTATATGATTGTGTAAAATATATTCAAACTTAAACTGCTGAAGGAAATTGAAGTTCTAAATTTCTGTCAGATATCCTAAATTGGTGATTGGAATCCTTGTGATAAATACATCTCAATCATTGAATTTAAAAACAAAAAACATTTCAAGATAGTCATATGAAAAATCAGTTGGAAAGTGCCATAAAATCATCATGATGGTTGGTATAGACTTGTTGATCAGTACATTTCTGCATATGATGATGAATGGAAAACTTTGTGTGAAGTTATTGCGTAAGATGCTACAAAATGGACCCATGATGATTGGTCTACATACCAATTCAGAAAATGATGATATAGGATTGAGCTCAGCATCAGTTCTACATGTTTTGTGGAGTCATTTATTATAAAATTATAATTATGATCATTTGGATATCAGTTATCCTTGTGGTTCACTTCAGAAAATGTTGTCCACAAATCATTACCCACATCACCATTATTTCATGTAGAACATAAGAATCACATGTAGGATGCATTATGCAGGGTTCTGCGAAAAACACATGCAGTGGCACTTGTATGCCAGTGCCATGAAATCATCCCTGGTGCTTAGATGTAGAAAAAAGATCAAAGGTGTTGGTTAATTGCATCTTGGCCCTAGGTCTGGTGTCCCAGACTCAAGATAATATGATAAGATAGATAGTCATGGTACAGCTTGATCAGCAGCTGGAACACAAACCTACAACTATGATGATGATGAGGATGAGGAAAAGGTTGATTACTCCCTACATTGGGATACCTTCAAGATGTATATAACAGTTTATTGTAGTAAAAATAGCTATAAAGAGCTCGTAGCCTAGATGAACTGAGAATGTGGTTTGCATAAGAAATAGATAAATTTTGTAGAGAGAGAGACATTATTTATCCATGTGCATGATTTGGTAGAGCACAAAATCAGGGCTCCAACATCTTCTTCTACATATCCTAGCTGTGCCACAACAATTATCAGTAGAAGTGCGGCTGCAGGAGATGGATTGGTTGAGTTCATGTCCAGCTCTCACACAAAGGCTTTCTTACCAGCTATGTAGGTAAGATGATTGGCTGAAGTATACATTTGCATGATGGGATTCTAATTATCCGCAGCGGATGAATGTCCCACTCCGGGTGGTCTGTTCTACGGTAGCAGGTGTGTGACATCGAGTGGACTGGCTGAGGCTGGCTGGGGCTGCGCCGGAAATGGTTGCGCTGATTACGTAAACTCAAAACATATATATAACCAAAATAACTTCCATATTAAATAAAAATAAATTAATGAAAACCAAAAAAATGAAGAACAAACACTCAAACAAAGTACCTGCACTCACTCACTCGTTCGCCAGTCCCGCCGCCTCTTCGTCTTCTTCTCCTGCTACCTCTGCTTCTGCTTCTCTCTCACTCGCAAACCTCGCAAATCTCGCCAACCATAATCTGACTATCATCCCCCCCTCCTTCAACTCGTTCAATAATGGTCCTTCCATCGCCTCTCTCATCAGAGAGAAACGAAGACAGCTCTCGATGGCCATCCAATCATCTCCCGCCATCTCTTCATCTACCTCTCCACTCTCCTCCCCCACCCAAGCTTCCATCAATCCCCCACCCCCGTCAAGCTCGCTCGAGAGGAGACCTAGGAGTAGGGGCAACACTAGAATCGCCGGACTGGCTGACCAGCTACACATGACCACCAGATTCGACTCTCTTAAATCACCCTTACTACCACCACCACCAACACCAAAATCTGAACAATCCATCACTCACTCGCATCAAACTCACCCCAGCTCGATCAATCTGTTCTCTTTTCATCCTCCAGGGCTACCCGAACCCGGTCTGGCTGAAGTTGTCATGACCCCCACTACCGAAGTAAGTACGTTCACCCTCTCAGCAAATCCATCACCCAAATTGATCCTTACAAATTACACAGGAATGGTGGGCTTTTGGTGTTATCCCTCATAAAAGTAAAAAGTATCCTAGCAAATCCAACCGCCAGGCCACAATCAGCACAACGTCAATCATGCCACCAGCATCCAAGGATAAAGGAATTCAACAAGATGAGGATCCTGATGAAGATGAGGACGATCAAGCTGATGACAATTCCGATCACACCGGTGCCAGTAGCAACGAATCTGACAGATGTCCTCGATCATCTAACACTCACAGTCCCAAACCAGAGCCCTCATCATCAGTCACAACACCCACCACCAGTTTGGAGCAATGTCACGACTTTCATTCCCAACAATCCTCTCCACCTTATACTGCCACCACAATCTGTCCAGAAATCGATTCATCTGTTGCTCCCAACTCACCCAGGAATCTCACCTCATCCCTCGAATTCACAGCTGGTTTGATCTCCACCGAGGCTGAGCCCACCCTAGCCCTTCCAACACTTACCTCAGTCAATGGGATATTCAACGTTCCCTCGAGTCCCACCGGCGACAATTTCCACAACAAGCACTCCTTCCCAACCTTGACTGCAATGTCATCCCACTCGGTTGGCTCTCCCTGCGAGCCCTCCACCGAACCTCTGACTTCGACCGCCCTTCTCTCTTCGCTTCTTGATAAGGCTCCTCCATCAATAGCGCCTCGGCCCTGTTCTCTAAATCACGATGGAATCGTTCGAAAAACAATTGATCCTCGCTCCTACTCGGCCATGACTGGCCATCGTAACTTGGACTCATTTGTGATCCAATCCTCCGCTGGTTCAGGTGCTTATGGGGTTGTCAAACATGCTCAAGAAAAGGGGGCAGATGGGCAGCCAATCGGACCGCCTCTAGTGATCAAGTATATCATCAAACAGCGAATTTTGGCCGACTGTTGGAAGCGTCACAAGGTTTTAGGACCTGTGCCAATCGAAATTCATGTGTTGGATCATCTCAGAAGAGTCAACTATCGCCCATCAATCATTGCAATGGCCACTCAGCACATGCAAAGCAGAAAATCCAAACAAGAGAGCACGCCAATCGTAACAATCCCAAATCGCACCGATCTGATTCAATCATGTGTCAAGGAGGCCGCTGTTGGAAACCTGGGCCCATCACAAGCCCATCAACGAACTGGACATTCTAACATATGTGGGATCTTGGATTATTTTGAGGATGCAGACTATTATTACTTCGTCATGCCCCGATTTGGGGATGGAAAGGACCTATTCGAACACATCGAGTCGTCACCCGATGGATTGCCGATCGACGAAGTTCGAAGAATCTTTGGTCAGATCGTCGATGCCGTTGCTTTCTTGCATGAGCGAAACATCGTTCATCGAGATCTCAAGGACGAGAACGTGATTCTCGACTGCGATGGTAATGCTCAACTGATCGATTTCGGAAGTGCTGCTTATGTCAAGGAGGGTAGCAAATTTGAGACATTTTCAGGCACCCTAGAGTGAGTACATTTCTTGTATGGAAGAGTGACGCGATTTTTGATAGCGATTGACAAAAAAACAACCTTTGATCCTAAATAGCTTTGCAGCTCCAGAGGTCCTTAAAGGTGTCCCACACAGTGGTAAAGAGATTGACATCTGGGCGCTTGGAGTGATTTTATTCGTGTTGATCACAGGCGAGTGTCCGTTTTGGAACCCAGAAGAAGCTGCAAAAGGAATCGGAGAAGGCAGTCGGGCTAGGACCAAGCTAGAAGAGCACATGAAGAAAAATAATCCAGCCAAGACTGGAAAAGACCTTCGAGGGCAGGGCGATCATGATGTCGAGAATCAGTCGGTGTTGGATCTGTTGAAGCATTGCTTGAATCTTGAGGCTTATTTAAGACCTTCAATCGAGCACATCTGTTGGCACAAGTTCTTCCTCCCTTTCGGAGGTTGGTCCGGCGAGTCGATCCCGTCGATCGCCGAGCCCGTTTTACCCCCTCCTCCTATTGTTTAATGTACTTATATATCCAGTTCTTTTTCCTCCATTTCTGCTCGTTCGTCCCACCTCTTTTTCTTTCTTCTCTCTCCGTATATCATTAGCACTTGTCGCATTTTACACTGCACCATGTATATTTCTTGCACGCGCAACACATGTCCAATCGTCTCGCAGAGTTCTTCACAATAATAATAACAAAATACAAAACAATTGGTCTCTTTTCTTCTTACTTTTTCCTATTAGAAATTGACAATGGTTAGATGATAACACTTGACTTGTCAACGCTGTGTCGAGATGCTTATTTGGGAGTTGTTTTCCCAAGCCCCTTCAATTTATTTCTGCTGTGGCAGAGATCCACATTGACTGGGTTACCCGCAAAACTGGCTTCATCCGTTTGAGACCCCGGGGGGCTACCCTGCGGAACGTTGCTGGTGGCGCGCTCCTCAACCCATCTTGGGCGCACTGCCGCAGCAAACGCCTCTCGGCGGAAGCTGATGGGATCTTTCTCTGATATATGGACGTCATTCCTCTGGCTGGCCCCAGAACCTCGTATTTGTGGCTGGGCAATCCAGATCATCCACACATTTGTATGCATGCTTGCCTTCCACAAACCGACAGATACATAATATTTAAGTTGCGAGACCGAGACGCTCGAGACCAGCGCAGACCCTCATGGTTCAAATGCTATTGAGTGTACAATTCCTAGGGCGCGATTGTGTTTTGTGGTGGTGCTGGTCTACTGTGTGTCGCTGCAGACTCTGTGGTATGCACTCAATTGTGCATTTTCTGTATCTCCATGAGGTGGTTTGTCACGGAAGCCAGATACATGAAAATTTATACATGTCGTGAGTGCCCTCGCGCACCTAACCTTCTGTCTAATCACCAGGAGGATTGTCTTGCCTGAAGTCGCACCCCAGAATCTGCATTTAGAAGCCTTTAAATACTCGTCGTCTAGGCAGCTAGACCATTCCCTCCCCAGGTTCATTTCATAACAAGGATCTAGTTATTCTTTAAGTTACTCCTCATTTCCATTCTCTCCAACCGGCGTTTACTTACATTCCTTCAGTCTTATTTAAATTTAAATTAACTTTAGATCACTCTTATCCCAATTGCACTCTAAGATTATTTCACAAGCGGGTCTTCTCGAGAAATCAGCTGTCCAAGTTTGATAGTATTAGTCACTAATCCCCTCATACACCGTTAAAATCCTTGGAATCACCATGATTAGTTTAAGAAGACTCGTTGGTGCCCTCTCCATCACTGGCTTCATGCAGATCCCATATACTGCTGCAAACGCAGATGCAGCCACTGGCCATGTGCGAGATTGGGTACCCAAGAAGGCCTGGTTAGCACAAAACGCATGTCAGTTCATTTCCTCCTTCGACGATGCCTGCTCCCAAGCAGACCAAGGAGTTAATTGTTTCTCTCCATCTAGTTACCCGCCAGACGCGCGAGATCCAAGCTTCGGAGTGTGGAAGGAATACGCGGCTGTCCTACCCGCATGGTTGGTTTATCTGTCTGATACCCTTGGAAAGACGATCTGACTTCACGATTTCCTTCAATATTTTATGCAGTTCAACTATTCGCTTGGTTCAAGTATAACCACGATGAGGATAATTACCACGGTTGCGTGAGTATGAAACATACATTTGTTCGGCATTGCGAATTGCTAACTTGGGGGATACCGCATCTGGCAGCCATACGGAGACTGCTACGCGTATACTGTATTTCCGCAACCGGATGACATGGAAATGGCTTTCCAGGGTGGTATGAGTTTTTTCTGGCAGTAAGTTCGTCATTAATTCGTTAAAACAACAGAGCAAAGAAGCTGATTTTCCTCCGAACAATCAGCGACACCGGAGGTATTCCAGGCCGTCAGTTGTGAACCTTGAGCTTAAACGTGTTTGAACACATCACCTTTTGCTAACATAAAATGTTTGGAATCTATTTTCTTGGAAAACAACGAATCTCCTAAAGCCGGTGTTAAAGCGATTTGTAAGTCACTTCGAGTGCGAAAAGGTTAATATTCTGATAAGAGTGTGCCACTGACGATTTGGTTCTACCCGACTTCTAGCCAATCCTAACACTGGTGGTTTCGGCTATGAAGTGAGCCTGACTGGCCGTTACCTCGACGGGGCCATCCCCCCGGGCACATTGCAAACTCTGCATGACATCAACTACCCCGGTTTCAATCCGAGCGCTCTCCAAAAATGGCCACAAGGTGCTGCCAAGCGTTTCCTATTCGGGCCCGAGCCAAAGCATCCCAAATGTGGTCGAGCATGTGAGTATGAGGCTCTGATGAACTCCCAGCTCCTCATAAAAAATCAACACCGAATAAATACTAATGTATCTGGTACAGGCGAGGAGAACAGAGACCCAGGCATGAAAGCAGGCGTATATGGCTCCTCACTGTGGGCACCTGCTCGAGCTACCGACTATCCAACACCACCTGGATTCCAGTGCCCGGCGAACGGCACCGTTCCGGCTACCACCAACGCTTGTGGATCGTTTTGTTCATGTTTGGCCACATGCAACGGCGATGACTGTGAGGAAAAATGCGCCAAGGGAAATCCGGCATCGAAGTGCAAAAAGAGTCAATGTCCTGCTCCACCTCGGCTTGGTAATGACCCCGACAAGTGCTACAATTTTTGCACTTGTTCGCAGAAATGCCAAAATTCCCCCGACGAATCAAAGTGTATCCATACGAAATGCAAACACATGGCCAAAGGTTGTGAAAATGTCCAATGCTCGACTACGGGTACGGCCAACCCACCACCACCGTCATCGAATTCGTCTGACACCACGCCCGAGCCCAAGAGGAAGAATTCTACGGGTACGGCCAACCTACAACCACCGCCATCGAATTCGTTTAGCACCACGCCCGACCTCAAGAGGAAGAAACCTACAAAACACGGGTCTGCACACCATCAAGATCAAAACTGCGAAGGGTATTGCAAATGTGCTAAGCAATGCAAAGGTGATCAGTCGTGTCTCAGCCAATGTCGTACAGCCGATCCTTGCGCTAATACCTGCAATTCGGCCAAAGGAAGTTCTCGCAAGAAGGTCAAATCATGCGTGATCTAGTGCAGCTACTGTCATCCGACAGTCCGAGTCGCATGGATCCCGATCGGATTTTTGCCTTGATGTCTTGTCTTTCTTTCTCTTTCGTCAATTTCTAGACTATCTGGCTTTGACTTTTTAACTAGATGGGAAAACGCTCAAGTGATGTTTGCTTTGTAGTTTATTTTCTTCCTTCATTTTCAAACCTTTGACAGGTTATGCTGGTTTTCAATCCCTCAACGCTTTAAATTTCCATTGGACCTCTCATTTATCTTAAACAGTATCTTGTCTTTCTTTTGCGTTCCCGTTCATGGCAAGCCAAAATTTCAGTGAATTGTTGCCTTATTATGAGCCAGGTCTCTTTGTTACTTGGCGGGTCCTGCGGGAAACTGAGTTGAGTGCCATACTGAGTATGCTTATGACTGTCTCGGGGGGCCAAGAGTTGCGGAGCCCCTTTCGACTGAGGCCCCCGACCAAGGAGGAAAGAGCCATTATCAGTAACCGAAGAACCACTTCCGAGATTTTCAGCTCATCTCCAACTTCTTTCGGCGCGTCGATGGAGTGCGAGCTATGTGGGACACCTGGTCGAAAGAAATTCTTCTGTGAGGCGTGGTAGGTGCTCTCGGTTCGCTACTGCTCCGTCACGTCCAGCAGCTCTTACTGATTTGTGCTCATGTTCTTCCAGTCTCACCGAACGACTCCTTATTCATAACTCTTCTCTCAGACGTCTCAGTGCTGCTCATCATGTCACCCTTCAGAAAGCCGCTCAGCTAATCGAAGCACCTGGTGGTGTACAGGAAAGACGGGTTTTGAAATCAAAGCGGGCCGCCCTCATCTTGAGTATAAGATCCCTCGAAGCTGAACGAGCGCGCTCCCTCGAGCAGTCGGAATCCCTCAAAACTTCACTCTCAAAAAAACGAAGAGAATTAGCCTCCCGACAGAGTAAGCTGCATGCAGCTCGTTCGAACCTCCGAGACCGAATTTCCGCACTCCATCAACAACCAACCTCGGAATTTGGAGGACGGGCTTCCCGTTGTCTCGAACGCTGCGGCCAAGAAATCGACTTGAAACAGCAAATCGCTTCGGTCCACCAAGGCTTGGATCAGGTCATCCAAGAATTAATCCATGTCAGAGAGAAATTAATCATCCAACTATGCAGCATTTACACCATCACCGTAAATCACACGATGCAATCCAATCCACGCCCTGAAACACAAAATGCTTTTGGTCGTCAGCCAGATCCCCCGTTTTCATCACCCGGCCCGTCTACAGCTTCATACAGAATATTAGGACTGTGTTTGCCAGTCTCAACAGAGATCAAATGTGGGTGCTACACTTCAATATCTACCCCCCCCCTCCGTAAATCCAACCGAACTGATGTCCTAAACCCATCACCACTGTTAAGCTTATCATCATGAAGAAATCTCCGCCGCGACACTCTATACATCTCATCTTCTAAGGTTACTTGCGATGTATTTAGGTATTAAGTTACCATTCCAGTTAATAATGGGACCTTGTTTGAGCATCAGAGCACCACTCAACAGTATTTGGAGTCAAAAGTGCGGTCACTTTCATGTTAACGTCCCAATTTTTCTCAATTCTCACCTCGGGCGAAAATCAAAAACATTGACGTAATTTATTTATTTTGTCTCTATTATAGGCATCCGTCACCTTATCCCTTACATATCCCTAGCTCAATTAGTTCTACGGTGCATCAATCTGGATCACAAGTTTCTCAGATCGCTTTTCTCAGTGGGTTGTGCATGTTAGCAATTAACGCACATTATCTGCTATTGACTCAACAGACTCAACTGAGTACCCCATCGCTCGATCATTCACAAGATCAAAACCCTCCGCGATTTCCTATATCACAAACTCTTTCAGCAAAACCTCCACCCCTGTTGTTGAGACATAAACCCACCGAATTGCTTCGAAACCTCCATTCTCTTTGTTTGTCTCGTCCGATCGGTCATCTCAGTCACCTTACCGGTCGAACCGTCCTCACGCGGCCCGACGATCCTTCGAACCCAGGTTCGATAGACTTGCAGGAAGTCATTAAAGAAGTCTTGCAATCCAAGACTGAAGATTCCGTCGATGAAGGCTGGAGTATGATATGATGAGAACAAAAAAATGTATTTAGTTGACCACCCATCGTTCTTTGACCACTGTTGTAGTATTTGTACTTTATTAACAATGAACCAAACCGTGATACAACTGTCGATTAATCGACAAATTAGATTATTATGTATTTCACTCGGATTCAATCCAGCTCGTTTTTTCAAGCTCTTGTTGTAAGGAACATTACCAAAACAAAAAATGAAGCTCATGCACAACAATATATAACTCCTGTGTCACATAAAATAGTCTTACTTCCAGTACATAATTAGAGGACAATTTCCCAAAACAAAATTTCAGATTCATTGAGATAAAAGTACAATTTGGAAACCAACCTCAGTTTTTTTTTTTTTTTCACAAATCTCATTTTTTTTTTGTATGTGCAGAGGGATTTAAAGATGTCCTTGTCAAGTTTTTTTTATATCTTTTTTTATTTATGTAAATACTTGGGCCAAAAACAATTCAAAACAATGAAAGATAATAAATGATATGATATGATATGGTATGGTAATATCTTGAAAAGCACAAGACCCATAAAGTACTCCTAAAACCACTGAACAATCTTATATCTCAAATTCAAAAGTTATTGGATATTCTTCGTATCTATTCCCTCTTAGCAAACTAACACAAAGTCCTTGGAAGTGAAACATAACACACATCTGCTCCCAGGAAATTGATAATGATTGAGATGTTTGAGAAGAAAACAAGGTCGACGTCATTGCTATCGAAGCTGATACACACACTACGCTCAAGAAGATACACCAGCAACTATGTAGAGCAATTGAAGTTTTGGATTGATTGGGTACGTAGATCTGCAAGAATAATTGATCGTATGGAATTTCAATGGTATAAGTCGTATACTAACAAAAGATAAACGAAATTTGCAAGACGGATCCAATTGTGACATGTTAACAAATGATACGGATGATGAAGGGACGGGCATTGGTAAAGTTCAACAGAGCCAGACGATCGAGAGGTTACTTGGAGAAGAGATGGTAGCTGCCGAGGAGGACGATCCCGACAAGAGTGCCGATCCCAATCGCTTTGAGCGACTCTTGGTCTGTGCTATTGTAGTCATGTCTCTCTAACCAATTCTGCTTAGCTTGATGTAGCTTGTCATACCAAGAGGGAAATCGAGTCGACTGTGAGGACAACGAGGAGTCATCTTCTGATAGTTCTTCTGTTACTGGCTGCTCCGTGGTGCTTGTACCGCCACTGATTTCTGTATTGATGGCATGATCTCTGGATCCCTGGAGTTGTTCATGCTGTATCGAATCTTCTAGTTGATTCGGTTCGAGCGAGATGACAGGAGCAGAAATGATTGGTATTCGATCTTCAACTTCCAGCGTTGAAGATAGCGTAGTAGGTGTGGATGTTGGTGGGTTAACAGGGACTTGTAACGAAAGAACGAGATCTGAAAGCTGTTTTTCAGTTGAAGAGAGTCGGTCGACAACCGCATTCAAAGCCCGATCCAGGATGTCTGCATTATTCGCATCCCGATTGACGATTCTGATGCCAACAGACACAAAGAATGTGTCAATAACAAAGAAATATGAAGGGGAAAAAACGGTATTTGTGGTAGATGGTAATTTGCACCTTTCTTCGACTTCGGACACTACTTTTGATCTTTTGTAGGGTTCCACTAAGACAATTGCTGCCAGGAAAACCAAGACGTTGATGAGAGTTACCGACAGGGAAAAAGTAGTTGATAAAGCTCGGATCTAGAAGATAAATGTTCATTTTTTATTAAAGTAATAAATGATTAATTGATTAATTAATTGAATAACTAAATAAATGCATGTGAGGGCGACTAACCTTGTCAGACCAAACTTGTTCTTCATGGTATCGAGTGAGGATTGCTTGCATCATGCCTACCAAAAAAAATAAACCGAAAAAATAGATAAAGCAATTTTCTTTTTTTGAAAAACTAGTACCAAAGTGAAACTTACTCGTAAATTGATGATCAACTTTTGCTTCAGATTCTTCTAAAGTTTTCTTAGCATCTGATTCAGCCTGTTCGTTTGAATGATCTGTTCTGACTAATGTTGTAAATCTGGCAAGGTCTTGATCAGACCTTATAAATTGGATGAGAATTAGATCATTTGATTCCAATAGACAGAGATCGGCAAGACTTACCAGCTAGCTTTTCTTGCGAGTAGATCGTTAACTTCTTTCATACTTTCGGCTCTCCTCTGAGCAGCCAAGTTGTATTTGATCTTTGCTTGTATGGCATCATCTCTACTCGCTTTGAGGTTAGCTTCGGCTTCCGACACGAGTGATTTGAGTTTATCGATTTGACCGTATCCGGTGAGCTGAGATAGTTTGGTGGGGAGGTCAGCAAATTGGTGTGATAGATTAGTTTGGATTGATTTGAAGTGTTGCTTGATTGGTTTGAGGTAGACTGGTTCGGACAGTATCGGGTGAGTTGGATGAGGAATCAGTTGGATTGCAGGCTGTTGGGTTGAGGTTGAGGTGGATGGGATGGGTTCCTGTGTAGATTGGGTTGAATTTCTTCTGACGTTTGTTAGCTGATTCAGTTTTATCGAGTGTTTGTGTTTCGAGAGAATTGACATTTTTGACGGGTTCGCGGAAGGATGGAATGAAGAGCGGACCGAAGTCCATAAAGTGGCCGCTGCGGGAGAGAGCCTGCGGAGCGCAGCGAAGGCGGAGAACCACGAGCCGAGCGCCGCCGGAAGTGGAGGTGTGAGAAGTTCTACCCAAAGTGTGTAGAAACTGTTGTAGCTCAGGTTAGTCATAGACTAACCATCACTACATGATCACCGTAATCTGTCAGGTTACGTGATGTTACTCGACATCGTCTCTTTCATTACATAACAGAGTAGTATAAATATTGTGTATTTCTTTCACTAGTTTCCTTGAAGAAACAGGCCGTCATCAATTCGTTGGAACAACAACGGCGAACGAGGGACCTAGTGGCGCAAAATGGACAGGGTGAGATGCGGCAGAAGGAACCGGACCCGAACAACACGCAAACTAATCCAATACCACTCGATGAGGTACTGGGCGCGATGGGAGACACCCCAGGTGAGAGAAGCCTCCGTCGAGACGAACTCCTCCTTCACTCCTCCGTTGATAACATTCACGTAGAGTTGAGGCTGATATGGACCCCTTACTACAGCTGAAGGCGAGCAGTCCTTTCCAATCCCCGCAGTGAGGACAGAAACCTCCCAAGAGAGAGCGCCAAAACGTCCGGACTCTACCGTCTTAATCCTGGGCGAAATAAGGAAAGCGAGAGCCATTGGAGACCCTTCTGAACATGTTAGAGAGGGAGCAAGACGAGGAAACGCAGGAGAATCGATTAGGGGATAAACCTAACGCCGAAAGAGACGGGCCCCTGCTGTGCAAAGGGACGGAGGAAGACCAAGAAAAATCTGTCTTCGTGGTGGGAACGATTAAGTTCGCCAAAGGATCGGTCCCCCAATTCGATCACTGTGGCCTACCGACAAGAACTTGAAAGCTCTGAGAGGCTCTATTCCCTTGACGATCTTCGATACTGCCTGGCAGCAAAAGGCCGCGACCCACACATCCTTGGCATTGTGGTTCCAGACTCACAAAATGACGGCGGATCGTCTGATCCCAGAAGACGGCTTTTGCGCGGGCTTCCGTTACGATCTAGCGGTCCGGCAAAACACATTTCAATGCGAAATGATTCACGAAGGCGATTGTGTCTTCCCAGACGTTTCCATATATCGACCCAAGCTAGCTGAGCAAGCGTACCGCGAGGCGAGATCAGCAGGGGAGTTAGGCTACACGGAGAACCCCTACATTGCTGGGGGAGGGAAAGAGGAATTGGATCCATACACAGGAGGACGACGTTTCGGAGGGACGAGGAGAAGGAACGGAGATGGCCGCCCCCGACACAAGGGACCGATTGGAAACAAATTCGCGGATAACCAAAGGTATGCAAGACCCAACAGACAATTCGGCGGTGGAAGCGGGAGTAGGGATCATGGCGGAAGGTTCCGAGAAGCCGAGGATAGGACGAGAGGCTTTAGGCCCCCCTCTGGCGGGAGAAAAGCGAATGACGTGAGAAAACCTTTGTAGGTATCTATGTTTTGGATGACTTTCGAGCCCAAGTACATACAAGTAATAAACATCAAATAGATGCGTAGCACGATGAAGCTCATGTTCGCTGTTCCCACCCACATCTGAGTTGAGTTAGCCTAGCGAGCACCAAGGTTGAGAGTGAACGGAGTGACACACACAAAGAGTGGTCCAACTCCATACGTTGGCCAGAGGCGGTGAGCTGTGAGATGAAGATTGAAGAATGGGAGAAAGCCTTGCGCGAAGCAGGCCTGGAGGGGAAGTACGCGGACGTGTTGGATGGCTTCCGAAACGGTTTCGACTAAGGGATCCCTGAACACACCTTAGGAGATAGGAAATGGTTTACCCCGAACAATCATAAGTCGGCTCTCTTGGCGAAACAGGAGGTCGAAGAGAACTTGGTGAAAGAAGTAGAAGCGGGAAGGATGTATGGACCGTTTACGCATGAGGAAGTGGCCCAACGGTTCCCTTTCTTTAGATCAAACCCTTTAGGCACGACAACCAACTCAGACGGGTCAGTGAGACCGATCAATGATTTGTCACACCCTCACGACGACCCGGAAACACCCTTGGTTAACTCATTCGTCGACAAGTTGGACTTCATAACGACATGGGACGACTGCCAAACAGTCGCGAGGTTCTTTAAGACAAACAAAAACCCCTTCGAGCTAGGACTCTTCGACTGGGCGAAGGCTTATAGACAGATCCCGACCAAGAAAGAGCAATGGCCGTACTTGCTAGTACAGAATTTTGAAGGCGGCCTTCTACTGGATACCCGGATTACCTTTGGAGACGTGGCGGGCTGCGGCTCTTTTGGTAGACCCGCCGATGCGTGGAAAGAATTGATGCTTAAAGAGTTCGACTTAATCCACATCTTCCGATGGGTGGACAACAATCTATTCGTGCGGCGGATGGAGGCAAAGACATCCATGGAAGAGATTATGGCGAGGTCGACACAACTGGGAGTGAAGACAAATGCTAAGAAATACTCCCCGTTTGCGATGAAGCAGAAATTCATAGGCTTTCTTTGGGACGGAATATCGAAAACGGTCACCCTTCCCGAAGGAAAGAAAGACGAGCAGTTGTCACAGCTGGAGCCGTTCTTAGATTCGAGCCGGAGGTTCCATTTTCATGACGTAGAGGTGCTTGCAGGAAGGTTGAACCATGTAACATATTTACTCCCACAGCTACGGTGTTATCTTCGGTCACTGTACCAGTGGCAGAAGGATTGGGTGAATTTCTCTGCGACGAGGGAAGTCCCAAGGAGTGTGCAAGAAGATCTCCTCTCCTCGAATGGAAACAAGCCTTATGGACCTACGGAGTGACCAAGATCGTTCCAGACCCGGAACCGACGGAGGTCGGATGGATGGGCGACGCATCCACGTCTTTCGGGATTGGGATACTAATCGGGAAAAATTGGACCCGATTTAGACTAAGAGATACACGTCACCCAGGCGGCATGGCCTGGCTAGAGACGGTGGCGGTGCGTTTGGGGCTCTTGATGATGCTACATTTGGGCGCCGATGCAGGTAAGAAGTTCATCGTATGGACTGATAACACGCCATTCTCAGTAGGAAATCGCGGGACCCGGCGGTTAACAATGAATGGAAGAAAATTCAATCCCTACTCCTGGAAAACGACATCGATTTGTGCCCCATGAGAGTGGTATCCAAGGAGAACAGAGCTGACGCACTGTCTAGGGGAGACAGGGGCGGACACAAAGAATCACACCAATTAGACTTACCTGTGCCGCAAGTCTTAGAAGACTTCTTTTTCCCATGTGGGGTATGAATTGCAATGAAACATAGATTGCCTTGAATTGCAGAGTTTGCCTAACAAGTGCAGAGTATACCTAACAAGAGAGAAGTAAGCTGCCCCGAAGAGAAACTAAATTGAGACAGGGTGACACTAAGGACAGACTCAAGAGAGAGATTATATGGAATGAGTCATAAAACCCATTAAGGGTTCGGGGGGGCTTGGCCAGACCGGGATTGAACGGCAAAGCCTGCGCCAGCAGCTGAGCAAGCCACCAACTGAGAAACACACCTTCTACGATCGAATGGATCTACAGAAAATCCCATACTTCCTTAAGAACGGCTCACTGGACAAGACGCTGACGAAGGAAGACCTGCGCGTATTGGAAGGTTGGAAGTGGTCCACCCTCTCAAGTTACAATGCGGCCATCAAGAAGTTCACACAATTCAAGGAGCAAGTAAAAGAGCCAGTGTTTGCCCTCCCAATAGCTGGCAACGACGTTTACAGGTTCGTGGCATGGGCGGGCAGAGGTAGAGACGACGATGAAGAGAAGAAGATAACCGCGGTGTCAGTAAACCGATACCTCTTCGCGATGAAAGCATGGCACACTTTCCATGATTCGGCTTACCCCTACCACACTGATACTAGAGTCAAATTAATGCTGAAAGCTTCCGGCAAAACCGATGTGTTACTCCCGAAGAAGCCAGAGAAGCAACCGGTGACGATCGAGGATTTGCTGGCGTTTTACGAGGCCCTCTCAAAGGGAGGGCCGGAGGATGAAGCTATTAGAGACCTGACGGTGGTGGCGTTCTGGGGAATGGCGCGGCTTGCTGAACTGACGTACCGGAAAGAGAAGGGAGCAATCCTACACGATGGCGGCCCGACACAAATGGACATACTTTCTTACAAAAACCTCTACACGTTGACCCTTCACGAAGCCAAAACAGCGAAACCAGGCAAAACACAAGACCTCAAGCCCTGTGTCCAAGGAAACGTCCTGTGCCCGGTGAAGGCCCTCAACAGGAGGATAGCATTGACGGTGGGAGACAGAGACTCCCTTTTTGGCCATGAAGCCCCCGATGGCCGGATTAACCTCACGAAACGACAGGCCGTTGTGTGGAGACAGCTCGAACGCCCAGGTCTGACTGGCCACTCCTTTCGCGTAGGCGGGGCGTCCCTGAGGCACGCGGTAGAGGTGGAACTAGAGGAGTTAAAGCGTTTGGGAAGATGGACAACAGACTGTTACCGGCGCTACATCAAGCCTCTCCCGAAGGAGACAGTCATTAACTCACTTTGTATCTTACAAATCCCGGATAAAACAAGGGTGATATAGCCAGCGTAATCAGAATCAATCAGATGGAAATTTGTGTGATACAATTTTGCACGAGAGAAATGGGCCGGCGCAAGGCTCAGGCTCTTGTGGAGACTGAGGGATGGGTGGGGCGCCTCCCCATTTTGGGGATGGAGACTCTTGCTCCAGGCCCAGTCATCACCGCCCGTGGTACACACGGAAGTGATGGCTAGGGCCTCATTCCCATACCCGGGGTTCGTTTGGGACTTCCCTCAAGACGGGGGAAGTTCGGGCAACCCGACAGACAGCATGGAAGGGACAGGGAGCGCAATGCACCTCCAACCCCTCTTCCTGCTGTTACCTCCTCCGCCGCCAACGGATGGATTTTATGAAAATAAAAATTTCAAAATAAAACTCAGAAACCAGAAACCCCAACCACAAAACACTTCTACCACACTTGAACTTAAGCTCATCTGAAGTTGAATTTCATGTTTGTGCATACATTGGGAATGGATTTGACAAAAATCAGCCAGGGAAAATGGATTTATTTATTTTTTTGGCTACTGCTGCAGGAGTCACTATTTTGAGTGCATTATTGCACTGGGAAAGAATCTGGTAAGAGCTAATTGCATGACTACATAACCAGGTAGAAATCAAAACGACCACCTCTGTAAATTCACACACACAAAATAAGAAAATTCAATGCAAGCTTCAGGGATTTTTTGGGTTTTTGCATGGTTTCACTGGTTTAGACAAGATGACACGGATGATGGGAAACAGCGAGTTTGTATACTTTTGGTGAGTCAAGATCCCTCAATCCACCATCTTGCCAAAGCATTTCACGGCCAATCATTTTAGAGGTATCTCTGTATAACCACTGCTCCCAGGACACCAGCTTCTTTTAATGGCTGCTTATCGTCAGTCAAGTCTCTAGACGGAAATGTAGTCTGCAAGGCGTATGGCCGAGTGACTAACGCTGGATTGGACCTAAACGCCACAAACACAAGAAAATGGTCTGTAAGAGAATGCAAACATCGTCGTTCAAATCTACTATGAACCCTTACTGACAATGCAATGTGGCGCCGAATATCACCGATGGTATGAGTGTGATTGAATCTGGTGACCATACGTGAGCCATCTGATAAACGGATTTGGACGCTAGTAACCGGTAGACTGTTATCAACCTCAAATATAATAAAAGGCTGGGTTGAAGTCTGGGCCCTTCCGGGGTCGGCAGTTTGGGATGGTTGCTCCGCAGCGCGAACCATGCTGGCAGGTAATGGACTGCCGAGGCGATTCCCAGTTCCCCCGAATGGTTTCGATGGTGGTTTGGGTGGTGGAATATAACTTTCGGTTAACCGCTTTTGTACTCGCATCGTTACTCGTTGATTCAATCGCACACCCAACAAGTCAAGGGGAGCACGGCTGTATAAATATGTATCAGTGTTTGCACAACTTAAACTTCGAAGCCACTATCAAGAGAAAATCTTGATTTGGTGATTAGCGTACCCACGATTAATAGCATCTAAGATCTCTTTATGCTTGGGATCGTCATAGCTCATTAAGGGCCCATCCTCAATCGAGAAACCATCCTTCCAAAACGTCAAGTGTTTTTCAACTTCTTCTTCCTCATCATTCTCATCCTCATCGTCATCAAGGTCGCTACCAAAATGACCGGGTACAGGCAAAGCAGTAGGGAAGCTTTTTTGTCGAGCAGACCCAGGAGTAGGTGTTTGTACGACTGGGCGCGAGGGGACCTGATCAGAGCCTAACGTTTGAGCTACATAGGATATGGCCGATTCAAAGCTTTATCAGTTGTCAAGGTGAAGCTTGAAACTGATTTATCAACCTACCGGATCCTTGAAAGGATGTAGCAGGTTTGCTACTCGTGGCACTAGCCGTCGAAAGCGGGGGAGCGCTACCAGCCCTAAAGAAAATAATCCAAATTTCTTTAGCGCTTCTGATAATCCAAAGTGGGGCTCAGTAAAAGAGATATGCCAACTCTTTTGCTTTCTTCAGGATGTCCGCTACGATTCCTCCTGCCTTTCCACTATTCTGTTGGTTTGGATCTTGAACATTTAACCCACTTCTTCCACCACCAGCGTACAAGTCAGTTGGTCCCTCATCGTCATCATCATCATCCTCACTCATATCACCACCACCCGACATTCCTGCACCAGAGTTGATGTCCTTGAGAGTTGAGATCCCACGTACTCGAGACGAATTCGAGGGGGCAGGGCTCCTGAGAATCAAGTAACAAAGTAATCATGAATAAGTTCAGCAATACAATTAGGCGTTCGCCACTGATGCTGGCGATCGGGCATATGGTCAACTCACCCGCTCAGATCACCAAAAGTTTTAATGCCCCCTGACCGAGGCGGCTTTCGGGAGGAAGACTTATTAGATCCAACGGTTGGTCTTTTCCACTCGTCTGGCATTTCGTCGGCTGCTTCGCCTGATAAAGTGGTAGGTCCTGCCGGGGCGATTGGTGTTGATGACGTATTGGGAGCAGCGGATGGAGCAGGATTGCTAGTACCAACAGTCTCAAAGTAAGTCGAAAGAGCAGTCTGACAACATCAAAAAGCGTCAGTTTGATCACCCTCTATTTTATGTCTTCCATTGTCTTGTACAGCCTTTCGTAGGGTACAGAAATACATACATCTAAATTTCCACCGGCCGAATCGACGAAGAACCGGGCTTGATCGGTGCTGCTGCCAGTGATCGAAACGAATTGAGTAATGACATCGGATGATTGGTCTTGATCCATCGTGAAGCTGGGTAGTTAAAGAAGATGAAGATGGTCAAGGGGGAACGAAGCTGGTCAAGAGCGCGGAAAGAGTTGAGGGAGATGGTCAACAGATGGGCCTACGTAATTCCCGATGGGACGAGGTGGACCTGTCACCGGAGGTTTCACAGAAATAAGTTGAAGTCACACTGCATCAGTTGAAAATATTCCAAAAACAGCAGAAGCTCAGAACTACTGGTCAACATCATCAGGTATCAAAATTAGTCGGGATGTTTTCTTTCTCCTGAATTAATGTTCAAGCAGCTGGATGATCTGTTAACCAGCTAGGAATGTGGGATCATGGCCTATCACAACATAGTTCCAAAAGGTTTGCTATCTCTACCTAAACACCTTGATACAAATCAAGTTGATCAAGAGGTAAAGGATTGTTTTGGGGTCTTCAAAATGCAACCTACCTTCTTTGGAGGTGTGAACCCGCCATCAATTGTGATACAGGAGGTAAATAAAGTACCTTCCCACCAAGAAGGAACCCACCATGGTGGGTAGGTAGTTTATGTGCCTCCCGCTGAGGAGGAGCTCTCCTTGGCCAGCTGGTACAGTACCTGCCGGCCAAGGAGGAATCCTCTTTGGAAGTGTGGTAGTCCAAATACATTTCAAGTATCAATTATTCCACTCATTTATCCATTCATTTAGATTTATTATTGAATATTTTAGGGACACAATTCCTTTAACTCCTGGTTACTTAGAGTATCTCCATTGCCGAGTGCAATTGGCCGGTGCAAAACTCCCGCAATGGCAATGAATCCCAAAATTGGATTTACAAAGATCAAATGTTGTGTTTCTTGCATGGGAGGGGGTAAAAAGGAATGCAAAAACTTGTGAACCATCAAGAAGTGGGGGTATTGGGGAGTAGCTGCTGAACGATGATGGAGGGTTTCACACAATTGGAGAGGCATCACGGGATCCAAAGGGAAGCTAGATCAACACTTGTGTTGATGTTTTTTACAAATCATATTTCCAAACAAGATTCTCTTCCCCCAAATTTGGGGGCCTGGGAGTTCAAAATTGAAATAAAATATTATCCTGTGTTGAGTGGAATGCACTCAACATTGTACCGTTACATTACATGAATTGATTCAATGCAAAGGTTGCAGGAATTTTTGGCTCCCATAGCCTATTCTTCTATATTTCTAATTGGAGACAGGAAAAGGGAATTAAAATTACAAGACAGGGTGAGATGAAAGAAGAATTATAACAGATGTCATATTTTATTTTATGTTTTATAATTTTTATTGATAGTCAGTGTATGTTGTAAGTGGAGAGAAGCTTGATGCCTCCTTCTCAACAGAAAATGAGGAAGGTACTGGTTTATGACTATAGCCATTCCCTATTTTTTAGACCAAAAAGAATTGTCAAGGTTCTTCTTACCTGTGTCTTGTTTTATTGGACAGGAAACCACCAAAAATTTCAAGATATTTCACTGGGAGATTTATGGTGTTCAAAGCTACATAAACTAAAGAATTACATAAAATCTTAACAACATAAAAAGCATGATTTGGCAGGGACCTGTCAACATGCATAATAGTTTGTTTGACAGGTCCCAGCCAAATCATCATTCAAGAATTTATGTAGGTTTGAACACCATGATTGAACCATCAAGAAATACTGCAAGGGCAAGACTAATCTTGGTAGGATGCAACATATACTGTATTTTTAGCCTACAAGCAGAAGTTCCCTGAACTAATAGATAGAAACCAGCTAACTTAGCAAAGTCCCTCCAAAGCGAAGGAGGGCAGGCCCCTGGCGGGGCGGCCTCTGGCCAAGCACGCACAGGACTTGTGCTAAGTTCAAGAAACCAGCAGGGGAAACCAGTCAAGAAAACACTAAGGAACCGGACCAAAAATTAACAATGACATACCCTTGGAAGCAATTGTAAAAATGCAAGAGGCAGTACATTAATTGTTGAAATCTCTCTCTTCATGACCCAGAAAGTAACAATCAGAATAACTTGTTCATTCCTGCCTAAAAGTTTAACCCCAATATAGCTCAATCACAGATAACACATTGTGAGTTATCAGTTTTCATTCCTTGACAATATCAAATTCTTTTTCATAGATTGAAAATCATAAGGCTTTTAGCTGACTGTCACACGGCATCTTGTACAAGAGACGGGTGGGCACTATTTGAAGGAAAAGAAAGGAAAGAGATAGCTTCGAAGAGAGGACTGACTGTGCAAAGGTCTTCTTTGTTTCAAAGAAGAGTTACTTAGGCTCAGAGGGACTTAGAGTAGAACACTGAAAGGGTTTGCAATGAGAAGGCTCGAAGAAGGCAGAATCAAGTGATGCTAAAACTATCTCCTATTTTGATGAGGAAAGATGGAAAGCATAGAAGCAGACAGCTTATATAGTAAATACAAGTGAGGCTACAAAGGTATGACATAGGTTTGAACAAGATGTAAAGTCATAGGGTCAAAGCAGAAGAAATGAAGAGAGTTCATAGCTTCAGAGGTCAAGCAACACCAAGGCAAGGAGTCCAGGATGGGAGGACCAAACAGGGGTAAGTGTGATGGGTGTGAGAGTGAGTGAAGTGAAGTTCAAAGTTTGAGGACTGTGTGTCAAAGTTTGAAAGTTCAAAGAGGGAATGCGCGGATCCAGATAAGGAAGTTAGGTGCATGAAAGAGTAATACAAAAAGAAAGGAAGACCGGTGAGAGGTTTATTGGTCTTGCTTTTGTTCGCATAACTGAAAATCAATGTGCTCTCGAATCTTCAAAGGTTTGGAAAGTAACTTTGAGAGAGCACTGAAAATTGCTGAGGGTGCATAGGTGATTTCATATGCGACCCGAGGATTAACCAAAAGCTTGAAAGTTGCTGATGGCGAAAAGCATCCTTAGCCAAATGCAAGGAAGATCCAACAGCGAGATCCTGAGTGCTGAGTGTGAAGCTGATTCTGTCGTATGACAGGTGCCCGGGGTATAAAAGCAAAGGTCCCAAGAGCGATATTGTCCAGAAAAACATCCACAATCATCCATCTACTACAAACCACATATCCATCCATCAACCACCCCTACTACTACTACTACCAAAACAAGAATGTTGAACAGCACTACCACATCCAGCTCATTATTACAAAGCCGTCCTACCACTCTGTTCGAAGGGTTTTGTGCCCACTATCCAATTCCTCCCTGTGTGTGCGTACTGCGAGAAGAAAGGCTTGGTATGCGGACAGTCGATGAAGGCGAATGGGAAGGGAAAAGCGGAGAAGTGTGAAAGACTAAATGTGTTTGAGACAACAAAAAGAAAGGTCCGGGATATGGGAGACAAGTGTGGGCCGACTCGAGGACTGGATACACCAGCCAATGGCCGTATCATGCCTACTCCACATCACCACCGGTTTCGATGGTTCCAGACAAAGAATTGATTGGGATTGAAACGTCGAGTGTTGGTGAGGAGCTTCGAAACTGGGTTGAGAATATTGATCCAACAGGTGAGTGATGGTTTGAAGAAAGAAGAAAGGAATTGATGATTTTTTTAAGGGGATGATGCGAGAGCTGAGACAGAAGAAGAAAGAGAAGACACCAAGGAAAGTGGCAAAGAAAGTGAGGAAATTGTGAGGGAGCTCAAAAATGCGGAGCGGCGCGAAAACGTCGAAGGATCAGCGCAAAAAAGGCGTCAAAGTTTGGACGAAGACAAAACCAAGTCCATTGAGGTTGTCACCAAAAAGCCGAAAATTCGAATTCTGGTGTCACCCAAAGTCAAATAATTCTCAACTGCGACCAAGATCGTGCGAGATCTGGTGGGGCTTTCCAGTTTTTTTTTGGTACCGGATGAGTTGGAAATTGACGAAGGATTTCCAAATCCTGAGCAAGAAGTTGGAGGGTTGAAGGAGAAGGAGTTGGCAACACCACAGGAAGAGGTTCAATGGTTGTTGGATGGCAAAGAAGAAGCCGACATCAATGGTGAGAGGAAGAGGGAATTGGGAAAGGCAATGGCAGGAATGAAGGCCGAGGTCGCAGGAACGGTGGCGGCTCTGATGAAGATGGTGCCAAAAGGGGCGAAGGAGGAGGCAAAAAAATTAAGGGAGGGATTAAAAGAGAAGTTTGAAGGATTTTCAAAGAAGATGGGAAGTATTGCAGAAGAAATGTAGATTTTTTTTTTTTTTTCTTGTGAAAATTTTTAATTTTAGTTTTTTTTTTATTAAGAAAGAGAGAAAGTGAGTAAAAGAAAAAGTGAAAGTGAGAGAAACAAGAGAAAAATAATGTAAGAAAAGGAAGATAAGAAAGAAAAGAAGATGGAGAAAGGAGGGAACAGAAGGGGAAGGTTATGGTCAAGGAGCGAAAAGCTTTAAGTAGGCTAGGACAGTTTGTGAGATTCAAAACTGGTTCCCATGATGTGTGATCAGTGTCCTCCATATAACCAGACCATTCAACTAGGTATTGGATTTTTCCACACCTTTTCCGGGAGTCAAGAATTTTGGAAACTTCCCATTCAAGATGATCTTGAATTTTGACAGTGTCAGCCTAGAGACAATACTCATTGCCCAAAAGGCTTCAATAGATTCTCTCTGAATAATCAAGATTGATTATGTCTCTGTAATTGACTCTCCTTAATCAATAATTAATCTTATATCTCAATACCCTCTTGATTGTATGTAGTTTAAATGAGTTGTGTTGACTTTTAACTGTCTGAATGCATTAATCACAAGTGAATTTGATTGATATTCAAGCATTTAAGCTTGAATATTGAATATATGCACCGCTGAGTTTAATCCCAACCACATTGGTCAGAAACTGGTTTTAATTGTACTGGAAAATTCTCAATAGTAGTTCTAGTCTCAGGGACATGGCTAAAATCCCCAGACTTTGACCCAGAACCCAGAAAATACCCCCAGTTGATCACATCCCTCGTGGGTTGTGGTTTCCTTGTATAGGATCACAGTTTGGTGCAACCTTTTCACTCTTCAGTGATTAAGTTCCTCCAAAGTAAGTCCAGCTTATTTACTCTGTTTTCTTTGCTTCTCCCAGATCCTAGTCCCAATCCTTTCCATCTTCATCCTGCCCAACTATCAGCCATCTTTAAATCAATAAACAGGTTCCCTTGCAAAGTATCCTTGACTTATAGTCTCAAAAGCAAAAGTGGTTCTTGTTAACCATCCTTTCTCAGTTTTCTTTGAGAAAGAGGCGTCGAGTAATCTCTGCTTAGTAGCTACCCAAAGAGCAATAAGCCTGCTTTAATCTTATTAGTTATTAGCTTCCTCCTTCCCTCATTCTTATCCTCTATCTTAGTAGTTTTCTCTTTCTCTCTTATCTTTAGAAATACAACTGTGAGAGCGAAAACCCTTGTGTCCTGTTGTCACTAAAGAGACCCAGGCTCTGGAGGGGGGAGGGATTTACCAGGGAAAGGCAAAACGGAAGGGGAAAGAAGAGAGACATGGAACACTGGGTGGATGCAAGACCAAGAAGGGGGAAGCTTGAGTTGAAAGGCATTATTTGAAACGATTGATTCAATTTCGAAGGGGCCAAATTTTTTCTCTGAAAGCTTCTTCAAAGGTCAGGTCGATCTGATGTTCAAGGAGTCAAGCCAGAAAAAGTTGCCTACTGCCAAAGTTGGAGGCTTGAGTCAAAGTTGGTCAGTGGGGATTTTGTATTGTTTGTTGGCGGCAGCGAGATTCTTCTTGATGTCTTGCTGAGCGGAAGTGATTTTGGAAAGGTAATTGGCAGCCGGCTTTGAGTTGTCCACGTGGATGGAGTCAAAGGTCGGATGTCGTCCATACAGAGTGAAAAAAGGAGATTGCTTCGTGGCTGAGTGAGTCGAATTGTTGTAAGAGAATTTGGCCAAAGGAAGCCAGGAACTCCAGTCATCCTGCTGATAGTTGACCACCATTCGAAGATACTGCTCCAGGATCTGATTGATTCTTTCAGTTTGGCCATCTGACTCGGGGTGATATGCGGTGGAAAGATTTCGAACAATCTTGAGTTGGTCGCACAAACCCATCCAGAAGGCGGAAACAAAAAGTGATCCTCTGTCAGAAACTATGTTCACAGGCAGGCCGTGTTTGGAAAACACAAATTTGACGAATAGATTGGCCAAGTCTTCAGAAGTGGCTGTGGTGTGAGTTTTGAGGAAGAGGTCCACTATGACTAGGATTGCGTCGAAGCCATTTGAGAGAGGCAACTGCGAAATGAAGTCCATTGAGAGGGAATCCCAGGGCCGAGGGGCAATGGGAAGGGGTTGGAGAAGTCCGAACTTCTTATGACGAGGAGTTTTGTTCTGTTGACAAGTGTAGCACGCTGTGACATAGCCCCGAATCTCTTTGGTCATCCGAGACCAGTAGAAGTCCCGGGAGACAAGTTGTTGAGTTTTGTCTTGGCCGTGATGACCTGCGAGGGGAGAATCATGGCAAGACAGGATTTCGAGCTTCATGTCGGCGTTGTCAGGAACATACATCCGCTCATTGTAGAGGAGCAGGCCGGTTTGATCTTCCAAGGAGAATTTCTTGCAATTTATGCCTTTCTGCAGGTCAAGGATGATGGATTTGGACTTGGGATCATTCAAATGTGCGAGGCGAAAGGTCTCTACGTGGCCTCCCACCTCATTGGTAGAGATGGAAAACAGCGTAACAGATCTGTCGGGCTGTTCTTTGAAGATTTGTCGGACGTTGTCTGGGTTCTTGTCAGAGAATGTCTTCCCTTTGGTAGGGTAGACATCCTTGTGTCAAGTCAGGGCGTCTGACAAGCTGGAAAGGCGTCCGGGGCGCAAGGTGATGACAAAGTTGAATTGACCAAGGAATTCAGCCCATCTGGCTTGGTGCGGGGTGAGGACCTTAGTAAGCATGAAATACTTCAAGGCATCATGATCTGTGATGACTGCAAAGGTTGAAGAAACACTGAAAAGGTAGGCACACGATTTCTGCAAGGAGCTCTTTATCATGAATTTAATAATTGAGCTCAGAAGCCTTGAGTTTGCGGCTTTTGAAGAGGCCACAAGAGCTTCAGCAAACTGCGACAGGACACCTGCGATAGCATAATTGCTGGCATCAGTCTCCACTAAGGTGCTTAAAGCACTGTCGAAGTGTCAAAGGATAGGAGCAGTCATAAAACAATGCTTGAGGTCTTCAAACTTTTTGCATGCTTGCTCAGTGAAAATGTAAGGAGTATCCTTCTTCACAAGCGCGGTCAAGTTCGTGATGGTACCAGCATAATCCTGAATGAATCTGCGGTAGAAGTTGGCAAAGCCAAGGAAGGATTGAACAGCTTTTACGGAAGTGGGGTTAGGCCAATCCAGAATATGCTAAACTTTGTCCTGGTCCATGGTAAGACTGGAACGGTTAAGAACATAACCAAGGGAGGCAACTTCGGTGGCATGGAAAACACACTTGGTGCCTTTCACATATAGATTAGTTTTATGAAGTCTTTGAAAGAATTCCTTGACATGATCTACATGCTCAATGCGAGAGCGTGAATAAATGAGGATGTTGTCCAGATAAACAACAACACACACATTGACTAAATCTCCCAAGATTTCATTCATCAAGGCTTGGGAAGTGGCAGGAGCGTTAGTTAAGCCAAAAGGCATGACTAAGTACTTGAAAGCACCATGACGGGTATTAAACACCGTTAAATATTCATGACCTTCAGCTATCCTGATTAAGTGATAGGCACCTTGAAGGTTGATTTTGGAGAAGACTTGAGTGTCAACAAAAGTGGTGAGAAGATGGGACATCGGAGGAATAGGATAAGAGTTCTTTCTATTAACCGCATTCAGTCTGCAGTAATCCACACAAAGTCGAAGGGAACCCTTGTCTTTGGGGACAAAGAGAACAGTAAAACCAGTTGGTGAAGAACTGGGTCAAATTAAACCTTTTGCTACATGCTCTGAAATGTAGTCTCGAAGAACTTTGCCTTCGGGCTCTGACAGGCAGTAAATAGTACCTTCTTTAGGGACTGGGCCAATGAGATCAATGCAATTATCACACTTCCTTCAAGGAGGAAGTTTGTCGGCCAGAATGGAAGAGAACACTGATGAAAATTTGTGATACTCAGAAGGGATTGTTGGTAAAATACTTTCAAGATCTTCTGGTTCTTCGTCAAAAAAGTTGCCTTCAAAGACTTCTTGATGGGAGCCAGTGGTGATGCTTTGAAGTAAAACTTCTTTAGTTTCAAAGAGAAAAAAGTCAGGGGTAGCAACATACACAACAGATGATAAGAAGGTGGAGGTGTCAGGATTTCAGCTTATCATCTCCGCTCACATTCTTAATTATTATGTCACTCTGTCAATTAACCGTTTTATATCACTCTAGTATGAGTATCTTACTAGTTTTACTTTCACTCTACAGTCAGTAGTTTTATATTCACTCTACAGTCAGTAGTTTTATATTCACTCTACAGTTAGTAGTTTTATTCACATCACTCTATCCTTGATAGTTTCAATATCCTGTCACTGTGTATGTTACTTCTCTATTAGCATATGCTTTTATTCTTGTTTGTACACCCACAACTGGGTCTCTCTGTTTGTTGTCTACTTAAGTGGCTTGTGTGCCACCAGTAATTCATCATCAATTTTGAGCCTTTTAATAATTTCATGTCCTTTATTCTTGCTCCTTGGTCCAATCTAAGTCCCCCAAGATTGTCCCCCACTATCTCATATCAATTCTCTTGAGCTGAAATATTCACAGGAGGGGTTTCCGAATGAATGCATATCATCAGGAAGAGAGCCATTGCTTGACAAGGCAATGAGAGATTTCAGGCTGATGTGGTCCTGAAGGGAAGAATAAGGAACTTCACTGGGACTGGGTAGAGTGTTAGTTCAAGGGTTAATTACTCCCTTAAACCAATCAATGTCTGGGTTCCAGTGCAAAAGAAAATCATGACTGAGTATGGTGTCATCCTGCCCGGTTGCATCTATGATTAAACACTCCCAATCAAATGTTTGATAGGAGGAAATGGCAAAGGTCCATGTAATTTTCTTCAAAAGAAATTGCATGGGCTTCGAAGAAGAATGATAAGTGAAAAGAGGAATGGGTTTTTCCAATGGAGTAGTAGAAAGAGAAAAGGAATCTATCAAACTATGGCTGACAAAGGAATGTGTATCTCCAGAATCAATAAGAACAGAGTAAGGTGAACTATCTCGAAACAGAATCAATCTGAGTTGATTCAAGACAACTGTTCTTAAAGAACAGATTTTGGACTCAAAAGAAAGAGGAGAAAGTGGGTCAATTGGGTCAATGTCACTTGGGGATTTATAGTAGTTGTTATTACCATTATTGCAACAACTACTCAAGCTTTTCCCAACTGATGGGAACACTTAGGACAATCATCTACCTTATGGGTACCACCACAATACAAACACAAACCATTCTTCATCCTCCTTTGCTTCTCACCCACCTGGAGATGTCCATCCATCAAGATTTTGGTGAGCGGAGTAGGGTTTTGAAGAAGATTTCCCGGGGTTGTTGGAGGTCGAAGGTTGGTGAGAGCCGTCTTTATTTGGTTGAGCGGGGTGAGAGTTTTTGTGCCGTCTTTCTTTCTGACGCTTGTGGTAGTGCACGTCAAATCAATGAGATCTCGAAGACTGAGGATCTCATCAGCATTGTTCTGGGAGAGGAGGCCTTTGCGGAAATGGAACATCAAAGGTCGGTCACCCCAACCGGGAAGACGAGATTGGAGGGCTTGGAAACTAGCAATGTAGCTCGAAGCATGGTCCAACTCCTTCATTGAAAGGTTGTCAAGTCAATGCTCAGTGGCTAGAAGTTCATTGGGATCGCCAAACAAGGTGACGATTTGAGCTTCAAACACAGCCCAAGAGTTCATGAGGGAGTCTGGGGAAGAGTCTTCAAGAACCTCCAGGTAGGGTTGAACCCAGTCAAATGCCTTGCCTGTAAGGTAAGAGGAGGCATAGATGGTGGGGGAATGGTCATTGGGGAAGGTGCGAGGGTCATTCAAGAAGATAATTTTGCATTGCTGCAGGAAGATGTGAAGTTTGATGGGAGAGGTGCTGTCAAAGGAGTCGGGCTTCTTCATCTCCGGAGTATGGAAAGCGGGTCAAGGGGCAGGTTCTTCCGGAAGGGGAACTGCATTTCATCCCAAAATGGTGGCTAGAAGCTGGATGGCTTCAGCCAAGGATTCATTGGTAACAGGGGCCAAATTTTTTTAGCAGGAGGTTTGGGATTAGGATCATTCTGAGGGCCAAGGGTGTCAAGTCCTCATCATCCAGGAGATCCCTGTTGTCCTCCTCATCGCGGCCAGATTGATTGCAATAATTGGAGGAAGAGGGAGGGTTCTGGCTGTTGGGGCGGCGGCCCCAGCCAGTGTTGACGTTTGGAAGATCCAGAACAGGAGCTCCAGGATTGATGTTGGAGCTGGGGGTCTGGCCAATCCTTGGTCGAGAGGAGAACTGTCCGTTTGGAGAGCAAGGAATGTTGGGCATCTTGAATGAAAAGAAGTACAGGGAAAGAGAGGTTTTATGACTTAAGTAAGGAGTAAAGCCGTATCGAAATAAGATACTGTCACACGGCGTCTTGTACAAGAGACAGGTGGGCACTATTTGAAGGAAAAGAAAGGAAAGAGATAGCTTTGAAAAGAGGACTGACTGTTCGAAGGTCTTCTTTGTTTTGAAGAAGAGGGACTTAGAGTAGAACACTGAAAGGGTTTGCAATGAGAAGGCATGAAGAAGGCCGAATCAATTGATGCTAAAACTATAATCTTATTTTGATGAGGAAAGATGGAAAGCATAGAAGCAGACAGCTTATATAGTAAATACAAGTGAGGCTACAAAGGTATGACATAGGTTTGAACAAGATGTAAAGTCATAGGGTCAAAGCAGAAGAAATGAAGAGAGTTCATAGCTTCAGAGGTCAAGCAACACCAAGGCAAGGAGTCCAGGATGGGAGGACCAAACAGGGGTAAGTGTGATGGGTGTGAGAGTGAGTGAAGTGAAGTTCGAAGTTTGAGGACTGTGTGTCAAAGTTTGAAAGTTCAAAGAGGGAATGCGCGGATCCAGATAAGGAAGTTATACGCATGAAAGAGTAATGCTGAAAAGAAAGGAAGACCGGTGAGAGGGTTATTGGTCTTGCTTTTGTTCGCATAACTGAAAAGCAACGTGCTCTCAAATCTTTGAAGGTTTGGAAAGTAACTTCAAGAGAGCACTGAAAATTGCTGAGGGTGCATAGGTGATGTCATATGCAACCCGAGGATTAACCAAAAGCTTGAAAGTTGCTGATGGCAAAAAGCATGGTAGAAAAGCATCCTTAGCCAAATTCAAGGAAGATCCAAATGTGAGGTCCTGAGTGCTGAGTGTGAAGCTGAGTCTGTCGTATGACACTGACGCAAGAAGCAACACCATGGTTCCATTAGCAGCTCACTTTAGCTCTAATCTCAATGAGTGAGTAGAAAAATGAAACTGCATATGATCTAATCCAGAGCCTGCCACTAAACAATCAGGCAGAAGAAAGGGACTGACAGTACAGGGCTAGTCAGGACCAAAGAGAAATTTATACAAGAATTTATGTTAAAAATCTAATCGCTCAAACTTCATGACTTTAATTAAGTGCAGCAGACTAGAAGACAAGATAGCAGACAAGATATCAGAAAAACAAACAGAGGCTGAGTTGTAGTTGACAAGTTTTCTTGGAACAAGCATTTCCTGTAGGAACTTTATTAAGCCTAGAAGAAGTGAATGTAATTACAGTTGATAGTAATAGGCTGGAACATCTTTAAGACTGAGAATCTAGATTTAGCAAATGCTTAACGCTTAGAAAGCACATTTAACATAAATAAATGCAAATCTAAGCAAACTCAAGATCTTCAATTCAAATAAAAAATCCAAAGCTTAACACATAAATTTGGACCTTCCGTTTCCAAAAGTAGTTCCCTCTTAAATTTAACTCATTCCTTTTCTTATCATACTAGCATTGCAACCAGCGCTGCGCTATTTGCCAAAAATAGCGTAGCGTAGCAGCTTTTTTTTCGCCGCCAGCGCATTGTTAGCGGTCCTAGGGGCCGCTATGCTGTGCTACAGCCCTTTGTAGCGGTTTTTTACCGCCAACAAGGGCTGTAGCGCAGTTTAGCGGCACCAGCGCTTAAACTGCTAACAGCTACAGCAAAAGCCGTTAGCTGTTAGTGATTATTGCTACGCTGCGCTATGCTATCCGCTACAGGTAGCATAGCAAACCACCGTTGTTGCAACTACCTCCACATCTCCATGATATTATCTTGGCATAAGCATTCAAATAATTCCCTGATTATTTTGTCTCTCTTCACACTTTGACAACTTGCCTTATCATTTCCTGCACATCCACTCTCTCAACATATGCTCACATCTTCAAGAATGCATCAATCATGGACCCCATTAATTCATCTGCCCCTTCATTCAAGTTTTGACTTCAAATATCATGTATCTATGCTTTGCCTTATTTACATTCAGTTCATTATTTTATCTTTCCATTTTTATCTGTTGGAATTATGGGTTGAGGAGGGGAAAATTTGGTAAAACCAAAGTCAGACTGAGCTGAAAATGGGACCGTATAATTATTCAAAGAGTCTATCACTAATTTGTCTTTGTAAATAAGTCACTGGGGAGGCTAAAGTGACATACAATGGAAATTTCTGGTCAAGAACAGATGGTTGATATTGCTGCTAAGTCAGAGGTTTGAAAGACTAAGTACAAGGTGTTTAAAATGTGGGTGGACAACATAATGAATGTCAACAATTCAATAGCTTCATGTGTAGGAGCAGAGAGAAAGAAGAGAGAGACCTGGCAAAATTCCAACATGATCTTATTATGCTTGTGTTATCAAGTGCCTGTACTTTCTTATAAATAATCATGTACTTGCCTATACTTTCCTCCCTCATCAAAACAAGATTCAATCTTTAGCACATTCAAGTCCATTACCCTCTTGAGTGTTTTTATGCGAAATCCACATAATCTTAGCATAATTCCCCTTTGCCAAAGTCCTCTCCTTGATGCAGAAGACAATTCAAACCATCCCCTCCACTGCAAGTTCCTTTCCTTCAAACTCCATTTGACTCTTGCCTAGTGCCAATCCGTTTGTCTGTACCAGAGGCTGTGTGACACACACCACACAGCCTTTGTACAGTTGAGCAAGGCATAACCCGGCACTACCCTGCCCACAAATTATTTTTGGGTGCGCAGGGCCTTTCCCCGGGGGGAAAAGTACTTGAATTTTTAATTTTATTGTATTTTTGGACTTGCACGGCTCTGTAGAGCTCAATAATATATGGGTTTAGAGTTTGTCCCGGGGGGGTTTTTTTTTAACATCCATGGTTTGGACTTAGTGCTATAAAGCCATGCTTAACCACATAAATATTTTATTATGGTTTAGGCACTGGTACATAGTATCATAGGGTTCTAGAGGAGATTATTTGATTATTTGGACTTTAAACGACTTCCGAAGCCATAATCTGACCCAAATGGGTGGGTTTTTGCCCTAAAACATTTTTTTCCCTCTACGTTGTTGGCCCCAACCTTTTGGACACGGCCAAAAAACAGTGCCGGGTTATGCCTTGCGCAACTGTATTGATTTAATGGTATGAGGTCAAGTGCTTGCCACTGAAAATAGGCAAACATTGGTAACCTTTTTTTCATCATGAACTGGCTCCTCAAATTTGGCGGCAAGTGAAGAAGGATCTGAACAAACTATGTAAAAATCAAGGCTTAAGTGGGGAGGTTCACAACACACTAGTCATGATAGAATCAGAGGCATTTTAAGTCTGCATTAGCTTTGTTTATTGAAGGTTTATGTGTGCAGAACAAGCAAGTTTCTTGGCTTGCCAGACAAAATCCAGCCAGTCACATGCAAGGAACTATTTAGATGATCATCAGAGGTGTTTAATTCCAGCAAAGAAAAAGGAGCTTTCTTTGTACCAACCTCATGTACGTACATATTAGGTTGGCACAGCTAAGTTCTAATTGTTCCTGAGCTATAAATCAGCAATGTTTTCAATGTCAGACTTGTGGTATCAACTTCCACTCACATTCTTCTTTATATTTTTCCATCACATTTTGTGATGCACTTTCATCCATACTCTACTTTCCATCATTAGTTACAATTCTCATGTTTCCATTACTAGCTGTGATGCTCAACCTATTCCATTTTGAATTCACAATGCACACCTTTTTCCAATTAACAATTTCATCAAGTCCACTCTATTCATTCTGTATGCCCATTTTACAAGATTCTCTGTCCCTAAATTCAGGGAGCCTGGAGCTTCACAATTATAAAAAAAACAATCTTGGCCCATGTTGAGTGGCATGCACTCAGCTTTGGACCATTCCATCACATGAATATAATCAATGTATAGGTTGTAGGGATTGGTTGGCTCCCAGTGTCTATTCTTTTAGTTAAGTGAAGATTAGTGTATAATGCTTTTATCCTTTTTCTAGCTCAACCACATGTCAAAAATTTTGTACTAGTCAACTTAAATCTGGGTTGTGTGTCAGTAGTAATTCAACATCAAGTCTGAGCAATCTGAAGCTGAGTCACCATTCTCAAATCTCCTTGCCTGCATCTTTTCTTTCATTAAATTGACAAATCAAATGGGAGTGCTCAACTAATGAGACCTTGCTGATTTCATCCCTCCATACTTGAGCTATCCTGTTGAAAATCAGGGGATGAGGGGCTTGGAGAGGACACCTCATCATGGGCCACTTTAACAATGGCCTCTGGATGTTTGCTTGAAGGAAAGGAATGGGGGACAGTGTGTCGATCTTCGTGAAAAGATGATGTTCCCTTATCCCCTGCGGCCACCCCTTGCAAACCTCAAAATGTATGATTCTGAGGACTGAAAGTCAAGAGATTACTTCATTCAGCCCCCATGGCCTTCCATACTCTTACAAATTCATGATTTGAAAATCTGCAGTCTAGCGATTAAAATCTGACTGATGACAACGAACCTTACCCGACGAGGACTATGATATAGCTTTGGAAAGATTTGAACAGTGTCACGCTCGGTCCCGGGAGTGGGCACGGGATAGCGAAACGTTCGAGATCGGGCGACGCGAGTCGCGACTCTGCAAGGTTTGGTTGACGGGGGAGGTCGGGGGCGATCCGGGTGAAGTGGGGCTGCCCGGTATGATGAGAGTGTCAAGCCCATAGACCTAACCTCTGCTCAGCAGAAGGACCGCGTAGTACTGCTGCGCTTGCCAGCTGTCCCGGGTTACTGCCTTCCACAGCCTGACAAACCATCAAGACTCGACGAACAGGACGACGACAGCGACTCAGCCAGGATCACTCACCAAGGTAACATCCCACACACCAAGAGTTCCTCATCATGTTACCTCGATTTCCCTCCGAACGGATAGGCTAACTGCTACTCATTTCCGCAATGCTTTCACCAGATGTCAAAAATTTCTTCTGCACCGATCGTTATCGATGGTAAGGGCCATCTTCTTGGTCGATTGGCTTCCATCGTAGCCAAGCAAGCCCTCTCCGGCCAGAAAGTTGTCGTCGTTCGTTGTGAGGAAATCAACGTGTCCGGCAGCTTTTTTCGTTTGAAGGTTTGTTGCTTTCCTCAATCATCCAGTCAGACGAACTTGCAGATGACTAATGGTTTCCCTTCTTCAAACTCCGAAAACTGCCCCGATAACTCTTTACAGCTTCGCTGGGCCGATCACATGCACAAGAGACATTTGGTCAACCCCAAGAAGAGCGGTCCTTTCCACCACCGAGCCCCTTCCAGAATGCTCTATAAGGCCATCCGTGGAATGACTCCTCACAAAACCGCCCGAGGTGCCGCTGCACTGCAGCGATTGAAACTCTTCGAAGGTATGCCACCTCCTTACGACCGTAAGAAGAAGATGGTCGTCCCCCAAGCTCTGCGAGTTCTCCGATTGAAGCCTGGGCGAAAGTGGTGTACCATCAAGCGACTGAGTCACGAGTATGGTTGGGGATACAAAGACGTCGTCGACACCCTCGAAGCCAAGCGAAAAGTCAAGGCACAAGCATTCCATGAACGCAAGGTGAGCCCCCAACTAACGTTATGCTGGATTCATCTATACATTCTCTGACCATCATGTCTTTGCATTCTACGCAGGTGGCACTTCTCAAAGCCCGCAAACAAGTTGCAGCCGACCCTGCTACTCAAACTGTCCAATCCAAACTTGCTGCCCTTGGTTACTAGATTGCAACGTAATGACAACAATCTATGACTCTCCCGCACTGACCCTCACTCGGTACCTCCCGTTTACCGCTCATGGCCCCCTTGACAATGATTAGAGTGATCGATTTCTCAACGAACACCCGACATGTAATTGTTTAACTATGCCCTTCCCTGAGTCTTGACCTGCTTGAACCAGTTTGGTTGAAATCCCTGTCTTGTAGCCGCTCATCCGGCTTACTCTACTAAGTTTTATGACATGACACCCCCTATCGATCTAATCCAAATCTCTGCGCAACCTTCCCACTCAACTTCAAAATCATTCTGCGGGTGCCGCTTTAAAAGCGTGTTTTCGGACTGTGTGTTCATCCTCCCCTCATAATGCAGGACCTCTCCCAAATTCCCGCCTGACAAGGGCTGGATGCGCGTGCACCGATTTGGGGAGAATGCAAGGTGGTTAAATTGACTCCGCGCATTGCAAGCAACTTGGAAATTGTGGATATATAGTTAGATACCTCTAACTTAACAAGTCCTTCCCCTGGTGGGAGCTTTGGCGCTGTGTGGCAATGGCGGCGGTGGAGCCGCCCTCCTGCAGGGAGGGACTTGCGCATTAAATCCCGAACTTAACAAAGTCCCTACCCTGTGCCTCGTCCGAGGGGCCCGAAGGGCCCGCCGACCCCAGGGAGGGACTTACAGGCAAGCAGTGATTTCATAGGTGAGAGCCCAAGTGGCTTGAACACCATTTGGCCGGTGAATAATTTCAAGGCTTCAAACCACTGCCTTCCCCCCTACCCCTCATCGGCCGCCCATTGTACCAAAGAAAAGCCCGATTTCTGCTCTTTAATCCCCCACCCTTCAAGACTTCAGAACACTTGTCCACTGGCCGCAAGCGCCAATCAAAACCACCGTTTTGTTTTGCTACCGATGGATGATGTAAGCATCCATTGCTGTAATTTGAACTGGTCCAAGAGCTGTGCTCTACTGGCGGACTCAAATCGCACATGTCTGGACAGCGGACCCTATGGATTTAAAAGTTTTTTTTTTTCGAGCTCAACCCACTGTCAGCTGAGACTAAAAAGACAGCAGGTTGGGGTCATTTCTGGTCGTATGGCCCCAAAGTTGTATCAGAATGAGCGCTGTGACCTGGCCTTATCACAGAGGGGAGGGCGGCGGCTTGGTCCCAAAGACCGCACTTTAAACCAACAAAAACCAAAAAGAAATAGCAATACAGCCCCCAGAAGATGGGGGGCTCACGCTCAGAAATCTATTTTACCTGTAGGCCTCTCTGTGAGACAGAGAGGCCTAGTTAAGCTCGATTAAGTCCATTTTTGTGGTGGGACAGGAATCTCCTTTGGCAGGAGGAAAATTTCTTAGCGGTCTTGCTCCTTCCAAAGCTCATGCCCCAATCTGCCCCAGAGCCATGGGAATATGTAATGTTCACCCCCTCTTTAATTTGGTGTTGGTCTTGTTCTCTGAATCACAACCATTTCACCTGGTAAAATTTGTTCAAATTTTTAAAAGTTGACCTGGTCCTGACAAAACTCTAATGATGAATTTGCCATGGATCCACAGGAATCCTTCCTTGTAGATCCAGGATCATCAAGTGCTAAAGTTGAGGGTGACCAATGGGTTCAGCACCACAACAACTATGCATGCTTTAACACTGTGCACATCAAAGGATCTTCATCCATCAGGACATTGTGTATCCTTGCAAATCAATATTCTGGTCATTGGGAGATCCTTGGAGAAATCCACTCAAAGCCCTTGCTTTTGAAGGCCTATTCCCTCAGTTATTACTTGAGGCAGCACTCCAAAAATTTGGGAGGGGGACCGCAACATCTACACCAACAAATTTTTCAAGTTGGATTGTTGAGAAAGGATATTTTTTTCCAAATAATTTTGAAGTGCAATCTAAGCACTTTTGGGGTTGAAAATCCCTCCTGTCCCTGAAAGTTCTGTGACATAATTTATAAGCCTCTCCTACAGAGAGTGCTCCACGCGGGGTCCCCAGGACCCTCTGTTTGAGAGGATTATGTTAAGCTAGGTTATACCTCCTCTAGTTCTTTCAGCTAGTACCTGTATTCTGATTTTATTGAGCTGAGCCACTTTCTTTTGTTTCATTTGTCTGGCCATCCCGGGATTGAGAATTTGCATGCCTCTTCCATAGTAGGAGTATGAAGATGGATTCTTTCAAATGAAACAGAAACTCACAGGTACATGGAGGTGTTGTGGATTTAAAATAAGAGAAGGATTGGGATCTAAGGGCAGATTGGATTAAGGAGCCTCTGTAATGTTGAGTCTTACACTGCCAGAGAAAGTCAGCTCACTGCTGGTAGTGGACATGCAAAATTACGGTGCCCAGAACAATTTTTTTTTTACAGTTGCAAAACAAAATGGGACAGTTCACATAGCCAAATTTTAGCAAATGCATAACCCAATGTCAGCAGACTTCCCACAATAAGTTGGGAGGAGAGTGGGTCTCAGGTTTGCTGATGGTCAGCCCATTTATGCCCTATGTGAACCGTCCTAATTTACTGTATTGGTGCACCCACGAAAATCAAATCCAGGATTAGGGCTGGAACCCAAAGTGTACCCAAGCTCATTGGCCTGTCCCAGACCCTGCCTGGTGGTTATACCCGTCACTTGGGTATGAGATTTAGCTGTCCCAAGGAATACCCTAGGGAGGGTCAGGGCACATTATTTTGCAGATATACCCGCCACAAGGAGGGCATATCCAATTTGGTTGGGTATAACCGACCCATGGCAGCTGTTTCCGGGTGCATTAGAAGTTTGACTTGGCCCCTCAACCCCATTGCAACTATGGCAAAGTGTTTTCTTAGAATTCCAGCAACTAAGCCCCATCCAAGCGCATATTCTCCAAATCAAAAATGATAATCTGCCCTCAAAGGCACAGTCTGAACAGCTCATCGATCAAGCATCTCCTTTTTGTGAATGAGTGGTGAGGACAATGGACCCTGATTGTCCTTCACCCTTTCTCCCAACTCTATGTATATACATAGCTTTTTTTTCTTTACTTTGCAATAAAAATTTTGGTTGACCCCAGTGCCTATCAGAGGTTGCATATCTGCGGGTACCTAAGCTGTGGCCTGGGTCCCGTACCCGGCTTACCCAACACCATTGGATCCCCAAAAGGGCTAGACTGCAATGTGGGACTCACTAAATGTATTATTTGGTGAAAGATCCTCTGAGGGGGAAATAAATTGCTAATAGGTTGAAAGGTTATTACAACTTATGGGTGGTTTGAAAGACCTGCTCCTCTAATGATACAATACAAATGTGTAAGAATCTAAAAATCAACATTTATAAAGATATGGCTGACTTCAAGATTGAGTTACTAAGTATGGTAGCCTCAATCAGACTTAAATCAATCAAATCAATATTCTCGTAGACCTGTTACAACTTCTGATAACAATGGATAAGCAACCCAGTGGGATTGGTTATGTGAAATTACACCAATAACACTACTACTTGTTGATAATGAAGTTAATGATGATCTCTTCCCCGAACAATTTCTTGCTAAGGCACTTTAATTACTACTAGAGCTTCCAGACTAATACTACTACTACTAATTGTTAACAGATAAACTAATAATAAGCTGCTGACGGCGAACTTATTGTTGGTATGATGGCTATAAGGCTACTAATAATCTTCTCAAACTCTCAAAATCACTACTATCACTATCACACTACTTCACTTCTCAAACTAACACTAACACTAAATAAATACTAATGCACCAATCACCTGATTGATAGCACAAGACCTCATATATTCTGCTCTTGGAGACTGATATCTTGATGGATGGATGGGTGACTCAAATTCCCTGGGTGAGAGAGTGAGTGAGTGAAGGGTGATTCTGGCTGGGAGAAGCCCTCCTTTTATATCGAAAAGTGAGGCATTTTTGCTTCAGGGAAAACTCCTTGCAGGGACTTCAATACCTAGCAACTGTTGTATATCCAGGGGATCTTACTATGCCAACCATATGCTGTATGTGGCTAGGTTGCTAGACTACACAGCCACATTTATAATCCTTCTAACAATCACCATGCAACTAACTTTCCGGAACATTCTCATCGCCTCTTCCATTCTATCACCAGGCAACCAACCCTCCAGAACATTCTCACCACTCCTTCTGATCAACCAGAGTCTTGGGGGTCAGAGCCTCTCTTCCCACCTTGCTCCTTCTTCCCTTCTTCCTCCTCACTAAATTATTTCTTGCCACCAAATCCCAAAATACTGAAATACCAAACCCTTATAAGGCAGTATACCCCCCTTATAATGGATAACACACCCTTATAAACTGACCTACCTAATCACACCAATCCACCCTCTGTTCCAATCCTGGTTGTGACCAAAATTTCCCAGACATACCAAGTCCTCTGTTCCAATCCTGGTTGAGACAAAAGTTTCCCAGACATACCAAGTCCTCCATTCCAATACTGGTTGAGACAAAAGTTTCCCAGACATACCAAGTCATCCATTCCAATCCTAGTTGAGACCAAAGTTTCCCAGACATGACACCTCCTGAGTTACATTCCTAGTCAAGACAAAATCATCCAATCCACACCACATCCTCTGTTCCAGTCCCAATGAATGTATATATATTCTCCTTATTTTAATAGTTCTTCCTCTTGTATATAATATCTTGTGCATGCATCCATTCCATCACAACACCTCTGCCATGTGCTTTTGGCATTGTAACGTGTTGAAAATATCTTGCTTCTAACTTTCATTTCACAGTCTTGTATTTAGCTATATAAGATGGTCTTCTGCCTGAAATTAACAAGTATCAGGTTTTAAGCTTTACCATCCAGAGTGTCCCTTCCTCCATCCTCCTGATTCTGTCCCCTTGCAGTCACAAGGTACTCGTGCCACTCCGCCACCCAACCCATGACCTCCAGTCATCATCCATCATCTGCAACAACCAATTGCTCCACCTAATTTACCATATGATGTTGACCGTCTTATCCAGAGCATCTTCCCTTCTTTACTTGTTTGTCAACTGTCTCATCCGGAGCAACCTGTTTCTCAAACTCAACCGTTGTCAACCATCTCATCTGGAGCAACCAACTTTCAACTTATTCTTTTTCTCACATAACCTGAATAGATCACCACAGCAACCTGTATCCAACAGGTCGCAACAGGGTATACATGGTGGAACCAGGAACAGGGGCCAGCCCTATCCAGGATGCAGGCCCAACCACCATTGAAATGTTGGATACAAACCACAAGTCAGCCACGTTTTGGTACTCCTTGGACCTTGTAGCTTTTAAAACTATGTCAGGTAAGGTTTTGGTCCAGCCAATTTTTTAGTCTTGAAATTCGAGAATTACCCATAGTAATGTACTTTTAAGTTATAATGATGTACTGAAACTAAGCACATACCTTCTAAACCCATGTTTATGGCCCAACAGAGAAACAAAATGCTTCAGAGCATCTTTATTGGTGGCTAAGTCCCCGAGAGCTAAGGAATTTAGCCCCAATGCTCAACCACATTGGGTCAAGCGATGCACGGGCTAACCTTGGGCAAAGCTTGATTTTTGGCTAACCGTTGCTACATGTAGCAACAGTTAGCCCAAAGCTATGCTAACTTGCCAAACTGAAACAGATGCTCTCGGCCAGACATTGAAATAGGGTCCTTTGTACTTTTGCTGTCACTGGTCAGCCATATCCCCCATATTTCCCATGGTGAAAGAGGTAAAAGGTGTCTTTGTAGAAAGTCAGTGAGGAGGCTCAAGTGTCACTCAAGGGATCTATGTGGTAAGGACAGATGAAGATTAAATTTCTCTGTAATCTAACTGATATAAGTAGATTAAGAACAAATGTGGTCAAGTTGTGGGAGCCAAGGCTTAACTACATTGAATAAATGATCAAGAAAAAAGGAGAGAGAGAGAGTCTGGGCAAAATCCCAACAGTCCCTGCCAAATCTAGGTTTTTATGTAAGTCTTTGATTTATGTAGCTTTAAGCAATGGTGGGCCCGCTACAATACCCGTAGCGCAGCCCTGCGTAATTTTGCTAACAGCTAACAAGTTTTTTGTTGGCTGTTAGCAAAGATTGAGCTAGCGCTACATGCCCCAGCCCCAAAAAGCGCATTGTTACGCTGTGTTACAGAGGATTTTAGCATAAAAACGCACCAATAACTGCTGTAACCCAGCATAACACGGCGCTAAAAAAGCCACTAACGCTACAGCGTTTTCAGGGTAAAAAAAACAACGGCTTCTTTCCAAAAAAGCGCAGCAGCCCAGTGCTGCTTTGAACACCATAAATGTTGGCAGTCAGAACTTGAAGGTGGTCTATGAAGTAAGGACATCAATTCTCATTTCTGCCTCCCATGAGATACAGCAATGTGATTTGTATTTTTCCCAAATTTCCTTGATTGGGGCCCATTGTAGCCTTGCTTGTTGAATATAGCCACTTCCATATTTCTTCAAATATAGCCTTTTACTGTTAAAACAAGGTGTTGGTATACTATGATTGGTTTTTTGGTATGCTACATAATGCAATGTCAGAAAGGTAGGACTTTGGGTTGGAATCTGTTGAATCTTACCAACTTGCCTTGCTTAATGCAAGACCAGAAAAACTCAATGGGATTGAGTTCACAGTGAATCCTTGGCAAAAATAAACATCTGTGGCCAGCATCTTTGATGATAAATATGAAAGTTCCCCCATCTTTGAATTACCAAAAGGAAGATGCTCTTGAAAACATGTATTATTTCATCAGAAGAATGATCCATCACACTGTGTTTTGGAGTCATTCTTCAACTTCTAGCACATTGGAGAAAACCCAAGATGATGAATCTGAATGTTAGAAAATTCAGAATGGATCAAGCCTTTGCATTGAAAAATAATTCATGTGAGTCTCCTTGGTGAGAAAAAATTGTTCTCATGAAAATCTGCAATGCTGATTTTCAGAACAATTCTTCATTTGATATTTTCATGGATCTAAAGAAGAGTATAAGTCACTTAAATAATACACCATGTAATCTAATCCATGGATGACTACTTAAAGCATTCACAAGAAGACCATACAAATTCATTATTTCCATTATTTCTTTCTGTTTCAAAGTGTCACAGGTGGAAACCAATATTTATTGACATGTGCTTGTTTTTTGTGAAGTTTATCTATTCATTTCACAAGTTAAGAAGTCATAAAAATGAATGATTGAGGTTATGTATATTCATAACACAAGAAATTCTTCCAATATACAAATTTGGTTTTGATGTATTCAAATATATCTTGGAATTTTTGGAACATCTTATAACCCCATCAAAGTTTAGTAAATTCTCTATTTCATGAAAAACAGATCACAGGTTTCTTGCCTCAACAAAACACCTACACAATTTTTTTTTGAAAGCAACTTGATGTGCAGTTGAGGGTTACCCACTCAAAAGCCAAGAATCATGCTATCTCCCCCCTTTGCCACCAACCAAGTGCAAGACTGCTAAGGATCTCGACTGCAAGCCCCCCAATTTCAACTTCAACACAAGCATATCACAAGTTGGTGATGCGTGAACCCCCTAGTGGATCTAGCAATCCGCTATCTGGAGGGTTGAGCACCTTGCATTCCTTTCCACTCCACCTATTTAAGCCAAATCACCACCTGTCTTCAACCAGGCACGACTAAAAACATGGCTACATGCATGAATATACTGTTGCTTTGTTGGTGGACCTGCACTCCAATACTGGTACATCTTTGCCTGATAAGTTTCCCTTTTGTTCACCCGTTTGTATACAACTTTGCTGTAGGTTTGCCAGGATTGCAACCGTTGGGCCATACCTTGCCATGGCTGCCATGAGACTAGCTTACCAGAATTGATCTATTCGACAAGTCCGCCTGTATGTATCATCCCCTCTCTCTTTAATATACAACAGGCGCTCATACCACACCCTCACACTTTTCCAGACAGACCAATTCAGGCACTACAAGGACATTCAGCAACACAACGCACATGTTGTTGTCGGATTGGACGAGGTGGAGTTGTCCTTCTAACTCTAAACTACTTGCTCCTCACCACCCTGATTAATAAGCTTTCTTACAGGTTTCATTTAGACCCATTGAATCGTATTGCCGGGATTGGACCCCGCTTCTACTATTACCGCGGCCCTGACCTGGAACACACAACCTTGGCTCAACCTCAGCAAAACAGATTTTTATGCTCACCACCAGTATTGACACTACCCATGGCTGCCAAACTTGCCATTTGCCAATTGCCCCTTAATGCTTACCACTACATATACATCAAACCCTTGAGTCAGCGTCTTTTAAACCCACCAGCATTCTCTCGCAATTCTTAAGTCTCAAGAAACTATCACCATTTCTATTACCTCTAAATATAACTAACAGCACAACAAGGGGTTAAAAGATGATCTGGTTGAGCTTGCTATGTGTGCAGTGGTTGCTCAGAAGATGGGCAATCACCAAGCAAACAGTAACCATAATACATTGGTGTTACAGTCACCCAAGCACTCTCGAGACGATACAAGTGATGAGGATGATGAAGACGTGATCCTTTCTCTTAACCATCCCCCCAGCGGCGTAGCTGATCATCCAAAAAGCTCTAGCAGTACTGTGGGACTGAATGTGACGGCTCAATTCTCTACCGGGATGAGTGCGACAGCCCAATTTCCCTCATTCTTGGATCCATCCGCATCACCAGTAGATCAAGTTGGGAGCAGTATGAGAACTGCAGCTGACTTGCTTGCTTCAATTATTAGTCTGCCAATGGCCACCCCCAATAATTCTCGGGAACCAAATCTTTCCATTTGGCCACTTGTTCCACCCAAAAGGTGGGACCCGTTCTCATCCATCGACCAAACCAGGCAAGGGCCTCTACACCACACCCCAGTAGCCTTCTTTCCTCCAAGACACAGCGGAAGGATCCCTTCTATTTCACTCCCCAAACTGGCTGAAGCAGCAACAAAGAACAAAATCTGGTCCACTCTGCCAGCTTCAAGTTCATGTTCTCCCATATCATCTGTCAAGTTGTCATATTCCTCTGAGATCACATTTTTCATATCTACAGGATCTTTGACGGCTGTTTTTGGGGGTGTAGAAGAGGATGAGGGGGGCGAGTTGATGAAGTGTGGCCTCTGGGGACTTTCAATTTCATTAGGACCAACGTCAGTGGCCTGCGCTGATTTGGTTGACTTTGTGGGGTTGGGTTGCATGGCAAAGTGTTTGGCCTTGATTTGGTGAGCATCTCTTTGGAGATCACCTAATCTGTCAATTGTTCTTTGTTTGGATGACAAGCCCCACAGCGAGGCGAGAATCCTACTAAACTCCCCAATCATCCAGCAACCATCTCAGGAATATTTGAAGCCATTGAACCTGTATGTCTCGATTCTGCCGTTTTGCACATACTGGCCAACTATCCGTGGCTTCAACAAGAGTGACGAATGCAAGGAATATTCTAATTGCCAAGCCAGCCATTCAAAAGGGGATTGTGAATGTAGTCCACAAGGCAATTTTCGCTTAGGTTTTTAGGTTTTTGTTTAAGCAGTACATCAACCTTTTCCCTGGTGACCAAATGCAATATCAATACTAATTAACGATTCACAACTTGCATCAACTAATAGATCAACAAGCAGCTACATCTTACATCCTGGTCAAGCTTGGAAAAATAGCGGGGAGAAGTTAAATGTAAATGTCTTGATGGTGGATACTGGTTACCAACGATTTCACTAGGTCTTTTCAATAAAGCTGTTTGTTGAGTGTTTTACAACAGGGATAGTCTAAATATAAAGCTTCCTTCAATATCTGCGGTTAAAATGTTGACCAGTCGGACTTCAAATGTAACACCCCTTTAATGTAGAGAAGTGTAAGTATTCATGACCACAGTTGAAAGAATACTGCCCGAATTGTAGTCAGCTTGAGGGGTGATTCAATGGAAAGTAAATTGCCAATTTAGTGAATGGGCGGTAGAGGGCAAGGGCGATGTGTGCCGGACTTTGATAGAATACTGCTAGACACTGTCACTACAAAAATTAGTTGATGTTCCGTCCGGAACATCAAAGAAAAACACGGGACATGGGGAACATCGACCAGTTTTTTTTATTTTTTTACTTGTGCCTGATTCTTTTTTCTTTATTTTTGGGGTTTAATCCTCATTGCCATGATTTTCAGTTTTTCATAACATCATGCATAATTATAAAATTATAATACAACTAATTAGTTGTATTACAAAGCTCAAAAAAAAGGACAAGTAAAAAAAACTGGTTGATGTTCCGGATGTCCCGTGGTTTTTCTTCAATGTTCTCCATGGAACATCAACTAATGTTTGTAGTGTGTTGCTGTTGAAGTCAGTGACCCAGACAATGTTAAATATTATACAGACACCTTGATATGAAGGAGAGATGCCTTAAAATTCAATGTGTAACTGAAGGAACTCTCAAGCTTGGCATGAGGGATAAATTCTGCCTGAGTTTGGGGTAATGGACATAAATGTTAAGGGTGAGCAATCTACAACAATAAGGAAGAAACAAAATATCATTAGGCATCATAACTAGGCTCAAGGCTATTGGAAAGGGATGGTGATAGCAAGATAAATGTCAAGGGTGAGGAACATGAAACAATGAGGAAGAAGGAACAAATAATTAGGCATGATAATGAGGTTCAGGGCTATTGTGAAGTGGTGGTGATAAGTGGGATACTCTGAAGGTTGACTTGAGGGTCTGTCTTGCCTAAAGATGCCCAATAGGTATGACTTACAGATGGTTGAAGACTGTAAAATGGTGGGGGAGGGGATTACTATTTTTGAAGCTGATAGTGAGATTGGAGACTGCTGTAATATAAGGTGAAGCCTGATATTGAGATTCACACTGTTGTGGAACAAGCTGAGAGCTGGGGTTGGGCCTGAGAAAAACTTCAACTCTTGAACTCTGGGCCTTGGCGGCGAAGCTTCCCTGGCCTCTAGTGATCAATTATATCACATTATTGCATTGAAAAAACCTTTGTTTCTGCCAAGCAGTTGACATGGCTTTGAAATGAGGTTGTAGTATATGTGTTCTGGGAGAAGTTACACTACTTTAGATGGTCAGGGTTGGGATTGGTTTCAATTTGATATCAGACCATTTTCAACACGACTTCAGAAAGATTCAGCACCAATTCAGCATAAAAAGGAATCCCACCACAGCCAAAAATTACTATAATTGTGTATGACATGGGCACAACATCCTACAGGGTTCTTAAAGAGCCTAAATGAGGGCACTTTCATGCAAGTGCTTAGCAGACTCCTGTGGTGTGGGAGTTGCATAACCAAGCCCCTATAAGAAACATATAAGTTGTGGTTGAGCTTAAACAAACATAAGCATATGCTACAAATAAAACTAACCTATGCAAAGGCATTGATACTTAACAAATGGAAATAGAAAACATTAAAACTGAGTAATGGAAGGCATCATAAATCAATGATGGAAAGAAGTGATTGGACATCTAAATTTAATATGGAAAATACATGGAGGCATCTAAATAAGATGGAACATGAAAAAGACAAGAGAGGATGTTAGTGGAGACAAAACTAGATTTCTGACATTGAAGGCAAGCATCCCCTGGGTAGGCCTTGGCTTGTGCAAGCTATTGTTTAATTGGCCATGCACACCTGGATAGGCATAAAGCTGCCTATCACAGGGGGCCTGCAGCGTGTGACTGTCCTGTTATGGAAGCCAAAGGAGTACCAGATGAAATGGGAGAATTTTAAACTTTCTTCCCTCCCCTCTGGGACATAGATGTCCAAGTGGGAACAGAATAGAGTTACACTCTCTCCCCTCCCCTCTAGGACCTAGCTGTCCAAGAGGTAACAAAATAGAGTGAAACTCTCTCACCTTCCCACTTACACCAGTTGGCCCTAGATTCCAAAGCATGGCACAAGACACTGATTGATCCAAACAGATGTGTATCAAAGATAAAATCTCTGAAGATATGCAGGATGAGACCTTCCACACCTAAACACTACCCTAGAAAATAACTGCCCCCAATCATTGGGATGAAACGTTCCCAGAACCACAAGCCAGCAATCAACAGGACCACAGCTTATTTATTGTTCCCATCTAACAATCACAGTGACAAACCCATTAGCTACTCAAATCACTAGCTCAGAATTAAACAAGTAGTTTTATTAGGCAATCAAGCATTCTCATCACACATTGTTCCTAACTAGTGCTATTCAATCACTCAGACAAATCAGCAATGGGACCTAGGTCATACACCAGCCACATAGGAGTTGAAACAGAAGCCTCTTGTCTTATCCAGATGAATTGGGAGCATTTCCCAATGATCCAATTTTCTCCAGGCTCCTTGCTCCATCATGTTTTATCTACTCACTTCCATCACAATTTACTTGAATATCTAGGCAGCACAATTAGATGTGCTATTAGATAAATATTTATCTACTTTTTCTTTAGTAATCCTTACCTATCATGATATTACAGAAAAATTGTGCTTAGTTACCTATCTTGTTAAGTATTAGCTCAAAAGTAGTTGAATACGCTTATTTGTCAAAAATCTTACAGACTTACAGTCTTGACTTCTCAACAGACTCACCTTGAGCATCTTGAAAATAAAAAGCAGGAACAAAAAAGAGTCCATCCAATACTTGTAACACAACTCACAACCCATCTGGCAACACTCCCACCACTACTTCAAAGGAGGACAGAGAAATCATTGTAATCCCAAAATTCAATGGGAGCAACTTCCCCAATTGGAAAAACATGATGAGCATGTACCTTGATTACAAGAATCTATGACATAGCTGCAAGAAGGACATTGAAGACAACATAGAGGAGAAGACCAAAATTCAATTCCTTGAAGTATTTTTAATCCTCAACTCAAAAGTAGTAACCAAAAAATTCAACAGCCTTGCAGATATTGTCTGCCGGGGCAATCCCCTCAAGATATGTCAAAAGCAAAAAACTGATTTTGTGGCCACCATCATTTAAGGTATATGCCTGGTTTGGTCCAACTACACAAGAATCAATTACAATAATGAGGGTGCGTACCACGGCAGGTACCTGTTGTTGAAAACGGTTTATGCCGTTTTTGTTTTGTGCTTTTTACAAAAACTGTTTTCAAAAACAGGGGGAGACCTATTTTAACACACCGCAGCAAAATTGGCAAAACCAATTTTCAAAATCAAGCAAAAACCAACCCCCGTGGTACAGGTTTTTGCTTGAAATCAATTCTTGATGAAAATCTTTGGAAAAACCAACCTCGGAGGCCATATGGTACGCACCCTGATTTAATTTTATATATTCTAAGATCAAAGGTGCATTGGCAGAGATCTTCATTCTACTTGGTTTCATACTTCTTTCACCCAAATGTTGAACTCTGTCCATTTCTCCTGGATTTCACTATATAAGAAGCCTTGTTTTCCCTCCTCATTTGTTCCTCACCTTGTCATCTAGAATCATTGAGTAGCATTGACTAGCCTTGGTCACCATTATTAGAATTGTCTTTAGTAGAATAGTCATTACCTTTGATCACTCCAGTAACCACTCTGGGTTTTCACCTTGTCACCTCTTGATTACAACAGTAGCCCGTCTGGGTTTTCAACTTATCACCTCTTGATTACACCAGGAGCCAGTCTGAGTTTTCACCTTATCCCACTGAATCTAGAAATCTTCATCAGCTACATCTTTCTTTAAGAGTCCATACTCTTATTCTTGTTTTACTTTACTCTCTCCCAGCTATTACCCAAGAGGCAGCTGAGGAATCCCTTCAAGCACTATTCTCCCCAAAGAGTAGTTCCACAACGTGGACTTTGGGAGGTGTGCACAACACAGATTGGGATATTCTGGGGTCCACAGTCCCTGTTGGCTTCATGGGGCTTGCATCAGCAGGCACTCCCCATGATTGGAGCTTACACTACCATGTACATCCATTTAGGGACTTTCAAAGCTGGAAGACTCCATTGAGGGCATACATGGCCAATTGAGGTGTCCATCATGGCAGATACTTTTTTTGTGGTGTAATTTTAGCAAAATTGGGGCTGTTATTTAAGCTTAGCTTGCCCCTGAATTTTTCATGGCTTAATATGGTAACTATGGTTTGACAAGTATTTCAGGAATCAATGACACATCACTTTCCACCAGATGTAAAATCAGTCCAGGGGATTGTTGGTTCAATTGGAGGAGGGGGTTGCATCTTCAACACCCAAAATTAGTAAATGGATTACAATCTGAAAAATTTGGAAAAAATTTATGGTTTCTTGCTGATCAATATTTATCATTTTATTTACCAGAATTATCATGACTAGAGTTTACGGCGGCTACGCCACTGCACTTGCATTTGTCAAGTGTTTCCATTTAGCATTTCTAATATATATCCATTTCCAATAAGTTTAATATCTCAAAGTCATTCATATTCTTTTTGAAGCCTCAGCTGGTTTTGGGGAGTAAAAATGAAATATAAGTCTTACTCTACTTGTAAATCATGGAGGGGGAAGGAGATTATCTCTGGTCTTACCCCTAGACCAAGCTGCCCAGGAGGGATGAGGAGGGTATCCATCCACTTTTATTTGAGACCAGTTGATCCTCAAGGAGAAAAGAGAATCCCCATTTTGATTTTGGACCGGGAGATCTTGGGGTTGAATTTCTCCCCTTCTCTCTGGGACCAGTTGATCCTTCAGGGAAGGGGAGATCATCTCTCCCCTTTTCTGCAAGACTGGTTGGTCCCAGAGGGAAAGGGAGAGTGTCTCTCCCTTTCTCTCAAAATGCGGTCGGTCTCAGAGGGAAGGGGTGAGTATCTCTCCCTTTCTCTCTAAGACTGGTTGGTCTCAGAGGGAAGGGGAGACGGAATGTCTGGTCCAGGAGGAGAGGCGAGTAGCTCTCCGCTTTCCTGTAGGACCTTTCGGTCTGGGATGGAATAGGAGAGCCAGTAGCTTTCCTCTTTCCTCTAGGACCATTTGGTCTAGGAGGAAAGGAGAGAGCTAGTAGCTTTCCTCTTTCCTCTAGGACCGTTTGGTCTAGGAGGAAAGGGGAGAGCCAGTAGCTCTCCTATTTCCCAGGACCTTTCAGTCCAGAAGCAAAGGGGAGAGTCGGTCTCACCTTTCTTCTGTGACCGCTTGGTCCTCAAGGAAAAGGGGGAGTAGCTCTCCACTTTCCTCTAGGACTGTTTGGTCCAGGAGGAAAAGGGAGAGTATCTCTCCTCTTTCCTCTAGGACCGTTCAGTCCAGGAGGAAAAGGCTCTCCTCTTTCCTCTGGGACTGTTCGGTCCGGGAGGGAAATGCCACTTTCCTCTAGGTCCGTTCGGTCCGGGAGGGAAAGGCCTCTTTCCTCTAGGTCCGTTCGGTCCAGGAGGGAAAGGCCTCTTTCCTCCAGGACCGTTCAGTCCAGGAGGAAAAATGGGAGAGTAGCCCTCCCCTTTCTTCTTGGGACGTTCGGTCCAGGAGGAAGAGGGAGAGTAGCTCTCCTCTTTCCTCTAGGACCGTTCGGTCCAGGAGGAAAAGGAAGAGTAGCCCTCCCCTTTCCTCTAGGACCGTTTGGTCCATGGGAAAAGGAAGAGTAGCCCTCCCCTTTCCTCTAGGACCGTTCGGTCCAGGAGGAAGAGGGTGAGTAGCTCTCCTCTTTCCTCTAGGACCGTTCGGTCCAGGAGGAAAAGGGAGAGGGGCTCTCCTCTTTCCTCTAGGACCGTTCGATCCGGGAGGAAAAGGGAGAGGGGCTCTCCTCTTTCCTCTAGGACCGTTCGGTCCGGGAGGAAAAGGGAGAGGGGCTCTCCTCTTTCCTCTGGGACCGTTCGGTCCAGGAGGAAAAGGGGAAAAGGGAGAGGGGCTCTCCTCTTTCCTCTAGGACCGTTCGGTCCAGGAGGAAAAGGGAGAGGGGCTCTCCTCTTTCCTCTAGGACCGTTCGGTCCAGGAGGAAAGGGAAGAGTGGCTCTCGTCTTTCCTCTAGGACTGCTCGGTCCAGGAGGAAAGGGGAGAAGCTCTCCACTTTCCTCTGGGATGTTTGGTCGGTGCTTGGCGGTGCCATTCGGTCCTCGAATGCCTTTCCTCGTCGCCCAAGGACGGGGCAGGCCAGAGGAAGAGGGGGTTACTCTCCCCTTTCCTCTGGGACCATCTTGGTCGGTTCTTGAAGGGGAAGGAGAGCATCTCTCCTGTTCCCCTGGGGACCAGTTGGTCCTGGGAAGCATGCTGTGATGGCAATACATAGTATCACAGTGACTGGTCAGGGCCATTGTACATGCAGTCATACCGATTGCAACCACACCAACTGGTCAAGGACAAATGTTCAAACGCCATGAGATCCAATACACTTATACCTTGATAAAAAAAATCCAACTGTGTTGGGTATATAAGGACAGTGGAATAGCACTGCAGAGTGGGCATGAGACCCCCATTATTAGGCAGATTTTATGCCACCGGGGGTCAAATCAAGCCCCCTTTTGAGATTTAAAAAAACTGTGGCGAAGCCATGCTATTGTTAAGCTATAAATCTGTGGGTTGATTACACTTGGATTATTTAATTTTTAAATCAAAAAAGAAATTAACCTAAAGGGCAGATAGGCACTGCTGAAAATTTTATTTCCTGTTATGTCTGTAATGGAGGACTTCCCTTTGATCTACAGCCCCCCTGTAGAGCCAGATCTAGTCAGATGCCAGGGTATTTGCAGTCAAAAAGCTAGAATTTTAGCTTTTTGACTTGTAAATTAAGATCTGCAGCCCCTGCAGATGGCCACTGGAAGTCCTCCAATAGATGACGGAGGGTACTATTCTATCTTTGCTAAATTTTGGTAAGATACTGTTAAAGAGTGTATATGAGCAGCTTCCAACTGAATTAGTTTGTATACCAAAAATTATCTGGTTGATTGCCTTTTATCAGAATCAAAGATTTTTGATCTTTTTCAGTATATTTTATCAATAATTAATGATCAATAGTGGATGAGAGCCAGATTCCAGAGCTTAATTGCAGTTGAAAAGCTAAAAATTTAGCTTTTCCACTTTCAAATTGAAATCTGCAGGGACTGCAGATGGCAAAGGGAAGTCTTCCAGTAAGGATGACTTACTTGATTGAGCAGCTGCACTTAAGAACAATTTTGCCTGGTTTGAGACTGTAATTCTTGATCTAATCAAAGTAGAGTGAATGATTATTATTTATTTTGAAGGCTTTTAGTGATGACAAAACTTGCATTACTTTTGGTGATGAGTGATCTATTTCCTTGTTTGTCAAACAAGAATGGGCCTGGCTCAATTTGTTTTCTTTGGTTGGTTCAATTGACATTTAGTCATCATGAGTAGCTTCAGAGCTTGTGTGTCAGTGATGTCACCAGCTTCTTGGCAAGCAATGCGTTTACTATCTTGTAAACCTATTGTGATTTCTTTGGTGTAGCTCCTTTTCACAGGAACCTTAGAGAAAGCTTTATTCCAACAAAATCAAGAGAGGTCATAAGACACAGACTTATTAATTAACATGTATAGATAAAGGAAATTTACTGTTTCAAACGCAAAGAAAATATGGAAAAAAAGTTGTTAAACGAGGAGTAGATTGGAATCAACAGATTTCTTTGCTCTTCCCTTTGATATCTAAACTCGCGAAATTTGAGATTATACAGTTGTATTGTTCGCTTTGAATGATGTTGTGATGAGCTGTCGGGCCAGAGCTGCTCTCCTCTCCTCTATCAACGTTGCAAGAACACTCTTGTTGAGAGATCACCTTTGGTGTAGGTGCGGATGCCCTAGCCAACTTTGCTCCCAGCTCGTTTCTGATGACACAGAAACCATCGGAAAGAGTCAAAGCCTCGTCGCAAGACTTAATGAAGCGAAGATAACTTACGGTTTCTTAGGTATCCTCATTTCCTTTTTGCGACATCTTGGTGGGTTTTTCAAGACATTAACGTTGGTCGCCTGAAATACAAAACAAAACGAGCAAACGATGTTAGCAAGTGAAAGAAAATTACAAACAAGTACTCCATTGGATTTACATGTACCAACCATGGTTCTTGGCTAAAGGGGGTGTTGATCAGATATCCAGCGATGCTTACTTCGCATCCCTTTTGGATAAGAGCATGACTTCAATAGCGTCTCAGGCGGGATGATATGGCGTATTTTGAAGGTGACATCGGCCTGCTTCTGTAAAACTCGCGGGGGCTGATAATTAGAACCAGTCGAAAACGCTGACATATTGCTTTTGATCACAGATGTCACTCACTGCTTCATCCCAGTCGTTGTGTTTGACCGTGCAAATGATTGGCGGGATTTTCAAAACGGGTTCGGTCTTCAGTTCTTCTCGCTTCAAAACGATGCCCAAGCCTTCCACGTATACTCTGTTGGGATCAATGGGTGTGAGAAAGTCGCGGCTCATCGGTATTTTCGAGACATCTGAAGGTTTGCACTGTAAGGTCGGAAGGCCAGGGTTATTGAGTCCAATCAGTCTACCGCGGATGAAACACTGGTCGCCGGGTTATAATCCAAGGTTTTGAGGGATTTTTATTTGGGCGAGCGGATTAGGTCCACAAGAAGCCGCCAGCATGATGCAAATAAATTGATTTAAGATGTCAACTCGGGAAATGTTGAAGGGGTGAAGGGGTCAAATCAGAGGCTGAAGATATAAAGCAGTTGTGCGATCTACTCTTAACCAGAATGAGGCTGCAGGGATAAGTCGAAACAAACGAATTGGCAAAATTCCTGTCATGAGAGCGAGCAAGCCTGGGAAGCCTGGGTGTCTTATGACCTGCTGAAGCTACCTCGAGAAGGGTAGACTAAACGATTTATCCAAATATAGGGATAGGTTCATGCTGCTATCCTCCCCAAATTTTCACTGCCATTTTCGGTTTGGAAAACACTTCGACCAGCGACGATGAGTGCCATATTCAGGATCAAGCCCATCTAGCTATAGGGCACCTGGACTTGGCCGCTGGTAATCACTTCACATGGCGTGATTTCTACGGAGCACTTGGTGGGAGCGGTTCCCATTCCATTTTCCCTATCCAGTGGAGAATCCCACCGGAATTGTAACTAATTGAAGTTGCGTGAGGGACGCGTGCATTTTTTTGGCAGTCGACAATTTACGAAGCTGCCGCTGAGCCGCAACAGGCAGCACCCGGCATCTGAAGGATGGATGGATGTTGGAGGCGCGCCGGTTTGAAGATGATTCTCCATCTCGGCCGCTTTTGGTAATGTGCAAAGCTGCGACACATCGGGGAGTTTACATATTTACGCTCATTCTCAAATTGTTGCTGCTGCAGACCGGGATGATCAAACCACCGAAGCTCGGTCAATGCAGGGACGCGTAGAAATCCGATTAACCCATTCATGATATGCCCAGGTTCATCGTCTTCCCAAACCGTTCGCGTTGAAAGATTGACAATGCACAATGTTAGGCAAGGGACCAACTCATCCTACATTAATCGTCTTTTCCTTTGGTCTGATCATTCACCTGAAAAAATACAGTGGTCAAGTTTCTCTTGATCCTAACTATTCCTGCTACATAGTGCTAAGCCATTCTCGCGCGGCTCAATACCTTCCACAGATTCAAACATGGGAAAGTTGAGCTGGATGGACAAGGCTTTGTTCAAGAAATTTCAAGAAATTATCCAATCCATATGCAATGAAAATTAAAAAAAAAAACTTGTTGTTTGTCAACACATTTGACCATACATCTTTGGAACATAGCTCTGCCCAGAGAGTAGATTTGTGCTACTCAAGTGTAGTGACTTCGCTGAAAAGCCAATCCTCGGGTTTAAGGATCGATTAATTTGCCAACTTTAATCCGAATTTTATCCCTCCTTTGTAAGTCCTTCTGGATCCGAGAGTTTTGAACAAGTTGTCGATTCAAACGAGATTTGAAGCCATGATTCAGTCTAGTTAAAAGATTCGCGGCCTGTCCTTTGTTTAAACGATCGAAATACTGGACTACATTTCCTACAAGTTTTGCACCGAGACGTTTCTTGATGATCGTGATTTGTTGTTCACTTGCAGGCAAACCGCGCCATGTCGCCCTTCTTTCCAGGCTACGAATGATACTCAACGATAGGCCGAACTTTTTGGACTTTGTAGCTTGTCCTAGAAACGCATCTGCAGTTTTGATCGCATCCGGAATGCTTCCTGCGGTTCCAATTATTTGAGGCTTGACAAAGATTCGACTGGCATCGTTATTTGAGGGATCTGTGCGTTGCATCGTGCGCACGAAGTATATCACATGCCGCATACTACCGGTCTCTTCTCGTTCTGCCTGTATTCGTAAGTGTCCTTGGCCCAGCAGCTCCAGTACAAATATCCCATCGCCACATGCCACCCAGCTGTATCGTGTAAGTCCATAGAGGTCTCCGGGGTTTTTATAAGCGGGTTCATTCCTAAAAGGAGAGTCGAAATCGGTGGAAATCAATTTGTTGACTGTGACCAATTCGGACGCAGCTTCCTGAGAATCTTCTTCCACCAAGCTTTCGGTTACTGCCGCCATGTCGCTGGCATCCCCAGATTCTTCAGTGCCCCCTTCGATCAAATAAAGCATCAAATAGATTCAATTGTGTACTTATTCTTTCGATGTCTCCACTGTTGCTTACAATTATCGATTAGGTTAGAGTCGAGGCCTTCCAGTGAAGGGTTTACTATTACGCCTCGTTCGACACTTCCAAACAGATCGATCAACAAACAATCAGTTTTACCGGTCCAAGGCGACTTCCTCAATCCTCTGCCGATCATTTGTGTCAACAAAGTCCGTGATCGGGTTGGACGTGCCAAAATAACACAATCGACGTTCGGAACGTCTGCCCCCTCCGTCAAGACGGCTTCAATAAAACGACAAAAGAAAAAGTTAATTTTTTTGATGACATGAAAATTGTTTCAGCATTTCATGTATGGCCTCTTACCGCAATTCACCAAAACTGGGAACTTTGAAGATCTAAACTCATCCAAAAGTATCTTGCGCTCAGAGGGTGGAGTTCCGCTGAAAATTACTCGTGCGTCAATCCCAGCCTCCCGAAATTTATTCGCCAAGCGATACATGTGGAGGATATTTACAGTAAAGATCAAAGTCGATTTGCGACCGACTAAAGGGGTCGAGATTCGACCGGAAGCTCACTTAGAATTGCCTACAGATCTTTAACCAGGAGACTTGCAAAGCCGAAACTCACCAGCTCGCTCGCGATAAATGGATACCAAAAGTTCATTTATCGGATCGGTGTCTACAACTTCGGCTAATCGATCTGGAACGTAGTCGGGTTCCTTGCCACTCGTGAGCGCGACTTGACTGAGATTGATATCTACTTTCACAGATGTGAATCGAGCAGGGGCAAGCCTGGGTTAAAAGTATGTAGATGGCAAGGGAGGTCAATCGACCATCCCAGAAGAGCAGTGGAGGTGAAAGCGTGTTACCAGCCAGCCTGAATCATGTCTCGTAACTCGTAATGGTAGACAATCTCTTCAAAGACGGCTGACAAGGCCAATCGATCGTGTCTTGAGAAGGTTGCAGAAAACCCGATGATGGGGACTTGGGGAGATGTAAGACTATCTGATTTATCCGATCGAGAACTGTTCTGATGATCAACTTGTCGATTGAAATAAGAAAGGATTTGTAGGTAAGAAGCTGACAGCGCATGATGAGCCTGAAACATATAAAATCACACATGATGTAAGTTGATGGGCTTCTGCTCTCGGGCTTGGTCTGTTTAAGAAGAGACGCAGTACTCAACTTCATCAACTATGATACACTTGAAGTGAGCTGGATCGAATTTTCTGTACCGTTCCTTGGAGTGTAGACTTTGATAGGTTGCCACGATTACCTCTGCATCCTCAGATGAGTGCTTCGCACCTTGCTCGGTGCCAAACAACTGATATTACACGCAAGTAGTAAATGCCAACATAAATGGCGGTTGATGATCATCAGCCAAATCTACGTTAAGCTCACCAAGAAAAAGAAAAAGAAACACTGACCGTCCGGGGGAACAACTTGTTCAAGTGTCGTATTGTTTGATGGGCGAGCTCGACGCTATTAACGATGACCATCGATCTCCATGCTATTTTATTAGAATCGGCTCGTTTGCCCGATATCTTATGGATCAGTTTCAAGAATACTGTCTATTTGTGTGAGGAAAGGTATGCCCTTGCCGATTTCAATGAGTCCAATCAACTTTTCGATTTCACTAAAGAATGGTTGAGCGAAACGTTCATTAACCTACCGTCTTTCCACTTCCTGTATGCCACAAAATAACTGATATATTAGTTCCAACCCTTCTCAAAAGTTGCTTTTCAGGATGAAACCGAACCTGTGGGTAGGCTAACTCCAATCCTAGAGACATTGCGACCCAATGCATCTAAGCAGGCATTCAAGGAGTCTTGCTGGAAAAAAGAAGAAAGAAAGACTCAGTATTACATAAACTAGTAGCGTCGACATCCTAACAATCACCAACTTGATAGGGTCTATATTCGATGACCTGTGATGTGACGCTGTTCACATGTTTTTCTGGGATGCTCGTTTCAATTAGTTGGTCTGCAGGATGGAGTACGCTTGAGGAAGGTATGAAAGGTTGTGAACTGATAAACTGAGACAGTGGGTTTCTTTCAGATTGTGAGCCGGCCAATCGGTTGTGTTTCCATATGCTCGTTCTGATTGTTCTCGGCTTGATGATAAAGTGTGTTCCACTCCTTGAGAAAAGGGAATTCATGGATATAATCTGGTTTGAGAGAAAACTATCTTCGTTCGTTGAATTCCGATTTCCTTCTTCACGTCCTTCATATACCAAACTTATGATTGCCACAAGAGTGATAGACAGTCCTACAGGCCGAGGCGAGCCCGGTTGCGAGAGCGTGACTCAAATAGAACACATAAATATTGATTGTTCATCTGATCAAACACAGTCGAAAAGAACACACAGGGACACAAGCCTGGTAGCTTTAGCAGAACCGAATATTCCTAAACCAGGACAATGCGCAAGATGACAAACTAGAATGGTGTGGATAAATAAGAATTAAAAGTCAGTCAACCACAAAAAACCAGCATGCGCACATGATTCGAACGTCTGGGACCGAGTATGTGCAGCGTACTTACCTTGATCTGGTCCCAACTGTCATGCAGTAATCCATGTTGAGGACGAGTTTTTTTGACGCTCGGACACAGCAGGGGGGCTAATGTCCCCGCAGCACCAGTCTCAACTAAGCCCAGCGGGCGCGGAGCGAAGGCTTTGGCAATATCCATAGTACATTACCCAGAAGTAAGTTTTCATTACAACATCTTTCATTGCAGAGGTTCAGGACACAAACCTCAATCCGTGAGATTAGCCACAGGGGTGTAAAATAGGTTCCCAAGAATGAATATGAAATAAAAAAATGGAAATATAAAAAAATGTGAGTGTGAAAATTATTTGAATCATTGCAAGATTTTTGAAAATCTTTAATATTGTTCCAACCAAGCCAATAAAATTGGAGATCATAGTATGGCATGTGACAAGAATGATAAAAAATGAAAAATTTCAAAACCACTTTACATTATTTTTGTAGCATAAAATGTGTTGGGTCAAATTGATGCTGATTTGGCCTGCAGTGCCTGAATTTTGTTTGACATTGGTGGATGGCCCACTCCTCAAGGAAATAATTTGAAATGGGTTTGAAAATTTTCATTTTTTATCATTCCCATCACATGCCATACTATGATCTCCAATTTTCTTGGCTTGGTTGGAACAATATTAAAGATTTTCAAAAATCTTGCAATGATTCAAATAATTTTCACACTCACATTTTTTTATATTTCCATTTTTTTATTTCATATTCATTCTTGGGAACCTATTTTACACCCCTGCGGCTAATCTCACAGATTGAGGTTTGTGTCCTGAACCTCTGCAATGAAAGATGTTGTAATGAAAACTTACTTCTGGGGACTGTACATACATATTCAAGTCCAGATTGATTATCCTATTAGAAATAGTCAAAGAAAGAAAGTAAATCTATAAGACATAGAGAATGAAAATACATGATTTGTTTTTCTTGGTTTCAGAACAGCATGAAACTAGTAAATTGAGTGTTAAATGAGGTTGAAGATTGGTCAATGGATGGATATGCACATAGAATTGGTGATTTTTTTGATTATCTAGTAATAATTCTGCCACTACACTAACAGTTAGTTCAGTTTTGAAAACACTACACTAACAGTTAGTGTAATTTTTGAAATCAATGAACTAACAGTTAGTGTATCTTTTTTTCTGCTAACATAGATACACTAACACTAACAATGGATTTGGTTATTGTTAGTTTTGTTTTCCTGGATAAAAATAACAATACACTAACAGCAATTTTTTTCACCAATAGATTCTGTAGTGTTAGTTGGCCAAAATTGCAACCAACAGTATCTTTTTGTTAGTGTATCTAAAAAAACTAACAATACGCTACAATAACAATACTGTTAGTGTAACTGGCCCACCATTGATAATAAGTTGAAAATAATAATAATCATGAGGGGTATTCCATCATGGAGGACTTCCATTTGTTTCTGTAGCCCCTGCAAAGCCAGACATAACCCCCTTAAAAATACTTGAAATTTACACACTTTTTCAAGCTGTACACCTCTTATGTATTTAATTATCACCACACAAATCTATATCCCCTATCAAACACAAAAATAAACCTACACAGCTTCAACCATGACCAACTCCCAAAACACCAACAAGTACAGCACTTCTATCAAGGAGCCACTACTTCTTCTGTGGAACTACTCTTATGGGGAGAATAGAGCTTGAAGGGATAGATGCTTGAAGGGGGCCTCTCTGGTAATATCTGGGAGAGAGTAAAATAAAACAAGCATAAGACTATGGGCTCTTGAAGAAAGATGTGGCTGATGAAGATTTATAGATTCAGGGGGATGAGGTTAAAACTCAGACTGGCTACTGGACAACCAGGGATCCTGACTGCCCAAGATTTATCCAGGATGCTGAATTAACTCAAAAGGACATCAATAGTCAAGCACCAACCATTGCTTGCAATGATGATTTTGAAAGGGACAATGATGGGTAAGGTGGAAATTTCTTGTTTGTGGGTGACTGGTCACTAATTTGGTATTTTTTTTTTATTTAGAAATGGTGTCAGAGCACCTGTAGGAGATGACTCACAGCCCACTGGCAGGGATCATAATAACTGCTGATGACATGTGAGAACATTGATGGTTTTGGTTAAACAAAATCAAATCCATCTTTTCATAAATACAGCTATCAACCTCAACCTTTTTCTCTATCCCTTCCATCCCATCCCATCTCAAAAAATCTCAATTGGATTATACTATCTCTTCAGTACTGTAAATGTAATCCATCACCACTTTTGGTCTATCCTAGACTTAACCAACACTGGGTAATTACGTTACCCTACGTTGTCCACATTATTTCAGTAACGTAGTGGTTTGAGCTGCCAGGCAGGTACGTTACTGCTATCAATGGTAAGTCAGCTACGCTACATGTATCGTTAGCGTAGTGTAGTGTTAGCTTTTTAAGCTACGCTAACACACCACTAACATTAGTGGTACCATCCAGCCAACTAATGCTAACATTTTTTCAAAAAAAAATTTGTTAGTTGGTAGCGTAGTGTTAGCTGGGGGTCAGGAAAACAACTAACGCTATCTGAAATTTGTGTTAGTGGTGGAAAAATCTACGCTACAATTTTGGATTTTTTTGGTTAGCTGGTAGCGTAGCGTTAGCTGGGGTCAGGCAGAAACAACTAACGCTACCAGAAATCTGTGTTAGCGGCTCCAAAAGTTACGCTACACTTTGGCATAATCTATTGACCCAATACGCTACAAGTTAGCGTAGCTGGTGGAGTTGCTCTAAATATTAGATAAGATGATGGATTTGTTGATTTAGCATAGTGAAGAAATGGATTCAGACAACTGAAAATTACAAAATGGAAAAAGAAAACATTTGTTTTTGAAATGAGCTACTTATTTTTTTATTGATTGCTTTTTTTGTAGAGAAATCTGTATACAAAGTGACAACATCATGTGCTTTGGAGAAATTTCCACTTGGTTTAATACCCTCTTTCAGCCACATGTTGCTACTAACACACCGTTCAATTGTACGTGGTGTCAAGCTTCCTCTGCCAGTAGAGAAGACATCAGCAGCTGATGAAAAGGTGCGCTCTGCTGCACAAGATGATGCAGAGCATGCCAATGATGAGAGGACTGGGTAAGTCTGTGAATGGTCCTGGAAGTAAAGAAACATCAAGTCGGTAAGTACTGGAACAATATTTCATTAATCCCAAACTTTCATACCTTCCACCATATCAGAATGCTATTTACATCCTTTGCACTCGGTAGAGTTGTCCATTGTCTTATACTCATCAGAGATTTTGTCAGGTGTAATAAATCCAATCCAATCCAATTCAAAAAAAACAATGTAAGTGATTCTTAATTGATTTAATATTGTGGTCTTCATAAAGAAGTTAAAACCTGTGCTCTTTTTGGGGACAGAGACAAAAATGATGAATAAGTACATAAACACACACATAATATAGAACATTTCTTTCAGACCCAAACTGCTCAAAAATAATGGCAATTGGTACATGTCGAAAGAAAGAGCGCTGTCATGCTTGATCATTTATCACATCAGAATAGGCCTAGCATTCTTGATATATTAATATCTATCAACACTTGAAACAGGCATTGTAAAGGGTAAGATTGCTACCTATTTACGGGGTAAATAATATATGCCAATTTGCTTAGATTCTATTCAGTTTTTGCTTGATTTAAATAAACCTTCAAAAAACATTTTCAATACCAATCACAAAATCTATATGTAATAAATCAAAAAATCCACCAAAGGAAGTCACAAAAAAAAAAAAGGGGGGGGGAGGGTTGGAGGACAGATAGAGAGATCAAAGACAGGCAGGTGTAGCAGACCCATCATCCGGATCCCCATCAGACCCATCATCCTCCTCACCACCATCCTCCTCACCACCATCCTCCTCACCACCATCCTCCTCACCACCATCCTCCTCACCACCATCCTCCTCACCACCATCCTCCTCACCACCATCCTCCTCACCACCATCCTCCTCACCACCATCCTCCTCACCACCACCACCAAGACTCTTCTTCAACTCTCGGACTTCAACCGAATATCCAATCGACTTAAACTGATCCGAGATTTGTTGAGTTTTAGTCGCAGAAGAAGCGATAGCAGCAAGTGATTTTTTAGGATCAAAGATCGGCAATAAGTATTCCTTGATAGTTTTTAATACGTCTTCTGTCGTTACCAACTTTAAAAAAAAAAAAAAAAAAAAATCAATTTAGATATCAGTTTTTCGTTTTCTCGAGCCTTTCTTTTGATTTGGTTTTGATTAGGCCTCACTTTAGCTTGTTCTAATTGAAGTCGAAGCGCGTCTTTAGAAATGCCTTTCAAAGCCACATCGGCATAAACCCGATAAGCCTATGTACACACACAAAGTGAGCAAACAAAACCAAACAATATTATTAGTCCCCCAACCTGCAATGTCCTTCTTAAGATAAAAAATTGATGTATATTCACAGCATCAGGACCAGTCGCGATCTTCGATGCGACTCCAAAGACCGCACTACTTTTAGCCGATTCGAGAATGAGATCATCGAATTTCAACTAAAAAAGAATCAAATATATGAGTATGAGACAGCAGATGACGAGGCAGAAGTGAGAGAGAGAGAACCTTTCTATCGACCAAATCTTGCATCACACGACCAGCTTCAATAAAAGCCTTCGAGCTATCTGGGCTTCGATATATATTCAAGTAGACGTGTCCAGTCTCTTGATTCGCACCGAGCGAAGTCCCGTAGGCCAATCCGGTTCCGCGGATCGCCTTCCAGAGATAACTTTCCATTGCATTCAGTACGCTAATGGCGACGATAAGAGCAGCATTATCGGGATGGTCGAATCCCTGCGGACCTTTTTTTTTTTTTTTGAGTAATGAATTGGTGAGAAAAAAAAAAAACTCAAAATGTGTTTTTTTTTTTTTTTTGGTCTAGTTACCTTTGGCCGCATGGTATGCATAGCTTGATTCGATCGAGGGCATCGACATCAAAAGAACCTTACCCGAAGGCTGACCGCCGTCGGATGTAAGTACTGCATTGCCTAACAACGGTTTCTCGAGTTTTGCAGGCTAAAAGTTGGATCACCAATTCTGATTCTTCGTTAGCTTTCTCTCTATCATCAAAAGATTTGAAAGGGATCGGGAGTTACCTCTAAGGATTCGAAATGTTTGAGCCATGTCGACTTGGGTTCGGCTAAAGACATGATATCACCAGAGACGCTGATTCGCAGGGACGAAGGCTTAAGAACTAGCGAAATAATAAGAACGTGCTGTGTGAGAATCAAGTAAGGTAACAATAACTAGTATGAGAATAACTGACGATGAGAACGAAGCTGCTCCATTTTTTGAACGAAGGACTCAGGCTCTGACTTGAGCTTTTCCAAGACGATAGGTAAGCTTGATTCTTGCTTGAAAAGGTTGTTGGCAGTCATGGGTGATCGATCGGCAGAGAAAGTCAACTCGTCATAGAGCGCAGCAGAGACATCGCTACCTTCTCTCTTTCTCGACGGGATAGTTTGCAAGATCTTGGTGGTATTGATTCGTAGTCGATCTACATCGAATTCACTCTGCCAGAGCAAGTCGCCTAACCAGCTGACTGCCGTAGGATATTTTGACTTTTCAACCTTCATGTAAATCTCAAGAGTCTGAGTGATCGGACTGCCGAGGTTGATATCATATTCGACCGTTTGGGTATCCAGTTGATGGACAACCTCGTTGTAAGATAGACGACTACCATCTTTCCGTTTGACTGGTAAGGAGAAAAACGAGTGAAGGTAGGCAGGTAAGAGGGGAAACAGCTCTGCAGGCAAATCAGGAGGTGATAAGTTGACGTGAATTGCAATAAAGTTCGACTTGATGTCTAAAAACAAAAACAAAACAAAAAACAGGTAGGTTCCGGTAAATTCTCTGGTGTAAATAAAACCCCAAGTATATGAGATTCGCTTGCTTACGATTGAATTGGACAAAATAGGGTAAAACTGCAGAATCCTTGTGATCGATATGTGACTGAAGATCGGTGGAGTAAGTACCATTTCCGTTGGCGATCTGGACGTCGATCCATTGAATGGATTCCAACTTTGGAATAGGAAAGTCCGAGATAAATTTGTCGGGATAAGGACGATCATTTACTTCTTGAGCATGTGTCAATTTTTGGGCTAGTTTCTCTAGTCCTTCCGGGCCGTATTTCTGTCGAGTGGCTTCAACCCGTTGCTTGGTGTCTGCCTCTAATTTTTCTGATAGTTTGGCTGATGGTATTCCGATGATACATGTGCTTGGAGAGTCGACTAGCCATCTAAATGACGACAAGCTTTAGAGTTGAGAGAGTGCCTGTACAGTGAAAAACAAAGAAATGGACTGACTTTCTGAAGACCGTTGACCATTGATCAGCAGACCAACCAGATAGAGTTTTATAGCGCTGTAGTTCGTTTGAAAGGCCAGATACCAAATCAGAGCTAGAGCCATAGAGGAAGTTAGAGATGATGGCTGATGATAGAGAATCAGCCGCATCGACTTCCATGGCATTGCAAGTCTTTAATGCTGCTCGCTCGATCACCATCTTCAGTCGGTCCATGTCGATCGCGGCGGCTTCTTCGTCTAGGGCCTTCTTGAATAACTCACCCATGTTGTTCAATTGTTCAAAAGGGACAGATGATAGGTAGACAGTGGTGATAGAATTTTCCGCATCGGTTGGGTGAAAGGTGATGTCTAAGTGAAAATAGCTTGATTAGCCATATATATCAAAGGAGAGGCGGAGTTAAATTTAAGGAAAGCTCACCTGTACACAATGGACTATCGATTTCTGCGATGGATGAAGAAAAAAAGAGTCTGTTAGTTTGGATGATCAGTACTTTATTAGTTTTGTGAGAAAAGTGTCACAAGGACCAACCGATGAATTTTTTGGCCAGAGGCGAGACAGCGGAATCTGTCAAGTAGGTACCCAAGACGTCCAAGGCGGTTTGGAGTAGAAAATCCTGGCAATAAAATTTTGCTTAGGAAATAGCCAAAGGGGGGGGGGGGGGGGTAATAATCTGGGTTACTCACATTGGTATTAGGACCAACCCAACTGATTTGTACCTCTCCACTGGATTCATCTTTTTCGGGAAACTCTACTTGGACTGTAATACTCTTCTCAATTCGAGCGCCACCTTTACTTGGAGTTTCTAAAAATGGACGTTTCCAGCCTGCAGGTACTTTATTTTGGCCATGTTTGATGAGTGAAGGTTCGACTTGAGAATTGAGAACTTGGAGTAACTGAGTAGGGTCAAGTTTTCCGGTGACGATCAGTTGGAGGTTGTGAGGACGATAGTAATATTTGTGGTATTCTCTAACTAGAAGGAGGAGGAGAGGATGAGTTGAATATAACTGGTATAGGAGTAGGTATTCGTTGTTACTTACTTTGCTCGACGGTTAAAACTCTTAGGGCTTCCATCAAACCACCGGTTTCGCTACGGTAAGCGCTGGTGGGTGGATATAACAATCGCTGATTGCTGGAAACAGATGAGAGTGAATAATCCAATGGGGGGAGTGTTTAGAGGATGGATGGATGGCTTACCGAAGGGCCATCAAGTCCATAGCCCCGTTCTCTCTACCTTGCATCTCGCTATAAACCACACCAGCATCCTCACCTTTGCCGTTGATGTGATAGACTTCGGTGGTAAAACCCTCGGAGGTAATGGTGGGATAAAGCACTAGAATAAATTGAGGAGGTTAGATTACTCTTCTTGTGAAACAAGACAAGATAAATCAACAGACCATGATCGAGGAAAACTGTGGTGAAGAATAAGTGATTAATTAAAAATGATCGGGTAGAATAGATGATGATGCTTACCTGGTAATAACCTTAAAAAGCCTTCAGATCCAGCAGTTGTGACAGTGTAGGCAGTGTGAGTGGTATCAGTCCAAGCGTTTGTCCCTCTGGCAAAAGCTCTGTTGGCGAGACTATCGAGGATACCCTTGAATGGGAATCTGAGATGGTGTGAGGTTAGATTGAGTGAGTTGGTATGTAGTAGAGAGAGATTCTTGGACTGAACTTTTCAGATCCAAGGAAGATCAAGTGTTCGAGTGTGTGAGGTACACCAGAGTCATTGAAAATTTCTGTTGGGACTGTGAAGAATCCATTGACGAGTGGTGCTGTTTAAAAGAGAGGAAGTTAAGTTCTGAAGTATTTATTTAAAGCAGTTTGAGGGATATATACTTTCGACATCAGCCCAGACGACACTGAGACCGGTTTCCCTGCTAATCCATTTTGCCAGTTTGATTGGTGCTGAGTCTAGAGTGAATGGTTCGATGATTCGGTCGAAGTTTCCGATTGAAGATGGAATCATGATTGGAGTTGTTTGGTATGGTCTTCGTAGTAGTTGTAGTTGTAGTTGTGGTAGTAGTAGTTGTTGTAGTCTTCTATTCATTACTTTTTGAAATCGGGAATTATTATATTATTATTTTTTGAATTTTGGGGGACAAGAGACAAAAAAAACAGTGACAGTCCTGTGACACTAATTTCTATTTAACAACTAGAGAAAGAATTTAATCAGAAATCCAACGAGCAAGATCAACAGACTGATTAGGATTAGGATATGCTTCGAGCTCCGATCTAGAAATCAGAAAAGTAAGCAGCATATCAGCAAAAAGAAACAAAGAAGAGGGAGAAGAAGAGAGAAAGTGACCTTGAATGCTCTTATCCAATTCAATCACTCTGATCGTCATGTCAGCCGAACAACTGACCACTCTCTTCTCATCTGGAGAGAACTTGATACTGGTGACCGGAAACTGATGTGCATGTAGGATAGATAATAATGACTGAGAGTAGCAAAAGTCAACAATCTCTCTCTTCAAAACTAATAATAATCAAGCAAGAGGACTGACACGTAAAGAAGTACCATCCAAGATTCCAATACTTAAATCACTACTAGAGAATGCTATCAGTTTACCAGATGGACTGATATCTAATGAGGTCACTGGTTTATTGCTAATCATCTTCGATCGACGTTCTTGACCATTCTCTAGGTTCCAAGAGATCAGAACTGCTTTACGTTGATCTGATTGTGGCCAAATTGATTTTCGAGTGTTGTTCTTGGGTAGATAGTTGAGGATTGTATAGATCGTCTTCGAATTGATTCCTCTACCATACCTAAAAAAAGATATCACGGGGTGTAAATGAGATGAGTTTAAAATTATGAAAAAAGTGTGTGTGTGTGCTTACATTGCATTTTTGAATGAACAATTTTGATTGACAGTGTTAGTGGGTGGATCTAATTGACGGATTAGATCGGCTTGAGGGATCTTATTTTTGGTTTTTAATTTTGTAGAGTAAATTTTAATATTTCGACTAGCACCGACTAGAAACTAGTTTTTTTTTTTTTTTTGGAGAGAGAGAGAATCAGATGAGTGTGTTTAAGTATAGAGAGAGAGAGAGAGAGATGATTAACTTGAGATTGATCTGGATGAAAGTCGAATGCTAGGAGTTGTTCGGACCAGATAGTTTGAAAAGCAGGTTTGAGGGATGGATAGTAGAGTATTTCGAGTTGATTGTTTGTTCCACCGATTGCGAGTAGTTTTGGTGTTTGTTGAGAGAGACAGGTGATTCTCTATAACATAAAAGTTAGTATTATTTAGTTTGTTTTGTTTATTGAGAATGAGACTTACTTGGTAGTGTTCATCTGATTGGTAAGTTAGAGCTCGTTGTGCTGATTTAGAGATTAATCTGTTTGTTTTTTTTTGGTTTAGTTATTGTTAGTTCGTTTTTAAGTGAAGTGAGATTGCCTTACTTGCTATTGTTTTCTAATGAGAATGTTCGTAGATGTAAGTTTTTGATTGGGTTTTCGTTGAGTTGTTGTGAATTAATTCCGCAGATGATTAGCTTGTTAGTTTTGTCGTAGTGAATTGACATTGGTACGTCTTCACCCTTTTCCAAGTTAAATTGGTGTTTGGTTTGAGTTGGGTTTAGACTGATGATTGTTAGATTGTTTTTGAGACCAGATTTAGTTGTTCCACCTCCTGCCCCGATGATGAAAGTGTTTGAGTTGATGAAAGTTGAAGAGTAGATTGGTGTACCGAATTCGATTGAGTAGTGGTTCATTTTTGATTTTAGGTTGAGAGTTGAGAGTTGAGAGTTGAGAGTTGAGAGTTGAGTGTTGTGTTGTGTTAGTAGTCTCCACCCCGGGGGATTCCCGGGGGATTGACTGCGTCTATTGTACTCTGCTGTTCAGCTTCCCAGACGCAAGACTGTTTTGAAGTGGATGATGAGCTCACTCAACAGATGGCTTCAGGAAGCATTAGCACCAGTCAGCAGACTTCCAACTCATGCTCATCGCTCAAAAACACTGAAATTGATTGCTCTTTCCATTGGACAGTATCCACATCGGACTCAGACAAACAGGCAGACTCAAGCAACAATCCACGCATATCCAACACTCTCTCCAAAAACAGACGCATTCACTTTCGATGACGGGCGCACTGCACTGCTACTATCGATAACCGGCACAATTCCAGTCGACTATCAAGCACTCAGATACAACTTGCCGATCGCAATCTGGCTACCATTCAACTTCCCAGTCGATCCACCCATCATCTATCTCACTCCAACTGAGAACATGGTCATCAAAAAATCTGCAAACGTAGACCCAAGTGGAAAATGCACAACACCATACATTCAATCTTGGCTCGCAAAACCAGAGGTATGTCTCTTCCTTCCTTCCCTTCACTCGTCCAAAGCAACCACTTACAATATACACAGGCTTGTTCTCTTACAGATCTAATCCAATCACTACAAACTATATTCTCAAATCATCCTCCACTATACTCAAAACCTAAACCACCCCTACCAGCCTATCAACCACCACGACCACCACTACCACCTCAACTCAATCGATCAAACTCTCTCAATCCAACCTCACTATTACCTAAACCACCACCACCACCACCACCACTCTACTCTACTACTAGTACATCAACCAACCAACAACTAAGATCTAATTCAAGCCCACTCTCCTCTCAATCAACTTCAACAAATCCAATCGATCAACAACTTCACTCATTATCAATCTCAAACCAAAACCTACTCGACGACGACGACGATCACCATCACAAACCTCAACCCCCACCTCCTCGTCCACCCAATCCAGCCCTCCTCTCCTTACGCCAAACCGTGCACTCCAAACTGTGCAACGAGATCCACCGATTCAAGGCCACTCTCAACGCCGAACAACAGCAACTCGACATCCTCGAATCCGACCTCCTCAAAGGCGAACCTGCCATCCTCGACGAAATCGCCCGACTGGAGGCCGTCAACGATGTCTGTGTGAGCGTCGGAAGTCGCTATGCCGACCTGATCGCCCAACTGAACTCCCGTATCATCCAACTAACCCACCACCGCAACCCCGTCCAAGTCGACGAACTGGTCTGCTCGACCACCGTACTCTATAACCAGTCTAAGCTCCCTCCTCTTCTCATCCATCTTCCTATCTCTGATCATGGGCTTTCCTTGCAGACTGTGGGAATTGATCATCAACGATAAAGTGATCGATGACTTGGTCTACCATCTCTCGAAAGCGCTCAACAACAGCTTGGATGGACCGAAAATCGACCTGGAGAAGTTCCTCAAGGTACTCTCCCATTCCCATTCCCATTCCCTCCTCCTCCTCCGATCTAACGCTTTTTTTTCGAATGTATAGAGAGTGAGAGTGCTCGGCCATCAACAATTCATCGTCCGCGTCTCGATCAACCAGATTTGTCTCCAACTCGGCCTATCGTCCTCTGCCCATTCTTTCTCCGATCCGTAGGCTTTCTGGGGGGGTGTATTGATTCTTTATGTATAGAGATCTTTTAACTTCTTGGGGCCACACATCGTTTTGTTGGTTAAACAAGTGTGGATATAGATATACATGTGTATGGTATCCGAAATCCAACCGCAAAAACCCATAAACGCTTCTTGTGTATGTACATACCCTGGTACAGTTGCGCGCGGCATCCCACTGTACACGGCTGCCTGCAAAAACAGACTGGGGGATGCGGGGGAAAACCCTGCGCCCGATAGGGCACCGAAACACACTCCAAGTACATTTTTGGACTGCTTGGGGTGTGTAGATTCCAAAGCTAAAAAAGGCTGGCCAAAATGGCCAAGCCAATTTTTATTTTTTTTTCATTTTTTATGCTTATCAATTCGGACCCGTGGACTGTAAACAGTCTAGAACTCCATACATACATACGGGTTTACTAGCCCACAAAAGACCATAATCATGGTTTAAAACAATAGATTCAACGTAAATCCATGGGTTTCTAGCGGCAAAAAGCCCATTTTTTTTTATGTTTTGGAGCCAAAAATTTCGGACCTCGCCCAAAGTTGTGTACAGCGGAATGCCGCGCGTAACTGTACCAGGGTATGTACATACATAGTTGTCAGAAATCATGAAACTTTATGTGAGTTTTTACCAATGCTGGGGTTTTACTTTAATGGTGGAATGTATGTATCATTTGGTTTTGGAACCCATTGCACAAAGAAAAAAATGTGTGGAATAAGTGTCAGGTGACAAGCAGCTTCTGATGAAATGACAAAGAGGTCTGTTGGTATTGAAGGGAAGTAAAAGTTTGGAGTCCGACTGGAGCATCCACAGATCTTACTGAACAACTTAATATTCAAGAATCACCAAATTACTTAACAACAACATTACAAAACATGATTGGGCAGGGACCAGTCAAGATTCTGACTGATCCATGTCCCCCAGATGGTCTTGCATCAGGACCAGAATTTGAGCCTGCGACTGTCCGGAAGTCTTGGGGGCAAGAACCTTACACATAGCTTGACCCCACCTTGCAAAGTCATCGCCCAAAGAGCATGGAAATTCATCCATCTGCTTCTTGGCCATATAATTCATCAGCACTGCGCTTACAGCATAGCAGGTGGGTTTCTAGCCTGAATGTGCTGTAGCGTTCTGGGCTTTGTTAGCGCTGCTACACTGGGTCACAGTGTTTTTTTTTTTTTTTTGCTGAAATTGGCTCCATAATCTGGCCCTCCTACCTCACTTCTTGGTGCATTTACTGCTTATCAAAAAAACTCCATTTTTCTGGAACCACCCTCAGACTACCACACCTCCAAGCCTGTTGTACGTAATTATGTACACGGTCTATTTTGATTTTATTGCAGGAAAGAAAAAAAAAATAGATTTTTATAAATTTTGTTTGTTTTTTATTTATTTATTTCAAAAAAAGAAACCCCTCTGGTGTGTGGAAGAAAATTGGACCAGACAGGCTGGCCGCTGATTCCCACACCTTTCTTGCCATATTGTGGGTCTTTGTTGAAGGGGGTGTGTGGTGAACTAAGCAGGCAAAAAAAAAGGCTGAAAAGTGGCAAAAAATGTGATACTCTCAGTTGAGAAAATGGTGTTACGGGGTCTAGTGGACTGGTTAGCCGCTCGGCAAAGTGTTAAAACTAACAATGAATTTTTCAGGCACTTAGCAGAAAATGATTGACTTGGGCAGGATTTGAACCAGCAACCTCAGCAAGAAGCTAAGACACTCTACTAGAAGTGCTGCCTTTACCAAGTCTCACAGTGAGCATTTGAGTGATGTTTCTGCTGTTACGTCACCTGAACGTTTACACTGAGTGACACCTGAGGTTTCACATGAGTGACATGTAAGGCTCCAATGTTCCATCAGTGAGGTTTCAAATGAGTTACAAGTGAGGTTTCATGTGAGTGACAAGTAAGGTTTCACATGAGTGACAAGTGACATTTCATATGAGTGATAGGTGAAGTTTCACATGCAGTTTTTTTTTAAGTTGGAAGCGCTGTGTCATCTGACTTGAGAGACACCTTATAAAATGTACAGTGGCGGTAGGCATGTTACTGTACACACCTGCCACCAAAACTAGTCTTGGCCCGCAGGCCTAATGTATGCTGGCCCAGGGGGTCATGTGTTCAGTTTGAACATAGTTTTGGGCTTGTCTCATGTTGTAGATTCTATGTCTATAAGGAATAAGGTGCTGCTGCAGTGGTTCAAGTTTTTTTTCTTTTCTTTTGTGGGCAAAATTTCAAACACATGGGGTTGGGAATCCCTGTAAGCCCATATGTATGTACTTAGACTCCCTAAAACAATAGTATGGAATTCAAAATCCACTATTCATTTCTTCTGCTGAGCTATGTGGACCTTATTAACAGCCATTCTGGGTGAACTTGAGTGGAAATTGATGCATAAAGCAAGATGATTGACCCATAATACACTGTTTTTTGGGCCGCCAAGCCCCCCGCTCTATGTTTTTTTCATTTTTTTGCCCTTAACATTCCGAACACCTGGAAAACATGTACAGTAACATGCCTACCGCCACTGTAGATACATTTGTATATTTACAACCTTATTTATTTTTTTACATATAAATACATGAATATGTACTTATGGAACCTGCTAGTATCCTCACACCTAAAAGCCAAATTGTCCAGATACTGCACTCCGGTAAATTTTAAAATTAACTACAACAATCATGGATCTCTTCAAATGCTCAGTGTGCATGGCTCAAAACCCAGAAACAGGAAAATGCATATCAGCTCACAACCATCTCAAGCATCAAATAGAAGATTCACAAAGGAATTTCTAAATCCTGACTCTTGACACTTCTACTCAGTCCCAGCCAGCTCAACCTCAGACCCCACCATCAGTTGAAACAGCCCCATCTCCTTCAGAACTGTCTGAATACAAAGAAGTGGAGAGTAAGCACAAACTGTTCACTATGTGATTCTTTGTCATCAAGGTCCACAAATCTAAACTGATGCCAAAATTCATTATCTGTTTGGACAGTTTTCATATCAATTTTTACGGTGTGGCTTAATATCTTCTGTAATCTAAGTCTGACCAAGTGTCAGATTGCCCATCACATGCTCATTGCTATTATCCGCCAAGCTCTTCAAACACCCAATTCACAAAAAACTGTTGATGATATGCCAATTAAACCATGCACTGTTATCCAATCTGCTGGTTTGATGTCCAACTTGTCAAAACTATCTGTTGTCAAGTCTGCTTTAGCCTATATCCAACCACCAACGACGTACCTTGGAATTGCTCGTACAAGCAGTTCCCAACCTCGGATGCCTGTAAGAACTCACTCTTTGTTGACAAGACTATGCAGCCAACCACGATAAAATCTATTGAAGTTACTTCTTCAAACCATTGGAATGCCTTGCTGTTTTTACGTCACTCAGTCATTGAAAGTATGGCTCAAATGGATCTTGAACACTCCATGTGAGAGGTCTGACTTTTTTCTTTGTAGACATGGCAGTTTTGCTGGATTGTTTGCCCTTATTGGCTGGAGCTTGATGCCCTGTGGCAGGAAGAATGGCAGGGGGGTGTTGAGTTGAGTGTTTTCAATTTGGGATTGTAAATGAGCCATGGTGGCAGTTAAATTGGCATAGATAGCTTGGTGTTTCTGGTTCTGCTCATGTATAACATTGTGGAGAATTTGGGCAAATTCATTGCCAAGGGTTAAGCCAGCATTTGGATTGGCTTGAGCTAATTCATTCTCTGGGTTATACAGCGCAAGGGATGGGGGATCAGGGGATTCTGGTGATTGGATTGAGTTGTATGATGGGTCCATAGTAGATACAAGCAGGGTTTGGTAGGAAAAAGTGACTATGGGGCTGGTGGAAACTCACAGATAGAGGATAGGGGACTCAGGAGTGAACACACCAGGGATGATTTCATGGCACCTGTCAACGGGTGCCATTGCACAACTCATACCTCCTTGGTGGTTTGAAGTGTGTTGAAAGATAGTCACAATCAAACTGTGTGGTCAACTGAAATTCAGTTCCAAGTCACCCGGAATCTCCCGGAATCACATAGCTTATGTTGCTTAATATATACTTGATGTTATGTTGAACTCTAGCCAAAATCATGAAGCATACAAAGCTGAAATGATACCAAAACAATCATGGTTCTAACATTGTCATTATTATTTTAAACCTGTAAACTTTTTTTGATGATGAAAGTCAACAAAATTGTTGGTGTAGATTATTTGGAAGCTGCTTTTGGATTTCACTACGGAGACATTTGGAGAAACTTTGGAATAGTCATGCGTAGTCAATCTTTTTCTTTAGTGGTCAAGATTAAAATTGGGAGACTGAGATGGGACGATTCAGTGCGGGTTTGCTATCACATTTTTTATCCTATTGTTCATTGCCGTCGAGGGTTTAGCACTGGGATCGGGAAGACCATCGGTAAATGTGTTTGCGAAAGAGAATGCGGAACGGAAGGCGCTCAACGAGAAGCTTCAAGCCGAGAAGGCCGACGCGAGGGAGGGCAAGAGGGCCCTGAAGATCTCGGGCAATGGCGGCAAGCGTCTACCATTCACCTGGGAGGCGCTCTCGTACGATGTACCTGTTCCTGGCGGCCAACGTCGGCTGCTCAATGAGATTTATGGCTATGTTAAACCGGGTACACTTACTGCGCTGATGGGCTCCTCGGGCGCTGGTAAGACGACCCTGTTGGATGTTTTGGCAAACCGAAAAACGATTGTGGGTAGCTTTTTTATTAAGAGGCATGATGGGTTCCCCTCAATAGTTGAATTCTGAAGCGTGGTTGGTCAGGGTGTGATCTCTGGAGACGTATGTATCGGCGGAAGAAAGCCAGGTGCAAGTTTCCAGCGAGGGACTGCTTATTGCGAGCAACAAGATGTGCATGATTGGACAGCTACTGTACGAGAGGCGATGCGTTTTTCAGCTCACTTGCGTCAACCATACAGCGTTTCGGTTGAGGAGAAAAATGCATACGTTGAAGAAGTGATCCAGCTGCTTGAGCTGGAAGATCTAGCAGACGGTGAGTCAAGTTCAGTGTGAGGATTCAAAGGGTCTCCGATTGCTTAACTCGTCGTCGACCGATCGTTTACAACAGCGATGATTGGATTTCCTGGATTCGGACTGGGAGTTGAGGCCCGGAAGCGATTGACGATCGGTGTCGAGCTTGCCGCTCGTCCTGAGCTACTATTATTCCTTGATGGTAAGAGCCTCTTTTCTTTATCTAGATCTTCTCTCTCGCTTGATTAACCCACCGCTATTTTTCTTTTTCTCTTTCTGTAGAGCCTACGTCCGGATTAGATGGACAAAGTGCCTTTAACATTGTTCGATTTTTACGCAAGCTCGCTAGTGCCGGACAGGCGATTCTGTAAGTGATTATATTGGAGCTTAGCTGACAAACACTAATTTTGGATTTTATGTGTTTCAGATGTACGATCCATCAACCGAACGCATTATTATTTGAGAACTTTGATCGATTATTGTTACTAAAGAAAGGTGATCGATGTGTATATTTCGGAGATATCGGAAAGGATTCGAACGTGATTTGTTCGTACTTTGCACGTAATGGAGCGGTCTGTCCTGATGATGCCAATCCGGCAGAGTTTATGTTGGAAGCGATTGGTGCTGGTAATTCATCTCGGATGGGTGGTGGTAAGGATTGGGCGGATCGTTGGTTGGAGTCACCCGAACATGAAGAAAATAAACGACAGATCATCCGATTTAAAGAGGAGGCCGTTCGAGACAATCCTCAAGATGATAATGAAGCGAAGGAGATGAGCTGTGAGTAGTAATTAGAAAAGATGGTTAGTTAGTAATCAGACTGATAGATACTGATTTCTGATCTTATTAATAATCTACAGATGCCGCACCACTTAGTTATCAATTTAAGATGGTTATCAATCGTACCAATTTGAGTTTCTTTCGTAATGCGAATTATGAAGTGACACGAGTTTTCAATCACCTTGCGGTGGCTCTGATCGATGGATTGACGTACATGAATCTGGCACCTACAGTAATTGGAGTTCAGTATCGAGTGTTTACGATCTTTACACTGGTGGTCTTACTTCCATTGGTAAGTAAGGATGGTGACATACTATGGAGGTTTATTTGCTAGTTTTTTATGTTTAGATTATGGCACAAGTCGAGCCGGTGTTCCTTCATGCTCGACAGATCTATTTGCGAGAGGCATCGGCCAAGATGTATTCACCGGTTGCATTTGGTATTTCGCAGACTATTGCGGAGGTGCCATACTCTTTAGCGTGTTCGGTTGTATTCTTTGTGGTTTGGTATTACGTCCCAGGTTTTCAGAGGGATAGTGATCGAGCAGGATATGCACTATTGAGTAAGTTTAAGTTTGATGATGATGATGAATCGATTAGAACTGATGAGGATTTGTTCTAGTGGTGATTGCTGTTGAGTTATTTGCGGTGACTGGTGGACAGGCTGTTGCGGCAGTTTCTCCAAGTTTGTTTGTGGCAGCCAAGGCGAACCCACCGTTCGTTCTAATCTTTAGTTTTTTCTGTGGAGTGACTGTGCCCAAGACGAATATTCCGAAGTTCTGGAGAAAGTGTGAGTGAATGTTTTGCTGGTTGTTTGGTTGTTTGTCTGAGTTGAGTTGGTTGTTTGAGGGATGTATGAGTTGAATACTAGAGTTGTTTCTGGGTTGATTGTGAATGAGATGGATGGATTGCGAGTGACTTGCTCTGGAGATGAATAGTCAGTGAATGGTTTTCTATGTTTTTGTTTTGGTTGTTGACTGGTTATTTGCTGCAGTACTTACTGTCTTTGGGCCACCCAGTGGACAGAGTTGTGTTGAGTGGGCAGGTAGGTTCATCGAGCGTTCGGGTGGATGTATCCTGAGTGCGAATGGGCGTGGAGGTTGCGAGTACTGCCAGTTGGCCAGTGGCAACGAGTGTAAGCTCAACAGACTTGTTTCTGGTTTCAGTGTTCCTGATGCTGACACTGATATTCTAGACTTGGCTCGGCTTGAGCTTGACTTTGGGAATCCTGCTTGGGTTCATCTGCAGCAATGTTTTGGTGATCGGACGGGGCTCACGATACCACTCACTACTATGCCAAGCGATAAAACTCTTGTTCCTGCTCAACACTCGATCACAATATTGATCATCCAACTTCAGATCAGAGTGCGGTCTGTCACAACACACTGTGATGTGAGAAACCAAGAGGAAGGCTAATAGAGAGGAAGAATAGAATAGAGAAAGAGATCGAATAAAACGAGAGGAACTGAAAATAACAAGCTGTCAAAACAAGACACATCACAACAGGGTTCTGCTGGGTTGTAGTAGAACGCTATGTAAGACCCCTGGAGAACCAGAACGATAATCTTGTAACCTATTCTTCATGGAACAGACACAAATCTTCCCTTGTCTCAAATCTCCTGATCTAAGTACTATCATTGCTACTTCACAAACATTTCTCAACACCTCCTGCCCACCCTTCTTCTTTTTGGCTTGAATTATTTGTTATCTTATGGTCTATCTGATCGCTTAGGTGTGAGTAATTAAAAGGTTTAAACCACCCATTAAAAACTCTTTACGTTGAGCAAAGCTCTTCCCACTGTCCCTGGAGGAAATGTGTATTGCAGTACCACATCCCCCTCCTAGATGCCCACACACCAGCTATTTATCACACCTTGGCAAAGCAGGAATACCTTAGGGGGTCTATAAACCAAGCCCCCTAGAAAAGTGCACAGTGTAATTAGTGGAGAGAGACAGGAAATGGATTAGGGGGGTTCAAGATAGACTTTTGGAAGTGATGAGAAAAGCTTCCAAAAATACACCGGCCCAGTTTAGGTACCTTAGGATTCTTGGTCCTGAGGATGACCCCCTGGTTGTCAAGATAAATCATAACTTGACAATATTCCAAAGGTCTGCATGATTGCTTTGCCCGGCCAAATATAGCTGCCAGAACAACAGCCACTGCACATGTGCAGTGAGAGATGATAGCTTCCTTACCCAGTGAGTATGTATTGAAGAAATTCACCCACTGGATAGATTGCTGCTCCCACACTACCTTTATCCAGGTAATATGATCCATCACTCAAGACCCAGTGAGTATGTATTGGAGAAATTCCCAGCTGGGCAGATTGCTGCTACCACCCCACCATTATCTGGGTGATAGGATCCATCACTGAAGATTGACAACACCATTGGCAATGGTGGGCCCACTACACTAACTGTAGCTGTACAGGGGCATAGCACAGCACAGTGTAAGTCCGCTAACATCTAACAGGTTTTCTGTTGGCTGTTAGCGGAGTCACCGCTATTGCTACATGCCCTGAGTCTGACCCCAAAAAAGAGGTTGTTACCCTGTGTCACAGCAGTTCTAGCGGCAAAAAACACCAGAAATGGCTATGTCAATTGAAATTGAATGATTATCTATTTTACTCTCCCTTATTACTCATTAAACTACCAATAATTATTAGTCATTAAACTTCCGATAATTCTTATAGTCAATTGTTTTTCCTTTTTTTATCTAGTCTCTATGAGCTGGGTTGTCTTTTAAACTCGTGAATGAAATAATTGTGGTTAAATTTAATTAATATTCAAGCATTTAAGCTTGAATATTGAATATATGCATGTCTCAGTTTAATCCCAACCATATTGGTCAGAAACTAGTTTAGTTTGTTCAGGAAAATTCTCCACCATTGTTCTAGTCTCTGTGACACATCCACAGGCTCCAGACTTTGACGCAGAACCAGGAAAAAACATACTACTTAGTACCCCCAGCCCTCCTAGGCACAGCTTGGACAACTTCAAATCAGGACCTCCTTTGGTGTAAACTCTCTACTTTTCAGTATTTAGATTACTCCAAAGTAAGTCAATCTTCATCACTAGTATTCTCCCCATTTCTTATCTTGAACTCTCTTAATCCTAGATCTACATCCTTCTCAATTAAAATTCTTTAATCAGCTTTAAGCTTTATTATTACTTCTGGTTTTCTTGCTGCATAACCTTGACTTAAGAGTCTAAAAAACAGAAGTGACTTAACTTAAACCAACCTTCCTCAGTTTCTTTTGAGGAGCAGGTGTTGAGTAAGCTCCGCATTACAGCTACTCTTAGAGATGTAAGACTGTTTTTAATTAGTTTTAGCATTATCTTATTTACTATTCTTCTCCTTTTCCCTTACTTCTTTCCCCTCTCATTATTTCTGAGTCATCCAACCGTTGTGTCCCGCAGTTACCAGAGACCCAGGTTCACACCTATCACTGTATCCCACATCTTCAGTTACGTCTTTCTCACTTCCAACTTCTTCATTCCGTTCTTGTTCAGGTGTGCCAGTGTTGTCCACATTCATTACACTGTTTTGTGTTGTTGACTCACAGCCCTCTGCTGATAAAGCTCCCCAATAGCCTCGCTTGCCCATTAGATTTGGGAGACAGCTCCCATGTTTTTTTAATTGATGGGACGGCTTCCCATCTTGCTGTGGGAATTGGAACAACAACTACCAGAATTGATGTTGGGGTCATTGCGGGAGCTGTTCTACTAAGACTCAGGAGCCTTTTTTCCAAGTCCCTTAAAGTAAATAATCATATTATCACGCTGAAATATGCTTATAAACAATTAAACTTGATATTTGCAAGTGTACCACATACCCTGTAAAGATCTGTACATTTAAAATTAGTGTATGTACACTAGATATTTTGATTCTGAATTAAGGTAAATGATGTGATTAAGTTCTGACAATGATCACATTTTTCTAATTTGAAATTGGAAGACTGATCCTTGTTGAATTAAAGTTGTGTACAGCACATGTTTCTTCAATCATTCTTTGATCCCTCTATGCGCTGCAAGAAGCTCCTTCCTGGGAAAATAAGACTATTTAAAGACCCTGGATCTTTTATCCAAGTGCCCCAAGTCATTACACTGCCACTGAATCAGCGGACATAGATTATTTCCACCCTTTGCAGTTATACTCACTCTACTATAGCAAAAAACTTGTGTGTCCTCTTATATACTACTTTATGAGTCTACACATCACTTTTATTGCGCTGAATCTTGCACTGCAGTGACCCTTAAGGTCTTGAACAATTCTGGCAGCAGTACCCCTTTTGCTTTCCCAGTATTGTACTTAGATCTGAATTGATCCAACTCCTGTAAGTCCCAACTTACTACGCCAATATTCCCTGGTTTCAAAGGCAACAGGACAAATCAAAGACTAGACTCTTGATTTCCCTTCCACTTATATTGGTTTAGGAGAGTCTACTGTTCTGGACAAGGCTAGAATATTGACCATTTGATTCTTCTGTTTAAATACAGGAATCCTTACTCCATTTAGGCTTTCCAAAGCTCAACTTCAATCAACACTCATAGTACAACCAGGTATAACCACCAAGTTATTAAAATAGAGGCTGAAAAGTGCTGTGTGATTTCAGTCAACAGTCAATCCTGTCTGGGTGGCACAGGGAATGTGTTTCTGAGATTCTTCTCCTCTGGATAGAATGAGGAATTGGATAAGATTATCAGCCTTGATAGTTATAATCTTTCTGTAAATGAAAGAGAAACTTGTGCTAAGTTGATCCCATCAAGAAAAATCTAGGGGCTGCCAATTGTGAGTTGATAGATTTTGAGGAGGTGGACTTGAACACCCCTGTCAGCCTGTTGAACTTATCAGCCAGGGCCATGGTCTTCCCACTGCCTTGATTTCCCAAGTAGCTACTCTTTATGTTAGCCTTGATTGCCCAAATAGCTGCCCAGCATGTCAACCTGAAAAACAAAAACTTCTGATCATATTAATGCAGTCAGCTTTTCTGGTGCTCCATCTGGAATTTTCATTTTTTTTTAGCTGATTGATGGTTTTGCCAGACTCCTGTTCAAGAGCCTTGAAGTTCCAATTGAACAATAGCTTTTGGTCCAGCCACACACCCAGCCACTTGGCCTCCAACATTGAATTGAGTTTCTGGGAGCCAAAGATCTGCATCAGGGTGCGGCCCTTTGGTTAACCATAGGAATTGAGACTTTGCTTTGTCAAAGATTGCTCCATGAGGTAGACCCAATCCCAGCAATCGGAATCCTTACTTATCAGCTGTTCCCTGGGTCCCAATTCCCATAGTGACACCACTAGGTGTACCATATTTTTGACATAACCTATCAAGACGATATCTGAAAGAGTGGAGAAAGATTTATTTCAATGATGAGTTATTGTATAGGATGTAAAGGATCCCTGAGAGGGGGGAGCTCAACTTCAATTCCAAATTACAGTGCAATAGTGAAGTTACCAAGCCACATGGTTGTTAACCTGTCTCTGAGAAAATCAGTGATGATCAATGTGAGTTAGGTTGGGATTCTACTGGAAGAGATTGTGGATTGTGTTGGGAACCTGTTTAAGCCTAGAAAAACTCGAGATCACCTGCTCAAATGAAACTGATGAAGGGTTGTATTGATCTCAATTTTTTAGACTTGAAGAAATGTGGTCAGTCTACAGTCTTGATTTGATTGAAAACTTCCAAAAAGCAGAGGTGATAAGTGAAATCAGGATGTTGGGGCCTGTTCTATTTTGCCCGTAAAAGCTCACCACAACCACTTGGACTACGATGACTGACCCTGAGAACGTCAAGGCCATTATCCGGTCTGTCTTCGCCCGCTTCCATTCACTCTGACTCTCCAAACTGACTGGGCTCTCTTCAGTCTGCGTCCGCCACTCCACTTCGTACAGCCACTCGACTCTTCCACCTCCCAACCCCACTACATCCCAAGAACAATCCAACCCCAAAACGACTACTGTCTACAGCCTGAGAATGCTTCTATCTATGCCGGTGGTCTCTGGTTCACCTTTGGTCAGCCCTTATCCCTTCCTCATCTCATCTCATCTCAACTCACTCACTCCCTATCTATAATAAACAGATGCCGTCCATCCCCCTTCCTCATCCACTCCCGAGATCTATCAGACTCATTTTGCTGACATGATCAAAGATGCCGTCGCTGGATACAACTCAACCATCTTTGCTTATGGTGCTACCGGTACCGGCAAGAGCTACAGTATGATCGGTTCCGAGAAGGAGGATGGCATCATCCAAAGGGCAATCGATCACGTCTTTGATCTCATCAAACAGGTCTGATTTACTATCTAAATACACAAAAAATACCTCCTTCCAACTGACTATGTAGTACTGATTCATTCATTTAGGACCAAGATCGCGAATATGTCGTCAGAGCTTCCTATCTAGAGATCTACAACGAACAACTGCGTGATCTACTCACCTCTGAACCTCCACCACCCGGCTCGGCTAACAATCAACACATCCCAAAAGTTCATGAGGACCGTCAAGGTAGAATCTTTGTCAGACCACTCGTCTCAACCCCATGTGGCGACCCAGAGGATGTCATCAGACTCTTACTCAGTGGCGAATCTGAAAGAAGAATAGAGAAAACCGAATGGAACCTAAACAGCTCCCGTTCCCATACCATCTTTTCATTGACCCTAGAATCCAGACCAGTCATCGGTCCTGCTGGCTTCCCAATCACATCTTCAACCATGCGTCAAGTCACCCGTCAGAGCTCTCGCACTCAACTTCGATCCGAAATCAACCCATTCGAAGCCAGCTCACTCCCCATCCCATCTCAACCCTCACCCTCATCATTGGAAGTCTTCCTGGGTACCGGAACCGGAAAACTGCCAATCACTCCAAGCGTCACCAGGTTCAAATCGTCTACTGCTTCTTCCTCTAAATCTAGTAATCATGTGCCTGATGGATCTGTTCGGATCAGCCAACTCGTACGTCTCACTTGACTTCATATCCCTTTCAAATCACTCTAACTACCTCCACTTGATTCTATTGTTGGAAACTTTTGTAGAACTTTGTCGATCTAGCTGGCTCCGAAAAGCTCACCGACAATGAGGCACGAAATAAAGAAGCTTCATACATCAAAAAATCACTACTCGCTTTACAAACTGTCGTTTCCAGTTTGACTGAATTAGCTACCAGCACATCCTCCTCGAACCAATCCTCCTCAAATCAATCCAACACATCCTCCTCAAACCATTCTAGCAGTAAACATCGATTGCTGCATGTTCCCTATCGAAACTCTCAACTAACTCGTCTCCTACAAACCTCTCTATCTGGGAATGCAAAAGTCGCATTCTTATGTACCATCTCTCCCGATCCGGAATGCGAGGTAGAAACCCTGAGCACCTTACGATTTGCAGCAGGAGCCAAGAAGGTCGAAACGAGAGCCGAGATGGGCCAGGTGTTTGATCGAGCGACACTTTTGGAAGCTCTGGAATCTAAAGTCCTCGAGTTGGAGGCTGCCTTAATGACGAATGCTGATTACACCGAAGCCCTGGAACGAGAACGAGATGAAGCTATCGAACGAGCCGATGGGGCCGAAAAAATTTGTGATGATGTCAGCGCACTCTTTCTTCAAGAACATAGACTACAACAACAACTCACTGATCTTGATGCAAATCTTTCATACTCAACCAAAAAAAAAAAAATTTAGTATGAATCAAAATTGGCTGAATTACAAACTCTTCGGACACCCTTAAAAGAACAGCATGATCATCTAAAGCGCTTGATCTTGACAGGCTCACCACGATCATCCTACGCCAATGCGAGCACCATCGAATTCCATGCGATGAGCTCGGGCTGTACAGCTACATTAAATCGAAAGAAATCGATCAACACTAAACGACCTCCCAGGCTATCCGAGGCAGCTACTTTAATCGATTCTTCTACCAAAAAAGTTGGCTGGAAGGAATTGTTCTTTGACGAAAAACCTAATGATGTCCGTCCCCCTTTTCTAGATTTTTTTTCCCCTCTCGCTTGGGGGAGGCCTAACTTTCTTTTGTTGGCGGGTGATATATCCAATAGGAAACCAATAGTAAGAATGTCCCGACAACTCAAGATATGGAGAGCATGGACAGTTCCGAAAAGGTCAATGAGTTGACATTGACAGTGGCCAAACTTGAGGCGACTTTAGCCGAGGCAGAAGAGACCCACATCGGCGAAGTAAGTCAAAATCTTCATCTTTTCAATATGCGTCTTGAATTGATCAAGTTTATTATTTGGATGGTTTTGCAGATCTCCGAATTGAGGGCAGAAGTGTCATCACTTGAACAGCAGGTTCGGGAGCTTCAACGGGCGTTGAATGAGCGTGTCCAACAATCGACTCCGTCCAATACATCCGTACGTCCCATCCCTCTACTCTCTCTCTCTTATACCCAAAAACTCACCATTTTATCTCTTCAGCTTCCCAAACACAATGGAACAGAAAACGGACTAGAGACGCCCAGAAGACCGACAGATTCGAGTGTCAGTAGCAGCAAAACAAGATAGAAATTATCTGGCTATCACTCGAGAAAGAAATATAGATCTCTTTCTTTCTCGTGGTTAATTTTACAGGTCCATCAACCGATCGAACCGTTACAACTCTTCTATCATCATCATCATCATCATCCTCAATCCGACCGTCAGCCTTCTATCATTGCTTACAAATCCCCATGCTGATCAACCTCTTTCTTACACACTCCCCTTCGTACATTCAATCTCTCTCTCTCATTGCAATTACTTGTACTTTTCTATCTTCTCACTTGTTGGTGTCGTTTTTCTTCTGCTTGACTCTCCTTGTTAATCTTTTGATTACTTTCTTTGCTTGTCATACACAACCAACAAAACAAAAACCTTATTTTATTTTATTTTATTTTATTTTATTTTATTTTATTTTATTTTATTTTATTTTATTTTATTTTATTTTATTTTATTTTATTTTATTTTATTTTATTTTATTTTATTTTATTTTATTTTATTTTATTTTATTTTATTTTATTTTATTTTATTTTATTTTATTTTATTTTATTTTATTTATTTTATTTTATTTTATTTTATTTTATTTTATTTTATTTTATTTTATTTTATTTTATTTTATTTTATTTTATTTTATTTTATTTTATTTTATTTTATTTTATTTTACTGAGATAATGAAGTTGTGTGTGTGTACAATGTTTTGTGATGGTATGTATGCAGACAATTGATGATGAGGGAGATGGGTTGGATTGTTTATTTATTTATGCATGACATAAAGATAACATATGAATGGATCAGTGATTATTCAATTTTAGAGGCTGGATCACCACAAGAAAAATAGTGCCACCTTCATGTGGGTGGCTCCCTAAAGTACATACAAAGGGCCCTTTGTAATTAGGGGAGGCACCTGCATGAAGGTGCCACCGTTTTTCTTGTGGTGGATTAACCTTGTTTATACAAAGTTAATTGACTCTTATGAGATAGTCCTTATCGAATGACTTTAAACAATGTTGTGTTCCAAAAGAGATTTTTCAATTTGAGTAATTCTATTTGTATACAAAGATAAAGAAACATTGCACTCTCAACTTTCAGATGTTTCTCATTGTCTGCGTAAGAAAGAAGTGAAGAGTGTCTTTTGGAAATGTTACTTCCTGTGGTGAGGAAACACTGTGTTTATTTGCTTGTTAGACAAAAGATGGTTCTGGGTGATTTGGCTATCTTTGATATTTGCCCAACCAACAAGTGTTGGTCAAGAGTATTTTTTGTGTTTATGACTTGGTGTGACTCTTGGAAAGCCATGTGCTTTTCTTGCTTGTTGATGGTGTGTGATTTGGTCTGTGGACTCAACACTCTTTCACAGTGATCTTTTACGAGAGTGTACAAACTTATGCCTCACTATTGTAGCCCCTTTTTCACAAGGGCCTTAGAGGAAGTCCACTAGTCAGGCTAGTTTAGAACTGCTCCATGAGTGTATGTTTTGGCAAATGGATGATTTGTTATTTGTTTCTTAATATCCATTGCTACGTATTGCCCCCAAATTATTGATGATGATATACAGGAAGTCAATCTTCACTCTCACATTTCAAGTGTATTGATTATCAAACTTATCCCATTCCAATCAACAACTCAATTCCACTTCTTGATTTAACTATCTTCTAAGTTTTCTGGTTCCCATCAATTTAAAGTTTTCTCTTAACCACCACAACAAGTTAAAAGAACACATGACTTGAATTGACATATATTCAATTTCAAAATAGATAACCAGACCTTTGGACTCTGAGATGTGTCATATTTGAACTCAATGGTGCATTGCTTTTTTTATGGCACAATTCTGATATAAAACATTGAGATTTCAACTCTGTTTGATTTCTCTCCAAAACATTTTAAAGTGATTTTTTTGGATCATTCTATGTATCTCACTTTTGTTTTTAAGAATTTTGAATGGCTTTACCTTTTTTTATTCTATTTTTATTTTCTTCCTTATAAAAGATAATTGTTTTATGAAGAAGATAAGGAAGAGATAACAGATTTCTCAGGTTTTGGGGGGTCAGACCCGCGTAGCGACTTTTGTTGACAAAAATGAAAGGATTTTTAGAATTAGCTATTATCCAAAACCAAACATCAGCAAATTTTCCCAGCTAAATATTCTGGGACAGTGGATAGGCGTTGCTGATTTAATCACAACGTTGACCATTCTAACAGCACCGGATGGAGTGGGTGATGTTTGTGCAAGTTGAGGTATTAGATTGGGTTGAATAACCCAATTTCAGCACGAGAAAATTTTCTCAAGATTTCGAACGCAAAAAAATTCAGGGCAAGTTGATAGATTTTTGCAGAAGGTTTTGATTGGTTTTCCGGACCAGCTTATAAGAAGCTTAAAATCTACCTTCAGTTTTCTTTATGGGTCTGGTTGCCTTATGAGGCTTTGGCTCTCCAATGATAGCCGGCTTGGAATGTGGAAAGCAGTCGATAAGCTTGTTATCAGATATGGATAAAGTTATCATCCGAACTCAACCAACTTCGACGCCCATCCCCGCTTTAATAGGTGTGGGCGCTATCGACTCCCAGGTTTGGTTGAGCTTGTGCGAGGACAATGAAAACCGTCATGTGCCGGTGGCCGAGTCAGAGAGTTATAAAAACAGATGGTCATTAAACTCCAAACAAATATGTTACATAGGATATAAATATGTAATTGCACATCCTGGGCGAACCACGGATTCTTGATGGCTGTGAAGTACGCAGAAATTGCTTGCGGAGTGATTATGTGTTACGTGATCTGGATTACGGTGGCGTCCTTGAGTTCGATCTTCCGCCAAGTATTTTTGTACCCGGCCGGTCAGACTATCTCATGAAGAGTAATTATGGCCCCGAAAGAAGCCCAATGCTGTCCAGCGGAAAAGATACAACATTGGGCAATCGACAGTTGGCCGTCGATGAGGCCATCATAGACTCATCGGACCCGGACGGAGGCTTTGAGGCTTGTATTGTTCAAGTGTTGCAGCGGGAGATGCAAGCCTTAATGTAAGCACTGACATACTCTGAGCCTTACTCAGCCCGGCCATCCGTACCTCCGAGAGCCACACCCGACACGTGTTAAAGATCGGCAGAGATCACGTGAAAGGGTTCGATATGCCCAGATCGCTGGGACCATGCTGCTCTGGCAGTAAGTTTCTGATTTCTCTCTCTTTACGAGCAATTTCAAGCGCAGAGAACGGTGAGCGGCTGGAGCGGGTTGACCGGTGAAACCTCTTTACTAGTACATAGGCCGGAGAACAGTTGCTGAAGTGAGTGGGCGCACTTCTAATATCGAGATCGATCGCAGTCTGCAGAGATCAAAAGAAATGAATAAAGTAGTAATTAAATACTGAACCGGCCAGACCACACAAGCCAGTCACCACAGTCTCAACGGAGTTCTTTAGCTTGCTGACCCTATTAGTGCACAGATAAGCCTCTTCTTCGGTGAGCCTCAGCTTACCAACACTTTGCTTCCACCAAGTCCGACCCAAGCCCATCCGACTCAACCTCAAACCTATCTCTTGCTCTTCGTCCTCATACTAATAGCCATCAGGTGATTATTATATACCAATTACTGGTTATCATATCCCTTTCATCTTTTCTTGATTCTTCCATTAGTTCCTCAGTCCATAGAAACTTATCTCGATTCTTTTGGTCTCCGGATTATCGATCACTCCCGTACCACCACTCTCCGCTCATGTTTTACCCCAATCATAATCCTCACCCCCACCATCACATATCGTTGTTTAATCGGACCAGAGATAAATAATCTAATGATATTCCAGATGACATCATCTTTTCTATCCTTCAAATAAGGCGGGTCACTAAAATCCATCGGCCACAAGGGGCTTGGGCTCCCTGCAACAAATTTCTCGTATGTTAGGCTGAGCTGAAAGATTCAAGCTTGGATTAGAGACATCTATTTATTTATTTGTTGCACACCATGTAGCTCAAGTTGTAGTGCTAGTCAGTGTGTGATCACCCTGTACACCGCACTCAATCCATCCAAAGATTGTTGACATAGTTCGCTGCTGGGCTCTATATAAACTCAGCGTCCATCTATCATCAACAAGCTGGGCATCTCTTGCCAAGGACTCTTGCGGGCCTCGCCAGAATTCTAGCATCACTCACCCAAATCAATCCATTCTCTCATACAGATTTGACACATCAATGGTATTCAGAGTCGGCTTAAACTTGATTCTCTATCAGTACCACAGCCACATGTATACTATGAAGATGGGTGGGGCTTTGAATTTCCACTGCCGATTCAATCCATCTCCAGGCTCTGTCTAGTCAAAATCCCGGCACTCACACACTCAAGATGAGGAGCTTTGATGGATTGCTGATGTGTGCAACCTTCCACGTGCTTTTTTGACTTTTTCTTATATCTTCAATTTCAAGTTCTACTTTCAGGTGACGTCGAATTGATTCCACAACTTCCTTTATATCTCTGCAGACGCGGAGAGGTACCCAGTTTGTCGCGTCTCTGGTATTTTCCTACTCGCTGGTCTTGTTTGGGACCATCCTCGATTGGATCGTCTCAACTTGTCCCAATCACGTGTGTGGCCTTTCCTCCTAATCCTTTCGGGCGTAAGCACGCGGTTTTTAGAACAGCCTCCGTTTCACCATTGGAAGCTAATAATGATCGAATTCAGTCGTTTGAACCGATCACATTCCCTACGTCCAGCGCAATTCGAGTGACTCTTTAAACCTTTCTGAGGACTACAACAGTCTTCTCATCATCATGCCCCAGGATCAACATGGCGCCCGCGAAATTCAGCTCGAGATATCGCCCGCCGACGCTTCTGGAAATGATTCCAGTAGGACCCTCAGTTCTCATTCCAATTCCATTGGCACTCACGACCGGCGGATCGAAGGTGAACACAGCCACAAAGATCTTCCAATCGGACAAGATCCCCGAGTCGATTCAAAAGTTGATGTCGAAAAAGCAGAAAAAAGTTTCGCGGAGTTGCGACGTCAGCTCACACAAGCCTCGTAAATCTCAATATCCTGTTTAACTACTCTCACTCTTCGACCACCCTCTCCATCCGATCGATCAACCGAACTTCTCAGCAAGCTACTCGGAAAACTTGAGGTAGATATGAGACACTGATCGCCCGCTTGCTTTCTTTCACTCTCTGTCATTCAGTTCTGCACATTTGTCGGTGGACGGAAAGACGAAGGATCTGGAGAAGCAGAACGGCCACGCGGCATTCGACCTGTTAGAATATCTCGTTAGTTTTCACCCTCCAATCCGACGAAATACAAGGCTTTGATTTCATTTGAGTCTTGTCAAAATTTTCTTGTCTGGCTTTAGCGGCCTCCTTCCCACACTCAAAATGCAAATAACGTACATCCCAAGAGATTGGGCGTTGTCTTTGAAAACCTCGGCGTCCTCGGTGCCGGCGGAATGAGACTTCCGATTAGGACTTTTCCAGATGCGCTTATGGGCCTCTTCATGGCACCGGTTGTGGCGGTCATGCGCAGATTAAAAAGTTTTCCTTCAAGACAGATTCTCCATCCGATGAGTGGCTTCTTAAAACCCGGAGAGATGTGTCTGGTTTTAGGCCGGCCTAATAGCGGATGTTCGACGTTTTTGAAGGCGATCGCTAATCAAAGGGTCGGTTTCATCCGGGTCGATGGCGATGTTACTTATGGTGGTCTACCCGCGGATGTTATGGCAAAACAATTTAAGGGAGAGTAAGCTGAAGATCCACTTCCGACCTTTCCTGTGATTTTCAACGCCACAGAAAATACATTTAAAAAAGAATAAATAAATAAAAATGCAGCTTGATATTAACCAATGGTTTTTTTTCTAACATGAGTTTAGAGTCGTCTATAATCCCGAGGTGAGGATGACTATATACTTGTTGGTTCCACGAAGCTGGTCAAAGATTTGACCCCAATTTCAATCCTCATAAACTCGAACGCAGGACGATATACATCTGCCCACGCTGACTGTGGCTCAGACGCTCAAGTTTGCTCTATCCACCAAAGCATCCGCAAGGCTTTTACCTAACATGAGTAAAGATGAACTCATTGAGAAATTGATGGATATATTTCTTCAGATGTTAGGAATTAGTCACACCAAGAGCACCAGTGAGGCCCAATTTCACTTTAAAGATTCGCTCGCACCTCATTACTGAAGGGCCGTGATTTATAAATTTATTTTTTTAGTGGTCGGAGACGCTGAGGTGAGAGGGGTCTCTGGAGGCGAACGCAAGCGCGTCTCCATTGCAGAGATGATGGCCACTCGCGCATGTGTATTGTCATGGGATAATTCCACCCGGGGGCTTGACGCGTCGACTGCCCTGGAATACGCCAAATCCCTTCGAATTCTAGCAAACATATTTTCTGTCACAATCTTTGTGACATTGTATCAAGCCGGCGAGGGTATATATGATCAATTTGACAAAGTCCTCCTGTTGAACGAAGGACGAATGGTCTATTTTGGACCAGCAAAAGAAGCGCGATCGTACTTAATCAGTCTGGGTTACAAGAATCTTCCTCGACAAACAACTGCAGATTATCTCACTGGCTGCACCGACTCAAATGAGCGACAGTTCCAGGATGGGATTGATGTCAATAGGATCCCCCAATCGCCGGAAGATATGAACCTCGCTTACCTCAACAGCAATATCCATCAAAGGATTGAACAAGAACGACTTGACTATAAGAAGTATATTTCCCAAGAGCTGCGGTTCCAAAATGACTTTAAGGAGGCGGTGAAGCAAGACCAAGGCAAAGGTGTTCGAAAAAAGGTGGGAAGTTTGTCTTGATCCAAAATATATACCAAAAGGTGCTCACATATATATATATATTTTCTCCGTGCCTGAAGTCACCTTACACGGTCAACATGATATCTCAGCTGAAGGCCTTGGTTATTCGCGATATCCAGCTCACCCTGCAAGACAGAAGAAGTTTGATTTTTGAATGGGCCACCGCAATATCAATTTCCATCGTAATTGGTAGTGTATTTCTGGATCAACCTCTTACGACTGCTGGCGCCTTTACACGGGGTGGAGTGATTTTTATGGGACTCTTGTTCAATGTCTTTATGTGTGAGAAAAAAAACCTGTCTACCCAGAAACTCAAAAAAGAATGGTTTCACTAAACCTGTGTACCGATTTACTTTGCTATAAGCCTTCTCGGAACTCCCAAAACAGATGTTAGGACGGCCCATCATGTGGCGACAGACATCTTTCTGCTTCTACCGCCCTGGGGCACGTGCGTTGGCCGGTGCCATAGCCGAGGTCCCATTCTCTCTGCCCAAAATTCTGGTTTTTTCAATAATTGTGAGTTTTTGGATTTTTGTTTTCTGTCATATGACTTCATAAGAGGAAGTTTTCACGTCCACTGATTTTGATTCTTTTTAACTCTTGAAAGCTTTATTTCATGACCAACTTAACTCGTACAGCTTCAGCCTTTTTTACTTACTGTTTGATCGTTTACCTGGGTTACTACACACTCAGTTGCTTTTTTAAAGTCTTGGGAGCGATCTCTTTCAGCTTCGATACGGCTTCAAGATTAGCCAGCTCTTTGGTCATATTAATGACAGTCTATAGTGGATATATGATTCCAAGACGGTTAGTCTCATCCAATTACTCAATTATAATCTTATATTGTATGGCACTGACTGAAGCCCCTTCAACTTGCAACAGGTCCATGAAAGTTTGGCTTATCTGGATTTACTACATGAACCCAGTCAACTACGCATTCTCGGCATTGATGGGGAATGAGTTTGGCCGTGTCAATCTGTATGTAGAGTTCGCGTCCATCTTTTGAAGTAATCAGTTTTGTAACATTTACTTTGTCTCAGAGGTTGCACAGGTGATTCGATTGCTCCGCGTGGTCCAGGCTATCCAGCAAACCTTGGTCCGAATCAAGCATGTACTGTACTGGGATCGAGGCCTGGTAGCCCCATCGTTGTGGGTGAAGATTACATCAGCAGCAATTTCACGTATTCTCAATCGCATGTTTGGAGGAACTTTGGTATTGTGGTAAGTTTTGGTTCAATGAGAAGCATTTAGGGAAGGTTTCATGGTTAAGCGAAGCTGACACTTCCACTTTGACTTATAGTGCCTCTTCGCCGCCGTTTTTCTCTTCCTTCTTTTCATTGCAGTCGAAAAGTTGGCGCTTGGGTCTGGAAGCCCCGCAATAAATGTGTTTGCCAAAGAGAACGAAGAACGAAAGAAATTGAACGCGAAACTCCAGGAGCGAAAGCAAGACTTCCGGACAGGAAAAGCCACACAAAACCTATCAAAATTGATACAAACTCGCAAGCCCTTCACCTGGGAAGATTTAAGCTACAGCGTATCAGTTCCTGGTGGCCAAAAGAAGTTGCTTACAAACATTTATGGATACGTCAAGCCGGGAACACTGACGGCTTTGATGGGATCATCGGGAGCAGGCAAAACCACCTTGCTAGACGTATTGGCGAATCGAAAAACAATGGTATGTCTTGGTCCTCCCTATGTCCTCAGGAAGTTGTGAAACTGCCAGGAGACCGATGCTTTTTTTTTCTCGATTGATAGGGCGTGATTAGCGGTGACATCTGTATAGCAGGACAAAAGCCCGGTGCAGACTTTCAGCGAGGGACCGCCTATTGTGAGCAGCAAGATGTACATGAGTGGACTGCAACCGTTCGTGAAGCTATGCGATTTTCGGCGTATCTTCGGCAGCCTGCAAAAGTATCAACCGAAGAGAAGAACGCATACGTCGAAGAGATGATACAGCTCCTCGAGCTCGAAGATCTTGCTGATGCCATGATTGGATTTCCCGGGTTCGGCCTTGGAGTGGAAGCCCGGAAACGGCTCACAATCGGCGTGGAACTGGCGGCCAAACCACAGCTGCTTTTATTCCTTGACGAGCCTACGTCTGGTCTTGATGGGCAGAGTGCCTACAACATTGTCCGTTTTCTACGCAAGCTAGCTACCGCCGGCCAAGCGATTCTATGTACAATCCACCAACCGAACGCGCTGCTATTTGAAAACTTCGATCGCTTGTTATTACTTAAAAAAGGCGGCAGATGCGTCTACTTTGGTGACATCGGACGTGATTCACATGTCATTCGGTCCTATTTCGAGAGAAATGGCGCGAAATGTCCGGAAAATGGTAATCCTGCGGAGTTCATGCTTGAGGCCATTGGCGCTGGCACCTCATCTCAACTAGGCGGCCCGAAAGATTGGGCGGATCGCTGGGTAGAATCTCCTGAACATGCTGAGAATATGGGTGAAATAACGCGTTTGAAGGAACAGTCGCGGGAAGAACACTCCGAGTCCCATCAAGGCCCTGCCATCAAAGAGATGAAATGTCAGATCTTGTCTAATTAGTTGGTCCTCTGTGCATACGCTGATAAAAATTTTATTTTCTTTGATTTTTGAGCAGATGCTACATCATTCCTTTACCAGTTGAGGACGGTTGTTGCCCGGACGAATTTGAGCTTCTATCGGAACGCAGATTATGAGGTCACCCGGGTATTTAATCACGTTGCTATAGCCCTTATCTCAGGCTTAACGTTTATGCGCCTCTCGAACGGAGTGGGCGATCTTCAAAATCGGATCTTCGCCGCTTTTCAAGTAGTCATATTGATCCCTTTGGTAAAAACACTTCAGATCCAGTTCATTTAGGCAACCATTTTACAATTTGTATTGATGTTGTGCGCCTATCATCTAGATCACAGCCCAAGTAGAACCCACGTTTATAATGGCCCGGAACATATACTTGAGAGAGTCATCCTCGAAAATGTATTCGCCCATCGCTTTCGGAATCTCCCAATTTTTGGCTGAGATGCCATACTCTGTGGTCTGCGCAATCGTCTTCTACATCCTATGGTACTTTCTTATCGGCTTTCAAAGTGGCAGTGACCGCACAGGCTACACCTTTCTTAGTACGTGTCTCTCCAAGCTCATATGATCATTTGTCAGTTCCTGAATTTTTCAAACGTGGATTTGGCTGCAGTGGTGGTTGCGCTTGAGACATATGCAGTTACTCTTGGACAGGCTATTGCAGCTTTATCTCCCAGCATGTTCATCGCGGCTAAAGCTAACCCGCCTATCATCGTAACCTTGACTCTGTTTTGTGGAGTTACTGTACCAAAGGCTCGACTGCCCGGGTTTTGGAGAGCATGTGAGCGGGACTTTACCACATGAATGAGTTACTGACTTCCACTTACTCTAACTGAGACCCCTACTTTTTTAGGGTTGTATGAGCTCAATCCCATCACCCGATTCATCTCTGGAACGATTGCAAATGAAATGCACGATTTGCCCATCACTTGTAAAACCGAAGAATAGTCAGTAATTCTAAGCCCTAAACACGCTAGACAGAGAGTAACTGATACATCTAAAAACCTTTTAATAGCACGATTTTCCAACCACCACAAGGTCAAAGCTGTGCCCAATGGGCAGGATCGTTCGTGAATTCATTCGGGGGATATTTACTCAATGGAGGAGCCACCTCGGATTGCCAGTACTGTCAATTCTCCACTGGAAATGAATGTACGCAGATTAATCCTACACACTCTTCACCAAAACTCAGACAGTTCTTTAACCGATCATGTTTGAATTTTCAGATCTTAGGATAAATGATATGAGGTTCGAGGACCGATGGAGAGATTTCGGAATCTTCGTGTGCTACATTGTTGCCAACTTGTTGGTCATCGTCTTGGGTTCACGCTTTCTGACGCACATTTATGCCAAGCGATAAATCATTCAATCATTCAATAAAACTAGCATCTCAGCTTCACAAGCTCCCAAAATTTGATTGTCCATGTTGGGTAATCTCTCCACCATCACCCACCTGCAAGTTTTTTTTTTATCTGTTATTAACATAGATCTACCTCGCAATTAACAGACCCTATAATCGATAATAATTATTTCCTATAGATGTGTAGCATGGGTGTTTTTCTTTTTTCAAGAAATGTATTTTTCTTATCGCACCTTGTGTTTCTTCATCTCTTATCATTGCAATTGGCCATACTCTTACTGATTTCAAGCACTGCGAAGTAGCTGAATAGCCACCCTTGGATTCATCCAGAGATGCTATGTCCCTGGTCAGGCTCGTGGCCCTTTTCGGCTGTGGGTTCGCAGCTGCGACCATCAAGTCAATCGACCTATTGGTCGTCCAAGTGAAGAAGTAGCCATGCTACAGCCTTATCTCCAATTACTCAGTTGTGAAAGCTCAACAAGCTCGAGGAATGAGGATGCAACACTAGTTGATACGCAGAGCTCGGGAGACGAGACTCACTCGGTCACTCCGGTCTTTCATTCTGCCCCAGCGCTGTTTCGGTCTGGGAACGATGCCCTTGCGCCCGTTTACAGGATCCGCCTATAAGCATCGCCCATCGATACTTCTTGCCTCTCGCCCTCGAGTCGTCGATATTTTAGGCGGGTTAGCACTCGACGGTTGCCATTATCCTTGTTGATTAGTGACTACAGTCTCCTCGGCTGTGATTCTGTGAGATAAAACTGAGGGTCGATAGTCTTGCCAGCAAGTGATGCTCGGAAACAGTCGATTTCATCCGAAGCTTGGCCTTTTTGGAACACTGAATAGTATCTTGACTGACTGAGTGGCTTCCACCTCGACCACCACTTTAAAGTCAGCTCACTTCCCAAGGTTGATTGAGCATCTGATCTTACTATTATACCCTGCTAAAAATTTCAACCTGCGAATTTTCGCCACACACCTATTCTATAATTCCTTATCTTAACATCCTAGATATCTTCTTGATCTCGAAGATTTAATTTTCTTTTGCTCATATACACATAGTAAACCGATTACAACTTGTTCAAAAATGCTTTTCCATTCGTTCTTAGCGGTCTTCCTGGTCTTCACTTACATCGGACCGACTATCGCATGCCCGTATCCGCAGACAGTTGACTCCCTAGCTGAAACGATCAGTGGTCTGAAATTGAACGGAGCGGATGATGCGAAGGTGTTGGACACTCTGGTGAACAAGCTGAGCAGTCTGCTTGACCGAACTAGTCAAGCTAACGACGCTGGAGATGGATTTACTGTCCTAGCCTTATCTTACCAAATGTCCAGCTTAATTCCTGGAATGAACGCTGCGGTGGATGCCTTGGGAAAAGATGCATTCCAGGTTCCTGGAGGTCAAGCACCTGGACAGATCGTTGCTGCTGTAAGGGATGTAACGGATGGTAACAACGCCTTCAGGTAAACATTCAATTCATTCCGATCCCAACACCCATCCAAGCTGACTGGATTCTGAATTTAATCTCTTTCTCTCATCTCAGTGGACTTGTCTTCCTCTTGAGATACGTTTGGTACGACCAGAACGAGGTTAAAACATACATCGAAATTCTGAGGAATACTTTCGTAGCTACTGCGATGAGTGAGTCTTTCATTGTTTTCGACCTGGGCTATGTTATCCGCCTGTGACTAAAATGAAACAATTATCGGGATTTTTTTTCACTTTCAAATTATTCAGAGTTCTCACAGGTCAGAGATCAAGGCGCTCAAGATCCCACCCAAACTTAAGCTCTTTCCCATAGAGAAGCCCGAAAAGGTCTACGAGAATAACTCCTGAAGAAGGAACTGGCGTTCAGTTAATTCTGCGTAATCTTAATGAACTCGGATTACAAATGTCAATCATCCTTCTGATCAGCAGCTACTCTCTCTCTCTCTTTCTCTCTCTCTTGGAAAATGGCTCAATAACATCATCAACAACAACAACAACAAAATGTAAATATTGCTGGTCGATAAGAATTTCTTGTAAATCTTCTTCAATTTTCTTTTTCAGTTTCTTCCGTGTGTGCTTTTCTTCTGAAGTAATAATGATCAATTCACTCAATTCTGAGTTAAAAGGACAAGTTTAGAAATGTTTTTCTGGTTAGTTGAGTTGTATGTAGTTACTTTAGATGCATCTTTTTCGTCTCTGAGACTACATTTATATAGTTTTTAATCCAAATATATATATAACCCCTTGTAGATAAAAATGACTTCACAGAAATTTTACTAAATCATTGAAAGCCTTCATTCTCAATGACAATTACATAACATGATGTGTAAAGCATGTTCTTTTTTTTCAATCTGGGACTTCGAAAAACGACTCCCATGGGAGTCGTTCGTCGAATTTTGATTTTTTTTTTGGGAGTCGTCGCCAAAATTTCACAAAATTTGACAAAAATTGGGTCAAAAGAAAAAAATTATAACTTTTGAATGGCCGGTCAAAAAGGCCTAAAAATTTCAAATACACAAATAGAGCCCCCCATGAGTCCTCTGAGAAAATTTCAATCCCATTGCACGCACAGAAACCATTTGCGTGGTGTGGCCCAATTTTCAAATTTCCTACTTTGATTAATACAAAAAAAATTATAGATTTAAAATGAATGATCCAAGGGGTCCAGAAATTTTACAGTAATCATTCATGATACCATTGAAGCTTTTTAATAAACTGAGGCTCTATATCATTTTTCAAAAGCCTTTGGGAATTTATTTTTTTTGTCCATGTAAGTGGCAAAAAAAGAAAAATTCCCAAAGGCATTTGGGAAATGATATTGAGCCAAAATTTTTTCACAAGCTTCATTGATCTCATGAATAATTGTTGTAAAATTTTTGGACCATTTGGATCCTCTGTTTCAAAGTTATAATCCTCTTTGTATTGGTTAAAGTAGGAAATTTGGAAATTGGGCTACACCACGCAAATGGTTTTTGTGGCTGCAATGGGATTGAGTTTTTTTCATATGAATAATGGGGGGCTCTATTTTCGTATCTGAAATTTTTAGGTCATTTGGACCTGCCATTCAAAAGTTATATTTTTTTTTTCTTTGCTTAATTTTTGCTAAATTTTCATGAAATTGTCACGACGACTCCCAAAAAAAAATCAAAAGTTGACCAACGACTCCCATGGGAGTCGTTTGTCAAATTTTTGGGAGTCGTTTTTCGAAGTCCCTAATTATAAGCTGTATCTTATGTCAGAATTTCTGGTTTTAACTAGTGAGATAAAGAAGAAAGAAAGAAGGGTGTCCCTTACACACAGTCATGATCTAGGAACAAAGAATCTTATTTAAATCCTAAGTTTTGGTGAATAATTTACGCCAGCAAATCCCCAACAACTCTTAAAATCAATAGGGGGTTTCAAACTTGAGCCAGGTTTAAGGGTGAGACCCGGGGTTTGGGACGGGGCATGAGAGCCATCCCAAAGCACAGACCCCGGTCTCCTGGGATATGCCCCAATGCCCCGGGGTGAGAAAAAAAAAGAAAAAGTCGAGATTCCGAGGCGGAGGGAAGCCCAACCCCCTACCTACACCAAAAAGAAGCAAAAAAAGTGATTAACGGACCCACAAAGTGAAACAGTCAATGGCATTGATGAGGAAGAAAAAAGAAAAAAAATGAGGAAATTGGCTAAAAAGGCTGATTTCCTCAATTTTTACATGCCCCGGGGTTCAGGGCATGACCTGAGCCCAATTCCAATGCCCTGACCCCAGGGCATGACCCAAAAGTCAGGGTCCGGGGCCCACCCTTAGCCAGGTTGACTTGCCTGCCAATTGGCAAGTCACTCTGCATGTTTTTTCTGGCAGATTGACTTGCCAATTGGCAGGCAATTCAAGTCTGACTGAAACCCTCTAACACACAGTATAAATCAATTTCACTCATCACTCAACAGGAAGCTTGCAGAGTGACTTGCCAATTGGCAGCCAAGTCAACTTGGCTCAACTTTGAGTCCCCCTGATGTTTCTGGAAACCAAAGTGGAACAACAAACTTCCAAAAATTGTTTTTTCTGGTGGCACAATTTGATCAACACCTCAGACCTGGCTCCTTCACTCAAAACCCTCCCATGATTAAAAAAGAAGATTATGTACCTTTATATGCCACTGGAGATAAAATTTCTCTGGCTTAACCATTTCACCCAGTTCAATCAGTCGCCTTTGGCATTCTTGGGCAGTTTTGAACCCTGAATAGGCCAGATGTTCTGAGACTTCCTGAGTGCATAAGGAGTGGTTCTTCAGCAGAAAATGTGGTCAATCTTGCCAATGCTTCACTGCCAGAATTATTAGCTGAGTTAATGGTATCTTATTAGCTGAGTTAATGGTATCTTATTAGCTGAGTTAATGGTATCTGGGTTTAATTGGGATATGCTCAACTCAGTGAGGAATATTCCTTGTCCAAGAATTTGATGATTTTCCAGCTGCATTCACATAATTTTGAAAGGTGGTTCCATATTCAGAAGCAAAATTTTCACAAGAGCAGAAGAATTCAGATTACATTGGAAGACATATCAGATTTTCTCAGGTCTAATCACTGTATTTTCTTGGGACTTATCCCTTGGCACCATTTATTGAGATGTGCTGTGTGTAAAGCTTATCATGGAAAATGTGATACAGGGAATGTGGTCAAGAAAGAATCAATAAGTGCTTGTCCTCCAAATTAACTAAGTCTCCTCCTGGGCATGAAGTGCCCCCCTCTGTAGGAGGGGACTTATGAACTATCCGTGTTTTTTTGGCCTGACAGGTTTTCAAAAATGGCATTTTTTGAGCTGCAATATATTTTGCTCCAAGCATCCAGTTTTGATGTTGGAGCATCCCTTAAATGGCCCAGATTCTCTGCAATATTTCTATGGTTTTTTTGTATTGCTAAGGAAGATTAATCTGTCATGTCTTCAAGTCAAGGAGGTAGTGTGTGGATTAGCAGTGATGGGAGACCAGCAAAGCTTTATTTTTTGAGGATTTATGGGGCAACAATTTCAGCAAAAAGAGATGATGGATGATCACCAAATTTGGTGAATATGAAGGCATTATATAGGCCTTTCATTCCCTGTTTTCTATTCCCATAACAATGAGTATTATAAGAGTTATTTGAGAAATGGCAATTACCCTGCCAAATCTGAAAAACCTGTCATGCCAAAAAACAAGGATAATTCATAAGCCCCCTCCTACAGAGGGGGGCTCTTTGCTCCCAGGAGGGCATTTAGTCAAGTTTGACTTGTCCTTCATCCATTGCTAGAGAAGCTGAAATTGGGATATTTTTGTGTGGGAATGTCACACGGCATCTTGTACAAGAGACGGGTGGGCACTATTTGAAGGAAGGAAAGGAAAAGAGATAGCTTCGAAGAGAGGACTGACTGTTTGAAGATCTTCTTTGTTTCAAAGAAGAGTTACTTAGGCTCAGAGGGACTTAGAGTAGAACACTGAAGATTGCTGAGGGCGCATAGGTGATGTCATATGCTACCCAAGGATTAACCAAAAGCTTGAAAGTTGCTGAGGTCGTAAAGCATGGTAGAAAAGAATCCTTAGAAAATGCAAGGAAGATCCAACTGTGAGATCCTGAGTGCTGAGTGTGAAGCTGAGTCTGTCATATGAAAGGGAAATATGCTGAGAATAGAATTGAGAGACCATTGATGATAAGTTCCAGTGTTGTCAAATTTGTGTATTAATAATATTGTGGTAAATTTGGAGCTGGCTAGAGTTTTTTCCAGATGGAAAATTGAGCCACAAGCATCTAGAAGTTGTAACTTGTTATTGAGCTTTCATCTGTGCGCAGTAAATTGTAGTGATGGTTGCCAGGATGGTTTTGTCAGAGTGAGTTTTGTTTAGAGCTTCAAGGATTGTAAAAGGTTTCAGGACAGCTTCACCAGTATTCTTCATGTCTTCAAAGACAGATTTTGAGAGTTTCTGCTTGACCCTTTGAGCTGTAGGGTTTTGGGATGAAGGATGATTGTGGTTTGGATTGGAGACAGTGATTGAGCCTCTTATCAAAGTGAACCAACATAGCAAACATAAATTTGATCAAGGCGTAAACAATTGGAACCAGTCAAGTGTTGCCTTTACATCTGTTTTTTGCAGGCTTTCCTCATCTAGAAGAACCAAAAAAGTAAAGAAAGTATAATCAGAAAATAAAAAATAAAAAATAAGCAAGATAAAGAGAGAATCAAAAGCAAATGGCCGTTTATTTGAGCAAATCATATGATCAAAAACTCCACAAGTGTGGGATACTCATATATTCTGGTTGGTGAAGCTGCAATATCTTCATTTTTTTCAGAGTTATCTTCATCTTCACTTTTTTAGTTTTTCTCTTCCTTATTCTCATTTTTTTCTTCTTTGTCTTCATCTTTATCATTTCCTTCATTTTTATCTAGTAGCTGGATGCACTTTGCTCAATAAAATTATCTTCAATTTCCTTTCTTATCATCTCCATCTTGCATATTTTTTTGAATTTATTTGTTTTGGATGTCTTGAGTGAGTTCTAGAGCTGCTTGGTTCTGTGTTGGAAAAATGGTTGGTTTGATGGTTGGTTTTGAAAGATAAGGTTGATGTGGATGGTTGGTGGTCAATTTTTGAGAGTCACTTGGGGTATGCAACACATCAACAATTTACAAAGGCACCTCTAGAGTTCAGTACAAAAAGGCTCAGTTTGGAGCTTGTTGATAAACTCATGAAATGAGTTAGGTGTGGGGTGATTGAGTACAAGGGTTTAATCTTTTGTGAGAATTTGGCAGAACTCCCATTCCCAAATTGGTAATTTGATCAATGAACCACAGGTTAAACTTTGACTTGGTGGTGGGAGTTGTTTGTCCAATTTCTGGGTTTCTTTTTTACTCAGACCCTTTATGTATATGTAAAGATACCATGAAAACTTGTTTCCCCAACATGGTCATGGGGGTAAAGTCAATATATACATCTAACAGATGTTTTATAGTTTTAGCTTATCTTGGAATTTGTTTGATGTGGTTGTTGTTTCCAGGGTTCTGAGTAGTCTAGAGCCACAAGGGATTTTTCAAGCCATGTAAATGATTGGGTCTTTCAAAAAAAAAAATGTTTTTGAAAACTTAACACAAGACCCTTACCCACATACAGGCAAGGGCTCAAAGTGCCTTGTGCAAGCAAAATATCTTGTCAGGGAGGGACTTGTGTGGTAAAATCTGTGCTCGCCTGAGCACCCCAGCTCAGAAACAACATTTTTGGGAGTGCCTAAAACTCCATCTTATCAACACACCCCATTTACATGACTTATAACATTAGATCCACTTGATTCTCCTCTTTGGTTCGGTGGTGGGAACAATCACTCACACTTGTTGCATGTCCTTGAGGGCCAATCAAAAGCACTTTACAGTTTATGAGATTCAACATAGCCTCCAACATAGCCTTACAGTTTATGAGATCCAACATAGCTGAAATCAGCAGACTTATTCTGCTTATAATGTGGTATTGCAACTCTTTTGGACCATACAGTTTTTTTGTTCTATTTATATCCTGAGAATCTCTATGTTTGGAAACTTCAGACAGATAAATTGGACCTCATGTCTAACCCCACAAGGCCAGGTTTGTATCAGGTGAAGCACACTGAAGAGGACTTTTCTCAGGCAAAGAAGCAGGTAGGGTTGAGGTATGGGAGTGCAAGGACTGTGTTTGTCCTTCATTGGTTCCATGGAAAAGGACACAATAAAAACAGTTTTCTAGAACCAGGGTCTGAATTTCAAAATCTAGACAGATGAGAGAAATTCCCTATGTAAGTACTAGCTTGTGATCACAAGGGTGAAATCAGAGAAGAAGAGAAGAAAGAGGAAAGATAGCAAAGGTATGAGACTTACCCAGATGGATGAGAGAGATTCTCTGCCATCTAGGTAAAGAGAAGAACTAGTAATAAGTACCAGTTGATTATCTAATCTTACATGTAACACTTTGTGAGTGAGGGAGAATTATGAGGAATACAGGTGTTTCCTCCAGGGGTGCTCAGGCCAAATAGAGCTTGGGGCCTGGATGGCCTTGAAATAACTATCACCCACAGAATCTTAGTGTCACACTGGCAATGGCATATCATATGAATCAATTGAATGCATGAGTGCAGTGCTCAAATCCTGGAAAGCCCAACCTCTGGCTAAAATTTCTGTGAAATCATTTTTATTTACAAGGGGTTACATATATCTTTGGATTAAAAACTATATGAATGTAGAGACTAAAAAGATGTATAAGTAACTAAATACAACTTAACTAACCATAAAAACATTTCTAAACTTGTCCTTTTAACTCAGAATTGAGTGAATTGATCATTATTACTTCAAAAGAAAAATCACACACAGAAGAAAATGAAAAAGAAAATTGAAGAAGATTTACAAGAAATTCTTATCGACCAGAAATATTTACATTTTGTTGTTGTTGATGATGTTATTGAGCCATTTTCCAAGAGAGAGAGAAAGAGAGAGAGAGAGTAGCTGCTGATCAGAAGGATGATTGACATTTGTAATCCGAGTTCATTAAGATTACGCAGAATTAACTGAATGCCAGTTCCTTCTGTTAGACAACTACACACAACCCCCTTCAGATTTCATCCCCTTTATTAGTTGTCTCTTTGGTAAGAAAACCCTCCTCTACCCCTAACACTCCGATTACAATTTTAATACCTGTTACCCAAATTGTACAACCTGAAATATGGTTGACCCCCACAAAAGCCTCAATGACACTAGCACAATTGTAGTATCTGACCATATTAATTCAAGAAACTCAAGAGGATGTTAATAAATAAAAATAAAATGAAACAGCTTTTACCCCGTACTTTCCTGTGTAAGGCGCTTTGTGCCCTTGCCTGCCGGCATGTAGTGAGTTGAAGTTCTGTCTTCTTGTTCCACAACCCCGAACTCTCGAGCTCGACGACCCACGGTCTCCCCCCGCCCGACCGGCGGTCCGCGCGTTATCCCCGGCAATTTTCTCTAGTCTTCCCACACAATCACTTCTTTCCAGACGAACGACCCCGAAAATCTACGATGGACTGCTCAGAATGTAAACGATCGGTAGATTACTTAGACGATAAGCATCTTAGCAGACTCCAGTACGCACTCACCAGAATCTCCCATTGTAATGGCAGTTGCTGATTGCTGATTGCATTGGTTCTTGGGTCGTTGATTGTCAATATCGCGTATCAAGAGGATATCAGTACAGATCCGTGGACCATTCGCCGACCACCAAGTACATTTTGAGACATTGTACGTACAAATTCATAGTATTTTCTTTTTTGTTGTAGCTGGCTCTGAGCGAGTTTGACTGATGAAACCTACGGTTATCGGTTGTTTGATCAACCTAATCTTTGAAAAAGGATAGGGTGGGAGTATGTAGCAGGATGGATGCCTCCGTGGCTGGCGTAAGTGAAGAACACGAGATTGGTGCTTTCTAACTTCAGCAAACCGTGCGAATGGTGATCTTGAATCCATTGTCATAGGCCCAACATGATTACCTTGATCGGATTGATGTTCATTGTTGTCAATGTGATCACAGTGATCATTTATATACCGGATCTCAAGACACAGGCCCCAAGCTGGGTTTACTTTTCGTAAGCGGTTTCATGATTATTTCGTCCAAGTCGATCATATCTAATGATCCAGACAAATACTCTTGTTTTCACAAAAAAAAAATCTATCTTTGATTTCGATGTGCTGGACAGATTCGCGTTCGGGCTATTTTTCTATCAAACCATGGATAGTCAGTGCAATTTTGGTTTTCTTATGTCTTAACTGAACTCATTTCTTGTCATACAAATCTCGAACAGATGTCGATGGGAAGCAAGCCCGGAAAACGGGAACTTCTTCCCCTCTAGGTGAAGTAAGCGTAGTGCATTTTCTGGCCAGTAAATTCACACCAGTTCAACGCGCTGACTTCTCATCAGTTATTTGATCATGGGATTGATTCATTAAACTGCGTCTTGGGAGGCTTGGTTCAATGCGCCGCGGTGGGCTCTGGACATTCATTATATGCAGTTTTTATACTCCTTGTAGCTTGTTGGCCAATGTATCTGGTAAGCTACTGACCTTATAATCATCACGGAGTAATTCTCGTTCTTTTTTTACCAAAATTAATGCTCCACCTTTTTTAATCCTTTTTTAATCCTTTAAACAGAGTACGTGGGAAGAATATCATACTGTAAGTGACGAGGCACTTTTTGTTCTGATACATCATCGCTAAGGGTTTCTGTTATGTGGTACCCAGGGCATCTTGTATTTGGGTTTCATCAATGGGTACGTCGAGATCAAGGGATTACTCGGCCTAAACAATTGCTTGATTTTCCAATTTTGCTGTTTCTTTCCCCTTTTATCTGCCCAGGCCCACCGAAGGACTTTTAATAGCGATGGCGGTATTGATTTCCACCGGCTTTGGGGGAGTTCAGATGTGGAGCAAACCAGTAGAAAACTTTATCTCACTCCCTCGACCAATTTTAACTTACTTAGAAAAATCTGCGTATCAACTTAAGTTGTTGGATCTATTCGTGTCTTTTGTGCTGTTTGCTCTTGTTTTCGGACACGCCCCATCATGGTAGGTGCACTCATGATCACGACTGATGTTTCAAGCTGTGCCGATTTCCATGTGACTAGTCTGATGAGTATATTTTACAGTTTTTACAATACGTACATGGCCATTCGAAATAATAACTCCCAGGCACGCTCAAAACAAGATCCACGAATCTCATCATTCTCACAAGCTTTGCTTCGATTATCACCACTATTTATCTTCACATTCTTTTCATCTGCATGGCTCGCGTCACCCCATTCACATATATTGAAGAGTGAAAAAATTATTGAGTTTGGTCTAATGCTATGTTCGTAGTTTTATTATTCTGTTTTGGACAAGCTAATGTTTTCAGTTTGGGTAGCATATATTTTCTTTTCATTATTGAAAGACTGACTTATCTTGGTGTTGTTCATGTTAGGTTTGATATTCGGCCGAATTGCTACCAGGATCATTCTATCCCACTTGACAAAATCGTCCTTCTCATTTTTGTCTGGAATGTTGATCCCTATTATAGGAGGATCTGTAGTGATCAACCTCCCTGTGATCGGGCTGTCAGTTTTTCCTCCATTCCAAGTTTTTCTTCATCAACCCAAATTCCTATAAGCTGATTCTGATCAACATCCACAAAAACTTGAACTCCGCAGGCCCGCCGTCCTGTCTCCATGGGGAGAGCTAGTTTACTTGCGATTAATGTTTTTCTTCTGTATCGTCGGTTATGTTGGCAGTTCACTAAGAACGATCAATCGGTTCTGCCAAGTCCTCCAGATCAATTGTTTGACTATCAGATCTAGGTCACGCGCATAATACACACACGCACAGATTCATCCATGAGGGGATGGACTGGGTTCTTAGTTTATATACCTATCACATCCAGTCTCCAACTTCAAGCCGTTGTACGAGCTCAGATGGACAATAAAGTTATTTTGATACACAACTATTGACTCTTGGCTACAAAGCAAAGTGACTCAAACTGTCCACGCCTTTCTTCCAGCAGTGGATTGAAAAAATCCTGTCTGGATCTGTATGTTCCTCCAGGCTACAAGATATCGTGAGACGAAAGCTATTCCAAAAGATTTATCGTCACATAACGTTTGCGGTTGCCTGTTGAGGGTTGAGCTCGTGATATTCATTGGTTTCCACCAACGATGATTTATCGTTTTGGGCAGTACCCCTCCATCTATCCTAGTCTCAGAAAACACATTCATCCCACAAAATCAAAAGCACCGGACACGGTTTCTGGGACGGGATTCTTCTCCTCCTGTTGCGGAAACGTCCCAGAATGAGCCGATCGCTCCTGTGGTGTAGATACTTAACTGTGTATTGTTCCTGGAACAATACCACATCACTGGAATCCAAAACTTTGGGCTTGTTCCAACCCAGACGCAAGGTCCTGATCTAGCTTAACAAAGCCTCTCGATACGGAGGGTCCCGCGAACTTAACACCAGTCCCTCGCCTGCCGGAGGCAGCGACCTCGACCTCCCTGACGGGCCGGCAGGCGAGGGACTTGTGTTAAGTTCGAGGGTCCCGAGGCGCGGGGCAAAGCCCCGGAGACCCCGCGGAGCGTCTCTGTAGGAGAGGCTTATGAATTAAGTCGAATGTTTGGCTGGGACAGAAATGATAATGTCTGGGAAACTTTGGACTCAACCAGGATTGGAACAGATGACATGGTATGTCTGGGAAACTTTTGTCACAACCAGGATTGGTGTTATAAGGGTATATTATGCCTTATAAGGGGGGTATACTACTTTATAAGGGTTTGGGATTTCAGCATTTCCGGATTTGGGGGAAAGGAATAATTAGGTGAGGAGGAAGAGGGCAAGAAGGAGCAAGGTGGAAAGAGAGCTAGCTTAACACAAGCCCTCTCGATTGGAGGGCCGGTGACCTAAGGCTGGCGTGGGCGCCACTCGCGAAGCGAGCCTCCGAAGGAGGGGCTTGCCCCTTAAGTCCCAAGTTTGGCCTGAGAGCAAATGCAAGTTTGACTGTAGAAAACTTGCACCAGCCCAGAGGGTATCTTCCTCTCACAAATTTCCAAGGCCAATTGGACCAATGAAAAGGCCTGGTTCTGGCCAACCCACTCCCTAAACAATTATTCCCCATGCCACACACAGTTGAACTGTTGGAGTTTTCGAGTTTTGGAGCTGTACAGACTCAATGACAATGTGTATTGTAGTTGATTTGATCCTGTATGCTCTGGTCTCACAAAAAATTGCCTTTTCTCCAACGGCAAAGATGATGGGTGAATTTTTAGGGTCAGGCTAAATGCACTCCAAAGTTTTACTACATGCACTCCAAATTTTTGGAGTGGACACTTGCCCACTCCAAAAACATTGGAGTGCCACTCCAAAAATTGGCCATTTTTGGAGTGGGCAGGTGTCCACTCCAAGTTTTTTGGAGTGGACACCTGACACACCAGTTATTTTGGAGTACATAAGATGTGCACACCAGAGGGAAAAAATATATTGGAGTGCACAAAGTGTGCACTCCAAATACTGCCAAAAAAAGCTGAATGCACTCCATTTTTTTCCTTTTTGTACTCCAAGGTTGAGCCCAGGACCAGAGGGATACTAAAACATTGTTTGTTGGTGGTGGTGGTGGTGGTGGGGGGGGGGGGGGGGGGGGGGAAGCTGACGACATGTTGTTATGTGTATGTCTATCTCTATCTGATCTTAAAAATTGTGGGATATGAGGTGATTGAGTTAGAATGTGAGCTTTCTAGCTTTCTGAGGGGGTGTTGGAATTTCCTGGTGTTTGTAACTTGAAGTGGGTTTCAAGGTGCACACTCCCTTCACTCCAAAATTATTGAGGTATTGGAGTGCCCACCTAGTCACTCCATTTTTTAGGTGTGCACTCCAAAGTCATTGGAGTGCACAAAATGTACACTCCAAAGTCATTGGAGTGCACAAAATGTACACTCCAAAGTCATTGGAGTGCACAAAATGTACACTCCAAAGTCATTGGAGTGCACAAAATGTACACTCCAAAAAATTGAAAAATTATTTTGAAATTGGTGTGCACAGGATTTTCACTCCAAGAAATTGGAGTGCACAGTCTGTGTACTCCAAACATATGTGGGACTTTGGAGTGGACAAGTGTTCACTCCAATCTTTTTGGAGTGAACACTTTTCCACTCCAAAAAAAATGGAGTGAACACTTGTCCACTCCAAAATGGAGTGCACGTAGGAAATCATTGGAGTGCATTTAGCCTGACCCAAGTTTTAAGAAGTTTTAAGATACACGCACAAGGTATTGGGATAATTCCCAGTTTTGTTCTCCTTTTTCTTTCTGCTTCAAACCTGTTCATCACATGTCAACCGCATGTCACAGATTGTGTAGCTTACCTGGGACCAGCAGACGTGGAAGGATTCTTTTCTCATCCTTCCACACATCACATTGCTGGCACCCAGGTAAGTCTCTCTCTATTTATGTTGTTACTCTTTTTCTTTTCTCTCAATCTTGTTTTCTGACTTATGCAATTCCATCTGATCCTTCCACACATCACATTGCTGGCACCCAGGTCCACATTAGTTGAAAGACAAGTATCAGTCAGGATGAAGCCAAAGGGCCAGCCTACCAGGGCCCCTTCACAGCTTGCCTGAGGGAGTTGTAGTTCAGGAGCAATAACACATCAAAGAAAAAAAAGAATAATTCTGCCAAAAAGCAAGGCGGCTCTCAGGCCAATCTTGGCACTTAGGGGCAAGCCCCTGCTTTGGAGGCTCGCTTTGCGAGTCCCTCCAATCGAGGGGATTGTGTTAAGCTAGGGAAGAGAGGCTCTGACCCCCAAGACTCTGGTTGAGAATGCTCTGGAAGGTTAATTGATAGAACAGAAGGAGTGATGAGAATGTTCCAGGAGCTAGCTACATGGTGATAGCTAGAAGAACTAGGAAGTGCGGCTGTGTAGTCTAGCAACCCAGAAACATACAGAATATGGTTGGTATATTGAGATCCCATGAATATACAACGTTTTCAAGCTATGAAAGTCCCTGCAAGGAGTTTTCCCTGCAGCAAAAATGCCTCAATTTTGAATATAAAAGGAGGGCCTCTCTCAGCCAGAATCCCCACTCAATCACTCACCTAGGGAATTTGAGTCATTCATCTATCTGTCAATATATCAGTCTCCAAGAGCAGAATATATTAGGTCTTGTGCAATCAATCAGGTTATTGGTGCATTAGTATTTAGTTAGTGTTAGTGTTTCTTTGACTAGTAAAGTATTGTGATTGTGATAGTAGTGATTTTGAGAGTTTGAGAAGATTATTAGTAGCCTTATAGCCATCATATCAACGATAAGTTTGCCATAAGCAGCTTATTCTTAGTATCTTTGTTAACCAGTAGTTGAATTAGTAGTAGTAGTAGTATTATAAAGAGTGAAGTATTGATTGAAGTGCCTTATCAGGAGATTGTTTAAGGAATAGATCATTTGTCAGCTGGTGTCCGGTTGATATTTATCACTCTTATTTCAGAGGAAAAAAACCACACCTCACGCTTGTAAAAGCGGAGGGGCTAGCACCTTGATTACTAATCAAGTGACAACAGCAAACTCACAGTGCCTGCTCTTTGTCTTATTTAAGACGGGTTATACGAATGGTGTTTGTATAAAAGGAATTAGGAAAGAGGGATAGAAGGTAGTCGGAGAATTGATAAATAGAAGGAGATTTGTGAGAGAATTTGTTGGAGGGAAGAGGAAAAGTTGGTGGTAAAAGAAACAGAAAGAAATAGGATCAATCCCCAGTAACCTTATAGCAGAGTTTCTACTAGCATATTAAATTGTCAGGACTTATTTTCAGGGATAATTGTGCGGGTGAGGGAGGATCAAGATGAGATCCTCCTCCTTTTATCCTTGAAAAGTACATCTTGTGTTCTCAACTGGTGGGGTGAGATATTTTGCTTATGAAGATAATCTTCAAGAGTGAAATCAAGATTTTTAATTTAAATATACTATTATACATAAGAAAAATAGAATATGATTTAGCCTGTTGGTTAAATAGTTTAAATCTTAATATTCAAATGATGATCTTAATAATGTGAATGAATATGAATATAACATTAGATAAAAACAGTCTATGAAGATGGGGATTGAACTCATGATGGCTAATGGTTGTGGGGGTCTAGTTGCATAGTCTGGATGACTACCAACTAGACTACAGTGTTTTTATGAATTGCAGCGATGTGGGGTACAATACTGGTATCATCAGTGGCTGACATCATTACTCAGCTTAGTAGTAGGAAGAGTATTGTAGTTTCACATAATCAATCCCATGGCACTTGGTTGCTTATCCATAGTCATCTGAAGTTATAACAGTTCTACAAGAATATTGATTCGATTGATCTAAGTCTGATTGAGGCTACTATACTTAGTAAGTCAGCCATATCTTTATAAAATTGATTTTGAGATTGTATAGTATCATTAGAGGGGCAGGTCTTTCAAACCACCCGTAAGTTGTAGATAGCCTTTCAACCTATTGGTAATTTATTTCCCCCTCAGAGGATCTTTTTGCCAAATAATACATTTAGTGTCCCGCAGGAGTCCCACCCTGTGCTATGCTACTGCAGCTGGCCCAGCGCTGTTGGGAGCCAACCAGCTTTAACTTTGTGGATTGTATACTAGTTTAGCTGGGATAACACCAACTTATGCAATTGTGCAGCAAATCCTCAACATTCATACCCTGGCTAAATGTTACACTGTGCGGAACTTTCCATTTATAGCTTGTGTGTAAGGAAAAAATCTGTATTGGGTTTCAAATAACCAGCCTTTTGACCAGATTTAGGCAGCATGCCATGTGTTTCTTGTGACAGTATTCCAAGAAGTATAGCATGCATGAAAGGTATGTGCTCATCCAGGGACTTCTCTTCTGCCTGCCTTGCCTCCAGGCAGAAAAACATATACATGATCACTGTTGCTGAGCTTCCAGGTAAGTTTCCTGTTGCATGTGGGGTTTCTTTTTGGATGATTTTGATTGTATAGAAGGAGAGTTTTTGAAGGTTGAAGGTATCTTTGATAACCGACAATGCGTTAGAAAAAACTACAATGTAGTTGGAGACAAACCTGAGCGGATGGAGAGAATGAGTCGAGTGAGTACAAGACAAAGTGAGACAAGAGTAAGAATGATGAAACTTGAATGTATTATTGAATCACACCTTTGATAACCAACAACGCGTTAGACAAAAACTACAATGTAGTTGGAGACGACAACACTGAGAGACAAACCTGAAAGAAAGAGAAACAAAGGGATGAGAAATAAGAGACTGAAGAATGAAAGAGAGTTTTAGCACACCTGAGCGGATGGAGAGAATGAGTCGAGTGAGTACAAGACAAAGTGAGACAATAGTAAGAATGATGAAACTTGAATGAAGAAAAAGATACAATCAGATGAAATGAAAGTACAATTTAAGCCAGCCAAGATTAAGTTTTGAACCCTAATTATCATCATCCCCTCAAACCTCATCCGCAGTCTTTAGCCCTTGAGAATACCACGCTTTGACTCTTCAATAGATTGCCTGTGAAGACATCATGTTTCAAGAAAAGAGGCAACAAAAAACAAATTATAATGGTGGCATGACCTCTTCTTGGCTCACAAAAACCCAAGCTTTTCTTCTAGTGTGGTTGCTTTGTGAAACTCATCTTGCAGCACATGTATCAAATTTATTGAAGGCTAGAGGCCAGGGCAGATGTGCCGCCACCACACTCTCAGGTTTCATCCCAGGAAACTTCTACACAGTTGCAACTTGAACTGGATAGGTGTTTTTTTCATCAACCTCACATTGATCAGTTGCAGCCACTCCCAGGAATTTGAAACAGGGACCTACCATGACCTTGATTGGTGTACATTGTCTTGACCTCACCATCCCCTGATCCCATTCACTCAAACTGGTGCAAGATGGGTGGATGTTTGATGATGAAGGGGCCAGTCAGTCCTGGAGGGAAGGGGAGATAGCCTCTCCTGTTCCCTCTGGGACTAGTTGGTCCTGGAGGGAAGGGGAGAGATCCTCTCCTCTTCCCTCTGGATCCATTGGGTCCTGGAGGGAAGGGGAGATAGCCTCTCCTGTTCCCTCTGGGACCAGTAGGTCCTGGAGGGAAGGGGAGAGTATGGCTGCTGTTTTTGTTGCAGAAGTGAGATTGGTGTTGGTTCAAGTGGAAGTGTAAGGAGTGTTGGTGGCCAAGGAGCAGAAGGTAAGGCATCACCCTTAGTGATGAAGCTTCTTCACTGGCTGCAACGGTGGGCCGCTACACTATGCTCCAATAAATGGACAATAACTGTTAGCAACGATGGGAAGTTACAAGCATTACAATATCTGGGCCTATATTTGTAACGTAACTTCCATCGTTACTTTTTGGGTCGTTAAAGTTTTCTCTAACGACTATAAAACCAAGGCCCAGTAAACGTAACAGACATTTCCTTTTTTTTCTGGGTCCAGCAGTAACATAACGTAAAAGAACGGGTCTGTGAAAAAAAACAGAGAAATGATGAAATGCCGAAAAAAAGGCCCACACCGCTTTTTTTGGGTGGCACGCCCAAGAAAAAGGGCGTGCCCAGACTGCACGCCAAAAAAACAGGGCGTGCTTGGCAGGCACACCCATTTCCTTTCGGTCTCGATGATTGGGAGGAACCCTTCCAGTCATCGAAACTGTAGAGTCCCGATGACTGGGAGGATTGCACCCAGTCATCAAGACTCTACGTTCTTGTTGACTGGGAGGATTCGTCCCAGTCATCAAGACTCTACGTTCTTGTTGACTGGGAGGATTCCTCCCAGTCATCAAGACTGTACGGTCTTGTTGACTGGGAGGATTCGTCCCAGTCATCAAGACTATACATTCTCGTTGACTGGGAGGATTCCTCCCGGTCGTCAAGACTCTACAGTCTTGGTGACTGGGAGGAAATTCTCCCAGTCATCAAGACTCTACAGTCTTGGTGACTGGGAGGAAATTCTCCCAGTCGTCAAGACTCTACAGTCTTGGTGATTGGGAGGAAATTCTCCCAGTCACCAAGACTGCCGGGAGGAATCCTCACAGTCATCGACACCATACAGTCTTGATGACCGGGAGGAATCCTCCCAGTCATCGAGACTGTACACAATGACTGGGAGGAACCAAGACTGTACAGTCTTGATGACCGGGAGGAATCCTCCCAGTAATTGGAACCGTAGAGTCTCGATGACCGGGAGGAATCCTCCCAGTCATCGATACCCTACAGTCTCAATGACTGAGAGGAATCCTCCCAGTCATCAATACCCTACAGTCTCAATGACTGAGAGGAATCCTCCCAGTAGTTGTGAATTACCGTTATCCCATTGTTATCTATTGGAACGGTGGATAATGTAACTTGAAAAAAAAAAGAGAAATGTGGGACCAGATAGCGTAATGCAGGGCTGAAAAATTCAGCCTGGAAAAATTGTAGCGTAAGTTGAAAGTGTTATAAAAAATGTGATGATAACGGCTAATTTTACGTTACGTTAACGTTATCTGGTGTTATCAGTAACGTAACTTCCCATCGTTGCTGTTAGTGTATTGGTTTATTTTTTCTCACAGAATTATGTATTGTTATTCGAATTTTTATTTTGATAAACTAACTTTTAGTGTAGTGAAAGATTTTTGGTTCAAAACATTGTTATTGTTAGTTGGAAATAATCAACACTATGCTAACAAATATCGTAACTTTTTTTGATAACAGGTTTTTGGGGTAACAGTTAGTGTAACTTAAAACAAGTTACGCTACACTATTCTGAATTTCAAAGACTAACAACAGCTAACAATGCAGAAAACTCAGTCTGAAAGAAATACTGAAAAACAAGAAAATGATGTGGTTTATTCTTGTTTGTTTTCTTGGGCTCTTTTCATTCTTTTATGATAGTGGTGAAAATTAATTTCAATTCCCCAGGTGGTGTCACCCTTGAGATGAATCATTTCATTATCCTATTAGAAATAGTCAAAGAAAGAAAGTAATTCCATAAGATATAGAGAATAAAAATACATGATTTGTTTTTTCGGTTTCAGAACAGCATGAAACTAACAAATTGAGTGTTAAATGAGGTTGAACATTGGTCAATGGATGGATATGAACATTGAATTGGTGATTTTTATTATTATTACCTAGTAATAATTCTGCCACTACACTAACAGTTAGTGTAGTTTTGAAGACACTACACTAACAGTTAGTGTAGTTTTTGAAAGCAATACACTAACAGTTAGTGTTTCTTTTTTTTCTGCTAACATAGATACACTAACACTAACAATGGATTTGGTTATTGTTAGTTTTGTTTTCCTGGATAAAAATAACAATACACTAACATCAATTTTTTTTTCACCAATAAATTCTGTAGTGTTAGTTGGACAAAATTGCAACTAACAGTATCTTTTTGTTAGTGTATCTAAAAAAACTAACCATACACTAAAATAACGATACTGTTAGTGTAATTGGCCCACCATTGTTGTCTGGGTTAATGCCTTACCCAGACCAATGAGGCATTACCCTACAGACCAATGAGGCATTACCCTAGCCAATGAGGAAACCTCATTTGTCTGGGTAAGGCATCACCCTAGCCGATGAGGCAGCCTCATTGCTGACCAATGAGGAAGCCTCATTGCTGACCAATGAGGAAGCCTCATTGATGACCAATGAGGAAGCCTCATTGCTGACCGGTCAGGAAGCCTCATCAATTTGGGTAGAGCTTTACACTGATGGATGAGGAAGCCTCATCGGTCTGGGTGCAGCATTACCCTGAGCGCAACAAGGAAGCCGAGCCTAATAAAGCCTCTCGTGAGGGAGCCCAAAGGGTCTCTGTCTCACAGAGAGTCTTCCAAGTAAAACACAAATTTTGGTGTGGATCCTGACAAGGATAGTACCTCAGATTGTGTTTTTTTACTCATCTCTGCTTTCATAAACAGCAACCAGCTGTTGTGCTACGGCAAATTGAGGGTCGTGTAGGGCTTGATCTCCTGGTCATTTTGGCCTCCTCACTTTTTTCCATTTGCCTTGAGCATGTCTGCCCCTGGGATTCAAAAAGCCCTCATCCTAGTGAGCACTTGCCTAACATTGTGGTAAGTATGCAAGCCAAAATCTGCACAGTAATGATTTCAGGCTTCTTCTAACATTGAACTTGTTTCTTGAAACATGAATTTAATGCATAGATTAGATACAGTCTTATACAGCAATAAAATCAGTAACTTTGTGTACTGGTAAGTTGATAATCTGAGGCATGACCGGCTTATTGATCCTGCTCTATGCTGAGCGAGATCAACAGCCCTGAAAAATGGAGCCGGTAAAGTGGATGTGGAGATCATTGTGAAGCCTGCACCACTCTGGTTTCACAAGAAGATTACATAAGCTCAACAACACTACTTAACCCGGCCATCTCCTCCCTTCCTAGCTCAGTAGAGGCCTTTCATTCTTCATTCTACTGAGCTAGCTCATCGTAATATCATACTTGGGTTCTAGTACTTGTCTCCAAGGCTCATTGCCTTGTTCTAGTGCCACCTATCTACGTTCGGTGAAGAGCTTTACTTCGAGCTCTTGCACTTTTTTTTTCTTGAACCTACAATCCAAATCATCAAACTCGGAAGCTTACCTTTGGCTTCGACGTGCTATTCGGCTATCTCGTGCTTCTTCAGGTGAATGCCAACAAGAAGCTCCAACCTTCCCTTGGCCCCAATCAACAACCCAGAAAGGATAATTAGAGTTGCTAATCCAGAAAAGCGTAAACTTGAAATTCCCACCAAACCATCTACCTCCACTAACCCAATCAAATCTCCCGCTCCTCAACCTAACCCTATCCCAATGTCCTTGACGGACCCTAAAGACTCCTCCTCAACTGCGGAGGGCGTACCACCATCAACAATGTCGACGGAAGATCTCCTCCGCACGCTCATTGTGACTCAGCAAGCAGGATTCTTGGCGGCACAGGAGGAACGTCGGGCCACAGCCAGCCGGATTGAACCGCTCAAGGACACCTTAGTGGAGATGGTGTTGAAGCAGGAAACGCGTGATTGCACCTCCTCAGTGGAGGCGGGATGGATAAATCTCCAGAACTTCAAGACGTCCGACACCCCGCTCTACAAAGGACCATCCCAGATCACGGAGCCCTTCCTAGCGTGGAAATATTTTTTGCCACAAAAGGTGTCACCCATGATGCCGACAAAATTCCTTTGGCCGGCAGCCTCAAGCTCAGGTGTTTTATCATAGTGGTGCAACTCGATTAGCCACGAAGACCTGGGCAGAGTTCCAAGGCAAATTGTTTGACTTTGCAATCCCTCCTCATTGGCGCACTCAAATTCACGATCTGACCATGAAGGCACACAAACCTTTCATCACATACAGCGCACGGGCTCGGACCCTCCAACCACATGACTCTCACGGATTTATCACTTGCCGAGGCAGTCACCAGAGGGATGATAACCGAGATTCAAACCAAAGTGAACGACCATATTCTCCTCCTCCAAAAAAACATATGACATGATCCTTGGTACCCCTTTCCTCTCTCAATTAAATCTGAATCTCTCCATATATCGTCAATCCCTTCAATGTGAACGTTCCAACTGTCTTATTTTTGATTATCGATGCTCTTCTGAAATGAAAAATCCTATCCATTCTATCTCTTCCCTTTCCCCCTTGCCTCCCTTGGGGAGTGCCTACCCGTGTGAGCAAATGGAAAAGAAGATCCTCCAAGAATTCCAAGATCTTTTCCCGGTCGACATCCCGGCTATATCTGAGGCAGCGGAGCTGGAAGGACTTTTCACTGACAAGCTGCAAGATGAAAGCTCCAATGTTTGTCACAAGATCATCCTCACCAACCCAAATGCTGTGGTCAACGAGAATCAGTACCCCTACCTGCAAAAGCACCTAGTTGCCTGGCGGAAACTCCTCAACCAACACTTGGCGGCAGGCCAACTACGCAGATTGTCAAGCCAATATGCATTGCCTAGCCTCATCATCCCTAAGAAGGACCCTACGGCACTGCCCCGATGGGTTTGTGACTATTACAAGCTGAATAGCCTCATGGTACGAGACCGTTCCCCCCTCCCCAACATCAATGAATTGGTCAGACTAGTAGCATCCGGTAAGGTCTTTTCCATTTTAGACCAGACAAATGCCTTCTTTCAAACCAGGATGCGCAAAGCTGACATCCCTTTAATGGCCGTAAAAACTCCGTGGGTGGTGATGCCAATGGGCCTCACCAATGCACCCGCAACCCATCAAGCCCGGTTAGAAGAGGCCCTAGGTGACCTAATAAACAACACCTGTGTTGTCTATTTGGACGACATCGTGGTGATTTCCGAATCCTTCCAACAACACGAGGATCATGTCCGACAGGTCCTGCTTTGCCTACGCCAAGCAAACCTCTGCTGCAGCCCAAAGAAGACCCTCCTCTTTTGGAAGAAGGTCAAATTTATTGCCCACTGGATCTCAGCCAATGGCATTGGCTCCGATGAGGAGAAAGTGGCCATCCCCCAGGTCTCCGAAAGGAGTCAAGAAGTTTCTAGGAACCGTACAATGGATGAAGAAATTAATCTTTGGACTTCAAAAGTAAGTCGGCACTCTTACCCCTCTGACTAGTAGCAAGTTGGACCCCAAACAATTCAAATGGGGGGAGGCGGAAGAGACCGCATTCAACAACATCAAGAAATTGATGACTTCGTTTCCAAATCTGAAAAACATCGACTAAAACTCAACGGACCCATTCTGGCTGTTCACGGATGCAAGCAGATTGGGACTGGGTGCAGCGCTGTTCCAGGGGAAAGAATGGAAAGTAGCTTCCCCTATTGCATAGGAGTCACACCTGATGACCCCCGCTAAAAAGAACTATCCTGTACATGAACAGGAGCTACTGGAAGTAGTTCATGCCCTACAGAAGGGGAAGATGCTTCTGTTGGGAATGAAAGTCAACGTTATGACGGACCACCACTCCCTCACCTACCTTATGAAACAGCACAACCTCAGCCGGCGCCAAGCACCTCTCCGATTGTGACCTTCATTTTGAATATATCAAATGCGAGGACAACTCAGTTGCCGACACCCTGTCCAGAAAAGAGATCCCCGACGAGGACAGCCAAATCTCCCAATCTCACGTGGCTAGCATCGCTGCAGTTGTAGAACTCGGATTCTCTTAAAGCACAAGTCCTTAGTGGGTACGACACAGACAAATTTTTCCAATCGGTGAAGAAAGTCCTCCCACTGAGGGATGACTGTATTGAGAATGACGACCGCCTGTTGATACCAGAGGACGGAAGTCTTCGCCAAGCTTTGTTGACGGAAGCACATCTCAGAGTCGGACACTTGGGATACGTCAAGACCCTTGCCGAATTACGCCGTGAATTCTTTTGGCTCAACATGACCAAAGACACTTACCTCTTTATGCAAACGTGCACAAAAAATCCTACAATGGCCCCAACCGGAAAAATGCTCACCCCTTCTTTTCCCCGGAAACCCCTTCAAGACGTGGCAATAGATTTCATCGGCCCCCTTCCAACCATTGGTCATTATGACATGCTTCTAACCTGCACTTGTCACCTCTCGGAGTTCAACCGGCTGATAACGGTCCTCCAAAGGGACACCGCCGAGAAAACGGCCAGCCGGTTATTTGCCTGATGGCGCACCTTGATCCATCATCAGCAACAGGGATAAAACATGGACATCCCACCTCTGGAAAAGTTTGATGGAGAAACTGAACATCAAATTCCACCCCCAAGACAATGGACGCAGCAAACGGACCAACAAACCAGTTGGTCAGATCATGTGTACATTTACAGCCAAACGTCAAACAAAGTGGCTCAAATTCGGTGCTCAACGTCTCGACAGGGATTAGCCCCTTCGACCTCATTTTTGGCAGAGAAGGAGGATTATTTCCAACGTCCCAACGTCTTGGCTCCGGCTCCGTGAGGGAGCCTGGGCCAATGCTCGTGATGCACTATGGATCAGCCGAATTCGACAAGCATCACAAGAATTGACCGCCTCTCGTGCCGGGCTGTTGGGTCCTCCTCAGACTGGTGGGGCCGTCATCAAGGAGGCACGGACAAACTCAAAGAAAGGCATGAGGGTGCTGAAGGTCTTCAACCACGGTCAAAGCATGGAACTCGACCGACACCATCCAACCCTTCACATTTCGAAGGTGAAACTTTTTCACCCCCTGGAGGCCCGCACACCAGTGGAAAGCAGGAAGTAAGTCCCTTCCACTTGTGCACCTCCGAGCGTACTACGCTGTTTTAAGAAAGCAAGACCTTGGTCACTCTGTGAGTGCAATAAACCCTCCGCTACCGGCAACCCCACTCTCACCTCAAGTTCAACCGCCAACACCGACCTCTGACTCTCCTTGGTTCATTACTCTCTGGCTCCCCGTCTTCCCTTCATCAATCACCATCGCTCTCCAGTTTCTGTTTCTTTCCCTTTAATTCTCTCCTGCTCCATCCATTTCCCTTCCCTACCCCTCTCCTTTTTCTCTTTCCCCCTTTCCTTTTTTTCTTTCTCTCTCTTCCTTCTTTCTTCACCTGTTTTTTTAGGGGGGGAGACTGTGAAGCCTGCACCACTCTGGTTTCACAAGAAGATTATATAAGCTCAACAACACTACTTAACCCGGCCATCTCCTCCCTTCCTAGCTCAGTAGAGGCCTTTTATTCTTCATTCTACTGAGCTAGGTGAGTCTCATTCTTTCTTCTCTCTCATTTCATTTCCTCCAGTTATCATTTGTACTAACAGTAGAGACCTTTCATTCTTCATTCTACTGAGCTAGCTCATCGTAATATCATACTTGGGTTCTAGAACTTGTCTCTGAGGCTCATTGCCTTGTTCTAGTGCCACCTATCTACGTCCGGTGAAGAGCTTTACTTCGAGCTCTTACAATAATCAGCTTCCATTTGGTCCAAGGGCAAGCCATTTGACCCCCCAGAAGGTGGGTAGACAAGAGGTCAAAGAATTGTACCACCAAAAAGCGGAAATGTGGACCTCAAGATCCACACAGAAATTCATGTATTACACGCAAGTCCCTCCCTGCAGTTGGCGCTAGGCATTGTGAGGTCACTCACACACCAGCACAAGCCGGACAAAGCAGGGAGATGGACTTGTGTTAAGTTTGTGAGGAAGCCTCATTGGTCTGGGTGAAGCTTGTTGGTCAGGGTAAGGCATCACCCTGACCAATGAGGCTTCCTCATAGCCCATGTCAATGCCTTACCCAAACTGAAGAGGCTATTCTGGGTGATGCCTTGTTACCCAAACTGATGGAGAATCCTCACCAGTCAGGGAATGATGAGAATATTGTGTGACAGGCCCCGTGGCACAACCTATGAAACCTGTTGTACCTAGTTCTCATCCACTTTATTTTCTATTCCCCATCCTGTTTCTGTTTCCCAATACTAGGTCTTCCTCCCCTGCCCCATTGGTCCCAAGCCCTTTACTGACAGTAGCAACCGTGACTGTCCCTGAAGTTTATGTTCCAATAATTACCCTGGCCAATGAGGCAATCTCATTGATCAAGCCCAGACCAATTGGGTGAGGTTTCTTGATGAGTCAGGGTGAGACTAGACCCTGACTGATGAAGAAACCTCATTGGTTGGGGTATATCTTTACCCTGACTGAAGAGGAAACCCATTGTTTTGGGTACAGCCTTACCCTGACCAATGAGGAAGTCTCATTTTTCAGGGTAAGCCTTTACCCCAACCAGCAATCTGTGAGGGTTCTGCATTGGTCAGGGTAAGGCTGTACCCAGACCAACAAGGTGCACTCATTGTTCAACACCAGCAAGCAGTGAACTTAACTCAAGCCCCCATTTCCTGATGTGGGTGGCTTGAGCAATGCAAGGAGTGAACCCACATTGCATTGCGCTGACCACAGGGAGAGACTTGTGAGTAACACACCTGTTTTGGCTTGAGTCCAGAGACTCAGTTTCACCACTTTTGGTGGTAACAAATTTGGAGCCTCATTTTCTCCCTTTTCCAATGAGCCAAACTATCAGATTGAAGGGGCCAATCTCCTCTACAAGATTACAATCAACTTTTTTTGACCCATTAATCCTCCATCACGGCTAGAGAGCCTGATGCTTCAAGCCTCTTCCCAACATTTTGAGTATGCAGCTACCTACTATTACTACTGTTAGACATGTATTCATTAAGTATGCCTGTAATTTGATAGATTTTTTTGAAAGAATACAGCTACAAAGTTAGAATTGCTGTCTGTACCATTTAAGCCATACTTGCCTCAAAGCTAACTGGCCACTCTGAGGAAACAGGTCATCTCTAGGCCCCAAGCAAGGCTGTCTCACATTGGATGGAAAAATATGGAGTCAACCAAAACAAGCGCTTCAAAATGGTCCCATTTGCAATGTTTGAGATTGGATGGTTTGGCCAGAGCTGAGTGTTGTGTGCAGAAATGTTTATTTCTGCACAGATCTGCTTCAGGACTCACCAAGATTTGGGTTTTATTCATAAGCCTCTCTGTGAGACAGGGACCCTTGCGGGCTCCTCTCACAAGAGGATTTGATAGGCTTGAGCAAGCAGTGTGGTGTATAAATGGAGGGCTGGTTGCAGCAAGGGTGGGCAGTTACGTTATCCAGGGTTATCCAGGGAGTTTTGGATAATGTAACTTGTTTTAGTTATCCAAAATCAGCACTGCAAAAAAATCTGCTTCAACTGCCAGCAGTTGACATGCAGCTTACTCTGATTTTACTCAACTCTCATTGAAACTTGAATTGAGATGCACAGTGAGTGTGCATCATGTACAGTCACTGTGCACCAAAGTAAGGTTTGATTAAAGTTTGAGTATAGCCAGAGTAAGACCAGAGTAAAATCAAAGCTACAGCATGTCAATTGCTGGCAGTTGAAGCAGATTTTTTTGCAGTGCAGGTGTTTCAGTAAAGTAACTTATCTTCAGTGTAAAGTATAGTAAAGTAACTTGAATTTAGTTATCCAATTTTTTCCATTGGATAAAGTAACTAATTGCTAGTTATCCAGGAATGTAGCTAAAAAAGTTACTTTATCACAGTTACCAGGATTTTTTAGATCTAAAAACACGTTCTTGGTATAACAAATGGATTTTGACCAATCTGCTACCAAATTAAATTCTAAGGTGGTCAATAAGTTGATCTAAAAACACCCAAAAAGATAGATGATCTCACAAATATTTGATCTACTGAGCTTTCTCTGGTGTGTCAGTTTTAATTATGGTAACTGGTAAAGTAACTTATTTTTAGTTATCCATTTTTTTGAATTGGATAAAGTAACTTGAATCAAGTTATCAGTAACTAGAGTTACATTACAGCCATAGTTATCCATTTGGATAACGTAACTGTCCACCGCTGGTTGCAGCTGTCCCCCCTGACTACCTGACTACATATTTACATGACAGCCACTACATATTCATGTACCGGGTGAACTGGACGGTTGTTACACTGGATTATCAAAGATTATCGAATTACATAACCATTTTGTTGGATTTTTTTCGTCATCATTTATGTTTACCATGCATACATTCGAGGTGGTGCCATCTCGATTGTCGAATATCGTTATCGATGATGTCATACATAATTAGCAATTATAATACATACTCCGGAAGGCGTACCGCGTGGCTCAGCTTGTATGAGCTTGAGTACTGACTCATCAACAGCGCGATTGTTGTTTCCCTGCCAGTTTCCCTTCCTGGAAAGCTGAATCGATTTGCTCGGATCTCTTCGCCCCAAGTGAGTGCGTTGCTGAATCAAGCTGCCTTAATCAAGTGTTGTGGGGGGTCAAAACCTCCAAGTGACCGTTTTTTCATAACCTCGAACCGGAAATCCCTGAGGCTTGATTGTATTTAGGAAGGTCATATTTCACATGACAGGCACCTGCCCAGCCGGGGCATGTCGGTGAGTCGATGAGACTGCGTGCCGGTTTACCAGCGACCATCGTTCTCTCCTCGCAGGATGCCGTGGTACACAATACAATTGGTTTAATTGCGTGGATTGACTCATTCTTCTTGGGATTTGCCTCATCAGCGTCCTGGAGATAGGCACTTCCAGGTTGGGCTACTGGCTCTTGCGAAAGACTCCTCCTGTTGAAAGGATCTTTATGTTCGGAGCTCCCCTCTCTATTTTTAGCCCGGCCCGAAATGGGCCACGAGAAATATTAACTGCAAGTTAAGTGCGACGGTCCAAGAACAATGTATTTATTTAACTGTTCCACTCCCCTTGTACTTGCTCACCCAGCCAGCTGTCCTGGTCCTGCTCAGCAGGTTCCCTCTTCGGCCTGAACACTCGCCCGGCCGTCGGCTCACAGTGCATCTCCATCACCGATCAGCAGTACCCCCTCAGCCAAACACCAAGTGCGCTGACCGAGTGCTGAAGCTTTCTGACTGGATGAAGCTTGGTCCCTTGCCGGTTATGAGCCCGCTAGTGACCTGGAAGGAAATAGTGGACCACCTCTATAACGGCATCAGTATCTGATGCTAGCATTAACCCAGGTTATCTATAATAATAAATGCCACTTGCCTTTCCAGTCATTCTACCCCACCCGTCCTTTCCTCGCGAATGCTTTCGACATCACTTTACAATTTCCAAAGCCTATATTGGGATTAGACTACTTCAATCCTTCCAATCTTCGAGTCAGTCGAGTACATAATCCTTAATAACCCATCTCGCCAGGAGATCCATCGAGCCACCTCAGCTCAGACTATCTTCAAAACAATCGACTATCCCAGCTCAATTCCACAGACTTATAGTTTCTGTCAAGTATGTTCTCCCCTGCTGTCTATCGTATCCATACTTACCGTCATCGAGACAATAGCCTAACATCGTACTCCTTTTTTAAAGCTACAGCTACAGCTACAGCTCCAACACGACACTCGATTCGTAAGTCCCACCTAATCTATGCATGTCCTGTTGCGATCTCCTTTCCATTCGCGGTATTGGGGGGGGGGGGGTACACGGCCGAAATCAGCTCGGCCCATTTTAACCAGTCGGTTTACCACAAACCTTGCTGTACCACTCTGTCGGCTCTCGATACATATGCACTTTGTGAGCCTTGACAGACCCTGTCCACCATGATTCTCGCCGCACTTCAAACTGAGACATTTAACTTCAAGGATTGACCTCTGTTGGTTGATGGAACATCTGAATGTACTGGAGCAGATCTCCTTCCGGTCAGACTTGCACCTTGCCTTCTGCAACCATTTATATACCCACTTTCCCCCTCTGCCCACCTCTGCCCCGATTCCAAACCTTCCAAGTACTACCAATTCGGGAAGTTTAGGGACAGAAAGTCATATCTTTCAAAGCGGCCTAACGCGTCTGCAGCTATTACCCTGATCAGATCAAGGATAAACTAACCAACAGGCTTACTCCTGCCTAATCTCCTCTCATTCAATTCGCCTCGTCCATTTCCATAATCGCATTGTCAATCCTCGCCGACTGCGCCAATACCTATCTAGCTGGCTGTACAGACCTGTTGATTTTTCTTGACTTATTACTAACGTATTCCCGCCATTTTAATCACAATATCAGCCAGCAGAAGCATTACTAGATCATGGCCATTCTACCGCCGTTGGAGGACTTACACTCCGATCTTGCCATTCTGCCGCTCACAGTAGAATCTGATGCCTCCCGAAGGGATTCCAACATCACCCGCGCCGAATCCACCACTGCCGAGCCCAAGGATGACAAGGCCCCTGAGTTCCTTGAAAAACATTCTGGCGTGGTTGACTCTGAATCCACCATTGAAGCATCTGCTCCCACAGAAGATTCGATCGACGTAGTACGCGCCGAGCGCGAGTTTGCTGAGCTTAGCCGACAACTTTCCAAAGCGTGAACATCTTACCCTAAAAACTGTCATGTAAATGGCTTGACTCATTCACCTCAACACATTTCAGGTCGTCTGGCGGAATCCACGGTGGCAAGGAGAAGCTATCTGGGGACGACGAATTTGATCTCTTGGGGTATTTGGTTGGTATTTTTACTCTGTGTGTGATAAATTCATATTAAACTGCTTGCTTGCTTCACACATTTAGAGGGGACAATCGCAAACGCGTGACGAACATGGATTTCACCTCAAATGTCTTGGCGTCATCTTTTCTAATCTATCAGTTAGCGGTATGGGCGGCATGCGACTTCATATCCGAACATTTCCAGATGCTGTCAAGGAGTATCTGTTGTTCCCTCTCATTTTTTACATGAAAAACTTCGTCTCTCGGCCACCCAAACTCCTGCTGCAGAACTTTAATGGCTTTGTCAAACCTGGTGAAATGTGCTTTGTACTTGGTCGACCTAATGCCGGTTGTTCCACATTCTTAAAAGTCATTACCAATCAGCGTATTGGTTTCATGGATGTTGGTGGACACGTTGAGTACGGCGGAATTGATGCCAAAACAATGGGAAAAGCTTATCAGGGAGAGTGAGTATGTTTTTCTTTTCTTTTCCCAAAGCCGCACATCTTATTAACTGATTTTGTCCTTGTTTACTTACAGGGTTGTTTATAACCCCGAGGTGTGTGGAACCCTCCTTTTTTTGCACCCTTCACTTCTAATCGAGCCGTGTTTCTTCCTCAGGATGATGTTCATCACGCCACTCTTACAGTTACCCAAACCCTCAAATTCGCGCTCTCTACCAAGATACCTGCCACCCGGCTGCCCGATCAGAGCAAGTCGGATTTCCAACAGCAGGTCTCAGATCTTCTCCTCCGCATGCTTGGTATTAGCCACACCAAAAATACACGTTAGTTGAGGCGGTTCTGTCCGAATGGATTTTGGTTCCACCAAACTGATTTGCGCTTGTGTAAAGTCGTTGGTAATGCACAGGTGCGAGGTGTTTCAGGTGGTGAGCGGAAGAGGGTCTCGATCGCCGAAATGATGGCAACCAGAGCGTGTGTCTTGGCTTGGGATAACTCCACCAGAGGCCTCGATGCGTCGACAGCCCTTCAATACGCCAAGTCGCTTCGAATTTTGACCAACATTTTCCGAACGACGATGTTCGTGACACTCTACCAGGCCGGAGAAGGCATTTATGAGCAGTTTGACAAAGTTTGTTTGATAAACGAAGGTCGTCAAGTTTACTTCGGACCTTCATCCCTAGCTCGCCAGTACTTTATCGACTTGGGCTATAAAAACATGCCGCGACAAACCACTGCGGATTTCCTCACAGGCTGCACGGACCCCAACGAGCGCCAATTTTCTGACGGCCTGGACCCAAGCACCGTCCCACAGACGGCCGAAGAAATGGAGCAAGCATACTTAATCAGCAACATCTGCAGACAGGTGCGCGAGGAGATGGAAGACTATCGGGTCTACCTGGCTGCCGAAAACCGAGACCGTGAAGAATTTTTCAAAGCTGTCAAGAGCGATCGAAGTGACGCCGTACCAAAGAAAGTCAGTGCTAGTGTGCCATGGGTCCCTTCATTACTAGTTCACTCATATTTTTTCACCTTATTTGTGATCGGAAATATTAGTCACCTCTCACTGTCTCGATGTTTAGTCAGCTGAAAGCGCTGGTAATTCGTGACTTACAACTAAAAGTTCAAGATCGCGCCGGATTGGCATTTGGTTGGGCTACAGCTATCATCATCTCCATCATCATTGGAAGTATTTATATTAATACCCCTGAAACTGCCGCTGGCGCATTCACCAGGTTTGTATTTCGCCCTTTTACTCAAGTATCTTGATTATCGATTAATGGAGAATGTTTATTATTCTGTAGGGGTGGTGTAATCTTCATAGGACTCCTATTTAATGTGTTCACTTCCTTCACAGAGCTTCCCTCCCAAATGCTAGGTCGCCCTATCATGTGGAGACAAACTGCATTCTGCTTTTATCGTCCCGGCGCTTTGGCCATGGCAAACTCGATCTCCGACATACCTTTTTCTGCACCCAAGGTGTTCCTGTTTTCGCTCATTGTGAGTCCCTTCACCGGTTATTTTGACCTCCTGTTTTACCGTGATTAATTTCAATGGTTTTCTATCTGGATAGGTTTACATGATGGCAGGTTTAACACGTGAAGGGGGAGCTTTCTTTACTTACTTTTTGATAGTTTACTTTACCTTCCTGGCTCTCAGCGCGTTCTTCAGGTTTCTAGGCTCAATTTCCTTCAGCTATGATACTGCAGCAAGAATGGCTTGTGCATTGGTGATGTGTGCGGTCTTGTACAGTGGCTATATGATTCCTGAACCAGCGATGAAGCGATGGCTCGTTTGGATTTACTACATTAACCCAGTCAACTACGCTTTCTCGGCGTTGATGGCAAACGAATTTAAGAGGCTAGAACTTGCCTGTGTAGGGCCGTACATAATTCCCAATGGCCCTGGTTATCCTACCGCCTTAGGCCCAAACCAAATCTGTACTCTCAGAGGCTCTCAGCCCGGCAATCCTATCGTCTCGGGAGCTGACTACATCCGCGCCTCTTTCAATTACTCCACTCACACCATCTGGAGAAACTTTGGCTTTGAAGTAAGTCAACCTCCATGGAATTTCGACGGAGGGAGCTGGTATTAAAGTTTTCGTTTTTCAGTGCGGGTATATAGTCCTATTCATGACACTTTTGTTCCTGGCGGTCGAAAACCTCTCGCTAGGGTCCGGCATGCCTGCTATAAATGTCTTCGCCAAGGAGAACCCGGAGAGACAGAGGTTGAATGCTGCACTCCAAGCGCGGAAGGCCGAATTCAGAAAAGGAACTGCAGAGCAAAGCCTTGGTGGCCTAATTTCGGCGCGAAAGCCGTTTACCTGGGAGGGACTCACTTACGACGTTCAGGTCCCTGGTGGCCAACGACGTTTGCTCAACGATATCTATGGGTATGTCAAGCCCGGAACTTTGACAGCTTTGATGGGCTCTTCAGGTGCTGGGAAAACCACGCTGCTAGATGTTTTAGCCAACCGAAAGACCACAGGGGTGATTGGCGGCGAGGTGAAAGTTGCGGGTCGTCACCCTGGTCCCGATTTCCAAAGAGGGACGGCTTACTGTGAACAACAAGACGTTCATGAATGGACAGCTACCATCCGCGAGGCGTTTAGATTCTCGGCATACCTCAGACAACCAGCAGATGTGTCGATTGAAGAGAAGAACGCATACGTCGAAGAGGTCATTCAGCTCCTAGAGCTGGAAGATTTGGCAGATGCAATGATTGGATTTCCAGGATTTGGCTTAGGCGTCGAAGCTCGTAAACGTGTGACTATCGGAGTCGAACTTGCCGCCAAACCCCAGTTACTTCTCTTCCTTGATGAACCCACTTCAGGATTGGATGGCCAAAGCGCTTACAACGTTGTACGATTCTTGAAGAAGCTGGCCTCTGCTGGACAGGCCATTCTATGTACCATACATCAACCCAATGCACTTTTGTTTGAAAACTTCGACAGACTCTTGCTGCTGAAGAAAGGGGGCAGGTGTGTTTATTTCGGAGGCATCGGCCAAGACTCTCAGATCATCCGGGATTATTTTGCTCGTAACGGCGCCGTCTGTCCTGTTGAAGCTAACCCTGCTGAATTCATGCTGGAAGCCATCGGTGGCGGCACTGACCGTCAGATGGGTGGCAATAAGGATTGGGCTGACCGCTGGCTCGAAAGTGAAGAACACGAAGAAAACAAGCGTGAAATACAAATGTTGAACAAGGAATCAAGCGGCTCCGATGAGGCTGGACATGCTCCTACCCAGTGTTCGTCTCACTTTAATCCCTTCACTCACCATGATACTAATCACTCCGCTGCACTTCCCCTTCACAGACGCGCAGACATTCTTATTCCAGATGAAAACAGTCTTGATGCGATCCAGCTTGGCTTGTTATCGAAATGCCGATTATCAATTCACTAGGCTGTTCAACCATGTTTCGATCAGTCTGCTTGTAGGACTGACTTTCATACAAGTTGGCAATGGGGTGGCTGATTTGCAGTACCGAGTCTTCAGTATTTTCATTGTTGGGGTATTGCCTATTCTTGTGAGTACTTACTTTTTTCCGCTTTTCGCAACTTGACAGGATGGTTCTGACCACTTTGAAAACAGATTATCGCTCAAGTGGAACCCGCGTTTATTATGGCAAGGATGATCTTTCTTCGGGAAGCCTCTTCGGAAACCTATAGCGAACAAGTATTTGCCTTTGCCCAATTTCTGGCCGAAGTTCCGTATTCGTTGCTTTGTGCCACTTCGTATTATGTAATTTGGTACTTCATCACCGGCTTCAACACTTCAACGGATCGGGCAGGTTATGCCTTCTTGAGTAAGTTCTTCACACTCCTCGAATTCCTTTCACCGAAACTAATCTGTAAACTACGTCACAGTGATTTGGTTGATCGAATTGTTCGCTGTCTCACTTGGTCAAGCAATCGCAGCCCTATCGCCCTCGATCTTCTTCGCCTCTCAAGTCAACTCTCCTCTCTCGGTGACCATGAACTTGTTCTGTGGTGTAACCGTTCCACAAGCCCAAATGCCCAAATTCTGGAGAGAGTGTTCGTACTTCCTCGTTCTAACACCACATGTTCTTTCATAGCTGCTAACCCAATGTCGTAATTACTCATCGCAGGGATGTATCAGCTTGACCCGTACACGCGACTTATTTCTGGCTTGCTTGTCAATGAGCTACACGAAATGCCCGTAACATGCAAGCCGGCTGAAATGTAAGTGATTTCTTTTGCTCTGCCGAAAGAAGCCAACTAATCTTGTTTGATTGGTCTGTTTTAGCTCTATCTTCCAACCCCCAACCGGACAAACATGTGGCCAATGGACTCAAAACTATCTCCTAACCAGAGGGGGCTATTTAGAAAATGCCGATTCCACCACCGATTGTCGTTACTGTCAATACGGCAAGGGCGACGAATGTAAGTTGATGTACTTGGCTCACTCTTTGGTCCTGGTAACTGTTTGCTAAATCACATGAACCTCGTACACATGCAGTCTTTGAAGGCTTAAATCTCTCCTTCTCACACCGTTGGAGGGACTTGGGTATCATGGCTCTTTTTGTCTTGTTTAATTTCACAGTTATGGTTATCGCCACCAAGACGTTGACTTTACGATACGCCAAGAGATGAATGCCGACTTCGACTCGTTATCTAATCCCTAAAACACAAGTGCATCATCATTTTTTCCCTGAAGCTTTCATCTGTTCTCTTGTAACTTGTACTGTCATGTATCTCTCGTATTCATTCATTGTCGTCTGGCTCGGCCACTCAGATGAAATCAATCAGCACAACCCTGTTGACCACTTTCCCAGTGCGTATTGGAAGAAAACACACGGATAACAGCACGGCTCGAGTGAGTTAAACAAACCCCTTGTGTTTTTCAGGCTTACATTCATTTTTACCGGTGTTAACGTTGTCCCAGCTGAGCTCCACCAGGGTTTGCTGCTCCTCCCCACCTATTTTAACTGTTCAATACTACAGTTCCTGTTCCCACACTTTAGGGGGTGCAAAACATGATAAAGATCATCTTACAAAAAAAAGACACCAGCCAATCTGCTGTCTAGAGTAATCTTGTAAAATTCCAATCAAAACCTTTTTTTATATGATTTTTCGGAAAAAAATGCAGATCAGAAGTGCGCAATTCTCGACTTTTGGTACATTGAACTTCAAATACATGGTCTCCTTCGGAGGCTCGCTTCGCGAGTGGCGCCCACGCCAGCCATAGGTCACCGGCCCTCCGATCGAGGGGCTTGTAATAAGCTATGTAGCTCCCTGCCAGTCAGGGCCAGTCTGGTTGTTGGGCTTGCGCTTTTCTTTGACGATGCGTCGATGCCTGCGATGTATCCTCCGAAGCGACGGGAAGTGGCTTTACACGCCAGGGAACCAGAACTAACCAGAAGGGCAAATACAGAACAACCAGTAACATCCAAGTTTTTTTTCGGCACATACAATATTCATACATAGGTGAGATATGAATGGCTTACCCAAAGGCTCAACAGCATTGGTTGTGATGACTATTACTCTGATCCAATCCTTCGAGATAAACACAACGCTTCACTCCCTAATGTATTCCTCTTCGGCTCGTTTGTCTAAGGCATACCACCTGTTAATCTTTTCATTCAACCTTCTCTCAATCGCAAAATCAGGTTCCACAAGCTCACCACCACTTCAGGCCAACCTCTCTTCCCTCTATGGCAATAATGTCTTATCAAATGCTTCAAGTTCTTCGTCTATCACTTCGATAGCTCAACATCTGACTTCACAAAACACAAGTCATTCGTCATGGATGCTACAAAAAAGATTGACAAGGTCGTGTGATCCTCTCCCTTTTACCCCCACAACCTGGAAAGAACTCGAATTAGACGCGTATCTCCAATTTTATCCGAATGGGCAAAAGTTGACCTTACCTGTAGGCAATACCACACACAGAATAACTAACCACAAAATAAAGGAAACCAAAACAGCTCAAAAATAAAGGAGTAGAGTAATTGTTGACTTAGTCACTTTATCTACTTTTTTGTTCCGCGCAGGATTACGTCTTGAGCAAGAATGCATCCAACTTCGTCTGTGGAATAGGATCAATCTGCGACGCAGGTCAGATGTGCTATCCTGTTACCGATCAGGACTGGTACATACTGTTTGCACTCCAACAATGGAACTCCATCAATAACATGCTCTTCATGGCGATTGCTTACGCCATCTCTATAGTCCAAGGTCAGTCACACTTTTTAAAGCAAGACAAAAAAAATTATAAATTGACGTTCTTTCCCCTCTACAAAAACTGTCGCCAAAAAAGCAAGCGTAAATAGCTTGATTTCTACCTTGTAAGCAAGCTTGGGTGAAGCGTGGAATTCTTGAGGCGTTTGAGTCCGACATTCTTTCTGCTTCTTAGGTTCCCTGCTGTTGATGCCAGTGGCATTATTCAAGCTAAACAATCCCTGGCCGTTTCAGCTGGTTTGACTGAAGTTTCTGGCACACGTAAGCTCTCACTCCTCATTCAATTCTAAAGAAAAAAATGAACGTCGCAAACAATATTGCTCTTTCCAGTTGCCATGGATCTCATGATGCTGGTTGAAGCCACTACTGGACCGGTCGGCTGGGCTTTGAATGTTCTAAACTTTGGAATGGCGGCAGGCTTTGGTATTTGGTCGTATGAAATGAAAACACCGAACGGGCCGCTCGAGGACGGATTCCATGTGGTAAGTAATTTTCTAATTCTGTGCAGAACTGGATTTCTCGTTGATTTGACCCGTAAATTCTTTTGCAGTGGTCAGATGTCGTTTACTATTTAAGTGGCGTGCAGGAAAAGGCTCACGCCGTTATCTCAGATAGTGTGAAAAAAGTCATCAATTCACCAATCAGTTCCCAAGACGGCATTTACGGTGTACTCAAAGGTGGGGTTTACATGGCCCCCGCGAAAATGTTGCCCATCCCCACTGTCGAGGACCGCTTGCGCAAGGTTACATTGGCGATGTGTTTAAACTTGGTATTTCGTTCGATGGTAAATACACATCTTCCGATTCTCAGATCATAGGAATCGGAAAACTTGCTTAACTGACAGAAAAATATCTAGAACACGTTCCTCGTAGTTGGCGCCGATGTAAGACCTTCAATCGTGAATCTACAGATTTCTCAGGCCCCCTGCTGACGAATGATATCCCCGGAACAACAGGATTGTAATGATAAAGGACCAAACGGCGCTTGGCCACAAAAAGACTTATTGTCATATTGTCCGCGTAAGGGAGGACCGTAAGTATCTCGTGAACTCCTCTTTTTAAATGGATGTCTAAAGAAAGTAACTGAACATGGATTTCTTCCTCCTCGAAACCTTTATCTGCAACGCCAGGATGTACAACATAGTCCGTGCCGCTGGTGATAGAACAGCAAATGACATTCCGAACGCCAACATAATCCACGACATATTTGGTTTCAGTACCAAAGTAATCATCGACGTATCTTTGAATTGCCAGGCCAAATACCACAAATTCCATTATAATCCCTACCTAAACGGGTTGGTCCATCTTTCCAGTCATTTTTGATTCTTTTTTCTTTCTTTCATCGTGCACCAAGTCACCAAAAATTAAGATCATGAACTGACCAAAAGACTATTCACTCAGTACATTCCCGAAGACGGAGCAGGCTGATTGCGTTTTTAACATACCAGTGTGCGATTGTCGAACGGGAGGTAAGCAAACAAAATACCACGATTTCATTTCCCAAGCCTTCCATGTTCTTAATTCACAGCGAGGAATAACAGCAGGTCTAACCATTTTCCTTTTTTTTTTTTTTTGAATGGATTCAGAGGTCCGAACAAGTATTAAGCAGAATAACCAACATGTTGCTGAGGCTTGTAGAAAACACTTGCACCTACCAATATGACACGTGTGAATAAGTAGAAGATTCATCGGTAAGTTCAACATTGATTTTGGCTGACCCCATCAAGAAAAAATCAGATATTTCAGAAAGTAATCATGAAAGGTGTTGCTGGGCTCACGCCTATTGTCGTTTGTTGATAGAGGTACAAATTGCCCATGATTTTTTATTCTCAACTTGATACCAACACAGTAAAAGTGTTGTCACTTGGCTTGTCTGTTGTATTCATCTTTTCATTCTAGGACTATCAATTAAAGACAATAAAACACAACAAGCATCTTGAAATCAATCTTGGAAGAAATTATAAAATACCCTTTCAGAACTCGAAGGATCATGCCACAAATTGACATGCATTTTCCATGGTTTTGATATTCATAATTCTTCTGTAAGCTCTACATATGCCAGTGCATCCATCCAGGTGTAGAACCAAAATGACTTCAAAGGAACTTGTGGTACTTGACAACACTGGGAAGTTACACTACAGATAACTTCAAGTAACAATAACGTAATGATTTTTTGTAAGTTATCGTTACAGTTACCTGTAACATCTTCTAGTTACGTTCCAAAAAATAAATTCAATATTTTTTTCCATTAAGTTACGTTATCCTTCTGTTCATTTTTTCCTTTTCTGATCACGTTACGTTATCCTCCCCTATCATTTACCCTTTTTAGTAAATAGCAGTCGGAAGATAGTGAGAGGTGAAACAGCTTAACATATGCTGATTTATGCTGTGGGTCAACTCAGCAATTGAGTGATGTTGATGTATTGTGGAAGTATTTCCAATTGGCTTTAGCTTACACTATGGACAAATCAATGTTGCAACATCCTGTCGCAGAAAAAGGTTGCAACACCGCTGTTGCAACAGCCAGATGGCCCGCTGGGCTTTCACAGCATTTTGTGTGACAGTGGTGTTGCAGCATTTTGCTGTGACAGGACATCGCAGCGGCCTGTTGCAACACCAAATTGTCCGTAGTGTTAGCAGTATAAGAATTCAACCTTGCAGGGATTTTGGAGCAGGCTGCAAGTTGTGGGTTCAATCCCCACCAGGCACAAACTGTTTTTCAGTTGCATTAGCTTAGACTCTCAGGTATTAACAATTCAATATGATCAAAGAATTTGGTCGTGACTTTTGTGTACACCCCTTCTGGGAGATTAAGACTACATGTGAGTTTGAAAGGAATTTCTAGGGAGATTTTTGCTCATCTGAGGAAAGAGTCTTCAGAGGTGTTTTTTCCCCAAATTTTTCAGTCATTTGGCAAAATATTACAGATATAAACTTCTGGTAGTTTTTTTACTTCTTAGTTCTCTTTTTGTGTGTTATCACATTATCTTGAGTTAACTTAAAAAAAGTTATGTTATCTGTAGGTCCTCAAAAAATTAAAACACAGTAGTTACGTTTCTTAAATTCAGATTTTATGAGCGTTAAAAGTAACGTTAATGGTGGTAATAAATAACTCAACAAGTTTTGTTACCAAAAAGACCCCAGATATTGTAACATATGTAACTTCCCAGTGTTGTATTTGAGGTGAACCACCACAAAACAAATAACATAAGGCTAATTTCAGCTAGCTATCTAGAATCTATACACTTCATTACTCTACCTTCTCCCTGAAGAACACCAAGTAGCCATTAAAGTTAACCTGAGGTAAACCCATAGCTTGAGCTGCACTATGATCATTTATACTCCATATCTCTTGTAATCAAGGTCAAATTAATTTTTCCATCACCAGTTTCTGCAATTTGTCTTCTTGACAAAATTGGTTCAACAAATGCTTAACCAATAATACTATACATCTGTCAGCTTGTAACTATTTTATAGGCAATATATTTAGGCACCATATTATATATTTATCAGAATTATGCATTTCAAACTTTTAAACTATTTGAAATACTCATTCATAAGTTGTTTTTTTCACAGTTTTGGTAAAATTAGATGACCAATTCTCAATGCTCATTCTTCTCTTTCAAGGCGAAAAGATTTGGAATATGATTTTAATTGGTGGTGCAAAATCATGATCTACCACTTTAAACAGATTCCAATCTGTCAAGCTTTCTGATCAAACTTCCTTCAATGATAATATATCACTGAGTTTGGATTCTTGAACTCATGATCATACTTTTTTGTATGAATTTAAATTTCAGTTAAATCTACAGGGAACCATAAGAAAATGTCGAGGATTACTAGAGTGTAAAATTTTGTTATAAATCAACAAACATATGAATTTTTCAATCCACAGCTAATTGAGCATCCACATCTGCTTTCCAAAAACCAGTGTTTTCATAATCAAAAAAATAGAATATACACATTTTGACAGCCTGATTAGAAACGTTGGGTTATTTTTATAGGGTAAATAAAAAGAGCATTAAGCCATTACACTGATAGAGCTTTCATTCACTGTATGCTTGTAGTTGACTCTACTGAAGACGTCACAGTAGTTCTGGTTTCGTATACCGCGTAATAGGTGTAGCCTGTTAAAGTGACAATGGTGGTTAGTAATAGTAGAGCTTGTGAAACTAGAATGGTGCAAGTCAAGACATTTACCAGTTTGCTGCATGAGGCTTATGGCTTGTGCAAACTGATTTTGTATCAAATCCAAATCGTAGGTGTGGTAATGGATTTGAACAAGAAACTCTCTAAAAAACATCCATGGATTTTGGGAAGGAAGTTCAGTGAGTCATACATGATGTTACAGCTACGAAAAAACCGGATTGTACCTCATGCTTGATAAGTAGTCAGCAACGGACCCGGTAACGCTCGTGCCATCAGCAGCGCTCAATTGTAGGTCCGATTGGAAGAGACCAGCTACCAAGGTATTCACTACGGTTGGATCACCCGCTATTGCCGCCTCGCTAATTTTTTGGAGTTGCCTCAAAAGGTCTACTTGCCCACCTTGAGTTGAAGGGTCCTGAGGCAGGGGTTGTGGTAGACTGATAACAAGAGTCGCGTGCAACATTAATACACTCAAGATCGCAGCGAAGTTGATGAAACGCATTTTAGAAGACTATTAATGTGATATGGCAGAAATGTCTAGCTGGATGAAGGTGCTTCGCTAAGGAAAGAAAATTGAGTGGATATTTATACAAACTGTAATAGAAGTGACTTGTGAGGTTTGCGGTTGGACGAGAGCACTCAACAAGACGCACCTTTTATCAACGAGCTCAGGAAGGCATTTCAGCGGCTGTGTTCCCTTTGAAGTTGAAGAATTAGTGAACGCTGACGCTGAGAGATGTGTGCTTGATGGCTCTCGGCAGCCGTACCGACTCACGAAGTGACCTCGGATTCTTGGCCTTCCGAATCCCCAAGCGGGTCGTCCGTTACCTTTACATCAAGCAAGATCGCAAGTTTAACCTCGGACACAGTACATACACTTGATTGTAACCAACTACCGCAGCCAATCAGCCGAAAGACCTGTCGCTGGCCAGTCACAATGACCAAAGCACCAATGTTGACGAGGTTAGGTATACATCCCATGTCCCATATCTAAGCATTTGTCACCATGATGGATGGCTGCAACACCTCTTGTGAGGCTGTTTCACCTCCGGACCTTTTTCATTTGCCGATTGCTCGAAGCAAACGTTGCTGGAGTCGTATATTTAGTTTAATCCAGGCCTCACTACTGTCCCACCCTCGATGCGCTGCACTGTCGTTACGAACTTCATTGGTCACCGGGCATCCTAGTTTATAACACCCCCTAGTTTCAGAGGGTTGGTGATTAGTGGTGCTCTTGGGAAGAGGGGATTGGGAGAAGCTATGTAGTGTGGCCTCTGCGGACAGTTCGATGGGTGTTGCGACCACTATGTAACAGCCAGCTTCTCGGCTGACCCATTCCCTACCATTTCTTCACTGACTGCTAACGATTTGCTTGAAGGTAGTTGAATATCTGCCTGGAGTCTGAGATGAGTCACTTTTCTGCCTTGATGCTGTTATATGGAATACATCTTATGAGGCCCCCTCTGGGCTCTTATTCCATTGCGTCTCCTGTGTGATGATTCACTCACCTTGAGTTGGCTTGGCAGTGATTATGTCAATAAGTTTTTTTTTTCTCTGTTCTTTTTTTTGCTCAGTTTGTTTTAACAGATTTGATGTATTCAAAATGATGATTAGTGATAGTTCTCAACTCTTCAAGTGAGCCCACTCTAGTATATACTCACAAAACACATGTGTAGGTTTATTTAAGAATGTTTCTTTCTGTTTTAAAGATGAGCAAAAATGTGAGAAAAAGGATTGGCCAGGGGAAGAGAGTACATAACAATCCTAACAAAGTACACTCAAATCATGAGAAACTGGTGTCCCTGAAATCTCAAGTCATGAGCCATAGGGAAGAAAAAAATGTTTGTTGGAAAAGAAAAAGAAAACAGTGATGTTGACATTGTACTCCCTTGGATAATGCCAAAGAAACCTCCCTGGTAGAAAAGGTTATGGCCTATGGGAGAGTGTTTTGGAACATGTAACTTAAAGTTGATCCCTTACTGGATCACCAGATATCAAACTGACATTCGGAACTAGAATGATTGCTTTTGCATACCTGAACTACAATATGTATGTATCATCTTTTCTTAAAATGATTATGATCTTTTTTTTAAAAAAGAAAGAAAGAAAAAACAAGAAAAAGAAGCAAGTGAAGGACTTCCCATGACCATCTGTACTGTAGGGGCTGAAGATAATTCACATGCCAAAAAGCTTATTTTTTTAATTTGCATTTTGACTTCAAATATACATTCTCTTGCATCGCATTGCTGGGTCTGGTTTTGCAGGGGGGCTGCAGATTGATGGGATGTCATCCAGTACAACTGGATTGGATGAAATCAAGACATTCCTGCATTTTTGTGGCTTGGGGCTTGAGATTCAACAAGTGAAAAAAGTACTGTTCAAGTTTTGATGGAGTGTCTCTGGCCAAGGAGTGACAGTCAAGCTTAACTCAACCAAAGTGTAAGTGATCAAATAGCAGCAGTAAAAGAAGCAATCAATCAAAAAAGAAACATCTAATAATATCAAAAACGAGAGTACAATTTTATTTTTTTGGTTTTTTTTGTTATGTGTGAAGATGGTCTCTTTCTTTTTCTTCTGCTAATGGAAACATAAACTCAAGGGAGTAATAAATATATACTGTTCTTGGGGTAAAAAAAAAGACAGAAAAAAAAAACAGGGGTTCACAAGGGGAGACGACTGATAATAATAATAAGATAGAATGAGAGAAAGAGTGTGAAGCGGGTAAACTGTCATGTGATTGTTCCTTTGAAGCAAACGGTAATGGCGAGTCCAGGACGAGAGTAAGGGATACACCCCAAACAATCGAGGAAAGAGCATAGACGGTTACTTGAGTTGACAGCTCAAGAGGCTCAGGCTGGAATCGATCTTAGTCGAGATCCGGTTGGTGCAAGCCTGGGTGGTTGCGGCAAAGCTGATAGTCTTCGTGCGAGACAGCAACCTGGACTGTTGCCCGACAGCGTCAGATCCAGTCGAGCTGGGCTGCGGGTGATGGCCGTGGACGCCTAAAGAGCGGTCGAATGAGTCGGTTATTGGTGAAGAGGGCGATGAAGAGACAGATGGCTGTAGAGATAAGCGGGTGCCGAGACGGGAGCCTTTCATAGCGCTAGGGCCTTTGAATTCTTCTTCCTCACCCCTTAGCCTCTTGCCGAAGACGAGACGGAAGTGCTGGACAGGCTGGGGGGGATGAGCGTCCTCAGAGGAATAATCGTCCGATTCGGACGAGGATTGATTGGTGTAGACGACTGAGCCAGTTTTCCGGCGGGTCTGATTGCCGAGGTGGGAGATCCGGAAGTGCCGTCTAGTGGGCAGGGGTAAAAACGGCGCATCGACAACCGATTGTGGAGGCTGGTAACTCGCCGGGAGTTGGAAGCGATAGAGGCGACGTCGGCGGTGCGAGTTTTTGCTGCATGGCTTGGTCCGTGAGGAGGGGAGGAGTGTACGAGGAAATGAATTGCTGGTGGAGAGTACTGGAATGACAAGGAAGGCTGAAGGTAGCGAGCTGGTAATCAGTCTTTGTACTCTCTCAATTTCAGGAACGCGCTCAGGAGGGAGTGCGTGTAGTACGAACCTAGTAAAAGTAGGGCGAACTTGACCAAGTGAATCGGGTGGAAACCCAGCTCAAGGGTGGCGGTAGGGTAGGCAGTCGCCGGCAGGGAGTTTGGGAGCTGATCAAAGCTTATAGTTCCATCACTTAAGTGTTTGATGGTACTGTATTGGCTGGCGATTAGGGGTTGAGACATGTCTTGAAGATGGTATTTGGCTGGAAACTCGTTCAGAAGACAGTAAAGAAAAGCGGAGGACGAAGCTGTTCTCGGATAGTCTGTGCGGTAGTGGGCCCTGGCAGTTGGACCCAGGGCCAGGAAACGCTCGGGCTGGGTCTGGCCCGCCCACACCCCCAGCAGACCCGATGGGGCATATCATGCAAGCCTGTGCTGAACACACTTGATTTTGAAGTTCAAGCAAACGGCGGCTTTGGAACTGTAAAAGCACTGAGGGAGGCAAAATAGCTGCAATCTAACTACACTATTGCAGTGGGCATCTGCTCTCCCCCGTACGGTTATAACAGCAGGCCATACCAGAAACCACCATAGATCTGTTTTTTTTGCGGAACCCCACTGTTTGAGACAACCAACATCAGTATGTTTAGTCTGGCACTGCAGGTTTGAAGCATCTTACCTAAGTAACATCCACCACCATTTCTTGAGCGTAGAATTGGATCTAGTTTTCTCCACTTCAGAGTTATAGATGCATGACAAGTAATGTAAATCACCCATTTTATAAAATTTTAAACAAACACTGCCAGAGAAAGTCAGCTGACATTCCAAATCACAAAGGTGCCTTTGTACTTTTGCATGTCAACTGCCAGCAATTAGCTTATATTTTTTATGGAAGTGAAAGGGCTTCATTTTAGAAGATTCTCAGGTCTTCCTCAAATGTTTTTAATGTAACCTGGCCCACTCATTGCAACCAGAAATCTTCACAATAACTGTTGGGACTTGGATCCAGACACATGCTCCATACAGTTCTGGTTGAGTAAGCTCCATGTTTTCCAGCTTGCTTTGGAATAAGAACTGGAAATCATGAGTCTTAATGTGTGCAAAATTTAATCAACCCAGAGTGGCACTGTGATAACCTGTAGCAATCTGGATTGGGCTTGAAGAGTTGACAATATAGGTAAGAGAGCTTTACACAGGCCCAGTAGCTTAGCCATAAAAATTTACTGGTCAAGATCATGTGATGCTCAATTGGGAGAAAAATGATGTAAAACTGGGATGATAAGACTGAAGATAATATTATATCATGGTTTGATCCTCTTATCTATTTATATTAATTAGCTGTTTTTATTAATTGAGAGAATAAAAATCAATTGAAATATGTTGTACCTGAAGGCAGGTACAAAACCAGTCTGGCTTCTTGATTTGATTGATAAGTATTAATTTCATAATAGTTTTGATTGGCCACAAGACTGTTATGAATATTAGTTATTGATAAGGTAAACAGAGTTGAGACTGATTCTCTTAAAGTGTTTTTAAATATCTTATATAGTTTTAGTGGTACATTTATACCTTAAGATTATCTTATTTTAAAGCCTTAAAATTACATACCATTACTCAGTGAATTAATTCTTCTTAACAAGTTTAAGCTCTTGTTTCACTGTACAAAGTTGCTTATCTGGTATCTTTATAACAACAAAGACTGATTGTTTTCTTTTATTTGGTTTGATTGATGATTCAAGTAATCTTATGTATTCAATTGTTTTAATTTGTTCTTGTTGGTTGTTTGATCTTCAGGAAAAGACTGATTGTTCTTAATGGAATTGAATTGATTGAGCGGTGATTGTTTACAAGTTTTGAACTCTATTTGATCATCTGAAATACAAATTGAATAAATAAAATTATTTTATTTGCTTTATTCTTGAATCTGATAAGTATTAACTCACTACTTTGTGATGGAATGGAAAGAGCTGGGACAGTAGATTGAGAATATGGAAGGATGAAGAAGAGAGTCCTTCCACCAGTCTTACTGCTTCCCAGGTATAGTACAAGAATTTGTGAGATGTCAGTGAAAGAGAAAAGCTGAAAAACAGGATTGTAGCACACTACATGACAGCACATTAACATGAAATCCAACACTATGTTTTCTTTTTAAATATTTAATCTTATTATGATTCAAATTCCAATATGATGGTTCACAATTTAAAGATAAATGAATCAAACAGACTCCGAGTCCAGCTTTAATTACAATACCAAATTTTCCTGGTTTAAGTGGATTTTCCAAGCACACTTCACCACTGTCTAATAAAGCATGAACAGCATTAAAATCAAGTGCGTCTGAGCTGTTTGACCTGAACCTGTGTATATCTAGCTTTTTTGGTAAATTCCAAAGTGGAATGCTGTGCTTTTTTGGAAAAAAGCACAGCGTAGCAATTGACTTTTCAGCCTGCAAACGCTGTAGCGTCTCTACAGCTGTTTTTAGTGGTTTTTGCCACTAAAAATGGCTGCAACACAGTTTTGCCTCTAAAAACGACTGTAGTGCTGCGTAACGACCTCTTTTTTGAGGTTGGGCATGTAGCAATAGTGGTAACTCTGCTAACAGCCAACAGAAAACCTGTTAACTTTTAGCGGAATTATGCTGTGCTGTGCTACACTACCGCTACGGTTAGCTTAGTGGGCCCACCGTTGATAGGAGATATAACTAGTACTACAAAGGTATGACATGGGTTCGAACAAGATATGAGGTCATAGGGTCAAAGCAGAAGAAATGAAAGAGGAGGGTCATAGCTTCTGAGTTCAGGCAACCAGGGCAAGTCCATGATTGAGGGGCCAAGCATTGTCAAGTGTGGTGGGTGCAAAGAGGGTTGAATCAAAGTTCAAAGCTCGAGGACTGTGCAAGTCAAAGTTAGAAAGTTCCAAGAGGAAATGCACGAATCCAGAAAAGGACGGTTTAAGTGCATGAGGAAGTAATGCCAAAACAGGGATGACCGGTAAGAGGGTTATTGGTCTTGCCTTTGTTCACATACTGGAAAGTAACTTGCTTTTGAATCTTCAAAGTTTGAAAGTAACTTCAAGGAGAGCACTGAGAATTGCTGAGGTTGTGAAATAGGGTAGAAAAATATCCTTAGTAAACGCAAGGAAGATCCATAGTGCTGAGTCTGTCGTATGACATTTTTCCCCTTGTGCTTCCTCTTCTCCTCTTTCTGCTTGAAGTACAATCTTGACCAGGTGCAGTACAGGTGAAATTTTCTTCCCAATGTGAATAGGATTTTTCTCCTATCTGTGAAAACTTGAATACTTGGCAGTCAGGCTGTAAACGGGCTCGGGTGGCCCGTGGGCTACCCGCGGCCCGACGGGTCTCGGGGCGGGCTTGGACACTGTTTGAGGCAGGAATTGAACAGTGCGGCCCGACCCGCGAAGACCCGGCACTTTTTCGGGTCGAGTATGGGCAGAATTTTCTCAGATGGGCCGGCTCACCCTACCCCGACCGTTGAGGAAGCCTGATCGGTCAGGGTAAGGTTAGTACCCAGACCGATGGGACTTCCTCATCGGTCAGGGTAAGCCTTTACCCCGACCGATGAGGAAGTCCCATCGGTCAGGGTAAGCCTTTACGGTTTACCCCGACCGATGAGGCTGTACCCAAACCGATGGGACTTCCTCATCGGTCAGGGTGAGGTTGTATGTACCCTTACCGATGAGGCTTCCTCATCGGTCAGGGTAAAGGCTTACCCAGACCGATGGGACTTCCTCGTCGGTCAGGGTGTAGCTGTACCTTTACCGCTGAGGACTCAATCCAACTCGTCCTGGATTTTTTCCCAGCAGACCTAAAAAGGAAAAGGGGAACATGTCTCCTTCACTCAAAAACCCGACCCGAGGCCCGGCTCATTAAAAGTCGGGGTGGGTTTGGACGCATTCAATGAGATTTTGACCCGCCCCGCCCCAAAAAATTAGCCGGGGCGGGTTTGGGCACACATTTTGGGCCCAAACCCGGCCCGTTTACAGCCTGAGTTGGCAGGGGGAATGAGTGGGATGAATTTACAAGCCATGATAGTATAAGCCTTAATGTGGCAAGGTAAATTGTAATTGGAATGTGTATTGACTGGTACTTTCCACCCAAGTAACTCTATTTTTTCTTGGTGACATTTTGCTGGTATTATTGCACACTATGAATATAAATTACAGCCTCTTGATTGAGTTGTCATGATCAGGTAACTTAACACAACTAAAATTATGCTGGTGTCATTGAGGTTTTGTAAATTTTGGGTTTTAAATTTTGGGTAACAGGTGTTGAAATTGTAAGCAGAGTGTTAGGGTTAGAGGAGGTTTGTTTGATAAAAGGGAAAACTAATCAGGGGTATGGAATTTGAAGGAGGTTGTGTGAAGTTGTCCAAGGTCAGAAGTGGTATTGACCAGGGCTTACAGGGATTTAAAAACCAGACTTGTGCATTCAATTGATATGTATGATATGTTGTTGCAGGGGTAACACCAAGCTTCTGTGGGTGATGGTTACTGCCAGGCCATCTAGGCCCTCCTCATGATTCAATTCACCAAAGTGAGTGATTGCTAAAATTTGGTCTTGAGAAGTTTCAGACTTCAAAAGGATTATTGTTTTTAGTATGTAAAGAGAAACAATAATAAAAAGAAATTAGAAAGAATAAAAGAACCACCTTCAAAAGGACAGAAACAAGTTGAGAATGAGAACTTGAGTAGAAAAAGAAGAACACAATGTCAATAACCACCACACACACTAGGACAGCAAAGAACTAAGAGAAATAAAGTGGTTAGAAATAGTGGTCAACAAGGAAAAATAGAAAAGAGAAAAGATGAATAAGAATGTAAGAACCTCTGGAAGAGTCCGCCTACAGTTGTGCAAGGCATAACCCGGCACTACCCCACCCACAAAGTATTTTTTGCTGCGCGGGGCCTTCCCCCGGGGGGCAAAGTACATGAATATTTTTTCTTTATTGCATTTTTGGACTTGCACGGGTGTGTAGAGCCTGATACTATATGGGCTTAGAGTTTGGCCCGGTAATTTTTTTTTTACATCCACGGTTTGGACACAGTGCTATAAAGCCATACTTAACCCCATAAATATGTATTTATGGGGTTAAAATTTATGGTTTAGGCACTGTTACATAGTCCCATAGAGTTCTAGAGGGGCTTACTTGGACTCTAAATGAGTTCCGAAGCCATAATCTCACCCAAATGGGTGGGTTTTTGCCCTATTTTTTTTTCTACATTTTTGGCCCTGACCTTTTGGACACGGCCAAGAAGCAGTTCTAGTTTATGCCTTGCGCAACTGTAGATAAAGTGACCTCGACGATTGTGTTGCTTCGATGTAACAAGATTATTGACCGAGCTGCGATAGAAGTTGTTGTCAAGATGAGGAAAGGAAGAATAAGGTTGATGGTCAACAGCTTGAATTTACAGTTGACCATGTCCTAGATTTGGAGTGTGTACACTGGAATGATGTCACCACTAAAACACAAAGCACAGAGCACAGAGCAAGCAACTGGCAACTGCTATCTCAACAGGTCTGATACACATTACATGGGCCAGTGATAAGAGAGCTTATAAATCCTACACATGCAAATGATCCATAAATTAGGCTTGTTGGGAAACTGCCCACCAGGTCATGCAACAATATAGGTAACTGCTTAAACTAGGAGTTGAGACAGTAGGAAAAGTCAGGCCCTGTTTGGGAGCGGCATATGACGGCTGTCATATTATGCTTTGCGTGTGAAATCTCAGGTGAAAATGTGGTATTCAAATATTGTTCTAGGAAAAATTGCATAAAATCTTAAACACAAGATTTGGCTGGGACCTGTCAAAATACTTAAACTTAAATTTTATGATTCTTGACAGCTCCCTGCCAAATCTTACATTTAAGATTTTATGTAATTTTTCCCAAAACAATATTTGAATACCACAAATCTGCTCAAGTCCACTGAAATTGGAAAAGATTTCACAATCGTGCTCAATATTACGCGCGTAATATTCTGCTCCCAAACGCGGCCTCAATTTTTTTGGGTTGATTGCAAACAACAAAGACAAAAAAATAAGGTGGGAGCCCCATTAAAGCAGGCTAGACTCTAGCTGTTGATCAGAAAACAGTAGTGCTCTTGCTGAGGGGTTAAATAGCCTCAGCCTGGGATGAGACCACTAGGAGGAGAAAAAGGCTCCTAAAAGGACCTTTTGGATCAAGAGTATACTCTAATCAGAAAGCTGATAAAGACTTTGTACAAAGTGGCTGGCTTGTTGGAGAAACACCAACTTGGTAGTGAATGAGAGTGAAATGAATAGAGACCCATGGAAGACACGGGATAACCCAGAGATTGGGCAGGATTCCAACGGGCCAACAGTAACGGAGAGGAAGTTTCCACCACATGCTAAACTCTTGAGCACATTGTTTTCTTAAATGTGTTTCTTCAGGTTTCTTCCAATCATGAGTCCAGCACATGTCCCCGACGTGGGGGCAAACATGCCAATTAAAACTTATTCCCAAGGGTGAACTATGCCAAGTTCCAGCTCCCGGGACTTTGACCAGCTGATCAACACAAGCCTTTCGTGCGACAGCCCAACCGCCCATCGGTCGGCGGCAGTGCAATAGGTGCCTTGTACCACTCGCACGCCAACAAAGAAGGGTTTAGACCCTCCAGGGGCTCCCAAGGAAGGTCATTGGCAGGTGGCTGCTGCCAATCCCGCTGGCACGCAACGGTTCTTGATGTACAGCCAATCCCAGAAAGCTTGCGGTTGGGGTCGGCTCCTTTCTGGGATTGGCTGTGTGCATCATTTCGGTCCAGCCGGAAACTATCTTTGCGCCACTGAGGCAAGCAAGCTTCGCACACAATGGAACTCTGTAATGAAACCAGTTGGTTTGGAGCACCGGTGGTCTCGAGGCGGCACTGGCCAGTGGCATGTAGGCCAACCTTGGCAGCTCATTTTGATTTTCCTCGCACCGAAAGGGATGGAATATCAAGGCGATTCTCACATGTGAATACCAACACATGGTGGAAGACAACATGTATGTATTTATGTACACTCCTAACCCCAAACCTATTTTTCTGATCCTGGATTGTCATCACCGCACATTGTCATCATGGCCGCACGACCAGGAGGCTGACACTGACAGGACGGACCTCAAGAAATAAATCCCTGTGAATCGTGATTGTGACGCAAGAGTCCTGTATGGAACGATGGATCCGACGAACTAGTCAAAACCAGCTACTCCTGTTAATATGTGGCAGTCGAAGACTGACATAGGAGGCTCAAGGATGCCTGTCATACTCGCCTTGCATTCAGGTCAATTCCAGCTACCGTTGCGCCAATTTGACCGATGCCATTCCTTTGAGCTTTGCAAGGGCATGTCCCAACGTCTGATTTCCAGATGAGTCAAAGGGGTACATATATTTGGTGAGTGAGTATGTATCCCTACGTCCCTGGAACTTGTCACCACTCTTTCAAAGGCAGGCACCGGTGGAAGCAGGGGACAGCTACGTATGAATAGCTCATCTGCCCGCGACAAGTCTCTAATAAAATATTCTTAAAACAAGTGCTCGATAGCTCATGTTGATTGACTGGATATCAGATCTGCCTTAAGACGACCAGCACCGCCAGATTCTGGTCTCACCAGACAGGCTACAAGTTAAAGCTCGGCTTCATTTTTGCCAAGATGGAATACGTCCAGTCTGTCTTGAGTGATCTGTCTCTTGGGTCGAACCAACACCAGACCTTTTTAATAAGACTTGAGAGTGGTTCACACCCGGACTTTGTGAGTGAAGCAGGTATTGTCAGGCGTTTTATAGCCATAAATATGGAGAGACTCTTGTTCCGTGAGCTTATTATGAAACCGGGTTGTCGTCATCGTGCAAGAACACGAGACTTGAGGGAACAGAAGAGTTTGGATTGCATACCTAAATATGTACCGCGTCATTGGGCAAGAGAATTCATAAATGAGTTTGATGCAACCAAGAGCTTGGGCCCGAGCAGACTAGCAGCTCTACCCTAGTCAACCTCAAACCAACCTCAAGCTATAGCTTTATCGATCAACTTTCCAATTCTACTTGAATCATCTCAAATCTTCAGAGAATCAGCTTTCGAGGAGCAAGGAGAGGTTTACTAAATTTTAATTGAGGTCCAGGAGAAACTATCTTGGCTATCTAAACAAACAAATTCCTAGCCAGCACGCGGCATGAAACATAACGCTAATTTTTAGTCCCAAGTTGCATTTACAACCCTTCTTGGCGAGGCCTTAGCCAAGAGGCTGTATTCGGTATCATCACCAACATCACCCCGGATTGCCCGTTGTAAGTTATTTCAGGATTTATAGTTGACCAAAGACCTTGTCCGGCGTCTGCCTTTCCCGATTTTCTTTGATCACAGTAATCTTTGTAATCGATACATACTGCGGTTTCCATGGTAGAGCATTCCCAATCTCGTATTCATACATATCTCAAGTACGAAAGCTGCTTTGTTAAGATTGCGGAGGATGAGCAGATAGTACAGCTTTTGTTTTTTTTTTGTTTTGTGTAAAGAGGTATGTACTTGTGGTGTATGTGGCTGTACAGCTGCCAGTCTGTTTTTATGGATTTAACTCTATTTTCCGTTTTGTTTTAGCTTTTATCTGGTTTAATCTGGTTTTGGCCTTCCTCTCTTCTGTTGACCGTCCATTGCTTGTTATTGTTGACCATTTCTCCAAAACTGACCACGAGCCTATTCTTCTCCTTCTTCTCCATCATCGTCTTTCTCCTCATCCTGCTTCTCCTTTTCCATTGTTGTCTGTTGTCCGATCTTCGTCTGGTGACCCTAAACAACAACTAGAAACCCATTTCCTTTTTCAACCCTGGCTCACTCTCATCTCCTCCCGTCTCTTCTCGACCTCCCTTCACCCGGACATCGAACATCTTCCATCTTACATCAGTAACTAATCGAACGCCAGAAATCGTCTGCTACTCCCAGCAAACCGGCTTCGACTGACTCATGTCCCCACTCCCCTCGGCAACCGAATCGTGGGACTCCGACCCTGATCTAGTCTTGCCCGATGGACCACTCACCCTACTCCACTCGGATACCGAAGGTGAGGCCGAGACCTCCTCCTCCTCAGTTTCGGCACTCTTTAGCAACAACGGAAATCAGAGCACTTACTCGGTCGGTATTGATGAGGATTCCAATCCAGCCGACGATTGGCACAATCAAGAGAAACCTTTCAAAGCACAACCTTCAGACTCTTCATCTTCATCTCCTCATTCTAACTCATCTGAACTGGATCACCAACACCAGATAGCTGCAATGAAACAATTTTTAGGCCCAAGACGCGCTGAAAATCGTAAGAGCTCTAGAAAGCTCCAGATAGATGAGGATGGTGATCAAGATGAAGACGACGATCGCAAGGGGGGTACCCTGACACTCAAGACTGCCAACTCTCCCAAAAATTGGAACTTGGATTGTTTTAACCGACCTCCGCTCGATAAACCTACCTCAAACTCCCGGCTTCATCCTCACCGCTCATCTAACCCCGCTGATGAACGCGACCGATCCGGGGAATCTTTCTCAAGTACATCCTCTGAGTGTCAATCAACCATCAAAGCCTCCTTCTTACCTCTTCCAAGCTCAGATTCTCAATCCACATCCAGCCGTTATCATTGTCAAAGGTCTACCGCTCAAATCGATCAAACTGTCCTAGCCGTCCTTGCATCAGGTGCTAAGGGTACCGTGACCCGGCTCGAACCTAGCAAGAGGCCGAGCCCTGTACAGGCTGGATTAGATTGGGATGAGGATATTGTGCTGCCCGAGGGTGGCCTTCCAACCATCTTTAAGCCGGCAAGCCGTTTACATCCCGACGTCAAAAAGCAACCTAGTTTTGCTAGCGCAATCAGTGACGAGCTGGAGGATCTCAATTTGGGTAACTCTCCGAGTTCACATCGGTCAGGTTTGTTTTTTTGCTCCTCGCCTTGTCTACACTTTACTTTTTTACCCCTACCTACCATCGTCTGACTTTTAATCCACACCTCGTGTAACAATCTCTGTTTCCAGGCACCAGCTCATCTACCCATACCAGTCGTGGAACCACCAGCACAGCATCCAAGTCCGCCGGCCAATGCTCTACCGTCGACGAAGAAGACGGGGATTTTGCGGATGATTTTGAGCTACCACCAACCGGCCAATCAATAAGTTTGACAGACCCGAAAAGGCAACCCCGATACTCCAAAAGCAAACCAGATAGCACCGTCAGTCTAACAGGGTCTGAACTCGACGCGCTAGATGATGATCCTTTTGACCCTCCCAAGTCATCAACATCCTCGCGCCGGGGCAGCGTCCTGATGACAACACTTCCTCAAAGCTCTTCTAACTCAATTAGCCATTCGACTGGCAACCGTGGCTCGGTCGACGACACCACTCCTAGAATAAGAACTCGGCCCAGCCTCACGCCCAGTTTGATGTCTGATCGATCATCCTCCTCCTTCCCGGAAATTGAAGATGATATCAACGAAGGCTTCTTTGATGACATCGAATTCCCACCCGAATTCGGTATTCCCAATAATCTCGCCCCTGCCCCAACCTCATCCACTCCCGCCCCAACTCCTAGTACGGCCACTCCCAAACCTGGCCAATCGTCTTTCCCTGATCTCAAAGGCAAACAAACGAGTCGAGGACGGGGTATCGATTTACAAAGTTATCTCACCACAAAAGTTCAAGCACGCGCCTTGTTGGTTGAACGAAACAGTAAGATTATCAGTTGTTTCTTTTTGATTCTCCCTGGATTGCCCACTCTCCCGTCTTGCTGATTTTCGTGTCCATCTTATCCGCACCCTTTCCCGTTATCAAGCGTCACCGTATTTGACACACCAACTCAGAGAAAACATTTCCACATTTGAAGATCGTGATGATGAACGTGTTGAGGATGGCTTAGAGATCGAAACCGGAAGCATTCATCCTGCCAAGCTCCACAGTCGAAAAAGTAGCTCATTTAGTTCTGCAAGCAGTACCGCGCACCAATCAGGCCGTAACAGTTATTTTCAACAGCTTCATAGCCAGAAATCAAAATCTAAACGAGTTACCGTTCCTTTTCCGTCTTCAGTCTCGACCGCCTCGACATTACAGCCTCACGACCGACATGCCCGGTTCTCTTCCAATCGGTCGCCTTTGAATCAGAATTTTAGCGACCAAGTACCCTCGTCATCTACATCCCCACTCCCTGGGCGGTCAGCCTCTCACGTGTCACTCATCAACAGACCCAACTCTGCAATACCCCCTGGTACATCCAATTCCAGGTTGCATGCTCTAACTCCACATCGCCCCATCTCGGCCACTGGTATTACCTCTGGCTTGAAGAATGCAGCATACAGCTCATTTGTCAACCCCCCTTCTTCTGACTCTCTGCCACGCTTTAGAACAAAAAGTTTAAGGCCAAGCAATAGCAACGCGGAAATTTCGAGTGACTCCCCACCCGCATCCCACCACTCGTCTACCGATGCGTCAACCCGAGTTCAATCTCCACTGGGTAATCCCTCAAGAGCCGCCCGCGCCGTGAATAGAACAACCGCTGCAAGCTCACTTCGCGCCAGGGTTTCCACAATGGCAGCCTGCAATGGTCCACCGGTTCTGTCAGCCAGTAGCCAGCGAACATTAAAACACAAAAAGTCGGCCGCCGCGCTGAAGTCGAGCAATTTGGGCTCCTCAGGCCCCCAATCCAATGGTTCCTCTGTTATCGATGTTCGGCCTACTCTATCATCGCCCCCTGGATCTAATTCCTCTTCAAATGGACGCTCCCTACATCGCAAACAGTCCATGCCCTCTCTCAATCGTGATAGTCATCATTCCTCTTCTTCATGTGGACTGCCTTCACGTCTGGGGGGAGCCGCGCAGTCCGCAATCAGTGCTGCATCCATTTGGAAGTCCAATGCGATTACTCAACCAAAAGCAAGACAACAGCCTTATGATTCTTCTTCAATGCCCTCCTCACCAAACTTGATACCCGGTTCAGCGCTGCCTTCCTATGCTGACCCTACCCGAGCATCTATGAACAGGCACATTGGCGCGTCAGGGGTCAATTCAGCTTTACATGATCGCAGTAGTTCAGTCAATTCAAGGCGAAGTTCCACTGAAAGTGTTCGAGTGAATGCCTGTTCTCCAGCTACTGTGACGGTAAGCACACCAACTGGAAGCAGTCGGCTAACTATGCCAACGATTGCAAGCCGGCTGAAAGCCAAACCGTCGATCATTCACGAAGAACAATCTTCAATCATCAAGCGCTGGACTACAAACGGGATCTCGGCGGTAGTACCACACCAGTTACGTAAACCTAGAAGGCCGAGGACGTATGGCGATGGAACTGAATTGGACGAATTTGATGACTTGCCAACCAGCAAAGAAAAAGAGAAGCTGTTTACACGTGCTGTCAAAATCAACCCAAACACTAGTCGAAACCCTAGCAAACTCGGATCATCGGCTCATTCTCATCTTAACGAGAAAAAAGATGGCCCGACCCATACGGCCATCGCTAGTCAAAGAAGTCGGAGTAGGCTAGAAACAAGGAAGGCGGAGGGTGTCCGACGAAGAGCTTTGGCTATCAATGCCCATATCAAGAAAATCTCTACAAAGAAGGGTCTCATCCGTCAGATGAGTGGGAATACACTTAGTCAACGTAAGTCTATCATCTTGTTATTGTACAGCTGCGAAAGGATTCCTTTCTGATTCTATTCTTGGTAACCTCGATCAATAGTCTCAACCAACACAGAAATGAGATGGAATGACCAGGAAGCCCGATGGGAAGGAAATGAGCACGTCCTCCGAGAGTTTGATAACGTGCTGTCTACCTCATCAAGGCCAGCGTTGATCAGTCAACTCTCTATTCAATCACCCCTCATGAAATCTCCAACCGGTGCCATTTCGGAAGACATGCCTGACAGTGCGATGATCAGCAGTTTCAAAGCTAACAAGGCTCAGAATCATGTGGTAGGAGGAATGATATTTGATGCCGAATCGATGTCGTGGCGGAAGCTCGGGGGCGGAGAAGAAGATGAAGATGAGCTTCAGCTAGAATCTGACGAAGAATTGGAGCTGCGATGGCTGGCAGATGACGAATCTTCCTCCCGTCACAAACCTTTGGCAGGCGTCCGTAACGATGGTTGGAATTCATTATCTTCTTCGTTATCTCTAGCTCCGCATTCGCACAATAAACACGATTCAGAAGACGGCAGCAGCCAGTCAGCCTGTACAAGTAATCGAGGAAGACGGAGTGGCAGTTTTTGGCTATCATGTGTTGAAGCGGAAGAGAGACACAAGAAGGAGACAAGCAGTTGGATTCCGATCGTTGACCACCACCAAGCCGAACACAACAAGCGTGTCAACAAATCAAGCCACCCTGTGAAGCCGAAAATATCTAATGTCTCAATCTCTAACATCAGTGGTCATACTCCCTCTTCGACTACTTCCGTATACCCTAGCAATTTATCCCACAAGAAATCTGTCATACTCACTAACCCTAAACCTTCCTCTGTCATTCCCGGCAACCATTCACACGGTAGATTAACTGATGCTGATCGATGTTATCTGCAAGAAATTCGCAAGGTTCGTCTTCGCATTTTTTCCCGGCTTGTTTCACCTAACTAAATTGTCTTTTTTTCCGCTTGGTTACTCTTGCGGCTGAAAATAAAATAAAACAACAGCTAGTGTTGGAAGAGTTTTGATTCGCCATCTTCGACCGGTTTTTTATCCAACTGTACAAATCCAATTCACACAAGCACCAATCGTTCCAAGCCGACCCCAAAAGTCACATCCCAATTCTTTCGGATCTACTCCTAACCCCAAACCAACGGATGTACATAATCATGGATCTTTGATCCCCTCCGACCCACGCACATTGTAACACAGATCTTCCTTCCAACATTAAAATCCTACAGACATTATTCTTCGAAACAACCCAAGATTTTTTCAAACCTCCCTTTTTTAACCAACCGACCGTTCGAAGGGCCGAAAAGCTGACCATAAACCCCAATTGAATCGAGCTCAAAAATAGAAAAGAACCTTGGAGAACCACAAGTAGGGCGGTCCTTGTCTTCCAGTGTGATAAACATTTTTCCAAAACCACACATGCCCGTCTGGTGCTTGTGTTCTTTTCTAATCTCAGTGAACGATCTTGGTGTAGAGTCGATCTCTTTGCTCAAACCTTGTTCAAAATGCTCCTCAAAATCAAAAAACCTAAACCCTGTGTCAAGCTTTTTTCTCCTTGCCCCTCTTATCCTGCCTCGCTCCCCCTCCCGCTCACCCCTCCACCTTCTCCTCCTCGCGCCCTTCTTGTTTCGCGTTTAAACATTTTCCTCTTATAACTTCTCCTTTTTGTCAGGGTTTCTTCTATCAACCTCACTTGAGCTTTCTTTTTGTCGGTTTTTTTGGGCTTTTCTTTTGGTGTCCCTTTTGGTGATTGTTGTCACTTTATAAAACAAAACAAAATTATGTGTATTTAGATCAAAATATATATAATTAGATACATATAAAAAACAGCTTATCCACTCATCTCCAATGTGTTTGTTCATTTACATATTTATTTATTTATACATATTTATTACTTTTTACATATTTAGTTTTTGCTTGTTGCGTAGTTAATGTTTTTTTTTTCGTTCTTTTTTTTCAGATAACATGATGCATTTATCTTGCTACATCTTTCATCTCATCTCACTCCCACTAAAAAGGAAACAGCTACTACAAACAACCCATTGCATTTGATCCATCATCGCGCACTAGACGTAAGTATTACTGTAGAACTAAATGATTTGACTTGTGACATATCTCTCTTGATAAGGTAGGTTACAATTGAACCAGCTTTCTCTGCGAGGAATGCCAAGACCTTACAACACTTTTCACCCTAGGGTCTTTCTTCCCAGTTGGTTGATTCGCTCATTGTTACCTTACATTTAATAGATAAATTTCATGAGGTATCCTGACAGCAACGAATTCATTCAGCTAATGTTCTCAAGGGCGGGATCTTTAGCACGAAATCATTGTCTGATATCAATCAATGAATGTCCAAGTGATTTTCTCCATGGATCTTCATGATGAATGAGTGGATGCTAAGCTTGGGTGAGGTATTCTTTTCATGTCTCTATCTACACATTAGAATACAGCCTGTTTGAGGTATGGAGGAGTGCTTCTCAGGACTACGCGGAGAACAGCATTGTTGGTATGCCTCAAATGGCGTTTTCGTGGTTACCTTCCAAGTAAGTTTATCGAGGTATCCCAATACCAATTAATCAGTCTTTATACGTGTTAATTATCTCGAAGGAGATCTTCGTAGCTATTGGATTCAATGTTGCCAGTAACCTCTTCGAAGAATTATCCTCACTACGCGAACAAAGTTTAATCTACCAATTTCAGTCACTTGCACACCAGTTTAAGTCTTATGTTGGGACATGGACCATGGTTGATATGCAGAGACTGAGTGATGTGATGCGTGATCCTTTCTCATTGTGACGACCATTTTATTTCCCTGTCTACTGGCATTATGGACCGACCGCAAAGATCAAAGTGGCCTGTTACTGCAGCCACCACCCTTGTCTCTATATCAATCACCCCGACTCATCCACCGTTAAGGCTTTTGGAAGCAGTGACCATCTCATCTCATCTCATCTCACTCTTAGTCTTGACTTTTTCATTCTGATCCCTCCTCCGCAGGCCGGGGGGAAGTGCTCTATTTAAATACATACTTTAATATCCCCCTTTCATTGTCAAGGTCCACTTGTTAATGACATTGAGCCTTTCGACCTGACTTATTATTATTTATCTATATATATATGTTTTTGAACAAGATGTGGACCATCGATCAATTTATCCTTCTGGCCAACTTGGACCTGTTGACTCTTGCCAATTTCGCTTCGACTTCTCTTCACACTCATGACCTTCAATCATCACCAAGTACGAATGGACGACGACCATCGGTATTGTTAAATGGGTAAGTCATCTCCCGACACACAGAACCCCCTCCTTTCTCAAAGACGTTTTATTTATAAATGAGATTGGATTTGAGAGAGGCGTAAAAAGACTTTGATGTTTGAATTGACTTTATCCATTGTCGGAGGAATTCAGGCTTCTTACGGATCTAGTAGATATTCAGAAAGACGAGCTACGACAAGACCGGGTTTGGCGTAGCTGGCTTAAGATGCACATCAAACGCCAAGCAGAGACGTTGACGAGGAGAACAGAAACCGTTAATCATAGGATGTTACTCGAGAGACGCTCACCTCAACGTGGTAGTGGAGCACGCGGTGGTGGTGGGAATGCCAAACCTGCTCAAAACTCAAGACCAGCTCCTAATCAAAAAGGTGGTGCCCCCAAAGGAGGTGGCGGAAGTGGTGCGAATGCCAAACCTGCTCAAAACTCAAGACCAGCTCTTAATCAAAAAGGTGCTGCCCCCAAAGGAGGTGGCGGAGGTGGTGGCCAAGGAGGTGGAGGTGGTGGCCAAAGAGGCGGAGCTGGTGGGCAACGAGGCGGATCTGGTGGGCAACGAGGCGGAGCAGGTGGTGGCCAAAGAGCAGGAGCTGGTGGTGGCCAAGGAGGAGGAGCTGGTGGCCAAAGAGGCGGAGCTGGTGGTGGCCAAAGAGGTGGAGCTGGTGGTGGTGGCCAAAGAGGTGGAGCTGGTGGTGGCCAAGGAGCAGGAGCTGGGGGTGGAAGAGGGACTGGCCAAGGAGGACCTCCGTCCGGAAAAGGTGGCGCGGCTGAGTTGAAACAACAAGTTGCAACAGTTTCAAGCTCCCTAAAATCGATTGAGGGAAAATCAGGTAAACAGGTGGTTAATGAGGTTAACAAAATCTTAGCTGTTGTAAGTTTTCCATTAATTTCTCGATGGAATTTGGATTCAATTATTTCAATCTAACTGATAGACTTTTCTCTACCGTGCTCGGCTAGGAAAAAGCTGAAGATGGTGCCAGAGCTGCAATCAAGAATGACAACAAAAACAATCCTCAGGTTAATGCTGCTCTGAACACTGTTAGTGCTGATAGTAAAAATTGATGTAAGTCTTCCTTGTTACGGTTTCCTTATTTTTGGTTGCAGCAGTACTGACTATAGATCAAAAACACATAGTGGTGGGCTGGAAAAATTGAGAGATGTGGCAGCCTCTGGTGGTAGTGCAACTGCTGTACAATCCCAACTTGCACAAGTGAACAACTTGAGAGAGCCTCTTATAAAGGGTATGGATTTTTTGCTCCTTTGATCAATTCTCAAGATTTTCTGGCTGATATGAATACTTTTCTGACACAACTTATGATGATTCCTCTTCCTCCTAAAACAAGCCAATGGTGACCTGATTAAAGCAGGTCAGTAATAAAAATAGGGGGTCTTCAACATGGAACCCACCTGGATTGAAAGTGCAACCCATGTGTTGGTCCCACATTCAGAATCCCAATTGATATTGGGGGTTGTGGAAACAATTTCTTTAAAAATTCCTAAAAATGTGAATTTGGTCATAGCTTCTGTTAAATCTCATGTCATAAACACACAAAGCCTATATCAGTTTAGAGAAAATAAATTGGCTCTTTCTTTGACAATCCCCTTACAATCATCCTCAAACTCATAGCTGAGCAATGGTAATATATTGGATCAAATATTTCACTGAAGGGTTGGATGTCAACGATTAATCCTGAAGCAAGTCAAATTGCATATGCAAAAGAAACCCGCGCCTGAACTCAAGTTTGGAAATCCAAACTTGAATTTTTTCTTCAACCTCAAGATTCCTTTCCGAACCATCCCGTCAAACCCGCGAAACCCTTAATTCACTGCCAAATCAGTCCTTACGGCACGTTAGTTCCGCAAGTCAGCTTGTTGATTGATTGTAGAAATTCAGGAGGAGCGACGAAGTAACTCAAGTGGAGGTACTGCTGACTCAATTCACTCTTTTATTCTCCCGTTTCTATTTCGTCTCCGTTTCCTATTTCTTTCATTTACTCTTCATTTACTCTTTCAGATATTATCCTGTTTTTATTCAACCTTTCTAGGCTTGTTTGTTATTTTCATTTCTCCAAAACATTTCTACACTTATCAATCTTCTAAGTCTTAGCTAGGATCTAACTATAAGAAGGTATTTCTTATTTTCTGTTTTGTTTTCTCATTGTTTATTGTTTATTGATCTTATATTCTTTATTTTCAGTTGTTTCTATACTACTATTAGCTTAAGTTGTTAGCTGCAGTAAAGTTTTGATCTCAAATTCCTGCATTGGAAAGGTTTAAAAAAATATACAATTATATTCTTTGGAAGCTTAAATTTTGGTTAAATAATTTTAGGGGCCGGCTTAAACGACACCCCGGATTTGCTGAAAGGACACCTCCGGTGAGGTGTCCTTTGGCGTGCACGCCACATTCCGGGCGTCCATCAACCATGGACGCCCGGATTTGGACGTACCGGCCTTCCACGTCCCCGGTGGGACGTGCAAGGCTGGGAACGCCCCATGGGTGGGGCGTGCATGGTCGTGCACGTCCCGGACGACGTTTTTGTCCCAGATCAAAGGGTGTGTCGAAGTTGGCATGCCCTCGATCCGTGGTGTGTATGCCAATGCACACCACAGGTTGTCCACGTCCGCCTTGGAGGACGTGGACGGGGGTAGCAGCCCAAACCGAGGGCGTGCGGGATGATACAGGCCCCACAGCATGCCTGAAGGGGCGTGAGAGCAATCTCTCCTCATCCCTCCAGGACCGATCGGTCTTGGAGGGATAAGGAGATAGTGTACTCTCTCCTCATCCCTCCAGGACCAATCGGTCTTGCAGGGATAAGGAGAGAGTACAACACTCTCTCCTCATCCCTCCCGGACCGATTGGTCTTGGAGGGATAAGGAGAGAGTGTACTCTCTCCTCATCCCTCCAGAACCAATTGGTCCTGGAGGGATAAGGAGAAAGTGTACTCTCTCCTCATCCCTCCAAGACCGACCGGTCCTGGAGGGATGAGAGGAGAGTTTACTCTCTCCTCATCCCTCCAAGACCGACCGGTCCTGGAGGGATGAGAGGAGAGTTTACTCTCTCCTCATCCCTCCAAGACCGACCGGTCCTGGAGGGATGAGAGGAGAGTTTACTCTCTCCTCATCCCTCCAAGACCGACCGGTCCTGGAGGGATGAGGAGAGAGTAAACTCTCCTCTCATCCCTCCAGGACCGGTTGGTCTTGGAGGGATGAGGAGAGAGTACACTTTCTCCTTATCCCTCCAGGACCAATTGGTTCTGGAGGGATGAGGAGAGAGTACACTCTCTCCTTATCCCTCCAAGACCAATCGGTCCGGGAGGGATGAGGAGAGAGTGTTGTACTCTCTCCTTATCCCTGCAAGACCGATTGGTCCTGGAGGGATGAGGAGAGAGTGTACTCTCTCCCTCCTGTCTCCTTGGTTGTGCACGCCTCGATACGAGGCGTGCCCTCATTTGCCCAAGGCGGGGCGTGCATAGCCGTGTAGGCCCCGACTTGAGCAAGGCGAGGCGTCCATGGGGGATGTACGCCTCGACTTGAGGCGTGTATAACCCAAAGCAGGACCCAGTGGCGGGTCACTGAGCCCCTCGGGTCCTGTCTGGGGCGTGCACGCCTTGGTCGAAGGTGTGCATCCAGGAGGACACCATAATTGGGGCTGGCGAGCCTGGCACGCCCCCAAATGGGGCGTGCACGCCAAAGCACACCTTACGGGGCGTGCTTTTAGCAAAAAATGGGGCGTGCATTTAGCCGGCCCCTAATTTTATGATTCTTATTCATACTATAGGTCATGGTCGTGCACTCACCATTCATCAGATTTCACACTTCAAATTATACTTTTGGACCACACACCTATGACCTGTAATAGCAATAAATAGTGGTAAATATTCTATCAGTTGAAACAGAAGATACCATATCAAAAAAAATGATCAATATTTATTGCACAAATCTATTGGGTATTCAACACACAACAAATGAGCCTGGGTCTCTTTAGTGACTTCAGGGCAAAATAGTATGGCTCTCACAGTTGGATTACTCAGATAAAAGAAGAGAAATACAACTAAGAGAGCTAGGGAAAAGGAAAAGGGAGATAAGAGGATGTTGAACTAAGATAATAATAGTAAGAATTAATTAAAGGCAGTCTTATTGCTCTAAGGGTAGCTGCAAAGCAGAGCTTAATCTACCCCTCCTTCTCAACAAAAGCTGCGAAGGGTTGGTCTAGATATCTACACGGCGGGGCAAATCAACTGTCCCCATGACCACTCGTGACGCCTCTGGGTTCGCAACAGTGACCGTCACCTTTGATGCCCCGGGGAGGGCGACCAGAGCCATCATTGACACCACAACCTCCCGTCGTCAGCAGGTGCATGGAGACGCTACCATACCGCGCTGCCCAGGGTTGGGCCAGCCCCTATGATGCCGTCATTGGGTCCTCTAGCCTGAACCACAAAAATGATCCCAGTGGGAATCAAACCCACATTGAGCCAACTAGTGTGTGGGCCTTCAAACCACTCGACTAACAAGTTCATTTTGTCAACTGCATCAATCAACATCATATTCACACTTCTTGAGAGAAAAAAACAAAAAAAAATGTTCAAGTTAGAAAAAACATCGAAGTTTTTGATGTCTCCATTTTTTCTTTTTCACAATTTTTTTCATTTCCGCCATCGTTTTTGGCGTAAAACAACCAGTTTACCCTGGTTGTCTTTTTTTTTTTTTGACATGACGCGGGGACCATTGCGCTGCAGTGTCAGTGTATGGCACAGAATCTGGGACGACGTGGTCATCGGGTCAACATGGCCACCGAGCCATTGATGATTTTGACTTGATTTGTCCTGGGGGCGCGCGGCTGGGACCAAACCGTCCGGGGGGCGGCCACCAAAATTCAAAACTTGCCCCGCGGTATAGCCACATCTTTTTTTTGGACTTTATGTCAAGGTTAAGCAACAGGGAAACCAGTAATTGGAATTCTAAGATATAAAAACTAAAGGAAGAAGAGGAATGTGAGAATTTTGATCTTAAGCAGAGCAAGAAGTAGATTAAATAAAATTGCACTTATTTTGGAGGAACTTGAACACTGATTAGTGAGGAGGTTACACCAAATATGAGCCAATTTTTAGGGAGATCCATGTGCTATGAAGTTATGATCAGTTGAAGGGGTATTTTCTTGGTTCTGTGTTGAAGTCTGAGGTCTGTAGACGTGTCACAGGGGTTAGTAAAACCTATGAGGATTTTACTGTACAAATCAAACCAGTTTCTGACAATTGTGGTTGTGATTAAACTCAAGGATGCATATATTCAATATTCAATCTTACAGCTTGAATATCACTCAATTCCAACTTTAATCATCACTTTTGAAGGTTTATTGCATAACACAAACAAAGAAAAGACTTATTAAAATAAAAGACAAGTGAAGAAGGGATGATTAGTAGATTATTGGACAAGAAGAAAAGGTAAACTCGACACTCATTCAATATCAATTGTGACAATTGAAGATAAAGAGATGATAAATTGGAGGTAATTCATTGAAGCCTTTAGACAATGAGTATTGTCTCTGAGCTGCCACAACCCCCTGGCTTTGAGAGCATAACCCCTCAGACATTGCAAGGACATCAGGGGGGACTGCACCTTCAAAATCCCTGTTTAAATAGGGGCATCAGGTCAAATTCTTGACCCTTCTGCCTTCCCTCCAGACCAATCTGTCTTGGAGGGATGAGGAGAGAGAACTCTCTCTCCCTTCCCTCCAAGACCGATTGGTCCTGGAGAGATAAGGAGAGAGAACTCTCTCTCCCTTCCCTCCAAGACCGATTGGTCCTGGAGGGATAAGGAGAAAGAACTCTCTCTCCCTTCCCTCCGAGACCGATTGGTCCTGGAGGGATAAGGAGAGAGAACTCTCTCTCCCTTCCCTCCAAGACCGATTGGTCCTGGAGGGATGAGGAGAGAGAACTCTCTCTCCCTTCCCTCCAAGACCGATTGGTCCTGGAGGGATGAGGAGAGAGAACTCTCTCTCCCTTCCCTCCAAGACCGATTGGTCCTGGAGGGATGAGGAGAGAGAACTCTCTCTCCCTTCCCTCCAAGACCAATCGGTCCTGGAGGGATGAGGAGAGAGAACTCTCTCTCCCTTCCCTCCAAGACCAATCAGTCCTGGAGGGATGAGGAGAGAGAACTCTCTCTCCCTTCACTCCAAGACTGATCAGTCCTGGAGGGATGAGGAGAGAGTACTATCTCCTTATCCCTCCAAGACCAATTGGTCCTGGAGGGATGAGGAGAGAGTACTCTCTCCTTATCCCTCCAAGACCGGCTTGTCCTGGAGGAAGGAGGAGAGAGTGCTCTCTCTCCATACCTCAAGGACCAATTGGTCTTAGAGGGAAGGGATGAGAGAGTATATTTCTCATTCCTTCCTTCCAGGCCCAATCGGTCTTGGAAGGAAGGAAGGAGAGAGTGCACTGTCTCCTCCCTTTCCTCCTAGACCAACTGGTCTTGGAGGGAAGGGAGGAGAGTGTGCTCTCTCCCATTCCCTCCAAGACTGACCGGTCTTAGAGGGATGAGGGGCCTGCTACACCATCAGGCCAAAAAAAATTGGTATTGGTCAGAGAACTGGTACAGGTATGGCAAGCATATGCCTGGCCATTCCGACAAAAGACCCACTGGTACTGTCAGACAATGGTTGGAGCCAGTGTCATGCCATTTTTTCTTCATTTCCAACGTCAACCCCACTGCAGTCCAATGATTGGACCGACAGGATGGTTGGTGATTTGATTGAGAAGGTGTTGGACCAGCAATGGTTCCCCACCTCCCCACCTTTGGGGAAACACATGACCCAAGCCCCCACCAAATGGTGAAGGCTTGGCGGATCGCTTGTCCACACCAGCCTGTCAGGTTCCCCAACCGGAGGAAGTGTTAAAGGCATTTTTTTTGTTACTGTAAAATCTCTGTTGTAAAGAATACTGTGTTACAGCAATTGTTAGCGTAAAACCCCCTAAAAACAACTGTAACACAGTGTACTGCAGCGTAGCGGCACCAACAAGGCCGCTAATGCTAGGGTGTTTGCAGACAAAAATGTTAATTGCTACACTGCTCTTTTTTCTGAAAGAGTCAAGCGTAGTGGAGCAGCCCAGTGCTGCCCCTACCATCCGGAGAATAATTCATTTGCTGAATGAGGGAAACGAACAACTGTGGAAAAATCCCAGTGCCTTCTCAAAGACTTGGGGATGAGGCCGTAAACTAGGGAACCGAACAACTGTGGAAAAAGCCTGGTGCCTTCTCAAAGACTTGGGGCTGAGGCCGTAAACTGTGCAGCATACCTAGAAGATATTACACCATGGAAATAAATTGAATTCATCACTATGTTCCAAATGTGGTTTAATCTAAACCCCAATATTGCTCACTTGCATCCATTTGGATGGAAATTTTCTTATTTTTTCAACAGGTCAGCAGGGAAGTTTTGGAGTTGTTTGGCAATGGGGGTCTTCCTGGACTACAGTGTGGGGCATACGTTGTTCCATGTTTTGGATGAGGATTCAGGTAACATCATAATAACCCATCATACAACATTTAACAACCATCTTTCTCCAGCTACCCTCAATAACTCAAATCCAGTTACTGCAGAAGGTCTTCATTTACTGTTTCCCTCAGAAAATAATCCCCTTGTTTGTGAACAACATCTTACCCTAAGACCTGCCCCCAAACAGTCACAATTGGACAAACATACACCCCCAGAAAATTTTCACTTCCCATCATCCTCTGAATTGGCAAACTCTGACAGCAATGTTGAACGTTTCCTCACCCCGTCCTCCAACATCATCAACAATCAACCTCACTCCCCTAATTCCTGCAATGGTGACTCCACCCCTCTGTCATCCAAACATTACATCTGGGCACCCATAGACACCCAACCACCCCAACACGTATCAAGCCAAATCAATCCAAACAATATTCTTGAATCCAGTCAACATACAAGTCATTCAGCCAACACTGTCATTTCAAATGATCCCTGGTATTACCAGGAGGCTATCTCTAGGGATGAAAAATACAAATGGGAGAAATCCATTGGATCTGAGCTAGGTAACATGGCTAAACTGAATGTGTGGACCCGCTACTAGCCGTAGCGTAGCACAGCACATTTTAATTCAACTAACATCTGACAAGTTTTTTGTTGGCTGTTAGCGGAGTTTGTGCTACATCTACACAGCCCGGCACCAAACAGGGTTTCATTACGCTGTGTTACAGCTAATTTTAGCGGAAAAACACGCTAATAACGGCTGTAATGTGGTGTAGCGCAGCGTAGCAGTGCTAAAAAAGCTGCTAACACTACCCCGTTTTCAAGCTAAAAAAATGATTGATACACTACATGTTTTTAGAAAAACCCACAACGTAGCGTAGAGGCCCAGTGCTGTGCCTTCTATCCAAACCAGAAAAAATTAACCTCTCACCCCAACGTGGGTTTTCAAAAGACAGATCAGGACACAAATTTAACAAAATATAAAGCCAGATTGTGAATTTGAGGCTTCAATCAAACAGAAGGAATAGATTACTCGGATGTGTTCTCTCCAACTGGTTGCCTGACCTCTTTTCACCTTCTGCTACATAACCATATGCACCTTAAACCAATTTGAAGTCCATCAAATGGATGTTTGATGTGCTTCTCTAAACGGAACCCCCAACAAAGATCTATACATCTATTCACCTGTTGGTCTAGATGGTAACCTATGATCTGTTCTAAAGCTCAACAAGGCACTTTACGACCGTAAGCAGAGTCTGCACTGCTGGCACAAAGACCTCACAGCTGCTCTGCGAACCATAGGCCTAAAACCAAAATACACAAATCCATGTTCCTCTTTGTACATGTAGATGAATTGCTATTTTGGTGGCTCATGGACAGATCTCTTCAAAACAAAAATCAAATAAATATTCAATACAGAAGACCTAGGCGTAACCAAACACGCTTTGGGTATCTGTATATCTCAAACAGGGGGAACAATCTCACTAATTCAGGACAAGTACATCAACACTATGTTATCCAAAGTTCAAGTCAAAAACAACTGGTTGACTAAGATTCCTCTACCATCAAACTGGAAACTTGTCAAAACATTGCTTTCCAAAATGCCCACACTTAATCTGTTCAACTATTGAAGTAGTGTCAGACTGAGCCTGTGGTTGCTAAAATGTACCAGACCTGATTTAGCTTTCTCACTATCCTTTCTGTCTCAATTTCTTGAAAACCCTGAAATAAGCCATGAGGCTTTGACATGCCAACCATGGGTTTTGAAGGTGCAACCTACGAAGCAGCAAAACATGTTCCTAGATACATTATCCATTTATCCTTGCTCTGCTGTAACTCTGGTTGAGACTCTTTGTGAGTCCCTAGAACTAGTGTGGTATAAGACCTCTGCCAGTCCAAGTATGGGCTAAGGCGCTAGGACGTAATGTCACAGGGTGTCATTGGTATTACTAATGGCGACGGAGGACATTAACCCAAAACAGTGAAGCAAGGAGTAAGAGGTGTTATCACTACCAGAAAAAATCAGGCCACTGACATCAGTTGAAATGCAAGAAGCTCCAACCATACTACAGTTTATGCACTGACCTTACTCCCTTGGTGGAACAATTGAGTGGTGCACTATGCACTTACAACAATTCTCAAGCCCTTTGAACTACCTCATCTCTGTCTTATTTCACAAAGGTAAATAGGTCTGTGGAGGTGAGTGAGCTACGCCACTGGGTCATGGAGGTACTGAGCTACCTCCATGACTTGGTCATGGAGGTAATGAGCTACCCCCATGACTTGGTCATGAAGGTAATGAGCAACCCCCATGAGTCGGCTGGTCATGGTGGTGGCTCGCTAACTCCATGACCAAGTCATGGGGGTAGCTCACTACCTCCATGACCAAGTCATGGGGGTAGCTCACTACCTCCATGACTCGGTCATAGTGGTGGCTTTCTACCTCCATGGCCGAGTCATGGAGGCAGTGAGCTACCCCCATGACCGAGTCATGAGGGTAGCAAGTTTGTTCTGAGCCTCCATGACTATTTCTGAGTCATGGGCTTTCACCGTGACCAATTGATTTAGGTCTTTCTGCCGTGGAGGTAGCAAGCCACATCTACAAGCCCAAAGGGGTAGTTTGCTACCTCTGTGACCATGTCATGGAGGTCTTTGTGCCTCCATGACCAAAATATGAGGGGGGTACGAAGCCCTCCATGACTGAGTCATGGAGGTGTGCCTTGGCTGAGCTAGTATAAAGAAGCATGCAGAGTGGGTGCACAAAGGGGAATGTTGAGAAATGTAAATGAATACCTGAATTGAGTGTGATATGGAAAAATGAAGTAAAACCTGAGTAACAGGCATAGTATGACTGAATTTATCGCATGTCAACTGTAGACAGTTGCTTGACTTTTTCTGGTAGTGCATATTATCTTAGTAGATGAAGAAGGGTATCAAAAGCATCCAGGGTGGGCGGGAGGTGAGAAAAATTTGATAGTAAAGGATAAATGGAGAGGAGAAACTGAAATGAAGGACACTCAGAACTGAGGTGTTGGTGATCCTCATCTGAAAAGGAGGGTTTTGACCGGCCAGATTCCATGCTGGCACTAGGGCCTGTGCGCTCTAGTTTAGTTCAAAACCAAATTGACTAGGTCCCATGGACTGTGGCACACTCCTCTCTTTGTCGCACGAGTGCCTTCAAGTACCACCCAAGATTAAAAACTAATTCTTGGCCAAAACAAATTAAAAAAATCCCAGCAGGATGATTGGTTTCTTGGACTCAGACTGAAACAGATCCAAAGCTTGGAAATCATACTCTGCCTCAATCATATATTTCCATGGTACCATTGGTTGGAGGAGCCAAAAGCAACAAAATGTGGCTTTTTCATTGCAGGAAGAAGGCCAGTATGTTGCCCTAACCGCAACAACTCAACTATGGTGTAAGAATGCCCTAGAGGACCTTCAAATCCATCCAGTCATAGCTCTTCACACTGACAATCAAAGTGACATGGCTATGGCCTCAAATCCTACATATCATCATGGAACTCAATCTATGTTTTTTGAGTATTAGAAGCCTCTCCATAGACTCTCGTGTCTTCTTTTTTTCATGGCAATTGCTTGTGATGCAAGTGTTTGCTTCCTGAGATTGCAACACATGGAGCTGAACAGTATGGCAGCTGTGGTGGAACCATTAAACATTAAATGTGGTCTTCAAGTTTTTAGTGTGTCAGCTGTGATTTTCTAGCTCTGCAAGGCTTGGAATATCATTGCATAGAATAGAAAAAAAAATCACCTTGAAAATTCTAATGCTACTCTTGAATGCCCTTCTTGGAGTGGCCCTGTTGAGATTTTTGAAATATAATTAAGCTCCTGAATGTCTGGAATTGCAATTGTTTTTAATTTCGTTTCAAACCATTAAGAACCTGTGTATTCAACTTTTTTTCTTCATATTCATTTTTTTGGAGCCCTATTTGCCCCACTTATAAATGCACTGCACATAATGTATTTTCAATGAAGCTTGGCTACAGATCAATTTTTGCTGTTTCAGTTATGGATTAAATTATTTCAGAAAGTTCCCAAATATTTTGTGTTTGGGAGCTGCTGAATTCAGATTTTTTGGCCATGGGCACTCCAATACAGAGTTCAAAAAGCACCTTTGTTGTTTTTGACCCTAGAGGGATGGGAATTGTCCTATTGGATTCCTTGGATCAATTTCTATCCACCAGGCCCCAACAAAGCCTCAAAGTGGCTGACTGGCACACACCCAGCTATACAGGTTGCATTAGAGCAACTTTATCGGTTCAGCAAGTTAGCCCACAGCTAAAAACTAGGCTACCGCGCAGCTGAATAGCTGTGGCTGTCACAACAGCACCGGTTGGCTAAGCCGGCCAAGATTAGGGTTATGTAGCTCAGAAATTCTTAACGGTACTTACTGCCAAGCAATGCCATCTTCATGGATGGTTTATTTGGAACCAATTCCAAATAAACAGAGTGCCTAGATTTTTTTTCTAGCTTTAGGTGAGCTTTTTGCCCTAGCCGCTAATCTAGCTTCAGGATGACCATTGCTACATGTAGCAACGGTTAGCCAAAAATCAAGCTTTGTGCAAGGTTAGCATGTCCGTAGCTTGACCCAATGCGGTTGAGCATTGGGGCTAAAGTCCTTAGCTCGCGCGGACTTAGCCACTGATAAAGATGCTCTTAAAATAAAAACAATTGTAATCCAACAGCTCCCAACCACCAGGTTCTTGGGAACTGCTGGGTTTTGACAGGTCACATGCAGCTAGCACCTAAAACATACTTTTTGTGATTGAAGTGTAGTGGTGAATAGTGATGTCATGTTTGGTGAATCTTCTGATTTGAGATTCAAACACTACCAGAAAAAGTCAGGCAACTGATAGCAGTTGACATGCAAGAAGCTCCAACCATACTACAGTTTAAGCACTGGCCTTACTCCCTTGGTGGAACAATTGAGTGGTGCACTATGCACTTACAACAATGCTCAAGCCCTTTGAACCACCTCACCTCTGTCTTATTGCACAAAGGTCACTAGGCCTGTGGAGGTGAGTGAGCTACCCCAGTCGGTCATGGAGGTACTACCTCCATGACTTGGTCATGGAGGTAATGAGCTACCCCCATGACTTGGTCATGAAGGTAGTGAGCTACCCCCATCAGTTGTTCATGGTGGTGGCTCGCTACCTCCATGACCAAATCATGGGGGTAGCAAGCTACCCTTGGTCATGGAGGTAGCTTGCTACCCTTGTTCCTGGAGGTAGCTTGCTACCCTCGTTCATGGAGGTAGCTTGCTACCCTCGGTCATGGAGGTAGCTTGCTACCCCCATGACTTGGTCATGGAGGTGGCTTGCTACCCCCATGACTTGGTCATAGAGGTAGCTTGCTACCCCCATGACTCGGTCATGGAGGTGGCTTGCTACCCCCATGACTTGGTCATAGAGGTAGCTTGCTACCCCCATGACTCGGTCATGGAGACAGTGAGCTAACCCCTTACGGAGTCATGGGGGTAGCAAGTTGGTTCTGAGCATCCATGACCATTTCTGAGTCATGGGCTTTCACCGTGACCAATTCACTTAGGTCTTTCTGCCATGGAGGTAGCAAGCCACATCTACAAGCCCAAAGGGGTAGTTTGCTACCTCTGTGACCAAGTCATGGAGGTCTTTGTGCCACCATGACAAAGATAGCAGGGGGGTACCAAGCCCTCCATGACTGAGTCATGGAGGTATGCCTTGGTTGAGCTAGTAGAAAGGAGCATGCAGAGTGGGTGCACAAAGGGGAATGTTGAGAAATGTAAATGCATACCTGAATTGAGTGTGATATGGAAAAATGAAGTAAAACTTGAGTAACAGACATAGTATGACTGAAGTTATCGCATGTCAACTGTAGGCAGTTGCTTGACTTTTTCTGGTAGTGAAATTGAATAGAATAATTTTGAAATCACATTAAACTCATTTCCATGTCAGGAAAGAGAAATTGAGTAAAAGGTGTTTTCACTGGAGATTTGTCAACTGAATTCTTTGGTTCCAAACCAAAGAAGAAACCGGCAACATCTTTGGTTTGGAGCCAAAGGGACTGCGAGCTGGATGAGCTCAGCTCATGTCCAGCTCACCCAGCTCACCATCCCTAACTTTGGAAGGAACCCATGACCCCCTGGCTTGTTCGCCTTGGTTTGCATGGGCCCCACAGTATGGCATTTGGCTGACTAGGACACCACACCTCCTTAGTAAATTGAGCTGGATGAGCTGGCATTTGAGCTGGATGTAGTGCTGGACCCCATACCCGCCATCTTCAGGTATACCCGACGGACACGGTGTCCGGGACTTGCTCTGGCCACTCATAAGTTTGACAGGTATGGCAGGTGGTGCCCACTGTACCTGTGGGTACCTGACTTTGGCTTGCTAGCAGGGCAAAAAGTTGGGAGGAAATCGATTTGGAGTTTGAAGTGACTCCACACCCAACTCTTCTGTGCTGACTTGGACCGAGTCAAAGGTTCTGTATCTTGGGGGCTTGGAGTCAGAGGCATGGTTGTGGAAGCCGGCTGATGAACAACCTCACCAGGCCAGTTGGCCCAACCGGTGTGGGTCACACCTGCCGCTACATGTGGGCTGACGGGTATACCTGTTGCCCCGGCTGGGGCTGCGGGTACAAAATATACCCGGGGGTTGTACCTGCTACCCGCGGATACCCCTTGGGCGTGCTGATTTTGGTACCCAGCCCACAAGTATATCCGTCGGGGGTGGCCCGGCTGTCCCCATGGTCTTGGGTAGTGCAGCGCTAGCTGGATGAGCTGCTTAATGCATAATCCCTAAACCTAACCTCTAACCCCCATTTGGGGATGAGGGAAGAGGGGATTGAACCTACAACCTGATGGGTGGTCAGATTTGGAGCCAGCTGCATACTGTTCACACTATGGACAATTGGGTGTCACAACATGCTGCTGTGATGTCTTGTCGCAGCGGAATATTGTGACACTGCTGTCGCAAAAAATGTTGCGACAGCCAGATTGCCCGCTGGGCTGTCACAAAATTTTGTTGCAACAGCGGTATCACAACATTTGGCTGCAACAAGACATTGCAGTGCAATGTTGCAACATCAAATTGTCTGTAGTGTCAACTATGGAGACTTTGTCTCCATTTCTTTTTTGAAGGACTAGTCTGCTTTGAGAGCCAGCTCAGCAGGCCATACAGTTCCAAACCGAAGAAAATGACATGTTTTTCTTTGGTTTGGAACCAAAGAAATTAGATTGACACAGGTGTTTCACTGGGTACAGAGGTCTCAGAAAAAAAAACTAGAATATTTATTTCAGAGAGTAAGTGAAAAGTAAAGTACACAACAGAATGGAAATTAAACTGAGTTGTATAGGAATGCCGTCAGGGAGAAATCACATAGTAGTAATGAGCAATCCTGTGAGTAAGGTAAGTGAAGGACTTCCCACGGGATCTATGTTGAAGTGTCAAACTAGGCACTGCTTGTTCCACATTGCTAACACACCCATGTGAGACTTCCTAACAGCATTGGATGCAATGGATGACTTCCCTTCGATCTACAGCCCCCCTGTAGAGCCAGATTCCAGAGCTTAATTGCAGTTGAAAAGCTAAAAATTTAGCTTTTCCACTTTCAAATTAAGATCTGCAGGGACTGCAGATGGCGAAGGGAAGTCTTCCAATACATACATCTCACAAGCATACATCACCAAATGTATTCAACATTGGGCAATGCCTACTTAGGATCAACGGTTAGAGCATCACTCATGAATGCTGAGGTTGTGGGTTTGATTCACACAGTACACATCCTTTCTTTTCACTTGTTCAATAATCACTAATCTACAGCCCCTGTACATTCTTAATGTGAGCCTGTAAAGCTAAATTTTGGCGGGGAAGATTGGATTTAGACTTTACAGCCCCTGTAGATGGCCACGGGAAGTCTCCAGTCTGTGCTACAACACAAACTTTTACATCATCAACTCAAATAGAACCACTTCAAACCATAACCAGGAATCCTGTTTAAGCTTCTTCCCCTACTCAGGCTGAACTTAACTCAAGTCCCAATCCTGCGCTGCCCGACCGCTCTCTGAGACAGACCCTCTGGGAGCCTCTCACAAGAGGCTTTGTTGAGCTCGTGCTCAGGCGAGAACATCATTGGATAATTCAAAATTCCCGTCCTTTGGTGTGGGGCGCCGCCCGTGACACAGAAACTCTTGCGGGGATCCGTCACGAGAGGCTTTCTTGCACTCGTGAGTGAACTAGTTGAGGGCACATTCGGGAAAGCACTTGGCAGGGAGAGAAGAAACGGCGTATCGATTCAACGAGTGAACTCGTCACGTTGCGACTACGTCAATCAGTGATCAAATTTAAGTTGGGTCAGGAATTGATGAATGATCATTTTAACAGCACCAAAAGGGGAAACATCATGCGAAAACATTAAACACGTATGGCGGAATGAATTTCTTTTCTTGTTTGGAGTCTAGTTGATTAATTATTTTGGGTACAAATGGGCATGTTTAACCTGATCCACCCTTGTAAACCTTACCGAAGAGGAGCTCTTGGAGCTTGTCGTACCTGTAATCATGTGAAGTCAGTGGGCAGTCACAATGCCATTGAAATGGAAGCTAAATAAGAACATACATTGACAAGACACCAGCACCGGCAACACCACGGAGGATGTTGGCACCAGCTCCCTTGAACAGGAACTGTTGACGAGTAAAGGATGAGGTTAGCGACCGATAAACTTTATCACACATAATAAAGCGGTCTACTCACGGCAACACCCTCGGTTTTGACAATCTGGGAACCACAGTCAACCATTCCCTTGTAGTGAACCTTTTCACCAGAGGTCATCATCATACGTCGTCGGATAGTGTCTAGAGTGATCGAGGAATGTTAATTGGCAGTCCAGTCTTCATGAAGGATGAATAGGGAACTGACCAAGAGGGTAAGAGGCAATACCAGCACCAGTGGTGACACCCCATCCGAGAAGGAAAGAGGCCAAAAAGCTTCCATCCAAGCTTCCAGTGAGGACAACCGGTTTCAGAGAGTCGTACATTCCAAAGCTGTTCGGGAGGATAAAACAGCACGATTAAAAGCTAGCTGGGTTTTCGAAAGGAGAAGGCAATGACGTACTAGAGACCACGGTAGACAACAATACCAACGACTGAGGGGACGAAACCACGGTAAAGACCGCCAACACCATCGGAGGCAATGGTCTTCTTGTAGACATCGAGGAGACCGTTGAACTGACGTTCGCCACCTTTCTTAGCGGACTTGTTGTCGTTGGCCAATCGGGTACGGGCGTAATCGAGCGAGTAGACAAAGAGCAGGGATGAGGCACCAGCGGCACCACCAGAGGCCAAGTTACCAAACATCCAGAGTCCGTAGCCATCCTTCTCCTTCTTGTAACCAAACAAGGACTTGAAGTAATCCTTGAAGGCAAAGTTAAGAGCCTGAGTGGGGAAGTATCGGATGACGTTGGCAGTGTTACCACGCCATACTGAATGATCGAGATGAGATCAGCCGATTGTTTATACAAGATGCTGCGACCAAAGTGACGTACACGAAACGACACCTTCATCGGCGTAGGTACGCTTAAAGCAATCGGCAATACCAGCGTAAGGGCGGTCCAATCGACCAGTCTTGAGCATCTCACCCTGGTTCTGGACCAAGAGCTTGATACGCTCAATGGGTGCTGCCGCGGTCTTTGCAACCGCAGCGGAGACACCACCCATCATGAAATCGGCTGTCAAGAAGTAAATGAAGATGAAGAGAGGAACACGAAGGGACGATAAGGGGATGATCGGAGTGGCTCAAAGATAATGAAAGAGTGAGGCTTACTGAAGAAATCTTGGGCACTCTTACCCTTTGGCTGAGACTGTTGACATTTGAAGAGGTGGTGAGCAGACGATCGGTAGTAGATAAGGCGGACGGTGATAGAAATTCGAGAATACTTACCGACATGTTCAAAGATAAACTTGGACTGACTGACCAAGGAATCAGGAGAAGGTATAAGCAAGAGAAAGGAACAGCGAGACTGAGGATGGCAACGTACGTTGGGATGGATGGATGACTTCCTCTTTTTAACGGGAGTGGGTGAAGAGGAGGAGGGATGAGCCAGCAGGGGCGGAGCGGACAGGAAGGTCAACAGGGTAGACTACGGATTACGTAATCCAATCGGACACCCAATCGAGCCCCTCGCTGGGTCAAGCGACAGACACTCTGTTTGTGATTTGGCTGTGATCAAGCTGTGATTGCCAAGTCAAGCAGAGATGGCAGTGGACTGTCACTGATTCACAAAGGGTTTCACGGGAATCCTCTCCCCTGCTCCGACTGGCACCGATTTTCCTCTCCATGGGAACCCGAAGCATGTTCATATTCAATGTGCGCAGTGCAGAACCATATGCATTTTGAACCGGATAACTTCGGTGGATTGTCGGGGGATAAAGTGAAATCTCACTGCGATAGGTTTCGGGTGCGCGCGAAGCAGTACAACCGACCGCACCTCCATATCCAAAAGACCAGCCGATCACATCCACGCAGGCCCTCCCCTAGCTTAACTAAGCTTCTCCGAGGAGGCGCGAAGCGTCTCCGAAGGAAAGGCTTATGTAAAGTCCCTCGCGTGGCCTGAGGGAGTTGGACTTTTTCCCAAAATATCGCATTTTTTGTCTTTTTCCATTTTTAAAAATTACACAACTTATTTTTTCAACACATCCAAAATAGCTGGTGATAGCTTGGGATCTCAGCTTCCAGTCATTTTTTTTTTTTGGAGACTTAACTCCAAAAACTGGCCTTCCTCCTGGGTTGTCGTCTGGCCTCTTTTGATTTTTGTAAATCAGTCAGATTTGAAGTACCGGATCTCGGATCATCGGTTTATTCAACATTCTCACGATTTTATGCGGGTTTTACTTTAAATACATGGTATCAAGCTTGCTTCTTTTGGGACCAATGACTGGTTGTAGTTGAGTGCGAAGGGAAGGAATAAAAGTCAGCAAAGTCTTTCAGCCCCCAGCCATCCGGTAAAATAGACAGTTGAATAATCAAGACCAAAAATGATCAATCCAAAGAAGAGTCCTATCAAAGCAACTTTCCAAAAGACCACGTCCGGGATTACTGTGCTGAAGAAACTACTGGAGAAGAACGATGATCTGCTGAAGAGTGAAATCGCGAGCCGAGCAAAGAATTACTATAATGGTCAAGATCCGAAGCCTCTTCAGGTGGAGACAGTTGCAAGTCTAGCGCGAGGGAACAACACATTTCTTCTAGCCGGAACTGGATTCGGAAAGACCAGAATCGCCGAAATGTATTACAATCTCTTGCCCCGCAAATCAAAGCCGGTGGTGTTGGTGCTCAACCCCCTAGATGCATTGGGCGACAACCAGGTAGAGGAAAAGAAAGGGAAATTTACAGCTATTAATTTAACAAAGATGACTTTTAATCCACTTGTTGCTGAACGGATCAAGCGTGGGGTGTACAATTTTGTGTACTTCAGTCCCGAGATTTTTCTGAATAGTAAATTGTGGGATTCTCTTGATTTCAGCTCTGAATTTCAAGAAAGACTGGGACTGGTTGTTGTTGACGAGGCCCACATGATCTACATCTGGGGCCTTGTCGAGAGTTCTAATGGAAATTCGAAGTTTTCAATACTAGTTCGACATCAAGACATCGGCATTTTTCGTCCATCTTACTGGAACCTTGCTCGCCATCTACAATGTCGTAATAACATACCAATTCTTCTTCTTTCAGCGACATGTCGCCCGGTTGCAGTAGCAGCAATCTTGCGAAGTCTAAAGCCCTCTACCGATCTCATCAACATCATTCGGGGCGAGCTCACACGAACTGAAATTCGAATTATTCGCATTGAGATGACTAGCTCCTTGAAATCAAATCTCGACTTGTTGCCTGTTTTTCCCTCAAAAGACTTAACAAAAGATGAAGATCTGGTCCCGATGTTAATTTACAGTGGCACACGAGCACGGACTCTGACTGTTTCGGAAGTTTTAGACATGGCCCGCGGTACTCCCGGCGCCTGTAGCAATGCAAGAAACATGTTTGCACGACGCTATCATTCATCGACGGGAGAGAAAGACAAGAAAGACTGTGTCCAGGATTTTTCCGAGGGGAGCTTTCCTATCATATCCTCAACAATGGCACTGGGCTTAGGTCAAAATTGGACCCGTGTACGGAGCGTGATTCACATGGGTAGAGGCGATCCGGCCAATATCTGCCAGATGATTGGAAGGTAAGCTTCAATTTTTTTGGTGGCCTCCTCTGATGATAATGTTTATATGATTGGATTCTTGCAGATGAGGGCGGAACGGTCAAGCCGGATTGGCAATTCTATTTTTCGAGCCAAACCGCAAAGGAGGAAAAAACGATTTGTTGGCCTTTACGGATGTTGAAAGCCAATCGGATGATGACCGCATGGATGCCTTGGCCATCACACCGGTCTGCCTCCGAGTGGCTTTATATGCCATGGACAATTTTTACGGCTACATTCCAATGTCCAAAGAGGACCCAAAGTATCGGGAAGAAGTTGATCGTCAAAAATCCTTGCAGTTCGCAGTGTGCCCTTGGATCCGAGAGCAAAAGTCCTCAGGAGAGAGACCTGATTGAAGGATCAGTGAGTCAAAGACCTGGCCTACTCCTGCCGAATTATCCGAAGCATCCATCAGTTTGAGCATCCTGATGTTGGGTGGTGAGCAGTCTATAACCTCGATTGCAGGTGGATGAGATGGAATTGCGTTATGTTTGTATGTTGGTTCAGCGATATACTGGAGCATTACACGAGAGATTTGACTTTTGAGGGCATCCTTGAAATGGAGGTCATCCTCCAGCGATGGCAAAAACATGCTAGATAGAATTTTCATTTCAGGAATCTTACTTAGGGAAGCATAATAGGCGTCCAACGTCATTTCAGAGTGATCAAGACTGCTCATTAGCAATGGGTTGGGCACATGGATATAACCCCATGTGCTATGGAACATCATTGTTCGGTTTCCAATTGTTTGTGCATGAATGCGCTCTTCAATATCCAGATTGTCGATACAGATGCTAGGGCCGATGGGTTTGTTTTTGTCGATGGCCATGTAAGAGCGTATATCACGAGCCGCACGAGTGGACAACGAAGTAAGGGCTTTAATTGCTGTCTGCCGAGAAGAGGTTAAGCCAATTGTGTGCAAGTAACCGTTGACAAGCTCGGATACACCACCAGCCGTGAATCAAATGCTATTGAACAGCTGCAACCCATTACAGCGTCGATTCCTGGCAAACGCAACCATTGAGCAAATGGTAGCCGCGATCTACATTTGATTTCAAATAATATAGTAAGTTGAACTTGCATGCCAATCAATTTTGTAATAACCCACTAACCTTTTTAAATTTAAGCATTAAAGAAGGTTCTTGGTTGTTGTAGCGCATCTCTTCCATTTGGAGAAATTCCTGCTCCATGTTATCCGGAGGGTTGATTTCAGAGGAATCCAAATCGTTGTCATCGTTGTTGACCGGGTGATAAGATTTCTGGAGTGTTCCCATGATTAGATCGAAGAGGAACGGCATGTGATCTCGAGAAATTGATTCTTCGCGGGCGCAGGCAGAATCATGGTTGAAGAAATCTGGCTCCACAGTTTGGCTACTGCGGAATGATCCAACTGGATGATTTCCATAGGTAAAACATGAGCACTCATTTCTATTGTGCATTTTGATACAAGCCGACCCAAACTCACCTCGTTCATGACAAGTTCACGCCAGAGGGATTTGCCTGTTTCGGACCGCAAGATTTGATTCTTAATGGATTGAAGCAGATTGAAAGTTGATGGCCAGCCAATGTGTGTCCCCCAGTAACGACGACGATATGCAATTTCAGAATCATCTTGAGTGAAAAATGCCACGATGAATTTTTTGGGTGTCATGAACATTGCCTTGAGTGTATCGCATATTGACAATATGTTTTGGGCTGTTGTTGGTGAGGAATCTGGGATCGGTTCATTTTGCGACAGTGTTTGTTCCGGTAAATTTGGGGAGGATTCGTGAGGTGATGGTGGCGAATTGGACATTTCTTCTAGGTACTGCTGAAATCTTGGCGAATCTTCTGGGATAAAGGACTAAGATGAAAACTAAATAAAAAATGTATGGATAAAAGTGTATGCATCTAGTTATGTGTTTTTTCATGTTATACTCGACATCAATGAGAGAATACAAAGAAATATGTTATAAGAAATTATGTTATTATGACCAGATAATTTTCTTGGGAAATTCGGCAATTTTCAGGCCGGATTGTTTACAAAAGAAAGCCATCACACAAATTTTACAAGTTGTTTCTTTTGAGTGTGGAAAGATATCTGAAATTTGAAAAACAGCATGATGATCGTGAAAATCTCAGGATTTTAATGATCCCTAAGGCGAGATGCATGGATGAGTGGTTGTTGTCCTATGGGGGAGGGGGAGATCACTCCAGCCAAACAGATGAACTCTGTCAGGCCAAATATGCGACATTGCCTCGCGCGCGAGCCGAGGGACTTGGCTTAAGTTTGGGCCCTCCCTCCCCACCAGAGGGTGTTAGGAGGTAAAGGTAGTTGGAAGACTGTGTGACAGGCTAGAGGGGGTTCTCCAACCAGAAAATCAGGGCCACTCTGGCCCCTCAACTTTCGAACCTCCCACTGAATTTCACCCGCCCCAAGTCTCCTATCTGCTCTTCCACCCGCCACCCTTCCAACCCTTACACAAAAACCCATATATCGACTCTAATACGTTTTATTTGCCAACCTCAACCACTTCAAAATCCCACAGAAGCAACCAAGCATGAATCCCAACCGTCAAGCACATCTCTCAAGAACCCACTTTACACCCAAAACCCAAATTGGACGTACACTTCCAACCCAACACATCTCCCTCCCCCAGCCAGGTACAATGTCGGTGTCACAGCTAATCTGGACCATCAGTCCTACCCCCCTTACCCACTCAGCAACCCTCACGTGGACAAAGAACCTCTTCAAATTGAGCTTGATCCACAGTTCAACCACCTTGGCTATTCGGCAGCTAATGACTTTCTTCCTAGCAGTCAGACTGCCCCCCTCCCACCCATGGTAGCAATGTCATCAACTCAAACACGGCTCCAATCCAAGAGATTAACCGCATCATCAACTGCCAGCCCCCTGCTCCATTGGAATCAGGCCGACTGGCGCCCACACCTCACAGTTCTATATCAGACAAGATCACAGAAAGAGGCACAGCTCCTGCAACCAATCTCATCCCATCCGGCGCCAACAACTCAAATTTGGATCCCCCATCCAGTACAGAACTCAATCTCAATTCAGAATTGCCAGACAATCTTGAAGATGATGCTGAGGAAACTGATTGCCTCACCCAGCTGCCTGATGACGTCATGGATCTAGACGAGTTGTGTGAGTATGAAGCCCTTCATGCCAAGTCTAAACGGCTCCCTGCATACCTCAAGGCCAAGTTCGACGCAATGTACTACCAATTCAAACACCAGCTTCACATTTTGGCAATCTGAAACCAACTCCACGCTACCTTGATTTATACCCACATCAGCCAAACTAACCAAATGCGAGGTGCAACCAATTACAATAACTTCTGCCGTTTTGATTTGGAGGCTCGTCAGATATTTGCAATGCGTAAGTCAATCCATATCATGTCTTGTTTATTGGCATGTCAGAGGCCCCAAACCAACTAATCAACTGTTAGAGGATGAACCCGTCAAGGAACGATGCAAGAAAGTTGCTGCATTATGGAACTCATTCAACCCTGACACTAAAATGAAGTACAAGGACACCAAGTACCTTGAATCTATTTGCGGCAACGTTACAAATGGCCTTGTCGAGACTGTCCGCCAAGCACCGCGCTCAACTTAGCTTCCAACCAAAAGAGCATCACTTTCGTCAGGCGATGGATGGGTCTGAGAAACATTGGAATGCGTAAGTATTTGTCACCATTAACCCAACTCATCTGCACTTCTGCTTTATTGAGGCTCAATCTTGTCCAGATGAACAAAATCGCCGCATGCCACAAAATCCAAGGCCTCTTGGTAATTGCGTCAGCCCATTCCTCCGGTAACCTGTACATTCAGGGAGGGACAAAACTGGGCTTCACATTTCTCAACATGCTCATACGTGGTGGTGATCTGATGCAAAAATTACATACATACGTTGCTGGGATGTCTGTTGCACCGGAAATAACTCAAGACAAATCCGCAGAAGAACCTGGCAGCATCATCAACACATCACAACCAACTAAAAACAGAAAGCACAGCAAAATGGAGGAAGAACTAGCAGAAATCAAAGCTGAGGCCCCCACAACCGATAAATACTGTACAGGTGGGCTGGATTACCCCATTCAGACTTCAAAAGGTTTAAATTTTAGTAAAAGGAAATAATGACAAAGATAAAAATAAAAAGAATCACCTTCAAAAGGACAGAAACAGGAAGAGAGTTTAAAATAGAAAGAGAATACGAGAACCACCACACACACTAGGACAATAAGAGCTAAGAGAAATAGATTGGTTAGAGAAGACGGTCAACAAGGATAAAAAAAGAGAACAGAAGAATGTGGAATAAGAACCTCTGGAAGAGTCCACCTAGATAAGATGACCTCAACAATTGCGCTGATTTGATGTAACAAGATGAATTGATTGAGTAGCGACAAAAGATGTGGTCTAGATGAAGAAAAAGATTATTAAGATTGACGGTCAACAGCTTGAACTTGTAGTTGACCATACTCTAATCTTGAAGCGTGTACACTGAAGGAATGACGTCAATTGAGGCACAGAGCAGGTAGTACCACTACTATCTCAACAGTGCTCAGGTGTACTGGATCTCATGATGTGATTTTCCACAGGTAAAATCAAGACAAACAAGAAGTTGATGAAGATGCTAAGTAAGCTGAATATCTATGCATCTTCCCCAAGTTGCGACATGTCAAACCAATACTGACTGTCATTTTTGACCCACATCCTGCACTGTATAGACAATGCCGGCGGCAAGCAATTTCTGCAAGGTTGGCTGGGGAAGAACACTGCCAAGAATCTGGCCAATGCCCAAATCAAGCTTCAGATTAAGAAAAACCCAGATAACTTCATAGCAGAAGAGCTTTGTCAGCCGATCAATGCGATCCTACTTGTCCCCTCGCAACAAATACTAAAAGCCATTGGTGAACAATGGATTAAACTCAAATATGTACCTGAATCCGACGAAGAGGTGCAAACAAATTCATCCAACAAAGAGGTGCATCAAAAGCAAACCAGAAAAAGAAAAAAAAGCTACTAGTCACACGTCCGAGATTGAAACCAATAGCGAGGATGAAGAAGACAACCAATCTTGTCAATCAAGAGGTGATGATGAAGAGGCATATGAGGGTTCTGATGGCAACAAGTAGGAAAGCCTCTGAACCTTGTGTTCACTACTTACTTGCTAATTATTATTTCATGAATCTGATAATATGTTATTTGTAAATCAACTGTTCTGGGATGGAATGACTCCCAATTGAGTAATACAGATCAATCAGAGACCTAAATTTCTTCTTGAGAATAATTTATATTTCAGGGAAGCCTGTGGGGATAACTGAAAAGTCCTCGAGTGCATGGGTTTTGGGCCAGGGGCTTAGAGTAGGAAAAAATGATATTGGCTGTAACTTTTTAAGTACTCCTCACTATTGGATGAAATATTCAGGGAATGGTGATAATGGGCTTTTGGATGTTCAGTGAATATTTGGGTACTTGAATATGGATACTGTAGAATTTATTTGGGTGGATGGACATTGGGTGGAAGGCTTAGAGTAGGAAGATGAATTTGGGTGTAACTTTTGATGTACTAGTCTAGATTAAATGTAGCTTTTTACCTATTCAGACTGAGTATATTCAATAAATATTTTTAATTAATATGCATGTTGAACAAGAAGTGGCCAAGATATGGCAGTTGGAAGAATAAAGGTCAAATTGAAAAGTAGGAAATCATGATAGTCTAATAACTTTGGAGATACAGTTCACAGCTCTTAGATATTTCAACACAGTCACATATGAGTACATTAAGAAAAGATTTGAAGTTTATATGCATGTTGGACAAGAAGTGGCCAAGATATGGCACTTGAAAGATTTTGGGCCAAAATGGCAAATAATCATGATATTGTCATAACTTTGAAGATATCTCTCACAGTTCTCAAATATTTTCACAGAGTGATATTTGGGTACATTAAGAAAATATTTGAAATTTATATGCATGTTGGACAATAAGTGGCCAAGATATGGCAGTTGGAAGAATAAGGGCCAAATTGAAAAGCTGGAAATCATGATAGTCTAATAAATTTGGATATACATTTCAAAGTTCTTAGATATTTTACCAGAGTGATCTTTTATTACATTAAAATAAGATGTGAAATTTATATGAATGTTAAACTATAAGTGGCCAAGATATGCCACTTGAAAGATTTCGGGCCAAAATGGCAAGGAATCATGATATTGTCATAACTTTTGAGAGATATTTTACAGCTCTTAGATATTTTAACAGGGTTATATTTGGGTACATTGAGAAAAGATTTCAAATTTATATGCATGTTGGACAAGAAGTGGCCAAGATATGGCAGTTGGAAGAATAAGGGCCAAATTGAAAAGTAGGAAGTCATGATAGTCTAATAACTTTGGAGATAAATTGCACAGTTTTTAGATATTTTGAAGATGGATTATCTGATTGAATTCAGAAATATTCAGAAATTTTTATGTCTAGTGCACAATGTCTGGCAAAGACATGTCACTTGAAAGAATCTGTTCCAAAAGTGCACAACATGTGCATAAGTACAACTTGGGATGTACCCAACCTAATGACATGATCCCAACTATGGGAATCATCTTTTGTGTCATTTAAAAGATGATTCACGTATTTGGAATCAAGTCATTATGTTGGGTACAACCCAAGTTGTACTTGGGCACATGTTGTGGATTGTGCAGTGCACAACATTTGCACAAGAACAACTTGGGATGTACCCAACATAATGACTTGATTCGAACTATGGGAATCATCTTTTAAATGATACAAAAGATGATTCCCATAGTTGGAATCATGTCATTATGTGGGATACATCCCAAGTTGGTTGTGCACTGCACAATCCACAACGTATGCACAAGTACAACTTGGGATGTACCCAACATAATTACTTGCTTCCAGATATATGAATCATCTTTTAAATGATACAAAAGATGATTCCCATAGTTGGAATCATGTCATTAGGTTGGGTACATCCCAAGTTGTACTTATGCACATGTTGTGCACTTTTGGCACAGATTCTTTCAAGTGTCATGTATTTGCCAGACATTGTGCACTAGGAATAAAAATTTCTGAAAATTTCTGAATTCAATCAGATAATCCATGTTCCAAATATCTAAGAACCGTGAAATGTATTTCCAAAGATATCTCACTATCATGATTTCCTACTTTTCAATTTGGCCCATATTCTTCAAACTGCCTTATCTTGGCCACTTCTTTTCCAACACGCATATAAATTTCAAATATTTTCTCAATGTACCCAAAGATCCCTCTGTTAAAATATCTAAGATCTGTGAAATATATCTCCAAAGTTATGACAATATCATGATTACTTGCCATTTTGGCCCAAAATCTTTCAAGTGGCATATCTTGGCCACTTCTTGTTTAAAATTCATATAAATTTAAAATATTTTCTAAATGTAACCAAATATCACTCTGTTAAAATATCTAAGAACTGTGCAATGTATCTCCAAAGTTATTAGACTATCATGATTTTCTAATTTTCAATTTGGCCCATATTCTTCCAACTGCCATATCTTGGCCACTTCTTCTTCAACATGGATATAAATTTCAAATCTATTCTAAAGGTACCCAAAGATCACTCTGTTAAAATACCTAAGAGCTGTGAAATATATCTCCAAAGTTATGACAATATCATGATTACTTGCCATTTTGGCCCATATTCTTCCAACTGCGGTGGTAGCTTACTGCGCGCGAGAATCAGACTGGCTTCCATTGTGCCTGTCAGCTCAGCTCAGTTTTTTTATGGGGTCATCAATAGCATTTATTCCTATTTGTTCACACCCTCATCTTTATCGTCATGCCTGCGTCCAATCCTGCCCAACCGTGTTGCCAAAACCAATCCCAAACACCAAGGTCCACCCTAGAAAGACCACCAAGGTCCAACAGAATCAACCCATTCCCACATGAGATGCCGAACGCACAAGCCCTTCGCAAGAGGAATGCTGACTGCAAGATTAGATCTCTTCAACACCTGGAGGCCCTTAATCGTGATCAGTTACCGATGCCGTCGTCCACTCAAGTTCTTTGAGCACACGTTGCTGCACAGTACACAGGCAATCACCTCTCGTTACTTGGAGGCAACAACCAGGCCGACGAAGCTCCCCACCATTCGGATTTCTTACCTCAGACGGCTCTTTGGGATGACTTTGATCAAGACAAATGGGAGACAATCCAAGTAGCTCCAGCAAAACCAAGGACCCTCCTCTCTCAAAGGATCCAAGAATTCAATTCCGTCAATGGACACCAGCGTTTAGTCGACAACTGGAACAAGATCATCCCTCAATTACATGGTTTGTACATGTGGCTCAAGGCTAAAACCGGAAATTGGATGCTTGACAACGCCTTTGACTCCTTCGAATCTCAGTTCTCTCCAAACCACTGTACTTGCGTGAATGTTTGCTACCGAAACATTGACTGTATTGATTTGATGTGTAAGCCATTCAAAATTCTCTCAATGAAGAAGGTGACTCATTTCCCCTTGTTGCCTTACGCCTCAATGTAGCACAGAAGCGAATAAGGCTACGCTTTTGTGGTTGCCTCCCGGATGTTGCTAGATTGCTGACACTCGGTTTCTTGGCAACTTCACCTGTTTGCCCGCTTACAGAATTTTTGGTACGGCACCTCTAATTTCATGATCTCGCCTGGCAGTTTTTCAACGTGGCCACACTCCCCTTCACAGAAATGTTGACTCGCTGGCTGGAAGATCAATCCGAGCGCCTCCTGAACAAAGTTGGTACCAATGTAAGTTAGCTACGGGTTTAGAATTCTTCAAGAATGAAACCTAACTCTTACCATATACACTCCCCAGAGCCGTGAGCTACAAAAGTGCTTCTTGGCATCTGTAGATCTCTACCGCATGCTGCTACTGAAAACAACCGAGGTTGTCAGTAGTGCATTACAACTATCTATGACACAGACCCTGGCCCGGACCAGCTGTCCAGGTTGCTTTGGCCCCAATCCCTCCAAAGATGACTACCAGCCTGCATCATCTGTCAAGAACTAGCTGATTATATGTCTAGATGCAAATTTTCAACACAGGCACAATTCAAAAGCGGGCCTACCCATTCCACTATCCACACCTCCCATCTTTCTGGAGCCTGAACGAGTGGATTCCATGCATTGTCAAATCACTGACCTGGCTCCATGTGAAGAACGGGTTAGTCATTGACTGCAAGATGTTATATTTTTCTTAATCATGCCACTAGCTGACCTTGGCCCAGGTTGCTAGGCAGATCCGTGCACCGATTCCCATGACAGCAAACGATATGCGCTCGGAGACCATGTGGAGAGGTTGTGACAAAACTGGTCTCATGGGGTGCTGTTGCCGCCATGACCAGGTTGTCTACTTGGCCAATATCCATTGCTTGGGGGAAAAGAGGTGCTTCCTGCTGGCTATCTTGAAAAAAATCTTTGAAGACATAGATCCTCATTGAAAGATTGGCATACTATATGATGTAGGCTGCTCGTTGCATAAGTTTCTTAAGCTGGTGAGTGTCTCACTTTTTATCTTTGTTTCTTACTGGTGCTAATATTGAGCTGTAACATTGAGGGACTTCTTTGCTTTCCGATCAAAGAAAGATCTGGTCCAATTTGGGACCTCGGTATTCCATGCTTATGTGCATGATTGGAAATGTCAAGTAGAATATAGGGTGGGGCCTATTGGATGGCAAAGGGTTAGAACGCCTCTGGTTATCTCTCTCCCCCCCTGTGTGATCCCTACAATAAGCATCTCACAATCATTGGTTAGCCGCTCTGTTGCATTGCTGTACATTTCAAAATGCGGAAGGACGGACCACTCTTAGTAAGCCCGTGAAATTATCAGATATATAATTGAAGGGAAGACTGGCTAAGCTCTCTTCTGGTTACAATTAGATGGATGCGTAATAAGTTCAGTGCAGCAAAGAAGCCAAAGGAATTCTATCCGACTTGCTACAACACCGGAATCCATTTTCGAGTGATGGTAGCCACTACACCCTCCAATACTTCATGGGTCAATGGCAGCATCAAGTCACCCACCTTGCTTGAGTAACCGAAGAAGACACCCAGCGCCAATTGGCTCTCACGAAACTGCTGGAAAAAGAGGAGGTGTTGGGCACACTTCGGTTCGTTTTTTGCTTGATTATCAATTGAATATTTCTGGAACTGATGGAATGTGATGTCCGGGACCATAACCTACAGGCAAGCTTTGGCAAGGAGAGACTGGAATATCCCCGCCAACCTCATTGAACAAATTGTACAGGAAATTGACTCGGCACAATCTTGTCAATGTGAACTCGCTAATCAGTTGGGCATTCTCTACAATGAAGGTACCACAGATGGTATGTTATTTGACTGGGTCTTTAACTACCGTGTCAATTTTCATCTAAAGTTCTCAAATTCACCAATAATTGTTTCTAGTCGAGAGGGAAAAGAAGCAGTTGCTTGTGTGGAGCTCTAAACGCAATTTATATGCAAAATTGGTTGAGATTATGGGAGTCTGACAGCCAATCACCAGCTCACAGACACGGGGCCAGAGGGTTGGAACTCGACTAAAAGAGAAGATCTTCGAAGCCATTAAAAAACACAAAGGCCTGGTCCTCCGGGCAATCACCAAGTACCATGAACAGTACAAAGCTTATCTGAAGGTATACAAACCCACAGCTCTTTCAGATCCGTTGTGGGATCTGTTTGTAACAATGAAGCTAGACAATTCCTTTTGGAATGAAGCTCATCACTATCATTCACATGCCCCATGGGCTGTCTCAGCAGAAGTACGCCAAGGTGTGATGGCTTGTCTGATGGTAGATTGAGCCAAAGAGGAGCTTGACTTTGTCTCCCAGGAATTGGGTCGGGCAATGCCTTGGGCGGTTGAACTTCACTCTAACCTGGAAGCACTTGCTGGTCAAATTCGTGAGTGTTTTTGTCAATTCAAGGTTGGAAAAAAATGTATAATGTCTGAGGCTGACCGACTGGCAGTCAGATGCTTTGCCTGACAACTTGGAGGTGGAAGTAACATCGGCTCGAGTCGGAACCTTAGGCTTGTACACAGGGCAGCAAGTGCTGATGTTTGAGTTATTCATGCAGCTGAAAGAGTATCACAATATGATGCAGTGATGGGCCCCAGATGTTGAATGGCTCTGGCAAAAAACACGAGGATCTGGCCCCTCACATGCATGGTTTGACATAATCCAATGGATTAGTCAAAGAATAAGCAACCGGAACAATGCCGAGCCAGAACATGAAGAACAAGATATTGATGAAGCTCGCCAAGAACAAGATGTGGATGAAGCTTGGCAGGAGCAAGCTTTCTTGGAAGCTGCTGAGGATGGGGAGTTAGCTGATGATGGAAATGTTGAGATGGCCATTCTCAAAGGATGGGAAACTGATGTTGACTAGCATCATCAATGGCATAATTCTTAACTTTTGTTCTCATTTTTTTATTGCAAAGTTGGTTTTCTTCCTTTTTGTAATGGTTGGATGTAAATTATTTCATTGGCATCTTATGAAATGTGAGATGAGAAATGATAGAACAAGAGATAAGAAACGGTACAACAAGAGATGAGATGCAAAACAATACAACAAGTGATGGGAAATGATACAAGCGGGGATCACACTTTCAGTTGGAGGAAGTCATAATGGACCAAACAAGTAGTTTGTGTTGATCAGGTTTATTTTTGTCCACTTGCTTTGTTTGTGTTTTTGTCCAGTTTCTTTTGTGTTTTTGTTGTTTATGCAGATTGGGTAGTGTTATTGAAGGAAGATGGAAATTTTCAAATGATGGGGTGGAATAAACTGGGTTGATGCTATTTTCTGAGGATATGGGTTTTTGTGAAAGGGTTTTTATATGTAAAGGTTTTTTTGTGAGGGTTGGAAGAGCAGAGAGGGGACTTGGGGCAGGTGAAATTCAGTGGGAGGTTTGAAAGTTGAGAGGCCAGAGCAACAGTGGGTCGCTACACTACATGGCCAATAACTGTTAGTGTAGCAGTGTATTTTTTTCCACCAGGAATTGGTTAGCGTTAGTTGAAATCCCATCCCGCTATGCTAACAGGTAACATAGTGGGGTTTTTTTTCTAAAGAAATTCTGTAGCGTTAGTTGTGATTATTCACACGCTACACTTAGGAGTAGTGTAGCTTTTCTCCTGCTAACACAATTTCCCCAAATCTGTAGCATAGCTATTGTCCCACTAACAGGATTTTCCCAAATGATTAGTGTAACACTTTTCCAACAAATATTTAGCATAGCTAGTCTGAGACTATCATGAAATAACACCCCAGCTAACATAAATCAAGTTTCAACTAACAATACAACTAACCACACAATTAACAATTGACCTAACAAATCAACCAACAACACAACTAACAGTTCAGAAAAAAAAAATTAAGAGCCACTGATACATTCCTGAGTCCTCTAAATGTTACACTGGCATAGGGGTCCAGAACACCACTTTCAGTGGTTGCTAAACCACTAGACCAATATTACTGATATTTGCTAAATGAAATTAAAGAGAAGTTTTCTTTTTACTTTTGCTTGCATCTTTCATTCACCACTTTCTTTGCTAAATTTCTGTTACTGATTCAGCAGGTAGTCCACCATACACTTTTCAAGGTCCAGAAATCAAACCATCCTGCAGTAACAGTAATTCATCAAGAAAGGGTTAAGTGAAGAACAAGCAAAGTTCAAAAGAAAAAGTAGTGATTGTCAGTAAATCAGTAAATTGTAGATAACAGAGAGAAAAAACTATACTGGTTGTTTTGAACAGCAATGGTGGTGTGAGAGACACTAAGTGCCCTTTGGTTAACTGAGATCAAAAAGGGACTCTAAAGCCACTGGAGTCTCCAAGTCACCAACATGCTTGTGGTATAACAGGACCCAAAATTCACCTTGGCTGAGGTCAACTGTGGTCCAAATACTATCTTTGGCAGTTTTCAATGGATTTTTGAGGGGGAAGGCTCATTGGAAAGGGAAAAAATCAAGGAAAAAGTATAAAAAAAAATCATGTGAAATATCCCACGGCAAGCCTTTAAAAAAAAGGGATCAAATTTCATGATTTTTGAAGCTTTGCACTTATCAGTTCTCATTTGGTTTCCAGAATGATGACCTCATTGGAAAGAGAAAGTTTCAAATAAAACAATGATTCAGTTTTCATATGGAATGTCACATGGCAAGGCCTGCAAAAAGAGTGTTCAAAATTCATCCTTTTTCAACCTTTGCTCTTCTCAGTTCTCATTGGAATATTGACACAGTGATGGACACATTGGACAGGGAAGAATTCAAAGAAGAAAATGGTTTCATTTTCATTTCAAATACACCACAGCAAGGCCTGAAAAAAGAGTGATTCAAATTCTGCATTTTTGAAACTTTGCACCAAGATATGTCAATTTTGATCCATATTTTTGAAGGCCATGCCATGGGATATTTTGGATGCATATTCCATATTGTTCTTCCTTGATTTTTTCCCTTTCCAATGAGCCCATGCTTTTGAAAATCTATTGAAAACTGCCAAAGATAGTATTTGGACCACAGTTGACCTCAGCCAAGGTGAATTTTGAGTCCTGCTATACTTAAAAGATGTTGGTGACTTGGGTACTCCAGCTCAGTTAACCAAAAGGCACTTAGTGTCTCTGACACCATCATTGCTGTCCAAAGCAACCAGTATAGTTTTTTCTCTCTGTTATCTACAATTTACTGATTTACTGACAATCACTACTTTTTCTTTTGAACTTTGCTTGTTCTTCACTTAACCCTTTCTTGATGAATTACTGTTACTGCAGGATGGTTTGATTTCTGGACCTTGAAAAGTGTATGGTGGACTACCTGCTGAATCAGTAACAGAAATTTAGCAAAGAAAGTGGTGAATGAAAGATGCAAGCAAAAGTAAAAAGAAAGTTTTTATTTTTGAATCTAGGAACACAGGAAGGTGCCAAAAATCCAAGCAACACTACTGATTCAACAATATTTTTTTTTTGCCTTCAACTACTCACCCTCTAACCACTATGCTAAGTAACAATACCCTTTGACATTGTAGTTTCAATCATTTTCATACAAATCTCTTTTTGGAACTGTTGAGAAAAAGTACTTACACATCAATTATTTGGAAAATTGATTCTGTTTTTAATTTTGCCTTTTGAGACTGTCATTTCTACCCTAGACTTTTTCTTAAAATGTAATTGGTTTTTATTTCTCACTGTTTTAGTAACAGCTATGCTGAGAAAGAGCTACACAATCACCAGCTATGCTAAACTGCTAACACAGATTTCTGGTAGTGTTAGTTGTTTTTCCCTGCCCCAGCTAATGCTACACTACCAACTAACAAAAAATTTTCAGAAGTGTAGTGTAGCTTTTTCCACCACTAACACTGCTAACACAAATTTCATGTAGTGTTAGTTTTTTCGTGGCCCCCAGCTAACACTATGCTACCAACTAACATTTTTTTTTTGAAAAAAAGTTAGCGTTAGTTGGCTGAATTGTGCCGCTAACATTAGTGGTGTGTTAGCGTAGCTTAAAAAGCTAACACTAAGCTACACTAACAATACATGTAGTGTAGCTGACCCATTGTTGGCCAGAGTGGCTCTGATTTTCTGGTTGGAGAACCCCCTCTAGCCTGTCTGACATGTGCATGTCACACAGTCTTCCGACTACCTTTACCTAACACCCTCTGGTGTCCCTCCCCTCGTCTGGACTCTGGATTGGTTGACAAGAAGGGGTCGCTCCTGGGAAGCCTCTGCACCAAGCGCGAAGGAGATGCAGTTGTCTCTAGTAGAACAACAAACCAAAGATATCTCCATTTATGTACGTGATGAAGGAATGTAAGGTATGAAGACCTCACAATTATCATGTTCAAGATGTGGAATATGTTAGAATTGCAAAATGACTCTTTGCTAAAGGGAACCTGCTAGAATGTATCAAGGCATCACACACCGAAGAAGGGTCAAGTCCACTTCAAACATGACAAAAAATCAATGAGACCGAGGCTACAGTACGGCATATGGGAGAAGGCTTTTTGGAGACTATGTACAATGCTTGGACAAAAGTTTTACTCACAACATCTTTCATTGCACGAGTTTAGGACACAAGCCTCAATTCATGGATTGGTTACAGGGGTGTCAAATAGGTTCCCAAGAATGAATATGAAATAAAAAAAGGAAAAATAAATGAATATAGTGTCAAGATTATTTAACTTCTTGCAAGATTTTGGAAAATCTTTAATATTGACCCAACCAAGCCAAGAAAATTGGAGATCATAGTACGGCATGTGATAAGAATGATAAAAAATGAGAATTTTCCAACCCATTTTAAATTGTTTTCTTGAGGAGTGGTGTCAGCCACTGAGGTTACTCATTACGTAACCCACATGAATGCAGAAGAAAAAGCACATTAGTCTGGTTGGCAACTCACACAGCATGCAAACAGAGGACACTTTTTGAAAAGCATCATCTGATGACTTCAGTTGGGCCGTGGGCCGCGACCAGGCACAACATCCCAGACTGGTTGATAACCCCCCCTCAACGTTGAACTTGGATTGCGCAACAAGTGCACCTCAAGTCATCAGATGATGACTATGCATAATTTTCCGCTGTTTGCATGTGGTGTCACCAATTAGACTATGCACCAGACCTAGAGCTCAAGAGTTCAATTCTTGATCTAATCATCATTTATTATTATGATTAAATTAATCTTCTGAATATGATTTACACTAGTGTGATCAAATTCAGAAAATTAAGATTTAACTATATATCTACCCAATAGGCTATTTAGCCTATTGGGTAAATCATTTTCATTCATTTAAATCTTAATCTTGATTCATTGTGAAATCCTATTTCACAAGTGTAGTGTCTTACCCCACCGGATGAGACCACAAACTTTCTTACTAACTAGATTAAAAGGAGTGGAGACTTTCTTATGTCTTCCCACCACCGTGATCACATTCTAGCATACTTGCTGATAGGCTTACACTTGAAAGTACATAGACTTATAAGGTAACTAGGGATATTAATCTAAATTACAAATCTTATCTCTTTTCACTTGAATCTTGACTCTCACCTCTCATCCCAACTTCCTCTGACTTCCATCCCCTTCACCAATCCAACTCATTCATCTCCTTGAATGGGGTCTAATCCGACTAATAGATAAAGCTCTGGCTTAGACTATCCCTGTCTGAATAAGATGAAGAGCCGGAGAGAAACAAGTTTGAGGAATGGAAACAATCTCGACAAGCATTGAGTTGAAAGATGATTTTACGGCCAGTTGGAAGGGGGCTCAGAAATGTGATGTGGTGTCTTGCAATGGCTGATTGCTTAAAATTTTAAGCAAGAAATGTGAGGGCAAGCAAAAACATTAAGGGCCACAAGAAGCCATTTTGGCTTACGTTAACCCCCTATTCACTCTTGGGAACCTATTCCACACCCATGTAACCAATCTCATGAATTGAGGTTTGTGCCCAAACTTGTCCAATGTTTGAGTTGGAAGTCTTGGTTGGCTTGCCAATCACCTTCTTGGACAAGAAACTCTGAAAGGTGAGCACTCACCCTGATTTTTGAAAGATTTATTAGTTCATGATCACTTTTTTTTCCTTAACTTTGATCAGGCAGTTCAATCAGCTTACATAATGTTTACATCCATACCTCTTGAGCAAAGTCAACTCTCTTAACTTGATCAATCGGAGATTTCTCAAAAATTCAAACTCAACAAACACAATGCTACAAAACCTCGTCAACCCAAAGCAAAAAACCGATCTTGGAAAAATCATTTACATAAGGGACCTCATCCAAAAGCTGAATTGGACACCAAAAAAATTCTCATTGCGTTCCTCAAAAACAAACCCACTTCTATTGTGGTTTGACGTGGTTACTGGGGATTTCCCGCTGATTGGACCTCAACTGTAGAGCTTCTATAAGCAATCCTACAGCTGTCAAACAAAACCAGAGGCGACACAGGCTAATCCTCTTCTTTGTTGCGGCAAGCTGAATAGCACCACCTTTAATGAGCGGCAAAGCATGCCTAGAAGCGGGTGGAGGGGGAGGGGGAGGAGTAGTCATTGTGATTCTTAGTTGTAGAAACAAGATTGACTTGGTGGGAATGACCAATCAAAATTATTTATTTAATATTTTTCAAACAGATTTTCACTGTTTATTGATGGATGTAGGGCTCATAAATGATTGAGCTGTTGGGCTATACAACCTCTTTATCAAACAAATGAGAGAGAAATTGAAAAAAAAGCGGTAACCTCTCTCACTCACAACAGGTAACTCGAAAAAGAGAGAAAACAACTTCAAAAAAAAAAAAAAAACAAGAAGAATGTAAAAATAATTTGAGGCGGCCAAATTATACCTAGTATGCAAGCCTTCCAACAACTTCATGGAAGTGGGCTGTAAAGGCATCATGATTTTTGTACAATTGGATTAGTAAAAAAAGTTCATTTCCAGTCAAAACTGAAAATCTCCGCGCACGGGACTTGCGAATCAGGGTGCAAGAAACGGTGGGCTGCTACGCTACACCGCACTTTTTAAAAAAAAAGTTCAGTGTAGTGGCCTTTTTTGAGGCCCGTTAGCAGCCTTGCAGGGCTGCTACACTGCGTTTCACTGCTTTTAGCGGGTTTTTTTCGCTAAAAAGTGCTGTAAAGCAGCAAAACGGCCTCTTTTTTTGAGACAAGGCGCATAGCGATAGCGCTACATCCGCTAAAAGCCAGTGGAAAACCATTAGCCATAGCGTAATTATGCTACGCTACCGCTGCAGGTAGCGTAGCTGGCCCCCCGTTGGTGCAAGCCTCAATTGTTGAGGACAGCTCTGCCGCTTGCTTCTGCTCCTCCAACCAATTAGGCTTTTACAAGCTTGTTTTGTGTCCTGAAATTCTGCAATGAAAGATTTTTTGACTAAAACTTTTGTTCAGACACTGTACAGTGGGTGGAAACAAGTTTTCATTACATTTTGTAGTGCATGCTGGTGCACCTCAAGCCAAGTTGTTTATTTATTTTTTGTCAGCAGTCAAACAATCACCTTAACGACATCATCTCCTGTATTTCCCCATTGTCAGATTGTATTTGTCTTATTTTTGGGACATCCAATGGACCCTTCAATTTAGAAATCAAACAGGCTGAAAGGCCTGTCTGACCAATCAAACAGGCCGTGCAGTGATGGTATGGACAGGCCTTTCAGCCTGCCTGACTGGTCGAACAGGCTGACCAGAACTGCATGAATTGATTCATTGGACCTACTGGTCTGATGAATTGTCGGAACCACCTGTCCGGCATACCCAGTTGGATAAGGAGCCTGTAAGTACTATGACTCAACCAGGGCTTGAACCAATGTGTGTTATAAGATAAAGAAGAGGTTTTATTTCTGATATGAGGGTAGTTATAAAGTGGAGGACTTCCCATAAATTTTACAGCCCCTGCAGACTCTTAATTTGAGCCTATAAAGCTAGATTTTGGCAGGGAAGATTGGCTTTAGCCCTGTAATTTAGACTTTACAGCTCTGTAGATTCTTAATTTGAGCCTGTAAAGCTAAATTTTTATAGGGAAGATTGGATTTAGCCCTGTAATTTAGACTTTACAGCTCTGTAGATGCCCACGGGAAGTCCTCCAGTATGTAAGGGTAGGATATAATTGTAAAACCAAAATATTGAGTGGCTGCTTAATGTAGAGGAGTGACAAGTGGAGTTAAAGGTGATATTTACTGTATTAAATCTGCTGCCAGAATGTGGTGGTGAAGGGAAAACAGCAGGAGGAGAGTCTCCTTATATATACAAATGTGAGGGATTTTACCTACAGGAAAGATGCAACAGGGTACATAGCCATGAGCCCATACCTGCACAGCTTGAATAGCCATCAACCCATTTTTGCACAGCATGCACTGCCATCAGGATGTACTTGCACAGCATGCACTGCCATCAGGATGTACTTGCACAGCATGCAATACAAAGTGGTGTCAGACAACAAAATAGAATGAATATAAGTACATATATGTAAATGAGGGGGAAATATAATTAAAGCTGTGTATATTATGTAATATCTGTAGAGTGGGTACTGAGGTTGGCCAAGTGGGATATATTAGTTGATTATAACTTCCAATCCATTTGAGCTGTGAGTGATCTGTAAGTGGTGACTAGGGTTGAATTTGAGTGCTGGATCAGGTAATTGAGTGAAAATATCTGGTTATATGTGTAACAGAAAACCTTTGAATTTTTACTAGAAAGAATACCACAGTGCAGAAGGCAAAGGCACATCCTGCTCCTAGGTAAATATCTCATCATGTCTCTTCTTGTTATCTCTGCTAGTCATAAAAGCATGTAAATAGAGATGAGGTTGTTGTACCTCATCAACCAGAAGGAAATCCTTGAAATTGATGAAGTACAACTTCCTCACTGACCAGAAGTAATTCCTTCTGGACAGTGAGGATGACTCTCTAATCCTCCAAGTCCAACAGCATATTTGGGAGACAGACTCCCCTTTTTTTCAATTCTTAGATGGACAACTTCCATCCCTGCAGTGGGATTGGAGGAACAACTCTCAGATTAGATGTCAACTTGTTTGTGGGAGTTGTCTGTCCAATCTCTGGAAGTTGTTTTCCCAAATCTCATAAAAAATTGATTGAATTTAGATAGGGAATCAGAAAGGCCAAATTATGTCAAACAAAAATAAAAAAGAAATTTGATTGTGTTAAGTCAGGTTGAAAGAAATGAAGGCTGGTTAGATGAGTGGAGTATACAAGATGAAAACACCAGAACCAATCACCATGAAAAATTATGTGTCACTTGCTATACAAGCGACAGGCTGAGGTACAAAGGCCCCTTTGTACTTTGGGGTGTTGCTTGTATAGCAAGAGACACACCAGTGTTCATGGTGCATTGCAACATTCCACAATCTTGCACCCAGAATAAATGACATATTTTTTTTGTAGCTCCTCCTTTTGGAGCCATAACATTCATTTGTTGGTACAATGTGATCACATGTTGGTTTTTGTTATCTAAAAAGAAGAGCTCAGAGTCAGAAGGATTGGGCTGTTGAGAAATTTTTTCTTTTTTGATAATTGAAAATAGAATTGTTCTTGATTTGTCAAATGGATATCACAAAAACTTGAACAAACCTCATGATAATCATATTAGGTTAAAATTTGACATAATTTGATATCAAGCTTTTCCATATGCCAAATCATCTCTCCAGTAAGAATTCTGTGACAAACAAGCATGTAACTCATACCAAACGTCCCAAACCATGTCACTGAACACTTTTTCCTTTTCAGATGATGATTTTGAATACAATCAATTCATAATTTAAGGAGAATTATTACCAGGGATGTATGAAAATGGAACATTACAAAAAGAATGAGGTTATCTCTTCTCTTTATTGCTCCATTTTTTCTATTTTTCATTTGGTTCATCACCAAAAACTGACAAAAACTTGACAGGAAGTGACACAGCAATGTACAAAGGGGCTCTGGTGTGTCACTTGTTGTCAAGTAATAAATTTGATTTCACCTCATCATCACCAACCTGCACATTCCAAACCAGACTCCCTTTTCTATCCAAAGCTATCAATTCCATCTCAAAAGCTACATCAAGACCACACAGTTATCATTGGTAAATTCTATACCATTTTAAGAGATCCATCAGGAAATTTCCATAGATTTCTAACTTGTTCAGATTGGTCTAAAACATCTTGATCACAATGTGTAAACCCAGCCAGTAAAATTCATGGTTGAAGTTCTCAAATTTTACCAGGCTATTTTCAAGCTAGGAAATCTAACTTACCTATCTGGCTACTCATAGACACTGCAAAAGCCAATCCATTGGACAAGTCAGTCTAGCAAGTGAAAGGACCAAATTTGCCCAAAAAGTCTAGCAGGGCCCCCCAGGCTACCAAACTCTTTGGAAAAATTCAGTCCAAGCACTTGTTGGACTGGCTTTTCCAAGGAGTTCATTTTTGCAGTGAGAATATTTTCACTTTTGCTATTTCTCCTGAAAAATAGCCCCAAGAGAAGAAATGATACAAATTATAATGGCTCAAATTTAGTGGCCTACCCAAGATTCTGAGGCATCTGATGATAGAACATGCTGGAGTCACCATATTCTCATTTTCATCATTACATAACTCATACTTAAGATTTCTAACAAGCTAGGGAAGTTTATTTTCATGATACATTAACACAAGAAAAGATAACTATATGGAGCCTGTATGGGTTGAAGCGATTGTTGATAGTGAGTAGGTGTCTGTGTGACGGTTAAGTTAGATCATAAGATATGTTATGTAGGTTATATAGCAAGATAACCAATTATTTACAACTAAGTTCGACGGGTCAAAAAATGGATTCGGTGCCATGTGGCCTAGTGTGGTTGCAGTGTTTCTGATTTTCATTTATTTTTGGCTGAGCCTCACTTAAAACATAGTAAAGGGTCTGGTGACAGATATTTTCAAGAGGAAGACACTCTGCGCATTTTACTTACGGTACATACACGGGGGATGTAACGTGAAAAGACGAAGCAGGGGCAGTTCCAGTTTCTCCCCAACACGGCGGTTCCGTGACGATCAAAAACCTGCTGCCTTGAGGACATCATTGATTCGATTCCATTCGGCCAGCGCTTCTTTTGCTCTGCGGGCTTTAATTTGCTCTGATTCAATCCTCTCCTCTTCAGACACAGGAATTTGTTCATATTGCTTGCGGAGGGATGCACGCGAGGAGCTGCGTGATACGACCCGTTTGATCCAAGATGCGGAGGAGGTTCGGGATCTTGATTGGCACGGCGCAGGCGTCACACGCGGATCTGTTCCATCTTGGAAAGGAAAGTGTTCAACATACGGTGGTGGAGGGGTCGGTGCACGCTTCGCACGTTGAGGAGCTGATGGACCCGTGGAGCTTGGGTTCGTAGGAAAAGTGATACTGGTGGTCGGTGGTGGCACCGTGTGAGAGCGGGGAGGTACTGCCGAATGACTTGAAGTAGATACAGGAGACATCGATTGGGCAGGTGTTGGGGGGGAAGAATAAGTAAGAACAGATGGGATTATAGGCGAGGTAGCATCGGCTGCATCCAGTTGATAAAGGTCGATAGCAGCTTTGGTTTTCTCCTGCTTGGAAGGGTTTGTTGCAAGAAGATGGTTGGGTGTTGAGCGCCTAGTGCGGGAAGCCGTTTGACGACGACTGAAGATGGAAGACATTTTATACACAAACTGCCAGCAAAACATGGGAGGCCGTTAGCATGATATCATCAGCGCGTGCAGTCAGCAGAGCCCCAGCACTAACCTGAGCTGTAAATCACCGCGGAACTGATGCTTATTTGTCCTTGGCGTAGAAAGCTGCCTAAACAAAGCGCCAACCGACAGTCGTACCACTTGTTTAGCTAGCTAAAGACTAGACGTTGCGGGCAGTCCAGCATGGGTCTTGATTAGCACCAGACGATGAACAAGGATCATGGCTAGATTAAATGCACCGATGATAAAAACTTGCCGGAGATATATAAATATGCACAGGGACGAGGAAAACCTGACTGAGCTGTGAGAATCCCTGGATAAAGCGCGGCAGTCACAGAAAGGCAGTTCAGCCAGGATATGCGCCAAGAGTAAGGGATGTTGAGCGGTGGAAGACGGAGTTCTCACTTCTGGCCGAATGCAAAGACTATTTATAAACAACTTTTTACGAGAATGAGCTCCTTCGAGCAAACACCAGTTCGAGTCGATGAGCTTGGTGTATGCCTCGTATAACCTAGTCGGAGAGGAAAAGCAAGGTGATGTTAGAAATTGAGTCACTACGTGGCCTTTCACTCCCGTCAAAAAGGCAGGTCATCAATACGCTCAGTATGTGTGTATCGCATATGAGTCGTCTATTTTTTTCTCATTTTTTTACTCGAAGAAAGCACCCGAGGTCATATGTTGTATATTCAATTCACATTTCTGGGTTCCTTTGGTAATTAAAAAAGTTTGTTAACCAGAGGCTGATATTTATAAATATGTAATCTAACGAATAACGAATTCATGTCTCATCGTTACCGTAAGATATCGGACGAGGTTCAGTTTCCATACACACAACGGAAACACCCAGTCCCAGTCTCCAGATCATTGCCCAGACTCCAGGACTACAAACAAGGTCGTAACTCAAAAGCTGTGCACAATTTTGTGGACACACGTGGATATCGCGGCCCGGCTCTGAAGTCTAGGACCGGGTCGTATACTGTTCGTACATATTACAAAAGGATGTATGTTGAAGGTTGCCCTTTCTCCAAGTCTGGCATGGATGACCACGCCAGTTCCTCGCAGATCATCAACTCGCACGTTCGTACGTCATCTGACTTTCATCCTCAGCCGACAAGTAACGCAAAGAACTGGGCTGAAATACCTTGGTCGAGTTGTAAGCCGAGTTAACATTGGTTTTTGGCTGCTGGCACATCTGGCTACCGTACTGAGATTCGGGCCCTGGCCAAGCTGAGGATCTGCACTCAGGCAAATGGCGAAGCATCTCACTCCCACCTTCACAAGATCAAGTGTTGATTTGAAGCATGCTAGAATCTCGATTACAGCCTGGGATTGAAATAAAACCCTTGGATACTTGAAGTAACAGCTAAATTTGAGAAGCGCAATCAGAGACTGGATCGAGCCGAGCTGACAAGCAGACAGTTTGCACCCGGGGTGCGGGGAAAAGCAATCTACTACCCCATTCTTCTAACTAACAATGCCCGATGAAACACTTACGGGGACAAACTGGGCCCAGGTTCATTCCAGAGGTTACGATTTCATGGGCAAGTGTTAAAATCTGTTTGGGCTCAGCCCCATGTTTACTTTGAAGCTAGGCTTTGATGGTCCAAATTGAATCTTGGGGCTGAGTGGGGATGTCAAAACAGGGCAAGGCACATTTGCATGTAGCCCTTCCCAACATTATTTCCACTAGTTTTGTGTCTGTATGTAGACATAAAGCCAGTCTATAAATGATAACTTTAAGAAAGCAGTTTAAGATCACCAAATCAACCACTAATCCACCAAATCGTCCAAAATAGATTGGATAGCAATTTCTGGGAGAAATTGAGGTTTGTGGAACATGGGTAAAAGATACAAGGAGATTGAAGTGATGAAGATGGTAAAATTAGCATGAAAACCAACAATACAGGAAATTTCTACTCCACAAAAAATGATTTATCACTTGATTCTAAGTGATCATTCATTTTGTGTAGTGCTACTTGGACAGGCACATTCCAGAAGGTGTCAGAAAGGCAGCTTCTAACCATTTTATGGCACCTTGGTTAGCAAAATTGTCAGGAAGACTCTGTTTGAAAAGTGCTTGGAAAACATGAACCAGGCAAATACTTTATGCAAAATTTTTATGAAGGACTTTGGCTTGTATTGTTTATATATTGGTAAGAGTAGCAAGAGAATAAGATTTATTCTGTTCTAATTCAAATTTGCACTCTTGCATGTCACTTGTTGGCAACTGATCATAGTTTTTTTATGGTGCTGTGTCCATATTTATTCTTACAGCCTTCATTAAATGTCTTCCAAGGTTTCCTTTAACAAATCCTGCAACATTCATGACATTTATTTTGGGAGTTGTCCAAAAAATCCCAACTCTGTTTGGGGAGTTTTTTGGCCAATTACAATTCAATAAAGATCTGGAGTTTTTTCCACATTATTCTTTGGTTTTAAACCAACGATAAATCAGGTGTTCTCAAGTTTCCAGGATCTTTAAGCAGAATGGTTGAAATTTATTGAGGATCAGGGGTTTGGGCCAAATGGCTTAGAGTAGGAAAAACAGATTTGACTGCAACTTTTGATTTCCTTGAGGATGTCATACCAAACTATAATATCAAGTATATCAACTTGTTATTGAAATTCAGTGAAGTTTTGAGCATGTTTGAAAAGCAGCTTGGAAAGTTATTGAGGATTTGTGTTGTGGGCCAATGACAAATGGGTTAAAGAAGAAATTGCACACAAGTACAACTCAGGACATACTGAACCAAATCCCAAAGTTCCAGCAGTTTGAATATTATGAGAACATTCAGACAGTTAGAACTGTAGAATTTGGTTCAGTACATCTGAGTTGTACTTTTGTGCACATTTCTCCAGACAGTCAAAATATGTGCACACAAGTACAACTCAGGACATCATGAACCAAATGACACAGCTTCAACAGTTGGAATAATCTTTCTGATAGATAAACAGAAAATTCCAACATCTGGAACTTTGTAATCCGTTGCAGTATGTCCTCAGTTGCACATTTCTCCAGACACTCAAAATATGTGCACACTGGTGCAAGTCAGGACATACTGGACCAAATTGCACAGTTTCAGATGTTGGAATGATCTGTTTGACTATCAGAAATAACATTCCAAAATTGGAACTGTTGAAGCTGTGTCATTTGGTTCATGATGTCCTGAGTTGTACTTGGGTGCACAGATTTTGAGTGTCTGGAGAATTGTGCACACAAGCACAGCTCAGGACAAACTGAACCAAATTACACAGTTACAACTGTTGGAATGTTCATTTTATCTATAAGAAAGAAAATTAAAACAACTGGACTGTTTAAATTGGCTCAGTATGACCTGAGTTGTAGTTTTGTGCACATGTTTTGAGTGTCTGGACAAATGTGCACACAAGTACAACTCAGGACATACTGAACCAAATTCCAGATTTAAAAATGCTGGAATGTTCTTTCTCATAGTTAATAAGAACATTACAATATATGGAACTGTGGAATTTGGTGCAGTATGTCCTGTGTTGTACCTTGTGTGCACAAATTTTGAGTGTCTGGAGAAATATGAAAAGAAGTACAACTCAGGACATAATGCACCAAATTCTGAAGTTCCAGATGTTGGAATGTCCTGTTTAACCGTTAGAAAGAACATTCTAACCTTTGAAAATTTGACTGTGGAATTTGGTGCATGATGTACTGAGTTGTACTTGTCTGCACATATTTTGAGTGTCTGGAGGAATGTGCACACAAGTACGACTCAGGACAAATTGAATGAAATTACACAGTTCCAACTGCTGGAATGCTCTTTTGAGCTATGAGAAAAAACATTCAAACAGTTGAAACTTTGGAATTTGGCTCAGTATGTCCTGAGTTGTACTTGTGTCCAATATTTTCTTTAACCCATTTGGCCCACAACCCGAATCCTCAATAACTTTCCAAGGTTCTTTTTAAAAGTGCTCAAACCTTCACTGAATCTCAGTAAAAAATTGATATACTTGCTATTATAGTTGGGTCAGGCTAAATGCACTCCAAAGTTTTACTACATGCACTCCAACTTTTTGGAGTGGACACTTGCCCACTCCAAAATAATTGGAGTGGACACTTGCCCACTCCAAAATAATTGGAGTGGACACTTGCCCACTCCAAAATAATTGGAGTGGACACTTGCCCACTCCAAAAACATTGGAGTGCCACTCCAAAAATTGGCCATTTTTGGAGTACATAAGATGTGCACACCAGAGGGAAAAAATATATTGGAGTGCACAAAGTGCGCACTCCAAATACTCCCAAAAAAATCTGAATGCACTCCAATTTTTTCCTTTTTGTACTCCGAGGTTGAGCCCAGGACTTGAGGGATACTACAACATTGGTTTTTGGTGGGGAGGAAGCTGACATGTTGTTATGTGTATCTCTATCTCTATCTGATCTTAAAAAGTGTGGGATATGAGGTGATTGAGTTAGAATGTGAGCTTCCTGAGGGGGTGTTGGGACTTCCTGGCTTTTTTTGGGTGTAACTTGCAGTGGGTTTCAGGGTGTGCACTCCCTTCACTCCAAAAGTATTGAGGTATTGGAGTGCACAAATTGAAAAATTATTTTGAAATTGGTGTGCACAGGATTTGCACACCAAGAAATTGGAGTGCACAGTCTGTGTACTCCAAGAATCTGTGGGAATTTGGAGTGGACAAGTGTTCACTACAATCTTTTTGGAGTGAACACTTGTCCACTCCAAAAAAATTGGAGTGAACACTTGTCCACTCCAAAATGGAGTGCACGTAGGAAATCATTGGAGTGCATTTAGCCTTACCCATTATAGTTTGGTATGATATCCCCAAGGAAATCAAAATTTGCAGTCAAATCTGTTTTTCCTACTCTAAATTTAAGCCATTTGGCCCCAAACCCACATCCTCAACAACTTTCAAATCTTCTGCTCAAAGATTCTGGAAACTTCACTTAATTTAAATGTTACGTGTATTTCCGAGGAAATCAAAAGCTACAGGCAAGTCTGTTTTTCCCACTCTAAGCCATTTGGGCCAAAAGACACACCCTGAATAACTTTCAAACCTCCAGCTTCAGCATGCTCAAAACTTCCCTGAATTTCAATAACACTATGCTATTGTTGCTATTCAATTCTAGTAAGATGTTTCCAAGGCACTCAAAAGTTATATGCAACTCTTTTTTTCCTACTGTCAGCCATTTAATGGCCCAAAATACATATCCTGAATAACTTTCAAAGATCCTGCTTCAATGTGCTCAAAACTTCACTGAATTTTTGATAATACTTTAGGCCCTGTTTGGCACCATCATAAAAATGGGTGTAATATTGAACACTTAATTCAATAAATACAAAACTTTTGGCACAAATGTAATAAAATTAATTTAGAATGAAAAAAGGCTTCCTTCTTCTGTATTGAAAAGATAAAAGTCCATATATTGGACTCTCTCTAGGGCTATAATAGCATTATTAACTTTTATATCTGTTTCAAGTGTAATATTGATATTGTGATGCTAATGACAGACTCACATGCCCATTCTGATGTCACAAATGATGAAGCAGGTAGCACTCTTCATTTCTATTCCAATTTTGTTATATTTGTGCCAACAGTTTGGCCGTTATTGAATTAAATGTTCAATATTACACCCATTTTTATGATGGTGCCAAACAGGGCCTTATTCTTCTTGCGATTTAATTTTGGTATAATATTACCAAGAAAATCAAAACCTACACTCAAATTTGTTTGTCATTTGGACCAAAACTCACATCCTCACTAGCTTTCAAATCTTGTTTTCAAACATGCTCAAAACTTCCACAAATTTCAATTCTTGGTATGATATTTCTAAGGAAATCAAAACGCTACATAAAGGCTGCTATCATTGAAAAATAATCTGTCCCATTCAAACTAATTTTTCTCAACTTTTCTTCCCTCTGGGACTGGTTGGTCCTGTTGGATTAGTCAATCCCGTATGTAGTACTTATTGTATGCTTGTACCCAGTTATGCTTATATTGAGCCTCCCACTACTACTGAGTTCCCGGACTGTCTCTCCATCTCCATTGACTCTCACTGAATCAATATCATATATTTATCATTGATGACTTACCTCTTGTGAGTCCCAACCTCAGTCATTGTTTCAGTCCCTGGCTGTGTCCCTCAACAGGTTATGAGACCCTTTTTAGTCTTGCTCTTACATACACTTGACTTCCTCTTATTCATTAAGAGTTCCTTGGATACACCTTGTCTTTGCTAAGCTCAATCATTCCGATCTGCTTGAACCATGTAAGCTAGGTCTTGCCAGCAAGCCCTCCTCAAAGCTACCGCATGTCAACTGCTGGCAGTTGAAGCAGATTTTGTTGCAGTGAATGTAAACTAGTCTACAATGAATTCAAAGTAATAGGACTCACAACCCCAAAAGTTCTTCTGAAATCTGACTGTTTTGTTCAGCTACATGGTAGTTGGACAGTGGAGCCTGTATTACTGGCCGCTGAGCAGCATGCAAAACTATAAAAATCATTCTGTGGGCTAACAGTCTATGATAAAGATGAATGAGTTGATTTATACATTCAATGGGCTGGATATACAATAATAATTTGGTGGCAGTTTTGGGGATGTTGTCTTACAGGAAGAATATAGCCAAACCAAGACCTTCATATTTCTAGCTTTGTTTCCTAGTCATTTTATTTTATTTTATCCAGACCATCACCACACAGCTATACTCAATTAAATTGTGTTGCTGTGGGCAGGTTTATAATCATGATAATTGATCATAAAAAGGTTTTTCTTGAAGAAAATATTTCATAGAATTGCTGTGATTCTAGCTCATGTCCAAGAAATTCCAATGTTTGTTGATGGATGTTGTACATAATACTGTTATGTAGATTTGAAAATTGGGGGTGTGAAAGGCTAGGGTGTGTATGCGAGTGTCACAGCCCTCTTTTTATAGCCTTGCAAGGGCACAAGGTTCGAACAAAACACACTTCTTCTAATCCACTACAACATTATATCATCAGCACTGCAAGCTAGTTAGCTTGGTAAGATAGATAGTTAGATATAAGATGGGACTCAAACATCGCGAGTTTTTATCTGGTTCGCGAATCTTTGGTTGTAGTAATTGTCGTACTCATCTGGCAACAATCGATAATATGATCTCCAGAGTAAGTTATAAAGCACTCCAAAAAAAAAAAGTAGAACAACCCCCAGCCGCTTGTGACTGAAAAATAACTTGGTTTATATAGCAATTTAACGGACAACATGGACGTGCCTATCTGTTTACGACAGCAGTGAATATTAGCTTAGGAGAGGCAGAGGACCGACCGATGACGACGGGTTTACACACGGTCCGAGATATATTTTGTGGGAAGTGTGAGACGACGTTGGGTTGGAAGTACGAGCGAGCATACGAGCAGAACCAGAAGTATAAGGAGGGGAAGGTGATACTTGAAAAGGCACTGTTGGTGGATGTAGTTTGAGTTCGTTGATTTTGTTTGTGTTCGATTTTACAACGGAAACTTTAACTGACTGAGTGTTGCAGTAGTAATAAATAAGCCTGAGATTTAAAAAATAAAATAAAATAAAATAAAATCCAAAATGAAACCACAACAAAAAAAGAAACTGAACTTCAAACAAACAACAACAACAACAACAACAACGACTGCTGACACCGATAAGAAATTCTTGGACTTCGAAGCAAGACTGCCTGACCAAGTACTCGAACTCATACTCAACCATCTTCCTGATCGATTCGGATTCAAAAACATCTTCAGATCAATCAAATCAACCTACGGCTTCAACTACCATCCAACCGATACTCAACCAACCCCCAACCAACTAAACGAATCCGAAGGAACTCACTGGACAACCCCACCCACCTCATTCAGACTCATCAACAAACGATGGGCCAGAATAGGAGCAGAGGTATTTATCTAACTATCTTTAAACTTTACTCAATCAAACCACTAACCAATCGATTACCCATCCATCATCCAGGTCTTCTTCAAACATCTCTCAATCAACTCAATCAACAGATTAGAATCTCTCGTCAAACTATTCAACTCATCAAACCTATCCAATCTAGTCAGAACTATCGTCATCTCCATCAACCAATCAACCAACCAACTCCAACACCAAAAAATCAGAGAACTACTCAGCAAACTCTTCAACTCTCTCTCCGCACTCAGATCTCTCGCCATCCGAGGCTGCTCTCCTGGTGTCCTCTTCCCAGCACCACTCCAAATAAATCAACTCTTCTTACCCCAATCGATCATCCGTTTCGCTATCCAATTTCGCTCCCAAGAAGACTCTGCCCTACTCAGCTCTCTCAACCCTATAATCACTAACACTCCTACTCAATCACCATCACCATCACCATCACCATCATCACCACCACCATCATCTTCTTCTTCTTCTCCATCACCCAACACTCTCCCAGACCATCCTCGATCATCTACGAGAACTCAAAAGTTAATCCAACTGCATGCTGCCGAACTAAACCTTTTATTGGTCTGTCTGCCCAACCTACGCTCACTCCATCTCTCCAACTTCCGCTCTCAACCTCAACGACCCCTATCTCGTTATCTACCCGGATCACTTGATCATCAACCTGAAAACGGGAACCAAAAATGTCCATTGGCTTGCTCCTCAATCCGATCCTTAACACTCTCCGACTGTGAACTGTCGGATAGTGATGCACAATTCATCGGCACTAGATTCGTCGGACTCGAGCACCTCACCATCTCAAATCAATTCATCACCCACCAACACATCTCCTCTATCAACCATCTTCTCTCGTCTACCAAACAAACCAAGGATGATCGATTCCTCAAAATTGACGATCAAGCCGTCCGTCGATTAGCCGACAACCTAGAATTTCTTTCTATCAACTTGACCGATTTCAAATACGACCCCTCCCATCTGATCCTGCCTACCTCCCCTCGAGTCGGAGCGGATCGCAGTAAGTCTAGTGGGATCTCGTCGACCCAAGTAGCCTCGAATCTATCGAACAGATATCCAGAACTAGACATCAGTAACCTCAAAAGACTCAAAGAAATCAGACTACGAACGCCAACACGAGTGCGATTAACGGACGAAGACGAGGATGCTAGAGAAGAAGAAGCGAGGACTAGATTGGGGAGTTACAGGGACTCAGAAGACGGGCCGGTGGGAACACTCGAACGAATGGCCGTCGATGCTCGGCTACTTTTTGAGACCTCATCAGCCGACGAGCTTTGGCAAACGCTGACCAAAACGCACAACTTGGAACGACTGACGATTGTCGATGACCCGATCCATCTCCCGATCCGATGGAGAGTCCCAGACGACCCGGCCCCTCCTCCTCCCCATTCCCTCTCTCCTTCCTCTTCTGTCCTTGGTCATCCGTTCTCCCTCGACCCCCATTCTCCTTTGTGGCTTCGCAAATTACACTTCCAATTCTTTGCCTGGAATCAGGGCTTCCAATGGACCTCCTCTGATTCTTTCCTTCCTTCTCCTTCTTCTTCGTCTTCTTCTTCTACCACTGCCACCACTACTAGTGCTGTCCCTATCTTCCCTTTTTAACTGTCCTTGTCCTTGTTGTTGTTGTTGTTGTTTTACACTTTGTTGGGTTGTAAGATCATTTCTCAAAAACTATAAAAATAAACTCTAAAGAGAAATTTGTATCATTTGCTTTTGTTGATTCTTTCGCAGTCATATCAATCAATCAATCAATCAATCAATAACTACCCCCCTTACCCTTACAAAAACCACTTGCCCACAAAAAAACAAAGAATGACATTCGTGGCCCTTATTGACCAGGGACATTTACAACAAACTGCACATCAACCTTGGTTATATGTTACACACACAACTCTTGCCTTATACACTGAACGTACCTCATCATCCAACCGGTATGTAAACAAAAAAACAATCCACCATTTTTTTTGTTTGTAAACTTGTTACATAGTTATCCCACCAACCTACCCTACCCCATTTTTAAGTTTTGGACCCTGTAGTGATTGATGACAATTTTTTTTTAATCTCATAAATCTGATGGGCTTCTATGTATGTACACATTTGATACACATCCCTATTTTGGCTTTTCCATGGGCACATATTTACATATAATCTAAAGATGTTTTTTTTTTTTTTGAAAACTGATGGAAAAAAATCTTTCAAGTAGTTTATAGCGGTCTGTTTGTCCTGATTTCCTTGTACATATAATTTAAGTGGGTGGACATATCATCAGAGAAAGAAATCAGTACAATTAACTTTCATGTGATCTGTGTTGATTTTTTGTGGTACATAAAATAACCCAAACATTGATGAGTAAAACTAATAAGGAAATTAGTGATTTGATGTGATTTATCTGTATTAATCAATGTGTAAGGTCCAGTGACAAATCATGAAAGCTGTTAGCTGTTAGCTCTTGAAGCTACTAAGGGCAGTGTAACCCCAAAACCGTGGCTGACATGAGCTAGACCATTGATATTATCATTCATTTTTGAGAATGAGGGCCTCAGGTAAGACATACTACTAGTGTGCATACAATCACTATCCTGGCCCTGTTTGGGAGCAGCAATATATGACGGCTGTGATATTACGCTTCATACATGAACTCCTAGGTGACATCTGCTCAAGGCCACCAAAATTCAACCAGATGTCACTGTCATACAACAGACTCAGCACTAAGGATCTCGCAGTTGGATCTTCCTTACATTTACTAAGGTTGCTTTTCTACCCTACTTCATGACCTTAGCAACTTTCAAGCTTTTGGTTAATCCTTGGTTTGCATATCATATCACATGTATATGCACCCTCAGCAATCTTTGGTGCTCTCCTAAAAGTTATTTTCAAACTTTGAAGATTCAAAAGCACGTTGCTTTAGTTATGCAAACAAAGACAAGACCAATAACCCTCTTACCGGTCTTCCCTGTTTTGGCATTACTTCCTTTTCCGGATTCACATATTTCCTCTTTGAACTTGGGACCTTCAACTCGCACAGTCCTCAAACTTGGAACTTCAATTCACCCACTGCACTTGAAAATGCTTGGTCCTTCAGTCATGGACTTGCCCTGGTTGCCTTAACTCAGAAGCTATGACCTCCCTCTTTCATTTCTTCTACTTTGACCCTATGACCTCATCTCTTGTTTGAACCCATGCCATAAATGTCAGAGGGGATCTCTATTGTGATTGCCTTCTGAATGTAAGGTCTGGACTGAAGGGTCCCAGAAGCAGCTCTCAGGGTAATTACAGCCTGGGCTAGCCACGCCTTTCTCCAAAAGGAGCTGGTAGAGTACTTTCTACTAGTCAACAACTGGGGCGGAAGAGTTAGGAGAGAAGGGGTGGAAGAAGAGGGAAAGGAGAGTCTTACCTGAATGAGACTATCCCAAGGAAAAGGATGTGAGAGTTAAGGGTTTCAGAGAAAAGGAAAATAAAGGGATAAGGTAAGAGTAAAGGCCACAATCACAGGAGAATTGACTATGGTCAATTGTCAGTAATTTTTGTTTGGCTTGATTTTCCTCTTGGCCTGAAGGCCTTCTATTTATGAGGCAGATCCGCCCGGATCTGGCTCTACATATATCCTTCTGATTTCTTCCCGGCCACTCCTTAAGTGGCCTTGTGGTGCCCTCTTCCTGAGTACCATTCCAGTACTCAGCCACCTTTGTTTGACAAATTAGCTGGGATTCTCAGAACGAGTGGGACCTCCCCTTGCTAATCACAGCCCTTCTGCTGTTTGTTGTCTATTCTCAGCTCTGTCCTGACTAGCGGGGGGTTGACACCTTTGTAGTACTGGTTGTATCTCCTATGTAAACTGTTGACTTCTATGCTTTCCATCTTTCCTTATCAAAATAAAATTATAGTTTCCAGCATAAATTGATTTCGCCTTCTTTGAGCCTTGCCATTGTGAACCCTTTCAGTGTCCTACTTTAAATCCCGCTGAGCCTAGTAACTCTTCTTCGAAACAAAGAAGACCTTCAAACAGTCAGTCCCCTATTTGAACTATCTCCTTTCCTTTCCTTCCTTCAATAGTGCCCACCCGTCCTTGTACAAGACGCCGTGTGACAGTCACCAGCAGCCTCAATATCACAGGCGCCCGCTGTGGTAATCTCACAAGCATCACCCATTTTAGCAACATACTTAAAATGGCCCTACGTGAACCGGGCTAATGTTTACCAGAAGCTAGTCTCATGACTAGACCTTTGTAACCTAAACTTCTGCAATAAAAAATTGTGCCAAAGAGTGTAGGACATATAAGGTGAAAATAAATAATTCCTGCACTGCCAACATGAATGGCTCAGTTGTAATGTACAGTCTATGTCTTTGGATTGCATTGTTTTCTTTAGTCATGTAACATCCTAAATGTATTGAGTATCCATGACATTAGTTGGGGGCACCTTGACACTGGAAAACGATCAGCCAGTAACCTTGAACTGTTGGTCCCTTGCTGGTTACTGAGAACCCTCCACAAAAAATAAAGAAATGCTCAAAACTACAGTCCAATATCTGTCGAAGAACTGGATAAAGCAAAACCTATCGGTTGATAGCCTATACCAAAGATTTTGCCTTCAACCCCGCAATAGGGATTGAGGCATCATGAGCCGTCGGTCCGCCAATGACCCGGGTAAATCCTATCGGACTAAAAATCTATAGACCTACCGGCCTTCCGATTGAGAGGGCTTTTGTTAAGCTAGTCTCCCCATTCCAGTATTCATTAACACCTCTTCAAGGCCATCTATTGCGAAATCACAAAGCATCAAATGGTCAAAACAAAATCGGAAGTTGCGAAATCTCCTGCGTGCGGGACTCGTCGCGCCGGGCAGGTTATGGGGGGGATCTGCGTTTTCGCTTGTTCTGTCCGGTAAGATTAATTCGCAATCCTTTGCCTGTCAGCCGTGCTCTCTTATCGGGATGCTATGTAGTTTGATTTTCCCATAAACAGAAGTACCAGTTGTGTCACAACACGCATCAGACTGGAGTCTATGAAAGAGATTTGATGGTGTGTTTCGTCAGACATCCAATTCATGATGTTTCCTTTTGGCCGACATGGCCGAAGCAGATCGTTTTACAAAGGACTAGTTCGCCATACTCGAATTGAAATCCGTTTCAGCTTTCTCTAACGGCTTCTTCCCAACTAGATGGGTTCGATCCAGCTGTAAAATGGCGCCATTCGTTAAGGATTTGTTGTCACCTCGTTGTAGCTCGACACGACGGGGTCGCAGGCGTGTTGATGCTGTGTTGCGCCCGCTCGCAGCGACTTCATCAATCTAATCACGCCATGGAGCGTCTCTGCTCTGAAAACACTCGGAGCAAGAGCCCAGGATACATGTACATTTAGCACCTCGCACACTGGTCTCTTGAAAGCCCCATGACCCGGCACGGTCTTCTTAAATGAACCACATACTTCACCCACGACTCACCTCCCAACATCCCCCCCAGTCATAGAGAACATGCTACAGCTTGCTACAAGGACATGATTAAGAAGACTGGTTCTGGGTTAACCATTGTGCTACTATTCTACCTACTAGGTTTGACAATCGGCAGGCCACTTCTTAGTTTGCTACCCAATGCTTCTCTGAATGAAACCGCAAGTCTTAATGTCAAGCACACACTCTCATCTCCTTCAGGTACCAACACTACAACACAGAATGACACAAATCACCAGGACTGCCTCAAGAGAAGACTGTCACCTGAACTTTGGATGGACCTGAAGATGAATGAGTATTTAGAGAATTATCCCCATGGTGAAATTCTGTCGCTCAAGGTACAGTGCAGGTCTGGCTCATTTGCCCTTCATCCCCTCTTCCACAAACTAATCTAGATAAGGGTTTCCTGCCCTTGCTCAGAATTACGCGGATCGAGTCGGGGCCAATAATTTTAACTTGGAGATTGGCAGTGTGTGTCGAGTCGACCAGGTCAGTCACCTTGTCAAGCGTACATAATTCACGACTGGCGCACTGACCAGCCGACAACCTCTCCCCCGCACATCTTATACTAAATTCAGCTTTGTAGTGGCGTCAGTGGTAAAGATTGGTATGCCCTTGTCGCTGCTCAGCGCTGGAGTACTCGAATGAACCAAGCTTTTGATGCCGTGGCGTTCGCCTCTACGATAGCAATGGGTAATTCAAGCCATCTGCTCTTTCGTCTATGTTTATCTCCACCAACGGAATCACTCACAAACACCCCCTTTTCCCTTTCGCTTACCGACGCCTCTCTTAAAAACAGAAATAACCCAAGCAATGGTAAGCTCAACTGTGATCAACAGGCCGAAGCAAGTCCACGGCAACCATTGACTTAATTTTTCTTCCAGACTTTTGACTTCGTCCCACCGCCAACACACGCCTTGCAATATGCTTCAACATCCATCTCGGCAATCTTTTGGGTGATTTTGGCAATGCCCGGAGTATGGTTTGGCCCGATTGGAAAGTACTATTATCGGGCGGTACTTAGTGTGTTCTATGCCGTAAGTAAGGCTTAATAGTGCTCTTTGCCTCTTCGACCTAGGTATTCTCTAACCGCCGCTCCTATTATTTCCTGAAGACCACTGCAGTTATTCGTCCACTGTTGAACCTCAAGTATCCCGTTGCTTCGCACGCCTTCACTCAAGTAGGTTTATCTTTTACAACTCAAAAAGTTTGATCAAGAACTGAATTTTACGCCTTGTTTTTCGCAACAACAACAAACAAACGAATGTAACCTTCCAGTGGAGTGATGTTGGCTTGTTATTGACCGACGTAAAGAAAAACGTGCATGATGCGTTAGTCAATGTAACCGCAGAAGTAAACACTTCAGGTATCAGCACGGCGACAGGACTCCGAGGATTGAATGTTGACGGAGAGCTTTTTACTCAAACGATGGACGGGGCTGAAAACAAAATGCAACAGGAATTTGATCAAGCTTATAAACTCCAAACTTTAAGTCACTTGTGGAACCTACAAGTAAGTAAGATCTCTCGAACTCATAAACACTCTCTAGTCAGTCCATCTGACAGGAATCCTTTCACCTTTTGGTTTAGAACGTTTTCATCACTCGAGGAAGTGTGAGCAGCTAGATTCTTGTCGACCCTCATTCCTTGATCATATCTTAAACCGGGTCGCTTTTTTCTTCCCTGCAGGATCCATGTAATGGAAATGGAGAAAATGGGGCGTGGAGTGACAAGGGTTATTTGTCTTATTGCACGCCTGATGGAATGTAAGCAAGTACACTGAGCCTACATCACCACTTTTTTTTCTTCACCTGCAATTCAAACCTGAATGGACTTTACACTCTTTCCAGAATGATGAACATTGTACGAGCCAAAGGAAACAAAGTGAACAGAAAGTTGTTTGGAGGGGAAAAGGCATTGATGAAGCATGACTTGACAGTTGAGCTCCTGACAACAACTGCCTGGGAATGTCAAACGAAAGTGGGAAAGGTGGTGGAGCCAACAGCCTGGCACAATGCGTTAGTTGGAATGCATTTCTCGTTGGTAAACTAAACTAGACTGATTTCCCTCTTCTCATTACAGCACCGAACCGGATATCGATCCATTATTCAGTCAGCAGTGTATGTTTACGCTTCCCATTTGTGATCTCACTAGGAAAGGTAAACTCCCCTCTCTTCATCTTTGGCTGTGACATAGACGGAAAGCTCAATGTGTTCCTGAATCCTCGTCCGCGTAGATATTCGGGATGCGCGCGATAAGGGTGCTGGCACAATAAAAGCTTGTCGAAACGTCGGAAATCTGTCCATTTAAAACCAATTCACTGTAGTGTAAATTATCAAGTGGCCGTTTTTCGGTCACATTAATAGATTTATAATTTATGGGCAGTAAACAGACACATTTTGTGCTTAATTTGTTAGATTACCCTATCCTTTTTTGCGCATGTCCAGGTTTGATGGCTTCTAATAGTATCCTGTAGTCTTTCATTCTCAGTATAATCTTGTAAATTATTGCTCCAGACCATTCAGATTTTGTAACTAGCAAAGTATAATAACAATTGTATTTGATTGAAAGAAAGAATTAAATTTGTATGTGAGCTCGTGGTAAGTATGTATCTCCCAAGAAGATAGATAAGAAATGCAGCTGCTACCTTACCTTTGCACCACTATCCCGCCCACATGAGGGTGGTCCTGGCTTACCTCATTTGTATCTGACTGTTTATGTCATACTTTAGACTGTTTGTTTGATAGGGGGGTTCAGATGATGATGATGATGATGATGATACTGCTACTACTATCACTACTCTAATATTCTGATCAACTACTAATAACTAATTGTTCCAATTTAACCTTTGGGTAGGGACCCAATATATGCGGCTCCACTGAGACTGATATATCTGATGGATGGGGAAAGAGAAAGCTGGCAGGGAGAGACCCTCCTTTTATATTGAAGGGGGAGCCAGTTTTCTGCAGGGGAAATTTTCTGTGCCCTGTGTCCTGGTTGCTAGGCAACCCAAGCCACACAGCACAGCATGATTGTGAGCCTGTGTCTCTTTAGTGATGGCAGGACACAAGGGTTATAAGCTCTCAAAGGTGTATTACTCTACTTAAGGGGAGGATACAACTTTGAGAGCGCACAAAAAATGATAGAGAAGAGAGATGGGGAAGATAATAGAGAAAGGAAGGATAGAAATGGAGAAGATAGAATCAAGCAGGCTTATTTCACTGAGGGTAGCTGCACTAGCGGAGCTTACTCAACACCTCCTTCAACAACTGAAACTGGAAGAGTTGGTCTAGAAAATCTAGCCACATCTGTTTTTAAGACTTCTAAGTCAAGGATAAGCAACAGGGAAACCAGACGTGATGATTATGAAGATTAAGCTTAGAGGAAAGAGGGAAAGCGAAGACTTGTGATCTTAAGAAGAGCAAGAAAAATAGAGTTAGTGAAACTGGACTTACTTTGGAGGAACTTAAACACTGATTAGTGAAAAGGTTACACCAAATGTGAGCCAATTGCGTGAAATCCACACGCAGTAATGTTTGTGAGCTGATTGAAGGGTTTTCTTGGTTCTGTGTCTGAGTCTGAGGATTGTAGCCGTGCCATGGGGACTAGAACCAATATTGATAATTTTCCTGTACAGTTTAAACTGGTTTCTGAACAATGTGATTGGGATTAAACTCAATGGTGCATATATTCAATATTCAAGCTTAAAAGCTTGAATGTCACTTAATTCCCACTTTATTCATCACACTCATGGGTTAAGAAACATAGCACAATTAATTGGAAGACACAACCAATAAGAGGCAAGTGGAAATAAGAGATAAGGAGTAGATAACTTGATAAAGATGAAGGATAAAATAGACAATCAATCATTGAGAGAATAAATTGAAGCCTTTGGACAATGGGTATTGTCTCTAGGCTGACAATGATGTCATGGCTGCTATGCAGCCCAAGCCACATAGCACAGCATGATGTCACTGTTGCTATGCAACCAAGTCCCACTTCCCATGTCAGAACCTTCCATCTGCTTCACTCCTTCCTATATAATTCTTTCCTCCTCTTGCTGAAATACTGAATCCTAGACCCTCTTACATCCTGATGACACCCTTCCTCCTGAGATAATGTTGGTCTTCCCTTCCATTCCCGCTAGTTTTAAGTCCTTTGGTCCTAGATTGTTGTCCTTCCAAGCAATAAAATAGTACTTCCTCCTCTTATATCTTGTCCTGTGCATGCATCTATCACATCACAATACCTCTGCCACTTGCTTTTGGCATTGTAACAGGAAGAGAACACCACACCATGAGATTTCCGATGTAATATTTTGGTTAAATTTCACACTGGCTTTTCAGAGTTTGGCTTGAATTTTAAGCGGGCAGCAGTTACACAGCATAGCTAAAAATTTCTGATCAGCACTAAAAAAAATCCAATGAATGCCTATTGTGAACCCCCCTAATGTGTGTCTCACTGTGTATCTCATTCCTATCTCAATCAGATCTCACCACCATCAACATATTTTCCCAGTTTGAGAGCATCCCAGTACTTATGCTGGGATGCACTAAACCAAGCTAAACTTGTTTGCTTACAAATGATGCAATATAAATCCAAGGTGCAACTGACGCAATATAAATCCAAGGTCTTAGGTAGGTACCTTGGATTTATCTTTCATCAGTTGAAATTATGAAACACCAGAGAAACGTGGTTGAGCTGAGGAGGAAAACGAAGCAGGATTGGGAAATCACCTATGAAACACCAGTGTCCAGAGACGCGCGGTTGAGCTGAGGAGGATGACAAAGTGGAAATGAGAAATCACCCAAGTGGTGAGGAAGTTGAGTGAGCATTGCATGATGATCAGGCAAGCATAGACAAAACAAATGAATGAATGAAAAAGAAGAAGACCAGACCTGTGAAACACCAGAGACGTGTGGTTGAGCTGAGGAGGACGACAAAGTGGAAATGAGAAATCACCTACGTGGTGAGGATGTTGAGTGAGGAAAAAGAAAGGGGTATAATAATTGAGCTTAAACTAGATATAAGATTGAAAACTAATCTAGTGATACAAGCTTTGAACACTAAATATCCTCCTCACTTTTCTCCATTGAGTTATTCAGAAGCAGTGTTGTTGCGCCACAGTTTTGCCATAGCCTCACAGAAATCAACCAAGTTTAACTAGGTTGAGTGCATCCCAGTTTAACTGGCATACACTCAAACTAGCCAAATGTGTTGGTGGTATCAAATTTTATCTATTTATTATCCAACTGTTTATCTCATGCTTATCTAACTGTTTATCTCATGCTTATCTCACTTTTTGTCTCAGACTTTCTCACTTTTTATGCTTGAGGAGTGAGTAGTAAATTAGGGTCTTTGATATGCAACCCACCTTAATTGATGGCTCAACCCATCCAATGTCTATGACATCAATCAGACCAGTTTTTGAGGTCCATTGAGTGTCTACATTTCAAGAGGTTGCACCTTTTATTTCTTTGCTGGCAGGATGGGTCACACATATAAAAACAAACCCTCCAGCCAAGTAGAAATCTCAGCCAGCTGGTAAGCTGTGTCTGCAAGGATCCACAGGCATGCACATTAAGGAATCCAGCTGATGGTTTCTCCTCAACCTGGTTTTTGCCAAGGGCATTGAAGGGATTGAGTACAATTATAACACCATCAATTCTTCCTGGTCGGTTCTTAGTGAGGAGGTCAAGATATAGCTTGGGAATTATTGAGCTTAACATGAGCCTCTTGTGTGAGAGCCGGAAAGGGTATCTGTCTCACAGAGAGGCTTGCCCCAAAAGTACGACTTCTGGCCTGGATCCTGAGACATAATTGTAATCAAAATTCCCTCTTTTTGTTAAAACAAGTATTTAAAAAAAATGCATCAATGACCCATGAAGCGTGCAATCTTGTACATTCAGTCATCTATTCATCTTCAAAATCCATCCACAGATGACCTCCATTTTCTTGGATGAAAATAAAGAAGAGGGGGATGACCTGATCAAATTTTATGTGATGAGCCCAAATCTCATTGACATTCATCCACACAAATCATCAGTACTTGTCAAAATCTGACGTGATGACACTCACTTGAATATGCAATTTCTGTAATATGAAATCTTATGAAGTTGATAATTGTAAGAAATCCATGTAGTATGTTCTTTTGAGGTGGCAAAGTTGAGGAAATGATGAGAGATTATAGTATTATTACTATATGTATACACTTAAAATATTTTTAAAGCACCACCTTTGATCTCCTCTAGTATCATGACGAGGGGAGAAAAAAATTGGTGTTTGAATGATTTTAAAGAACAGATCCAGAGCTTTAAAATGACTCATGGGCAGAATTTTTGGGAAGAGGGAAAGTGGAATTGTGAGTTTGCAAAGATTTTCACCACTAAAAAGCATGGAAGCGGCTTTCAGGATCCACACCAGGAAGGGCACTCTAGGTGCAAGTCCCTCATTCTGAGGGTTGCTCCAGGACTGGGCTGCCTTCGCCCTGCAGAAGGACGTTTGGACTTGGGTTAAGTTTGGGGAATTCTAGACTTGTCAATACCTGACACCGCTAGCACAAAAGTGTTTTTTCCTTGAGTCAAGCTGACCACTGTTCCCACCTGGAGTGGCTTGCACTCCTAGTCATACTTTTGAATTGCGGCATCATTTATGATTTTCTTGAGTTTGGAGTCAGTGTCAATCAGGACATTCTGGGGGAATGACATTAATCCAACCATTAACTACTTGTGAGCACAAGCTGTGCTCCTCAAATAAATTTTGTTCTGGGCTTTTTGATATTTTGTTGTTGTTCAAAGAGCTTCTCCAACAGTAATGTGCCATGCATGGATTCACCAGAAAACTTCTTGAAGATTGCTTGTGAATCCAGAGCTGGATCTTGATAATTTTGAATTGTGCAGCAGATTATTGGAAAGATTTTCCCAGATTCTTATTGTTAATTTTTGGGCATACAGGGCTCTTAATAAAGCCAACAACCAGGATAAGAAGCCAATCTATAGAATGGTGTGGCACCCACACTTCTGTCTATTCACACTTTTATAATTCTGCCACATTTTGTAATAATTTTTTATTTGATTTTGGGCCTGGATATCATTTCTGTCCCAGCCAACAATTTGACTTAATTCATAAGTGTCTCCTACAGAGATGCTCCACGGGCTTGCCGGGGATCTGCCCCATGCCCCATCCCCCCCCCCATATTGAGAGGTTTTGTTAAGCTAGGAGGGAGCCACCCTTGTGTTCTGCTGTCACCTTAGAGGCTCAGGCTCACAGCCAGGCTGTTCTTTTCCCAGATCAGTGAATGGATTGGGGTGAAGCAGAAATCAATCTCAGAACATCCCAGCCTGATTAACAGTTTGAAATTTTCATTGAGCTTGAAGAAGCACAGCTTGCAACCAGTTTGAGTCAGTCATCAAGCTATGCCATTCCCAGCTTTGTCATGATCAATAGGATGATTTCCTAAGTTAAAAGTAGTAAATGGCTCAATCAGGACTCACCCCTGATTACCCATTTCCTTTTTTTATTTTAAGGAACTTATTCTTCATCCCTTTAAATTTCTCCTTCCACAGCACACAGGTTTCAAGGCACAAAAAAAGACAATAGAAAATTAAAAATTGATAAAAAATCTGGCCTGTTCAAATCTACTGTGTAATCTGCTGAAATAAACATAGAAAATGTGTAGGTGAGGGGAATGTATTATTTGAAAAAGTATCAGTTGCAGGTCGAAATGAAACATCAGCAGGTTAGTTAACTGCCCTATTTAAAATTTAACACATTGTAGCCTTATAAAGGCACAATAAACACATTGCTATATACAATAGGGACTTTGAAAAACAACTGCCAAAAATTTGACAAATGACTCCCATGGGAGTCATTGGTCAAATTTTGGTTTTTTTGGGGAGTTGTCGCCAAAATTTGACCAAAATTGAGTAAAAAGAAAAAAATATAACTTTTGAATGGCCGGTCCAAATGGCCTAAAATTTTCTAATACGCAAACAGAGCCCCCCATGAGTCCTCTGAAAAGAATTGAGTACCATTGCACACACAGAAACCATGTGTGTGGTGTAGCCCAATTTTCAATTTTCCTACTTTAATTAATACAAAAAAAAATATAACTTCAAAATGAATGATCCAAATGGTCCAAGAATTTGACAGGAATCATTCATGAGACCATTGAATCTTGTGAAAAAACTGTGGCTCAATATCATTCACCAAAAGCCTTGGGGAATTTAATTTATTTGTCCATGTAAGTGGAAAAAAAAGAAAAATTCCCAAAGGCCTTTGGAAAATGATGTTGAGCTGCAATTTTTTTAAAAGATTCAATGATCCCATTAATGATTACTTAAAAATTTTGGACCCTTTGGATCCTCCGTTTCAAATTTATAATCTTCTTTGTATTAATTAAAGTAGGAAAATTGGAAATTGGGCTACATCACACAAATGGTTTGTGTGTCTGCAATGGGGCTAAATTTTGTCAGAAGACTCATTGGGGGCTCTGTTTGCGTATTTGAAATTTTAAGGCCATTTGGACCAGCCATTCAAAAGTTAAATTTTTTCGTTTTACTCAATTTTTGGTCAATTTTGGTCAAATTTTGGCAATGACTCCCAAAAAGAAACAAAGTTCGACCAGCGACTCCCATGGGAGTCATTCTTTGGATTTTTGGGAGTTGTTTTTCCGAAGTCCCATACAATGGAGGACTTCCAGTCAATCTGAAAACCCATTCCGGATCCATATCTAGCCAAAAAACTCTAGACTTCTAAAATCTTCCAGATTCCCTGTTCCGTCGCTCCATCTGTTCAAAATATCCAAATCAAAAAAACCATTCTACCTCCACACAGCAGCTCAATCCAATCACAAATTTACAATAGCCTCCTTCCTGTATCCTCATCAAGCTATCCAAAGGCAAACAACTCAGAATATTTTCAAAGAAATTGCCAAACAAGGGGTCTGGTTCCTTTCGTGAGGGTGTAAGCTGTTGATGGCTTTTTGTGGATTTGGTTGATGTGTCTGACATAGTTGTTGAAGATGATTTTTTTGTATCGGGGTTTTGGCTTGTGTAGGTAGGTCTTACAGATATGGATTTTTGAAGCCCGCCAGTAAATCTAGAAACCGGGTGCCCCAGAGTGCCACCAAAGGCTTTTTTCTTGGCTAGATCTGGATCTGGAAAGGGTTTCCAGATCAACAGGAAGTCCACCAATATCTGGAATCCTAGAATGGAAAAATCTTATTTGGTGGTAAAAACTTGACTTGAAATGACTTTTGCCACCAAATTAAGTTTTGAATCTTGAAATCCACCTTCCAGATTCACGACGGGAAGTCCTCCAGTGTGGATGTTGGATAAATGAAACGCCTAGAACCGGCCAAGAATCTGGATTACAGAGTTTATCACATCCTATTTTTCTTTTACATCTAAAAGCCCAGTCAATATCACTGGAAACAAGATGGGGTTTCTACAAACTTGACACAAGCCCCATTTCCCTGCTGTGTGCAGCTGATGCTGGCATATGAGTGACCTCACATTGCACAGTGCCGACAGCAGGGAGGGACATGTGAGTAATACAGGATTCTTTGCTTGAGTCCTGAGACTCGATTTAGCCAGTTTTGGTGGTAGCTATTTTGAGACATCATTTACTACACCTTAGGATGACCCCATCCCTCTGCCCAACTGTCCAACTGACAACATTGATCCCCTCTACAATCCTATGAAATTTTTAAGCCTGATCCCTTCCCCAAACTCGCCAGAATGCCCAACTTGTAAGTTGCCTTGCCATGATTTTATACCTGTACTAGAGGCCAGGGCGGCTGCGCCGCCACATGTTTAAGTGGCGAACCTCGCGCCAAGCAGCCCCTACTCACCGATGCTTACATCTTGCTATTACTTTCATCCAAGTCTAGTTAAATGACAGTTTCACAAAAAGAAGATCCGAGGTTTCCCCTACTAAGCAGGAATCGTTTGACAGATGCCAGTGATCTATGACACTGGCTAATTCTGAACATGGGAGCCCATGGATGAACCCTCTAACTCAAAGGCTATGTGGAGGGATGCATGAGGGCACATTGGTCATATATTGCTGAGCCTCTCCCTGTTCCACTTTCCTTCACCCTGACCGATTAGGCCTTCTCATCAGTTGGGATGAGGCTTGACCCTGACCAATGAGGAAACCTCATCGGTCAGGGTAAGGCATCATCCTGACCGATGAGGCTTCCTCATCGGTGAGGGTAAGGCTACCCTCACCAATGAGGCAGCCTCATCGGTGAGTCTAATGCATTACCCAGACCGAGGAAGAAGCCTCATTGGTCGGGGTGATGCCTCCGATGAGGCTTCTTCATCGGTCGGGTAAGGCTATACCCAGACCGTTGAGGCCCCTCATCGGTCAAAGTAAGGCTATATCTGATCCTGAGCCTTGTGGCGGCGCAGCCGCCCTGGCCACTAGTCTCACTTTACCTCTCACCTGTTATCGCCTTAACCACCTAAACTTGTGTTATCGCCTTATCCACCTAAACTTGTGTTATCGCCTTAACCACCTAAGCTTGATCAAGCTTGATTTGACACAAGTCAGAGCCGTGTTTTTTAAGGATTGAGGAACGAGTGCTATTGCAAACCCGGCAAGCTTGCTGTGAAATTTACCAACACCTAATGAATTGAACTTCATTGCCTTTCGCACATCCCTTCAATCTTGACAGAGATCCCTTGAACTGAGAGCTGGTGGTTATGTTTACATCGGCTTGAACACACACCTCAAATGTAATCTTAGTTCTATCCCAATATGCCGTGCCCCCGGGCTCAAAAATAATGATTAAGAATAATTTGCTTCAGATTTTGCATTATTCAAGTACGACAATCGGCTCGGTCGCCGTGAATCAAACAATTTATGAAAGCCTCTTTTCGATAAGCCCAAACTGGCGATTGCATCGTAGCTGAAAAGACAACGATTGCCCGACACGTCTCCCCATGCCAATCAACAATCCGACTGCAATCTTGCATCAACCAATCGAGCCACTCCTCTTGAAGCCGCCTAATTCTGCTGATTTTACCTGAAAACTATATCAGCATCACCAAAACAGGAGATTGACCGGAAGAACCGTGAGGCGGAGATCAAGTTAAGTTGGAAGAGGCTGGCGAAAGTAAACGATATGTGTTAATTGGTGGGGCGGCGATGGATTTGAGATAACAGGGGTAGTCAGACTAGATTTTTAAGCGGATTCTTGGGCGAGAAGTTGGGGTCAATTCTGAGCGTTGTGCTCGGCGAGTACGTGCTTTATAGGCTGGAACTCGGTGAAAATCACTGCTATGGGCATACTGGTAGGTGATTGAAACACCAGCAAACAATGTGCATGGCGATAGAAACGTACGAGCACCGCACATGGGCTTGTCCCTGAGCGTTTTCTGATCAGTGGCTGGTTGGCATCGTGTATGTAGAAACCGTTGTCTTGGAGAGGGGTTGTTTCGAGGCTGGGGCGAGGCTACTGAGCCGGGAAAACGAAACCTGAAGGCAGAAGGGTAAGTGAGATGTTTCAGGCCTGACGAGCCGAAAGGTGGAACCAGTCGCGATGTGAATGGACTGCTAGCACCGCATCGGGTGGGGCAATGTAATCCATAGAGCTAGGCCGAGCGAAAGCGACCTGTTGTATGCTGCATTGGGGAAGGGTTGAATATCAGTGTCGCTCAGAAGGGTTTAGATTCGTTAGAAGGGGACTCACAGACATGTGCAGGGTCCAGAAACGAAACCGTCATGAAGTGAGAGGCGAAGATCGATAAGGATTGACGGCTATTTATATGAGGCCTCCTCCCATTGATTACCAGCACGCTTTGCCCCTGATGACCCTCGGGTTAGGGTGGCGGCCGGGGTTGCCCTTGAACTCTTGCGTCTCTGAGAAAAGGCGCCGGGTCAAAGATAAATTCTGCAGCTTTCTGCGTAAAGCGGCCGGGTTTTGTCTTCTCTTGCGACTTTCTGAGAAAAGTATCCGAGTTTTCATTTCAAATTAAAAAACATTGTGTTCTAACAAAACCTCGAATCTCAGTTTTGTTGAACAGAGGGATTATTAGACTTGGATTGGCTGGCATTCTTCACGTTTCAGCCTCTGAATACAGTTGTAAAGTTGGAAATAAAGGAAAATCAAGGGTTTTTGAGCAGGCAGGGGAGCTCTCCTCTTAGGAGTAGGAGCAAATTGGGACGGTGCAAACTCAGCGCAACATCAAGCGCTACAGCGTGGTCCACTCGGTGATGCCCGGGGTGGGCTGGATTGATCTGTGTTGAGGGATTTGTGCAAAAAGGCAGTTTGCAGCACATAACCCACTCGGGACTCAAGCCAATTAACTGGTATTACTCACAAGCCTCTCTGTGAGACACAGAGAGGCTTTGTTAGGCTCGGAGACACAGAGAATGCTGGTTTATGTAGGACTCATTGAGTTATAATTTTAGCAAGAGATGTTTGTATTAACATTTTGGCAGACAGAGCGGCAGTTGGCAACCAACATCCCCTCTTTTCCAAAAGAAGATCTGTTGATAATTTTCTCTAGAAAGGATTTACATTGTAGTCAAAAGGTTTGAATGTTGAGATGAACGAGGGAAGCCATCTGCAGTGGCGTTGCCCGTCCACGAGTTGTGAAGACAGCATGTGTGATTACAATAGCTAGGTCTTAAATAAAGTTCTGATGTGATCGCATTTACAAGTATTGGGTCATTCTGCTCGTCTGATACTCACAATCAGTCTCCGAAGATGTATTTTAAAGAAGGCCCAAGGGTGAAAAAATTGGTTGAGATTAAATTCGAATTTAGCGAACACAACGGAAGTCGTTAATCTTGGATCGGATTGAGGGGATATGCAGAAGGAGTTGATAATCGAATGGGGTAGATCCCAGTTGCAAGCCAGTCTATGTATCCAACCTTTTGTCCATCCGACTGCGACTCTTCAAGCAGGACCTAAAATAGTGCTCAGACGGCCATTCTGATATATTTTTTCGTCTCTTCTCTTGTCTCCCTCGTCTCTCCTTTGGTTTGTCCCTCCGAAGTACTCTTGACATTCGGATTGATCTTCCAGTAGTTGGGCGTGGACATACGGGCCTTTGATTCACCGATGGGCAAGGGAGAAGATCAGCTTGATGTGGAATTGACATGCTTGTCCTGCTGTTTATGTTAGCCAGGCGTTCTAGTATGTGATGCAGAAGTTGTCACCAAGCATTAGTATTTCCAACGCTCAACAAGAAGCCAGCAGCTATTGATTTTACACTGGCAGTCACATGCCACTGCCACTTCAAACCGTTGGTGGTTGTACATTTGTACACACTATGTTTTTTATGTACAACATCAGCCGACGGCACGAATTGAGCAAGGCAGCCGGCCTGAAGACTCAAGAGAGCTTGGATAGATCCAGACTCAGTGAGCTTCTAACTTTCGCACTGTACCACACGCTTCTCTAAGCTCAAGTGCTTTGACTCTTTTCCATCCTCAAAAAATCAAAGCAAACCCTTTCTTCTTGTCCCTGGTCGCTACTGGCAAGGGCAGTCTCACTGGCACTTTTCAACAGGAGACTCCCATCATTAACAACTTTTTGTACAATAAATTTTTAAGATGGCCCCCAAAGAACTCAAGAATTATCATCAGCACGCCTTCAAGCACTCCCGCTCATTCACCAGTCAGGCTAACACTATCAGGTCGCCCAGGTCTCCATCAACCCCACACACCTCATCCCCCTCCACCTTCGACTCTTCTCCGCCCTCCTCTACCTTCTCTACTTCTTCTTCTTTCTCTTCGTTTGTTTGCAACCCCAAACAGCCAACTCTCGCAAACCCCACCAGTCCTACTTCTCCTTCAACCACACTCCCTGCCAGCCCAACAATCCCTGCTCACGTCTTTACTAACACCTTCGAAGGCCAATCAATACTCTCAATCTCATCACAATCCACCACTTCTCCTCGAACTCCTTCTATCAACTCATGCATACCTTCCACTTCTTCCTTGCCTTACCCTCTCAATACCGACCCAACCAAATCCCGCTTTCATTCAGCTAAATCACTCATCCATCACAACAACCAATTCCACCGTGTGGCTATCGATCTCTCGCTACCTGAAACTAATTCGGTTTTCAATTCTGGCTTACAAGCTCAAGACGATAACCAAACTCACCACTCCCACCACTATCTCTCCATGGCCTCCATCCCTGCATCAGACGCTAGCACCATCGACCCCACCTCACAGTCTCGCCGGGCACCTCCACTGCTTGATGCCCCAAGGGTGAACAGTCCCAGCTATTCTTCGCCTCTACCTAGTCTGCCCAGCATCCCCCCGGCTTCCAATCGTAAGTATACCCAGCTCGTCAACTCACCAACCGTCCTAGGCACGTGCCACTTTGGCTGACTTAGCGCGTCAAACGCGTCTTTTTCTATCCCTCCCCCTTCACCCATATGCTCCCAGCTCATTTACGGATCAAAAAATCCCCCTCGGCAAGCTCAAGGCAAAGTACCGTTCGGACTTCCAAATCCAAGAAAAATGGTCGTTCAAGTGATAAGCTTAACGCGTCGAGTTTCGACAGTATCCCGCTCATTCTTCCCAGGTTCTCGCGTCCGTCCGAAGTGAATCTGTCCCGATCACTCCTTGACAGTCGTTCTTCACCTCCCAAGCAACCCGATACCTTGGCCAGCATTTACATGGTCTGTGGTCTACCCAAGAACCCTCAATGTTGGACCCTCGCCCAGCCGGACTACCTGCCCGCGCATCTGCCTGGAGCAGTCCCACGCTTTTGGAGACCAGAGGTTCTCGGTACAACTGTTTCGGGTCAGGAGATACTCCCCTCATCAGCTGATATTGAAAGCACACACAAGATCGAATCTTGTTCAGATTCAATCAGCAAGGAAGAATTGTCCAAGATTCAAAGCAAGGCTATCAAGCTGGCTTTCGCTCGAGAAGTCGAGGTAATTGCTTCCACCGTCCAACCTCCGAGCACCACCCACTGCTTTTCCTTTACCACCCCAGACTCATCTGGTGATGCACACGAGAGCTCAGGGGCACTTGGCGACCAATGGGACCTTGTACTTTCCTCCTCGAGTGCGTCCACGAGCCGACAGCCGTCGGAGAAGACTTACTATGCCGCCTGTTTGCAGGTTTGGTCTCACTCGGACCGATCCCGAGCTGAGGCGATTCGCAAGACGCTTGAGGAGGGCTCGAAGGGCAAATCTGCCGCCGTTGCACAGGCCTTGAAAGCTGCTGCCGCCGGCCGAAGACTTGACTCGAAGATCCAGAAGGCCGTCAACTCTCCCATGGGCTTCCTCCCCTCTTCGGCCCAACTATCCGGTAACGCTGCCCCATTCTATTCCCGCCTGTCCCGCGTGTCTGCTTACTCGGCTGTCACTAGCACTGAAAATGAGGACACCGAAGGATTCTTCTCTGAATCAGAATGGGAAACTGGCACGGAACACGTCTCTGATAATATTACCTATCGGCTGCTCAACGATCTCAAATCCGACGATCAAAGTAATGCTTTGTCCGTCAACACCCCCCTGTGGTTACCATACTGCCTCGTCTTGATTTCCAAGTTTCCTCTTTACGATCTAATGGTCGATCATCTCAAGATCTCTTGGGCTAGATACCACAACTCAATTTATAAGCATTCCCAGGAAATGCTGAGGTTATTGAACTTGTCAGTCTTTTAACCATTTGATCTCCTTTCTACTCTCTTCCAACTTCCATAGTCTAATCGTCTTGCCCTGCCCTGCTTGTGATTTTTGTTTTGTTCACTTTTGCCTGCCAGTCCTTTACCCAAATCTTCGCCCATCAAACTCCCAGTGGGTTCATCCAAGGAGTCTAACACCAAATTCGTTGTCAAACTACCTGGTACCAATGACTTCAGCAATGGAGGCTTGGAAGAAGTGAATGTCAGTCGCTCGTTTGCCCTTTCGCATTCTTGAATCACAAAACTGAGTAGGCTGTGTTTTTGCATCTCAACGGACACCATTGCAAATCCAGTTCACGATGTGGCCTTTGTTCAAGTGTCTAAGTATGCGCCACATAATATCAATCTACGAGGTTAGTTCCACAATGCCACTCTGAAGTTGTCTTGCAATGAAGAAGACCCCAATTTCTGATTGGCAAAACTTTCTTTGTTGTACAATACAGATTGGTTTGTCACCAATGGGCCGGATCGTCTTCTTCTCTTCTCACCCGCCGATCCTTAACATTGCTGTCGAGTCCTTCAAGCTCTTGCTCGAGTTGCGGGGCTGGGTGGGCCTGTGTCAGAGCATTGTCCATTCGAGAGACTTCAAGATCTACTTGGAAGTTCGTTCTCATCCTCTGCACTAATTCTCCTTGTCATTTGGTTCAGCTTTATTGATATATCTTGTATGATCTCAGGATCCAGGACCGTTCATTCTTGGTGTCAACTCCCAACTGAAGCACATCGCTGCCGACATTTCTCCTGAAATCATGGTGGTTGATCTCAACACCGAGTAAGAAATTTGGTCACTTTGACTCCACTACAGCAGTGATCAAAACTAACATTGCGTCAATCCATTAACTCCCTCATTTCAGTACCATCACGTGTCCTAAGCCACATCCTGATGCGATATCAAAAGGACAGGTCAGGATGAAAATCGAGAAAAAGTTATTCAACCTTTTGGGAAGCTTGGCTGGCCCGAAATCGGTTCCAGTAGAACTGCAAGAAGCTTTTCCAGGCGGTAGGTTCAGGCCATTCAGTGCTGTAGAGATCAAGGAGCAACCCTCGGAAGCCGAACGACTGCTACCTCCCCCAGAATGGAATTGGTGCCAAACTCGAACAGTGATCCTTTTTGATGACGTGATGTCCAAGATTGTAAGATTCAGCCATTAGATCCCTTGATTGTTTCCAGGGCTTAAAAGCCGCAGTCTAATTGAATTTCCATCTGCTGCACATTTTATAACAGCCCAACAAAGGAATAGCGAAAATCCTCAAGCGCAAGACCAATCGACAAGCTGCAGTCTTAGATTCTTCGGCACTACATGTTCAAGAGATCATCCGAAAGCACACCGTCAGGTTTGTAGATAGGCGAGACATGCTAGAGACCAAGATATGGAAATTGAACAGACGATTGGCATTCCTGATGTCCGAGTCGATGGAGTGGAAACAACACTTTGATAACTTTAAGAAGTTCACAGATATGCTATCGACCGAATCTCAAGATCTCAAAACTCGTTTGGAGGTTGAAAGACGCGAGCATCGTACTTTGACTGGCGTGGTAGCTGAACAAAAGTCTCGACAAGCCGAACTCGAGGACAGGCTGTTGGAGACGGAAAAAGCTTGGATGGCTGCTCAGGTTGAATTGGCCAAGGCTCAAGAGATTCGTGAAGAATTGCAACGTCAGAAAGAGATTATGGTCAGTTGAGATTCACCATCTGCTTTCCCTCGATTGTCCCGCGAACTGTGATGTGATTCTCACCCGCTTCAACTTAATTCCATGTCCTTTTAGGTCTCAGAGATGAAATCAATCGCTCTTGGCGGAGAAGACAAAAACATGTTGGGTCAGATCGTACCTCGTATCGGATCGCTTACAGGAACTGGGAAACGATCGAGCTTGACCCACAACCGCCAAATCTCATTAACGACCAAGAACTTGCGTCGTCTGAGTGCCCAAGATCGGGTGGCATCTACATCACCATGCAGATCATCTTCGCGACTTGAGCCTCATGAAGAGTCTGAGTTTGAAACTGACTGTCCTCTTGGCAGGCTCGGTTCCACTGGAGGCTACCATAACTTTCTGGGGGCCGAGTCCGACGTAGAGACCATCTCCGATGACGCGAGCGGATTGAGTGAAAGCCCTGAAGACGACGAGCGCGCGCTCCTCTCCCGAAGTGCAGTGGTCGAAACAATGAGAAGTATTCAAACTAGGCTTGAGGCTGCACTTCGTACCGCCGGTCAATTGGATGAAGAAGAGCTCAAAGGCTATGATGTCCACTCGCCCTTTTCGAAATCGGCACTCTCGCGCATGTCGACAGACTCTCAAGGCTCAAAAGTGATCCCCCTCCAACGTGGACGACGCAAGCCCACTAGCAGCGTCAACTTTGACTTGGACACTCCCAGCGCATCCATCTCTTCCTCTCCTGCTCCGAATACCCCTCATGACGAAACCCACACCGTCCAAATTGATAAATCAAATGATGTATCCTTGCCCGCCAATCGCCCGTCTAATCGTCCGGCCGGTTCATCGGTAGTCTCACTACTTCTGCCAGGCTCCAGTATCTTTGGCGAGAAACTGAATTTTAGCCTTCTCGGTTCCCCGTTTTCTTCAGCTAATACCTATATGAGCCTTGGGGCCGTCGAGGACGAAGAAAGTGAGGACGATGATGATAATAATGATGATGGCAACGGCGCAGATGAAGATGATCGATCTGGCGATGGACAGTCATGTGATGATGGCGCATCGTTTGTCAGTGCTAACGATCAGTCAGACAACCCAGACCTTCGACGAATCTCCGCCGATTCTTGCTTCTCCTCGCCCAACCTGAACGTGCCCTCCCCGCTTGACCAGTCGAATGGGACCAGTCGCGTCTCAATCCTTTGCGCGTCGCCATCAAAAACTTACAGTCATCCGCCTGCCCCTTCCCAGACCACTTTCCAATCGGCCCCTTTGAACAACTTGAAGTCATATGGGCTGATTGCCTTTCCTACCTGCCCTTCTGAGCTAGACGAAGAAGATGACAACGTTGAGTTGGGCATCCAGAAACATCTTGATCGCTCAGGCAGTGGCTCGGAGCTAACTGGCGAGGGCAACCCTGTCAACCACGCCCAAACGACGGGTCCGGTGAGTGTTGGAGCCAACTTTAAGGGGAAGAAACGTGGTCTGCTCAGGAGTCCGCCGGTCAAGCACTCACACGGGATCAACCACCGAGGAAGCTTTATGTCGAACTGCAGCTCGGTGACCGTGAAGAATATTGAAGAACAATGTTCGCTGCCTCGTTCGCCCCTCGTCCCTGCCCGCACCCTCCATCGTCACTCCCGCGCCTCGCACACGACCATCAAGCCTTCCTCGTCTCCACTCCACGACCCTCACAAGTCTGATCTGGTTGACTTCCCCCTCGAGAACCTCCGTTATAAACTCGGCTCCATTCAGTCTAGTCGCAGACTCCGCTCTACTCCCTCTCCTACTTTCCCTTTCCCGTCCTCGTCTCCCTTTCTAAGCAACCCTCCTTCCTCATAATTTCTTCTCTCCTCACCTTCTTCTTCATGTCTCTATATACGTCTTCTCTTCTCGTGTTGCTTCCTCTCACCTTCGTTATTTGTTCATCATTCTTTTCGGTCATGGCTCCTTTGCGCTCTCTCTCTCTCTTTATGAACTCCAAAAATCTCATTCATTTTATGTTGATACGAACCATCATTACCATTATTTTTGTACGATGTTTTTTCTACTGATGATTTCAATGATTTATTTTATCATTTTTTGTTTTGTTTTGTTTTGATTCTGAAAGTTAATGTAAGTATGTGTTATTACATAACGGTCGTTCTTAAGTTTTCTTTTTCTTTGTCTTACTTCGTTTTTTTTTTTACAATAGTTTTTTTTGGATTTTTTTTCCATTTTGTCGTCGTCGTCGTCGTCATTTAAATCTTAACTTGTGTGGGTGATGGCTTTATTTTTTTGCGGTATTTATCTGATGATGATGATGTCTACCGAAACCCGTAACTTAAATTTAGTTGATTTATGTTTGTTGTCTTTACCAGTACCATGAAGAAAAAAAATGAAAGTGCACTTGCTGGCAGGTAGACATGCACCTAACCGGTTCCCAATAACCAACCATGAAGCATATGAGCGGGCCGCGCGAGAAAGGTTGCTTAGCGGGTATTTTTAGAGCATGTCGAATTTGGGGAAGTTCGGGCGCATATTCCCACTTCCCCCCCCCTATTTTCCCGAGTCCGCACCATCCCTCCACAATTAAAGCCACCCTTATGTATCTTTAACTTACTGACTAATGTGCAACACCCTTATAAGTAACCCTCCCCGCAATTTTTTTTTTTGTAAATATACTCATTTTCCTGCCAGAGTCTGATGACTCAACAATGTTGAGTCATCAGACTCGGAAAACCTTCCGGTCAATGTCTTGTACCTCATTGACCAGAAGGAAATCCTTCCGGTCAATGAGGAGTCCTCATTGACCGGAAGGTTTTCCTTTCCTTCCGGTCAGTGAGGAGTTGTACCTCATCGATCGGAAGGAAAACCTTCCGGTAGATGAGGTACAACAACCCCATTGACCGGAAGGTTTTCCTTCCGGTCAATGAGGCACAACCACCTCATTGACCGGAATGGCAATCCTTCAGGTCAATGGACATGTACTTTGAAAGTAATAGAGGTCATGTGTTTTTTGGGCAAAAAGGTTAGAGTTGGAAAAGAGATTTTGATGTAGCTTCCAGAGTTCTGGGTGGATTGACTCCAAAGATTTTAAATCAAGAAGGTCAATACAGTTAAGATGTTTTCTGAACTTTACAGACAAGTGAGACATGTACTTGAAGAGTTATTGTGGTCATGTGTTTTGGGGCCAACAGGATGGAGTAGGAAAATTAAATTGGGTGTAGCTCCCACAGTTCTGGATGGAATGAAACAAAAGTTAGAGGTAACAGGGTTCACCTGATTTCAGATCATAGTTTTCATAAATTTTGTGATTTTTCAGCTGGTTGCTGTAGAATGAGCTGAGTTGTAGTTGTGTGCATATATGTTGAGTGACTGGAAAAATATGCACACAACCACAACTCAGGATATGATTGACCAAATTACAAACTTCCAGATGTTTTAATGTTCTTTAATATGACTAGAAAGAATATTCCAACAGATGGGAGTTTGTAATTTGGTCAATTATATCCTGAGTTGTGGTTGTGTGCATATTTTTCCAGTCACTCAACATAAATGCACACAACTACAACTCAGCTCATACTTGACCAAATTGCAAACTTTCTACTGTCGGATTGTTCTTTCTGGTCATGATATTAAAGAACATTCCAACAGTTGGAAGTTTGTAATTTGGTCAATTATATCCTGAGTTGTGGTTGTGTTCATATTTTTCCAGTCACTCAACATACTACAACTCAGGATATAATTTACCAAATTACAAACTTCCAACTGTTGTAATGTTCTTTCTATTCATATTAAAGAGCATTAAAACAGTTGGAAGGTTGCAATTAGGTCAAGTATGAGCTGAGTTGTAGTTGTGTGCATATATGTTGATTGACTGGAAAAATATGCACACAACCACAACTCAGGATATAATTGACCAAATTACAAACTTCCAACTGTTGGAATGTTTTTTCTGGTCATATTAAAGAACACTAGAGTCTTTGGCCGGTCATGATCTTCTTTATTTTATACTTATTTTGTCTTTATTGTCCTGCTCTAATCTCCTAATTACTGTCTTGTATTCTCCCACCCAACTTATTTCTGTTCACGAGCCATTGGTGAATCCAATTGTCAATTAAGCTCCAATCACACTTTTTGTTACAACATTGAGTACACTAATATCATTTTAAACTTGCAAAACTAACAAATTATTAATGTGTGTTACCCTTGACAAGGCCACATACAACTGCCCATGAGCGAAAACTTGATTGTTTAATACTACACTGACATGTGTTAAAGTCTGGCCTTGCACTTTGTTTATGGTCATTGCAAAGCAAGGCGCTATGGGGAACTGATGACGCTTGAACTTGACTTTTATTGTATTATCACCCCTATGATATAATAAGATTCTCGACAAAACCACCTCCTTGCCTCTCCATGGCCCCGTCATTATGACCGCAACTAACGCTCTTGGAGACAAACACTTTATCATCATTCGTGTTCCATTCAACAATCCATGGTTTATGCTCAAGTTCCTTATGAGCATAACCGGCTGCCCAACTTTCAACTGCAATTCATGATCGGGAAAGCCCGGGAATGAAATTTTGTTGAGACTTTCCTCAGGTAAACCGTCCAATTTGTTCTCGTCCGGCGCATCTGTCGACAAAGAGACCATTTCATTTCCATAAAGTTGATCAAGCATAATGTTATTGATTAAGCGGGTGCTTGAATTCAAAGGTGATAATATTGATCAACCCGTCAAGTAGTCCAAATAAACCTTCTCCTCCGTCTTTATTTTCTGGTTAATTGCGGAATAGATAAAGTCCACTCCGACCTTGGCACAATCACTCAAACTCATTAAGTTCAAGACCTTAATGGGGCCCAAGTTAACCTTTTCAATTTCTTTGATTTGAAGCCGACCCTCCCCCAGAGCCAGGAGGAAATTTATGTAATTTCCTGTTAAAGGTTGAGCTGACTGAAGCCGCATATTCAAGCTCAAATGGAATTGATTGACCAACGTCCACAAATACGAACTTTTGATAGTTGCGTTGCAAGACATTGGGTATTCGTTGTAGCGTCTGTCGGAAATCCCCTGAAAAGATTACAAGCTTGCCACCAAAAGGTCGATCATTACCCATCAATTCCTGCAAACCTCGATCAACAGCTTCAATGGCGTATCTATGCATTGTTACGATCTCGTTCCTGAAAATGAGTCCGATGGTGCTGTGCTTATCAAAATTACAGGCCATGTCCTGGCATGATTCAAGAGGAATCTTGAAAGCCGAGTGGGCTGTTTGCCCACCGTGGAGAAGTATAGCCGCAACACCAGTGGATGCTACAACTGTTCTCAAAATATTCCCACTTATCATCGAATCTATAATGGTGCCCAACACAAAGGTTTTACCGGTGCCTCCAGGCCCGTCGAGATAAAGGAGTCTTCCAATACCCCAGTTCGCTGAATCCATGAGGTTGTCAAAGAAACGTCTTTGTTCATGGTTTAGTAACAGTAAGTTTGTCGCCAAACGAGCACTTGCAGTGTGGACATTGTCCCTAGCTAGTCCATTCATCCATTATATCTCGCTCGTCTCGGGTAATCTTAAGTCCAACGCCTTGACAAGATGATCCCATGTCGATCAGACCTAACGTATATGCTCTTAGTTGATGGCTTGCGATTGTATTTATGCCTCTCGGCATCAAAAAATTCCGGAGAATGTTGTCTCCCAATTCTCTCCAATGCCTATCGAACAAAGCATTGGGATTGGAAGGGGGTGAGTGAACCAAGATGATGGCAAACATCAACCTAAGACCCGATCCCTTCTTGAACGTTGCACCTTCGGTCAGAGCTTGATGGTAATGATTAAGAGACCAAGGAAATTGGCTGCTTCTCGGAAAGATTCGCAAGTCATATTTGAAACAGTCCGTAAGTCCTCGAATGACCGTATTCCTTTCCTGTGCAACAGCAATAACCACATGTAATATCACTCCCCCTGTTGAATCGAGGCAAAGTGTAAACACCCAACTGTTCCATTTACTCTGAGCCGCGGATTCCAAGTCGTGTTCGTAGCATCCCGAGTAAAATACTTTGGGATATCTTGATAGTAACAATCCCGTGCCCCAACATTTAGTCCCACCGTATTGTCTTCATTTAAAGCAAAAAATTGAGTCAACGTGGTTTGCTCCGCTCGACCAGACTCAATTTGATTGATGGCCCCTTGGGCAGTCCGAAAGTAAAGGGTTCCTCATGAAGAGCTAGGCGTTGAACTGCAGGTTCTCTAGAGGACATGCATCAAGCGCCAAGAGGCTGATACATTGGCAAAGTCAACCACTATTAATTGCTTCGACCAAGACCTAGGACTCACCTTCTGGGGGACTAATATACCACGGTCTCGTCATTATCTTTCAAGGCCAAATAAGGCCTGTCGTGGCCCTTACATATATACTTGTAGATGTACTTGACTTTTTTGATCCCAATGGAAACTTCGACATTGATGTGACAACTTAAATACAACGATAAGAATTTATTGAAAGGCACGACGTGGCTGTTATGGTAGGTATTTGGGCCCTTTTTTATAATTTGACCGTTGTTCCTACGCCTGTAAGCCGGATACGAATCCTCAACAAACGTCGTCTCCTCTTGAAATGCCTTCGGAAAACGGAGTTTGCACTTTCCATTAACGTAACACGCCCGTCCGTTGCATGGCCCATGTAGCATAGAAGTCTGGATGATCTTGTGGAGGTCAGGTTCCTCAGTCTCATCTGGAATCTCGGCCGAAACAAGGCAATCAATCGACTTGGGTAGGAGTTATCGGTCGAGCTTCCAGGCCCAAAGTCAACATCAGGTGGAGATGAGGGAGACCTCTCTTCTGAAACTCGATTTTTGACACATAGGATACCACTTTGACGAGTCAGTCCTTCTTTAACAATTGAAACATTAGTTCTTTCAATTTGAGATTGAATACACGAGCAACTAAAACTGGATGATCAACAGCATCATTGCCAGGAGGCAACTCCTTTTGAATCTTATCCCAATGGGGGTTTGCTGTCATTGTAATGAACAGGCTAGGTTTGCCAAATTCACGCACCAGCGCCATAGCGTCTTGATATAGTTGAGACATTTCTCTGGGCCCACCGATGAAAGTCGACGGCAAGATGACTTTCTTCCGGCATGAATCGTCCTGGTTTGCTAAGCTTTTGACCACACCCTGATACATTTGCACCTTCAACTGACTTTGGTTCAAACGAAAATAATTGAGTCGGTTTTCCTCCACACAAAGGTACATATAAATTATAAACTCCTGCGTTAACGACCTGCCAAGCAAGAGGAGGTTGAAGATATTCTCCTGTCGAAATAGCAAAAACGCAAACCACTCAAGTTGTGAAACCTTTCTTATTTGAGCTAAACGATAATAATTTGTGTTATTTTCCCATAACTGTACATACATGAAATTAATGAAGCTCACCATTTCTGATCTGAGCCTCATACATAGGCCCCCATTGTTGAAATCCAAATGGAAAGAAAAGCGGGTATCGCAATGGAAAGTAGGAAGAATGCAAATTTGATATAAACTGCATTCCGCCGCCCTTTAAATGTAAAGTGATTTGCTTGGAATTGGACACTTGTCCCGAGCCTTTGACTATGGCCCCCACTTCTTCCATTGTAGGCTGATTATATCTTTTTGGGTCATTACCGTTACGCTTAGCAGATTCGAATACCATTTTCTTTAATGACGGATCATTTCAAAATGTTGAAGCAAGTCGAAAGAGCTTCGCATATGGGTTATTTTCATCCAAGAAAGAAATTAATCTTCCGACTATGTCTTTGTTCATTGTTCCGGCTTGATTAGATGTTCCCTCGCGACCTCCTACAGATGCACAAATTCTTTGGCTGGTTTCCTCTTCTCCTCGGCTGCCGACAACAAAGATTTGTGCGAACTTGGGTGTTTCGCCGGGATCCGGGAATACTGAGCCGATTTGATGGTATATCAAGCCATTCACCAAAAATACATGGGGACCTCCTGATCTGTTGTTAATACTTGGTCTATACGTTGATCCCAAAGAAGTGAATGATACACTGTTATTATATGCCCTGGTGAGCTTTTGGAAAGCTTTTGCGGCTTATGACAAATATCTTGTTATTAGTCATTGCAGAACATTCCAATAGCTTATTTTAAACGAAAACTTGACACTCGCTTGGAGTCACATCAGTCAATAAGCTCTCCAACCACTGCAGAAATCTCAGTGCTGATAAATCGCTGGACAGTAAGGAGACCTGCCCTTTTTGACAGCACACCGAGAATATAAAAACCTTGTTCTTGTTGTCGTCTTGAGTTAATTCTTTGTGCCAGTGTTGAGCTCCACATCCTAAACATTTGTAGTCGCCACGTCCCAAATGGTGAGGGAAGTTCATTCCTGGAATTTTTTTGATCTTATCCTGGAAATTGTCTTCCACTTTCCTAACGGCAAGTCGCTTGCGTTGGGACATAATGCTTTGAAGTTATTTTCGATTGAATTCTAGTGTTTGATGAATGTAGCCCAAAGTTGCAATGCAAGATCTTGGCTTGATCCAATAGGGGTAAGTTGAAGTAGAAATTGAATTACTTTGTTAAACCAATTGCAGATGGAAGTTCCACAAAAAGGAGACAGATATCAAATCAGACCTCACAAAAGACCTACCTTTTTCGTCACAATAGGAACAAGCCAAAGTCAGGTGGTACGACGGTTAACCAGGAAGGTCAATGATGATGTATGCATCATACATTGCATTAGGCTGGAACGACGGAGGAGGCAGAAATCCATCATGCCACCGAGAGCTGAGAGAATGACCGTTTAAGGTAGAACATTACTGGAACAAGGTTTTCGGACTTGTGAAACAAAACCCATGCAGTGCTGGCGTGTGGATAATTACGGACGTTGTCGATCAAAAACCTCTAAGACTCTAGTCCCGTTGGAGCATCATGCAGCTTGGGAATAGCACAAAGGTAGGCCAAACCAAACTCATGCCGTTTGCGATGAAAAGCTACCAGAATGATCATGAATTTTGTTGACATGGGTCGACATTGGTCTTGTATGATTGCAAAGGTAAATCAGCGTCATTTCATGACCTCAACCGTTCTATTCCCAATGTTAGAATTGGCCATGAATCACGGCAAATGTAGTCCTTGTGTACACATAAAATGTTTCCTACACAAAAAAAAAGTGCCTCCCAACAAAAGTTCAATTGATGATTGGCTTGTCATAACCCGATTGACTTGAGAATGCATTCTAAGTTCATTTTGTGAAAGATTTAAGTACTGGAAAATAGTAGGTCATGAAGATTGATAAAATCATAAGGACAAGTCGGCAAGAGTACTATTTTAAATTTATTGTCGTGCTCTTTTTTTCCCTTTCTTATTATTTGCACCAGAGATGGTATTGACTGAGCCACCACTATTCTCTTCAGTCTCATTTAATCCATCCATGGAATCTCCTTCGGCGTGAACTGATTGACTGCTCGAACCGGCCATATTCATATTGTGCCCAATGGCATCCTTGTTCATCTCGTTCTGCGCTGGCCCACTGTTTGCTTTGCTAGGGCTCGGTCTGGTCGGCAATTCTGTTCCCAAGCAAACACTAACCAAGACGAGTCAGCAACGATTCAATTTCCAGTGTAGATTTGAGGTTACTTACAACGGACGGCCATTGGGACCAGCGCTAGCATTACTGTTGCTTGATCCAGCAAAGGCATTCCGACTCATTCTATTGGGTTGACCGGTTGTCAGACTCACATTTGATACCTGGCCCAGCACATAACAAATCCAATCATTAGTGAACGCTACAAATGCTTAAGCCAAAATCCATACCTTTACTACAGCCATGCGTGAGTCGATGTCCCAACCTACAAGTTGGCCAATGAGATGAAATTCACGTCCAATTTCAAATAGGATGTGAGTACCGATTAGATTTTTCCTTCCGTATATGATGTATTTGACGACCTTGGCCTAAGAGTCCAACATTAGCCAGGGAATCAAGAATAAGAAACCATTAAATGGCATACCTGTGGGTCCCAATCATGATGTGCCATGACTACAATTAGATTATTCTCGCCACGATCATCGACGTTGTCTACAGGTCAGAGAATAGATATTACCAAACAAAGGCCCTGTATACTGACCTTGTCAGTGTTGTCTCCGAGGAAAGATGCTGTGGTGCAAACTTTGACTACTCCCTTAGGATTATAACAAAACGTTGGAGTGGTGGCGCTGCTCGGAAAAAAAATTTTCCCAGAAAGCACATAAATAAACCCAGGCTCGAGTGTCTGATTAATGGAAGTGTTGGCCAATAAGGTTACTTTGTAGTCCTTTGGATCATTGGCGTGGCAAGTGAAGAAGCTGGGTGTTTGCAAGAGGCTGTTGGAGAAACTACCCTTAGATTGCCAATCGATAAAGTCAGCTGCAATGTTTATACAAGACCATCAAGCGTGACATACTTGTTCTAACACTTGAGTATTTGATTGAAATGACACAGGGTGACTCGGAGTTCGATTATTTCGGTCGCTCATTCTATTGTGGGTGATGAAAAAGTGAAGCAACAAATCCGACGAAATCAGGATTTAGGAAAGAAATTCAGGGTGAGAATAAACAACTGCTTGGATCCCATCAAGACAAACATTGGCTCTTTTTAAGTCGGAAACTATTGCTCAACATTTGAAAATCAAGGGATAACAAAGACCATGGGATGGTCAGATTTATGGCAAGGTGAATGGAGTTAAAAAACAATAAAAAATGGACCTGCAGTAGGAATGTAGATTTGGGGCATTCATGCCATTCAGGTGTGTACCCGAGTTGAAGTTTATGTGACTCAACCCCCATTCATAGGCTTCTGACCTTGATACAGATGTCTATCTAAATACATATGTCTTCCTTGGTTAAGGTTAAACTTTTGAATTGAAACAGTTGGAAGTTTGTAATTTGGTCAATTATATCCTGAATTGTGGTTGTGTGCATATTTTTCCAGTCACTCAACATATGCGCGCACAACTACAACTCAGCTCATACTTGCCCAAATTGCAAACTTCCAACTGTTGGAATGCTCTTTAATATGAATAGAAAGAACATTCCAACAGTTGGAAGTTTGTAATTTGGTAAATTATATCCTGAGTTGTAGTATGTTGAGTGACTGGAAAAATATGAACACAACCACAACTCAGGATATAATTGACCAAATTACAAACTTCCAACTGTTGGAATGTTCTTTCTAGTCATATTAAAGAACATTAAAACATTTTTTAGTTTGTAATTTGGTCAAGTATGAGCTGAGTGGTGGTTGTGTGCACAGTTATTCACCTTCATGGGCCATGTGAACTACATTGGGCTCCTTGATCTGGGATTCTGGTCCTTGATATGACAATTTTGGGGTCAATCCACCCAGAACTCTGGTATCTATATCCCTATAACCTTTCCTACTCTATCCTTATTACCCAAAAGCACATGAACTCAATAACTTCCCACTCATCTATAAAATTTAGCAAACATCTTAAATGAATTGAAATTTTGGGGTCAATCCACCAAGAACTCTGGTAGCCATATCCAAATTACTTTTCCTCCTCCAACCTGTTGGCCCAAAAACGCATGACCTCAATAACTTTCAAAGTACATTTCCCACTCATCTATACAATCTAGCAAACATCCCAAATGCATTGAACTCCTTGACTTGAAATTTTGGGGTCAACCAGCCCAGAACTCTGGAAGCTATAGCCAATTAACTTTTCCTACTCTAACCTTATTGCCCAAAAACACATGACCTCAATAACTTTCAAAGTACATGTCCCACTCATCTATAAATTTCAGCAAACATCTGAACTGCATTGAAAACCTTGACTTGAAATTTTCGTGTTTATCCACCCATAACTCTGAAAGCTATAGCCAATTCACTTTTCCTACTCTAACCTGTTGGCCCAAAAACACATGACCTCAATAAATTTCAAAGTACATGTCCCACTCATCTGTAAAATTCAGCAAAAATCTTAAATGCATTGAAATCCTTTGATTTAAAATTTGGGGATTGGAAATACGACTCCCAGGAATTGGACAGACAACTCCCACGACCAAGTTGATGTCCAATTTGGGAGTTGTTGGTCCAATTCAGGCCGCAGGGTTGGGAGTTGTCCTCCCAATCCCAAGAAAATAAAAAATAATAGTAAAAATAAAAAAAAGGAGGGAGTCGTTCTCCCAAATCCGCCGATGGACTGGGCAGATTTGGGAGTCGCCCTCATTGACCGGAAGGATTGCCATTCTGGTCAATGAAGTGGTTGTGCCTCATTAACCAGAAGGAAAACCTTCCGGTCAATGGGGTTGTTGTACCTCATCTACCGGAAGGTTTTCCTTCCAATTGATGAGGTAAAACAGCCTCACTGACCGGAAGGATTTCCTTCTGGTCAATGAGGAGTTGTACCTCACTGACCAGAAGGAAATCCTCCCAGTCAATGAGGAGTTGTGCCTCACTGACCAGAAGGAATTCCTTCAGGTCAATGAGGCTGTTGTACCTCGTCAACCGGAAGGTTTTCCTTCCGATCGATGAGTGACAAATCCTCAGTGACCAGAAGGAAATCCTTCCAGTCAGTCAGGACTCCTCATTGACTGGAAGGAAATCCTTCCAGTCAGTCAGGACTCCTCATTGACTGGAAGGAAATCCTTCCAGTCAGTCAGGACTCCTCATTGACCGGAAGGAAATCCTTCCAGTCAGTCAGGACTCCGCATTAACCAGAAGGAAATCCTTCGGGTCAGTGAGGACTCCTCATTGACCGGAAGGAAATCCTTCCAGTCAGTGAGGACTCTGCATTGACCAGAAGGAAATCCTTTGGGTCAGTGAGGACTCCTCATTGACCGGAAGGATTTCCTTCTGGTCAATGAGGCACAACAACCTCATTGACCGGAAGGAAAACGTTCTGGTCAATCAGGTTGTTGTACCTCATTGACCGGAGGGTTTTCCTTCCGATTGATGAGGTACAACTCCTCACTGACCGGTCAGTGAGGTTGATTTACCTCATCGATCGGAATGAAAGCCTTCTGGTCGATGAGGTACAAGACATTGACCGGAAGGTTTTCCGAGTCTGATGACTCAACATTGTTGAGTCATCAGACTCTGGCAGGAAAATGAGTGGAATTACAAAAACAAAAAAAATGTGGGGAGTGTTACACATTAGTCAGTAAGTTAAATATACATAAGGGTGGCTTTAATTGTGGAGGGATGGTGCGGACTTGGGAAAATAGGGGGGGGGGGAAGTGGGAATATGCGCCTGAACTTCCCCAAATTCAACATGCTCTAAAAATAACCACTAAGGATCCTTTAAGGCTGTCTCTCGCACGGACCGCTCATATGCTTCATGGTTGGTTATTGGGAACTGGTTAGGTGTAGACATGCAGCAACTTTTACCCTACTGATATAACGTTCAATCTTAGTGGTAAATTACACTCTCAGATAGCTTGGATTCACAGTGTGGAGAAAAGATTTACCTGCAGATACATAGTCATCAAGTATTAATTTCAGTTAATAAGACTAGAAGAGTATGAAGTCTGCTTGTCAATCTACCAGCCATGCATTCAATTTCAGGGGTTGTTCTCAGTTTTTTTTGTGGTGATTACATCACCATGCATCTACAACATACTATGTTGGCAAAATGGTTTCTTGATACTTTTTTTTATGGTTGGTCATTGGTTACAACTTGAATATTTTTATCTTTTCTGCATTGTCCTTGATGATGTATGTACCTTTATGACCAATCAGAGACTCTTTGTTCTACATCCAAAAACATCTTGCAGTTGGCTGAGATGGTATTATCTATGGCAATTTATAATCATGGTGACCTGTGACTTTCCTTTTTTGGCCAGGAGGGTGTTAAAAGAACTGGGGGGAGACCACATAGGTCCCATCCAACTAACTGGCAACAGGGGCAGTGCTGGGCTCATAACCTGTAAACACATGAGGGGGGAGGAAAAATAGGGGGGTTCACATTGGGCCTTCATCAGTAAGATTTTAACATCAGTAAGCACATGTACATTTCAATTTAGTTCAATTTACACTCAAATTAGATCAGCAAGCTCATCAGTAAGAAAGCTCTTGGACCCACATCAGCAAAAAAATAACCCAACGTGAACCCCCCTAATAGGTACCACCCAACTACACTATCATAGTGGCCATCTGCTCTTGCCCACATACAGGTCTAACACCAAGTCCTTTTTGATGGCTTCTGTACATGGTATGGGCAACAGACGCTTTTGGATTCCAGGGTTGTTGGGTGGTAGTAGATATCATTCAACTCAGCATTTAGAGTGATGTATCGTCAAAGTGCACTAAAAGACACCTCCACACATAGTGAAATATCTCATTAAAAATTCTAGGAATTTTGGGTCTTGTGTTATATTGTTAATGCAAATGATACAAGCTACTACATAGAATTAAAAAAAAAGAATTTCTCTTAGAACCATAATATAAGAAAACGTGATGAATGGAATGATAGAAGTGAATAAAACTACCTCCTTAAATTTTGGTCCTGACTAATGGAACAAAAGTTATGGAGTGTAAACTTTTGACAGTGACTATGTTGTGAGTAACCAAGAACAGATTGAAGACTGGAGACAAAGTAGGTGATCACACCTTTTGAAGGTGAAAGGTTTGTTAGTAATAAGAGCATTCACATTTGTTCGGTTATATTTCTGGCTAGCTAGCCCGGAAATTTGTTTGGGCTATCTAACCTGAGCTGCACAACTGCATTTGTTAGGCTAGCTAACCTCTGTGATGGTCCTTAACCTGGGTTTAAACCCAGGATTCCCCACATCAGTATAACCCAAAATCCCACCATCCACCAACCTGAACAAACCCAAGGTGGCATATACATATTCAATATGCCTTTCACCTGCGGGCTAAGTGTCTACAAATTTGCAGATACTTAGCCCAAAGTGTGATTTTGGTTCACGTAGCCTGCGCTAGCCGGGGCCCAATGTGATTTCCTTGTTGGGTCAAGTTGCCCTAACCCGGACACTCAACCCAAATGCAAATGCTCTAACAACAAGCTTGGACACTGGAGATGGAGTGCATGATCACAACTGAGACAGGTGAGTATGTAAGATGAGTTGGATTTAATTGAGATGATAAGAGGAGAAGAAAAACAAATATCATGAGAAATAATGAGCAAAGTGAGACAGCAAACCTTTTGAAGGTGAAAATGTTGTGAGTAATAAAGGACAGCTAGTGGAGACTGGAGACAAAGTATGTGATCACACCTAAAAAGAAATGAGAATGAATCATAAGCAACATAAATGAGAGACAAGAAAAGAGATAGAAAACAGATGATAGCCTGGGAATACCTGGAGGGGACAAGAATGTTGAATGAGTTTGATTTGATTAATTGAGATGATGACATGAGAAGAAGAAAAACAAACATAATGAGACATAATGAAACATGACTTGGGTTTGAACAAGAGGATTACATAATCTGATTATATGGGTTTGCAATTCCTATCATTTGGAATTTAAACCTAATCAATTTTCTGCATGTTGATGGCATGATAGGAGGAATGCACCTTGAGTGGTAAGCTCAATACTGACAAGATACATTGATATTTGTATTTTTTCACTATGAACGTAATGCAATTTTAAAAAGCCTAATGAATGCGGTAAAATAAATTCTAGGAAAAGAGACAGGAAAAGAAATTTTTAGGATTCAGAGTCAAGAAACAGAAAAAATAAGAAAGAAGGGAACAGTTCAAGGTTGATGGGATAGGTTGACTCCAATTGAAATATCTTTTTCCCTGCCTGAATCATAATTAATCTATCCACCAGAGTTCTCCCAATGAATTAGAAGGCAGAAGCTTTTTGATGGTTGATTAAGGAAATCATTGAGTTGAGAGCAAAGAAGATGGTTTGAAAAGAAAAAACATAACTCTCATATTGACTCTGTGCAGAATTGGTCTTAGGAAGTCAATGCTTCTAGTATTATTCTATAACAAAATTGGATTCAGACTCCAGCAGGTGCCCTCTTTTTCTTGTGTTGGCCTAGTAAAAAAATTGTATTGATTCTTCCCATTTAAGTAGCCAGCCAATTCTTTAATGAAAACCCCAAAACAAAATAAGTATCATTTATTAAGTAGTTCCCTTTAATAATTCAATTCTGAAGATAAATTGATTGAAATTGAATTTATGAAAAGAAAGACAAGTTTTATTTTTTTCCTAATTGTTGGCAAAAGGATCTTTGAAACTGATTATTTATGCTGTAATATCTGTGTAATCTTTGATTCAATTTTTCAATTGAATAGAAGAAAACATTATTAAAAAACATTTTAACAACCTGAGGAATGGGGCAATTCTGATGAGGAAAGAAAATTTGGTTCAAATATGAATTTTTTAAACTTTTGATTAAATATTCTATCCAAGACCAAATCAATGTAAGTTTTTGCCTGCATCATGCCTCCTTACATTATGTTGGAAATACTCTGTTTTTAGATCCTTTTTAATTATTCACTCTGCTCAAATTTAACTGGGTTTGTAGTTCAAAGGCTAACTCCTGTGCTTTTTTCAAAACAATGGATTTACTTGGTCCAGAATCCAGACTAGCCAAATGGTGTTTAAACAGGATTGTGCTAATCATATCAACATAAAATAGAAATAAATTCAGGTTTCTTTGGAAAATGTAACCATCACCATCCATCCCTGGCTTAATTTCAATTCCAGCCCTTTCATTCCAAAACAAATACCAATAATCTCTACTGGAAAACAACTGGTGGATTGAATTATTTCTTATTTGACTCCTCAAAGGTTCAATCTTTCTTTTTGTAGATGCCACCCCATGCAATTTTGCTAATATTTCTTCATTTTGATTTTCAGGTGTGTATTCTTCAAAAACTTTCTTCCTTCTAGCAGCTAACTGGGTTAAAGTTTTATAAGCTTCATAGGGGTTAGTGTTAGAAAAAAAAAAGCTGGCCACTTTGAGGCTCATGTAACATGATAAATGAAATTATTGATTCCACTCTGGACTTGTCTATCTGTGTTGGATATTCATCCTGGGTGAATACCTCTACATCAAACTTCAGGATGTCAGATAAATCCATCACACCTTGGTACATTTGCCACTGACTATGTTTGGGAGAGGCAAGGTGTGAATATGTATTCATTTGAAGAAAATTTTCAATTTCTGGAAGCATGTTTTTCCAAGATTGGGAATCTATTGGATTACTTGGGCTGGAGTGTTCTGTCACTTTGATTTTATTGTTTTCCAAAGAGCAATCCTTGATCCCATAGTTGGACTGCAAGCTGGGGGAATTATTTACATGATGGGATGACAATGGAATCCAAACGTGGGTATCAGTTGGAGGTTTAATAATTTTTCTTCTTTTGCTTGTGTTTCAATTCAAATGAGGTTCAGAATTGGGTCGCATCTGGTATTCAAGGCTGCTAGACTGGTTTGAAGAACCCATCGCTTTTTGTTCACAGTTGCTCAAAGAACGATAACTGAAATCTTCTTCCGGCTCTGTTTGCAACATAGAAGCTTTTGAAATTTCTTTTATATTCGGTTTAGCCCTATTGATACTTGCCCTCAGCTGAGCATTGAATCTGGGCCTAGAAGTAGGTTTCATAAGTTGACTTTTGCAAACTTTGATTGGAGTGGAAGGTCCATGATTCCTGTTATCTGAAGCATAACCTTCGGCACCCATCTCCACTCGTTCAAAAGGTGGTAGTGGCTTTCTTGAGTGGGGAGGGTCAGCATGAACCGTAGTAGCCGCATCGGTTGGTGTCAGGGTGTTCTGAAGGAGGCCATTCATCTCGGGCGCTTGATTATCCAAACAGTCCATGAACTGGTCCACAGACTCCCATGCCGGGTCTTTTGTAGCATCACAAGCCATCCACACTCCCAGATAAGCTAGGAGTACACAAGCACCAAGATCAGATAAAATCATCTTTCGGAAATTAAAAAAACGAGACTCTTGATAATCGCTTTCTTGTCCGTTGTCGTTTTCTGCAGCGATGCTACGCACTACCACACCAGATCAATCGTTCAGTTACTTTGTTGGTAATAATAATAATGTCATAGTCTACAAGAAACTCCCTCCCCCTCCCCCCCCCCCCCCTATGTTGACGCCAGCCATTGAAACACTTCACTGGTACACCGTTCCACGGGTACTTACGTAAGGACTGCGGCATCTAAAGAATTTTGCATCACGATCCATCAAATAATGTGTATCTATCGGCAGGAGGTAAAAACAGTTATTTTCTTCCCACTGAAGCTTGGCTTCTTTTCCACTTTTTCATGTTTGGGGGATTGCATCAAAGTTTACTTTGCGTCTCAGCTGCGCAAGGCCAAACTCATGTGACCTGTCAACACGCAGTTCTTAGGGGAACGTGCCTACTGCGAATTGATGGGGAACATATTACATAGTGATGTGGCTCCGTTCCGTGACGATCTTAACTAAAGCTCCCCGCGGGGAGAGGCTTATCTGCTGTAAGGATCACATATTGATCCATTGATCCTTCACTGTCTGTCGGATAGGCACTAGCAAAGGAGCTCAATAGCTCCTGAGGAGAATTTCTAGTACCAAGGTGTGATGAATTGAAGTATAGACAGGAGAGAAAGATCTCTGCTTTGGTATCTACAAGTCAAGGGAAGTGGGAAAAGGAAATGAGAAGGGAAGGGAGAAAGTTAGGGTACTTACCTAGACAGGAGAGAAAGATCTCTGCTGTCTAGGTAAAGGGAACGGATGAGACTAAATACAAGGCAGAACTAAGCTTATGTAATCTTGTGACATGTTTGTGTGAGCCTGTCAGGAGCGGGCTCACATATGCTTTCACAGCTGTCTGGCCTCAGGGTGAGGATGGGTCGGGTAAACCCATGGGTGGCCCAAGCCCGCCTTGGGTCTGGGGCAGGGGGGAAGGAGTTTTTGACCTGGCTGGGTTGGTCTGCTGGGTGACCCATGGTGGGGCGGGTCAGCCTTCTCCTAACTTGGGCTACCCATGGGCTTACCCATCTGGGAGGTATGTATAAAAAATGATTCCATTGTGACTAATGTAGACCTGTGGGGAAGCAATACCATCTCCAAAATCTTGTTTCATGTTCAGTAGAGGAAGGATTAAGTAGTTGGGAGAGCTGTTTCTAATCTAGTACGGTAGCTAACCGTAGCTTCCTGCAGCCTGGCTGCCTGTAGGTGAAATTTAAGCAGCACAGAGAAGGTATTCATGATAAAAATGTTTGGCTGAAAAAAACAAATCACAATCACTGAGGCCCAGGGGTCAACCCAGATCCTAACATGACCCAACCCGCAACTTGTCAACCTACCATGGGGCAGGTCGGGTCAGTACATTTCAAAAATCTGACCCAGAGATAAATGGGGCAGGTCGGGTCGGCCATTTTGTGACCGGACCCAACACATCCTCACCCTGAGTCTGGCCTGAGAAGATTGGATATTTTGCTTCAAATGACTCTTTTTGAGATTGAAGCGACTGTAGCACAGTCATTTCACCACCTATACCCAATCTGACTCTGCAGAGTTGTAGTCAGCTATCTTGCCTTTCTTTTTTTGATAAAACTGGCCTCTCAAGGATTGTGTAATCCTCTCTACAATGATTTTTGTACACCATCTCCCCATCAGTGTGAAATGGTAGAAATGGTTAAAACCCAGTTTTTTTCAGACCGTTGGATCAGGGGATCAGACTTACATGACAGCTTTGACAGATTTGACAGTAGCGTAAATGTCAGAGATTGTAAAACAGGCATTGAACCCACGTCAAACAGGCATTGAGCGAATGTCAAACAGGCATTGGATCAATGTCAAACAGGCATTGGACCAATGTCAAACAGGCATTGGAATGGATATATTTGGGACCAAATATGGGTTGTCTGCTCAAAGATTAGTTAAATTTATATTTTGATTAAGGAAAAAAAGGCAAGGAATGGATGTGTTTTGTAATTGGGCAATTATTTACAACATAGTGACAAATTTGACTGTGTGGCTGGCTTCTGAAAAATCTGCTGAATATGTAGTGTTCTGTGGGACTGAATCATCAGTCCTGCCATTTAGGCCGATATTGTCAGGCCAGAAGAGCAACTTTACATGCATGAAGTCCTTTCCTGTGGCAGGGGGCTAATACCCTTAGGGCCCCCGCTCCTCCTGCCGGCAGGACTTGTGTTAAGTCCGCTTCCGTGACTGCTCACTGGAATGAGTCATATTGGTGCTGCGTCAAGTCCTCAGATGCATAACCCCTCTTGGGGTACAACACAAAGGGAAGAGCACAAAAAGCAAATGGAATCCTTTTCTCTTCTATTATGGTGTTTGAAGCTACATAAGTTCTTAAAAAAAGCTTTGGCTGGGACCTGTCCAACAAAGTTTTATGCATGTTGACAGGTCTGTGCCAAATCTTGCTTTTTATGTATATTTGAACACCATATATCTAATCATTAAACTGATAGAATTCATGTATCTTCAGCTCTCTGTTATCTTTATTATCAGAATATACTTTTCATAATACCCCCGATGACATAGGTACTCAACCCCAGTTAAAATAAAAAATGCAAGCAATGGGCTTAAATTGATTCCCATGAATGTGTGGGAAATTGTTGTTGATTTATGTGAAAACATAATTTCACATATTTACACCACTTATCTTAACAACATGGTTAAAACTGCCCTACATGAACCGGGATAATATGTTCTGGTCTGGAGCAGAATAGCCTTATAAGTTATACCAGTCATGGTGTTCAAATATCATTTTGGAAAAAATTGCACAAGTTCTTAAATGCAAGATTTGGCAGGGACCTGTCGAGAATCATAAGATTTAAGTTTAAGTTTCTCAACATGTCCCTTCCAAATCTTGTGTTTAAGAACTTATGCATTTTTTTTTCAAATGTGATATTAGCCTGGTTCACATTGGGACCTTTTATACCACTTTTAGCATAGTTACACACAAAATTTTCATAAAATTTTTACTCATCAAGATTTAGTCATGTGGGATTAATCTGAGCATGTCAAAAAAAAGTTGAAAATTTTATGACAAGACTCATAAAAGTGGTGTTAAAGTTGCCAATGTGAACTGGGCTATTTGAACACCATAAGTATAGAGAAGAGAAGGGAAGATTATGGTTGAGGTTTGAGGGGATAAGAGGAGTGGAAAGCTTTGAGTAGGTCAGGACAGTTCGTGAGATTTGAAGCTGGTTCCCACAATGTGCAATCAGTGTCCTCCATATAACCAGACCATTCAACTAGGTATTGGATTTTACCACACCTTTTCCGGGAGTCAAGAATTTTGGACACTTCCCATTCAAGATGATCTTGAACTTTGACAGGCTCTGGAGGAGGGAGGGATTTACCAGGGAAAGGCGAAAGAAGAGAGACATGGAACACTGGGTGGATGCAAGACCAAGAAGGGGGAAGCTTGAGTCGAAAGGCATTCTTCAAAACAATTGATTCAATTTTGAAGGGGCCAAATTTTTTCTCTGAAAGCTTCTTCGAAGGTCGGGTTGATCTGATGTTTGAGGAGTTGAGCTAGACAAAGTCGGTCAGCGGTGATCTTGTATTGTTCGTTGGCGGCGTCAAGATTCTTCTTGATGTCTTTCTGGGTGGAAGTGATTTTGGCGAGGTAGTCGGCAGCCGGCTTCGAATTGTCCATGTGGATGGAGTTGAAGGTTGGATGTTGTCCATACAAAGTGAAAAAGGGAGATTGCTTTGTGGCTGAGTGAGTCAAATTGTTGTAGGAGAATTCGGCCAAAGGAAGCCAGGAACTCCAGTCATCCTGCTGGTAGTTGACCACCATTTGAAGATACTGCTCCAGGATCTGATTGATTCTTTTGGTTTGGCCGTCTGATTTGGGGTGATATGCGGTGGAAAGATTTCGAACAATCTTGAGTTGATCGCACAAACCAGTCCAGAAGGCGGAAACAAAAAGGGATCCTCTATTTGAAACTATGTTCAAAGGCAGGCTGTGTTTGGAAAACACAAATTCAACAAATAGATTGGCCAAGTCTTCAGAAGTGGCTGTTGTGTGAGTTTTGAGAAAGAGGACCATCTTCAAAAAGCGGTCCACTATGACTAAGATTGTGTTGAAGCCATTTGAGAGAGGCAACTGCAAAATGAAGTCCAATGAGAGGGAGTCCCAGGGCCAAGGGGTTGGAGAAGTCCGAACTTCTTATGACGAGGAGTTTTGTTTGATGGGTTCACGGAAGGATGAAATGAAAGCGGACCGAAGTCCATGGAGTGACTGCGGAGCGCAGCAGCAGCGAGTAACCACGAGCCAATTGCTGCCGGGAGGTATGGTGTGACAGTTTCTACCCGGTCCGAGTAGTAACTGCAACACACATCTCCTCCTCTTACTCCGACAGGCTCCATTCAAAGGTGCAATACCGCACCGAGGGAATTTCTTCGCTAAAAACTTTTTTTTAAAAAATTCATTTCCTCCTTATCACATAATTCCTTTTAATATAACTAATCAAACAACTTGAATAATAGATAAGATACAAGGTTCACAAATAAAATGGCGAATGTGAACCCATTGAGGGAGGACCTGGAAGTGGTGGCGGTACTGTTACAACAGAAGAAGCAGGCCGTGATCAACTCACTGGAACAACAAAGACGTACGAGGGACCAGCATGCGCAAAATGAACAGAAGGACGCTAGTTTGGAGAACATGGAGTCCGAAAAATTAGGTTGAGATAACACGCAGGCAAACCCAATACCGCTAGATGATGTTTTAGGCGTGATGGGGGACCCCCCAGGTGAGAGAAACCTCTGTAGAGCTATGCTCCATTGAGAAGAACTCCACATTTAGCCCTCCGTTGATCCATATTGCGTAGAGATGACACTAATATGGTGATTACATGGCAGCCGAAGGTGAGCAACCTCTTCCAATCCCAGAAAAGAAAGAGATGGTACTAGGCATGGTTCCAGCCCGCACAGACTCCGTGACCTTGATCCTCGGGGAGATTCGTAAATCTCGGGCCATTGGTGATAAGACCCGGCTGGAGACACTCCTGGATATGCTGGAACGCGAACAGGGAAACAATGAACCAGAGATTTGAATGGCCGGGAAACCTGCGGAAAGCAAAGGAGAAGCTTTAACATCTACGCACGAGAAGCCGGGAGAAATTGAAGGGAAGTCGGTCTTTGTAGTAGGGTTGATAAAATTTGCCAAGGGTTCAGTCCCCCAGTTCAACCACTGCGGTTTACCAACTTTCTACGACAAAAACTTAAAAACCCTGAAAGGGTCCATTCCCCTTACCATATTTGACAACACATGGCAACAAAAAGCTGCAACACATACTTCTGAGAGGCGATACAACGATAGGGGTTCGTCGGATGAGAAAAGGTATACGGGACACCCTGCACCAGATGAATGGTCGCACAATTATCAAAACTTTATCACGACAATGAAAGATGTGTATCATTTCCCTGAACTGGCGGCGTGGTTCCAAACGCACAAGATGACCGCAGACCGAATCATCCGAGAAGACGGTTTCTGAACCGGTTTCCGCTATGACTTGGCGGTTTGACAGAACGCATTCCAAGAAGGAGACCGGGTTTTTCCCGATGTGTCTATCTATTGACCAAAATTGGCCGAACAGGCGTACCGGGAGGCGAGATCGGCTACACGGAAAACCCTTACATATCGGGGGGAGTGAAAGAAGAGTTTGATCCTCATACTGGTGGAAGACGGTTCGGGTTTGGGGGATCGCGAAGGAGAACTGAAGATGGTAGACCTCGTCACAACGGAACGATCGGTGGTAAGTATCCCGACATGTCAATTTGGGCAAGGGAGGGGAAATCGAGACGCGGGAGGACGTTTCCAATCTGATGGACATGATGGACGTTTCCAACCCAACAATAAGATGAGAGATAGAGCCCCCTTTGGCAGGAGAAATCAAAATGAGGGGTAGAAACCTTAGTAGGTGTTAATACCTTTGGATGTCCATTAGTGCCCAATAGCCATCAATCATGCGATAAATTTTCATAAAGATGACATGTTCCGCATTGTGAAAAAAGTTTGGGAACTCATGTGTTGTTTCCCATCATTTTCCTTTGCTCCCCCGATCATTTGAGTTGAGCTTAGCCTATTCAACGCCACAGAGAGACCCATTAGGGATGGATAGAGGCCAGCCCTAAGTTGTGGCCGGAAGAGGTACATTGCGAGATGAATGTTGGCGAATGGGAGAAGGTGTTGCACGACGCTAATCTGGATAGGGATTACATGGATGTCTTAGAAGGCTTTCGAATTGGTTTTGATCAAGGGATCCCACAACATACATGGGGCAACAGGAAATGGTTTACCCCGGACAACCATAAATCATCTCTTCTAGCGAAACAGGAAATTGAAGATAACCTAGCGAAGGAAGTAGCCGCAGAAAGGATGTACGGGCCGTTTACACATGAGGAAGTTCACAAGAAATTTCCCTTTTTCAGGTTGAACCCGCTAGGCACCGCCACAAACTCTGATGGCTCAGTTCAACCAATAAATGACTTGTCTCACCGTCATGGGGAGCCAGACATCCCTTCTGTTAACTCATTTGTGGACAAACTCGACTTCACCACAACGTGGGACGATTTCCAAACTGTGGCACGGTTCTTTAAGAGACACAAAGGACCGTTCGAATTGGGACTCTTCGGCTGGGCGAAGGCCTATAGACAGATACCAACTAGAATGGATCAGTGGCCCTATCTGTTGGTACAAAATTTTCAAGGCGAACTCCTACTAGACACACGCATAACTTTCAGAGGCGTGGCGGGCTGTGGCTCCTTTGGAAGGCCAGCAGACGCATGGAAGAACTTGATTCTCCACGTCTTCAGGTGGGTGGACAACAATTTGTTCGTTAGACGGAAGGGCGCAACAACATTGATGTAGGAGATAGTGGCAAGGTCAGCTTGGCTAGGGGTGAAGACAAATACGAAGAAATATTCACCATTCGCATCCAAACAGAAATTCATCGGATTCCTCTGGGATGGCAAAGCGAAGACGGGAAGAGAGAGGAGAGTTTGTCACAACTAGAATCTTTCCTGGAACCAGGATACAGGTTCCACTTTCACGGCACAGAAGTCCTAGCAGGAAGGCTGAACCACGTGACTTACCTGCTTCCCCAATTATGGTGCTATCTCAGGACGTTGTACCAGTGGCAGAAGGATTGGGTAAACTTTTTGGCGACACGGGAAGTACCGGAAAGCGTGAAAGTAGACCTACAGCAGTGGAGAACGGCGCTCTTGGACTACGGATCAACGAGAATTGTGCCGGATCCAGAGCCAACAGAAGTGGGATGGATGGGGGATGCATCCATGTTGTTCGGCATTGGAGTGTTAATCGGGAAGTTCCGGACTCAGTTTTGACTACGGGATAGGAGATATCCAGGCGGCATCGCCTGGCTGGAGACGGTAGCGGTGCGAGTAGGACTGTTGATGATGCTACAATTAGGCGTTGATGGGGGGAAACAGTTTATCATATGGACGGATAACACTACCAAGCATCACGCAATCCTCAGCAGGAAGTAAAGAGATGCAACGGTCAACAATGAGTGTAAAATCATCCAGTCCCTACTCCTTTGTGAAGGCATTGACCTGTGCCCAAAGAGGTTAGAATCCAAAGAGAACAAGGCGGATGCTTTGTCCAGAGGGGACAGAAGCAGGAACAAAGATTCTCATAGATTGGACTTACCTTTTTCACAAGATTTAGAAAGATTCTTTTATCCTTGTGGTGAATAACATGAAATGGATAACACGTTTGGATTTAATTGCAAGAGAGCCCCATTTGATTTATGTGAAAGCTCCTGAGGAGCTATAAATTGAGTACAAATGGACCGAGGGAGAGAAACAAATTGTTATCGGGGTAATAGTAGGGAGACTACTGCCGATAGTCTAGTGGCAAGAGAGACTAATGTTGCTGGTCTAATGACTCCAAATCAGTGAGGATATTCCATTTCTACGGCGGTTTGGGGGAGTAGGAGATTGAGGCCAACATCCAAGTTTAGGAGTTCACATCGACTCGACTTTGAAGATCAGGATGGACCTTAGAAAAATCCCCTATTGCCTGAAGAACGGCTCCTGCGAGAAGGCGTTGACGGAGGAAGACCTACGAGTACTGGAGGGGTGGAAATGGTCAACCCTCTCGAGCTATAATGCAGCGACGAATAAGTTCGCGTGGTTCAAAGAACACATCAATGAAACAACCTTCTCCCTCCAGGTATCAAGCGATGACGTTTATAAATTTGTGGCCTGGGCAGGAAGAGGTCAAGAAGATAACGGTGGTTTCAGTCAATCGGTATCTGTTTGCCTGAAAGCCTGGTACACTTTTCACGACTCACCCTACCCTTATCATACAGACACCAGGGTAAAGCTGATTCTCAAGGCATCGGGCAAGGCTGATGCACTGCTGCCGAAGAAGCCCGAGAAACAACCGGTGACAGTTGAAGACTTGTTGAGGCTGTTCGAAACACTTTCCGCGGGTGGCCCAGAGGACCGAGACAAAAGGTCTCTACGCGGTCTCCCACCTCATCGGTGAGATGGAAAACAGCGTCACGGATCCGTTGGGCTGTTCTTTGAAGATTTGTTGGACGTTGTCTGGGTTTTTGTCGGCGAATGTCTTCCCTTCAGTAGGGTAGACATCCTCGCGTCTGGCAAACTGGAAAGGCGTCTGGGGAGGAAGGTGATGACGAAGTTGAATTGACCAAGGAATTCAGCCCATCTGGCTTGGCGCCGGGTGAGGACCTTAGTAAGCATGAAATACTTCAAGGCATCATGATCTGTGATGACTTTGAAGGTAGAAGAAACACTAAAAAGATAGGCGTGCCATTTCTGCAAGCAGAAAATAATGGCAAGGACCTCTTTATCATGAATTTCATAATTGAGCTCGGCAGCCTTGAGTTTGCGGCTCTCAAAGCCAACAGGGTGCTTCGAGGAAGCCACTAGAGCTTCGGAAAACTGCGATAGCATAATCGCTGGCATCAGCTTCCACTAGGGTGCGGAAAGAACTGTCAAAGTGTCAAAGGATAGGAGCAGTCGTAAAACAATGCTTGAGTTCTTTGAACTCTCTGTGCACTTTCTCAGTGAAAACATAAGGAGTATCCTTTTTCACAAGCGCAGTCAGGTTCGTGATGGTACCAGAATAATCCTGAATGAATCTGTGTTAGAAGTTGGCAAAGCCAAGGAAGGATTGAACAGCTTTTACTGAAGTGGGATTGGGCCAATCCAGAATATGCTGAAATTTTTCCTGGTCCATGGTAAGACCGGAACGGTTAAGAACATAACCAAGGAAGGTAACTTTGGTGGCATGGAAAACACACTTGGTGCCTTTCGCATATAGATTAGTCTTGTGAAGTCTTCAAAGGACTTCCTTGACATGACCTACATGTTCAGTGCGAGAGCATGAATAGATGAGGATTTTGTCCAGATAAACAACAACACACACATTGACTAAATCTCCCAAGATTTCATTCATCAAGGCTTGGAAAGTGGCAGGAGTGTTGGTTAAGCCAAAAGGCATTACCAAGTACTCAAAAGCACCATGACGGGTATTAGACACCGTTAAATATTCATGGCCTTCAGCTATCCTGATTAAGTGATAGGCACCTCGAAGGTTGATTTTGGAGAAGACTTGAGTGTCAACAAAAGTGGTGAGAAGATGGGACATCGAAGGAATAGGATAAGATTTCTTTCTAGTAGCTGCATTCAGTCTGCGGTAATCCACACAAAGTCAAAGGGAACCATCGGCTTTGGGGATGAAGAGAACAGGAAAACCAGTTGGTGAAGAACTGGGTTGAATGAAACCTTTTGCTACATGCTCTGAAATGTAGTCTCAAAGAACTTTGTCTTCAGGCTCCGACAGGCGGTAAATAGTACCTTTTTAGGAACTGGTCCAATGAAATCGGGGCGATGATCACACTTTCTTCGAGGATGAAGTTTGTCAGCCAGAATGGAAGAGAACACTGATGTGAATTCGTGATACTCAGAAGGGATTGTTGGCAAAATGGTTTCGAGATCTGCTGGTTCTTTGTCGAAGAAGTTGCCTTCAAAGACTTCTTGCCGGGAGCCAGTAGTGATGCTTCGAAGTAAAACTTCTTTAGTTTCAAAGAGAAACAAGTCAGGGGAAGCATCATACACAACAGATGATAGGAAGGTGGAGGGGTTTCCGGATGAATGCATATCATAAGGAAGAGAGCCATTGCTTGACAAGGCTGACATGGTCCTGAAGGGAAGAATAAGGGATTTCACTGGGACTGGGTAAAGGTTTAGTTCGAGGGTTAATTACTCCCTTAGACCAATCAATATCTGGGTTCCAGTGCGAAAGAAAATTATGACCAAGTATGGTGTCATCCTGCCCGGTCGCATCTATGATTAAACATTCCCAATCAAAAGCTTGATAGGGAGAAATGGCAAAGGTCCATGTAATTTTCTTCAAAAGAAATTGCATGGGCTTCAAAGAAGGATGATAAGTGAGAAGAGGAATGGGTTTTTCCAAAGGAATAGTAGAAAGGGAAAAGGAATCTATCAAACTCTGGCTGACAAAGGAACGTGTAGCTCCAGAATCAATAAGAACAGAGTCAGGTGAACTATCTCGAAACAGAATCAATCTGAGTTGATTCGAGACAACCGTTCCCAAAGAACAGATTTTGGACTCAAAAGAAAGAGGAGAAAGTGGGTCTATTGGGTCAATGGCACTTGGGGTTTCATAGTAGTTGTTATTACCATTATTGAAAAAACTACTCAAGCTTTTCCCGACTGACGGGAATGCTTAGGACAATCATCTACCTTATGGTGACCACCACAATACAAACACAAACCATTCTTCATCCTCATTTCCTTCTCGCCCGCCTGGAGATGTCCATCCGTCAAGATTTTGGTGAGCTTGGAGGGAAGCTTGCTCTTCAGGAGCCACTTCGAAAGAGTGGAGTAGGGTTTCGAAGAAGATTGCCCGGGGTTGTTGGAGGTCGAAGGTTGGTGAGAGCCGTCTTTCTTTGGTTGAGCGGGGTGAGAGTTTTCGTGCCGTCTTTCTTTCTGACATTCATGGTATTGCACATCAATGAGATCTCGTCGGCATTGTTCTGGGAAAGGAGGTCAAGGATGCGGGAAGGGAGGCCTTTGCGGAAATGGAACATCAAAGGTTGGTCACCCCAACCCGGAAGACGAGATGGGAGGGCTCGGAAACTAGCAATGTAGTTCGAAGCATGGTCCGACTCCTTCATTGACAGGTTGTCAAGTCGATGCTTGGTGGCTTGAAGTTCGTTGGGGTCGCCAAACAAGGTGACGATTTGAGCTTTGAACACAGCCCAAGAGTTCATGAGGGAGTCTGTGGAAGAGTCTTCACAAACCTCCAGATAAGGTTGAACCCAGTCAAATGCCTTGCCAGTAAGGTAAGAGGAGGCATAGATGGTGAGGGAACGGTCATTGGGGAAGGTGTGAGGGTCATTCAAGAAGATGAGTTTGCATTGCTGCAGGAAGATGTGAAGTTTGGCGGGAGAGGCTTCTTCATCTCCGGAGTACAGAAAGCGGGTCAAGGGGAAGGTTCTGCCGGAAGGGGAACTGCATTTTGGCCCACAATGGTGGCCAGAAGCTGGATGGCTTCAGCCAAGGATTCATTAGTAACAAGGGCCAAAGTGTTAGCAGGAGGTTTGGGATTAGAAGCATTCTGAGGGCCAAGGGTGTCAAAGTCCTCATCATCCGGGAGATCCCTGTTGTCCTCCTCATTGCGGGGGGATTGAATGCGAGAATCGGAGGAAGAGGGAGGGTTCTGGCTGTCGGGGCGGTGGCCCCGGCCAGTGTTGGGGTTGGGAAGATCCAGAACAGGAGCACCAGGATTGATGTTGGAGCTGGGGTTCTGGTCGAGAGGAGAACTGTCTGTTCAGAGAGCAAGGAATGTTTGGCATCTTGAATGAAGAGAAGTACAGGGGGAAAGAGGGTTTAACAACTTAAGTAAAGGAGTAAAGCCGAATCAAAATAAGATACTGTCACATGGTGTCTTGTACAAGAGACGTGTGGGCACTATTTGAAGGAAAAGAAAGGAAAGAGATAGCTTCGAAGAGAGGACTGACTATTCGAAGGTCTTCTTTGTTTTGAAGAAGAGTTACTTAGGCTCAGAGGGACTTAGAGTAGAACACTGAAAGGGTTCGCAATGAGAAGGCGGAATCAAGTTATGCTAAAACTATAAACTTATTTTGATGAGGAAAGATGGAAAGCATGGAAGCAGACAGCCTATATAGTAAATACAAGTAAGGCTACAAAGGTACGACATAGGTTCGAACAAGATGTGAGGTCATAGGGTCAAAGCAGAAGAAATGAAGGGAGGTCAAGCAACACCAAGGCGAAGAGTCCAGGACTGGAGGACCAAGCAGGGGTAAGTGTGATGGGTGTGAGAGTGAGTGAAGTGAAGTTTGAAGTTCAAGGACTGTGCGTCGAAGTTCAAAAGTTCAAAGAGGGAATGTGTGAATCCAGAAAAGGAAGTCAAGCGCATTGAAGAGTAATGCCAAAAAGAAAGGAATACCGGTGAGAGGGTTAATGGTCTTGCTTTTGATCACATAACTGGAAAGCAATGTGCTATTGAATCTTCAAAGGTTTGGAAAGTAACTTCAAGAGATCACTGAAGATTGCTGAGGGTGCATACACCACCGGGTCAAAAAAGTGATCGGTGTAGGTATTGGCAGCGTATTCCCACTGATTCCTACTGCAGACCCACAGTAGCAGCGGTGGATGACTGGATCAAGTCATGATCCACCGGTTCTACACATCCAACGATAACCTGACAGCAGTCCATCAATTGGTCTGAAGGGACTGTTGGTCCTCTGCTGAACCAGCGTATGACCAGCAATGGGCTCCCACCGCTGGGCAACATGAGACAAAAGCCTCCATTATTGGTTGGAGGCTTGCTGTATCAGTGGCCCAACCCAGCCTCCCACCTCAACCAGAGGAAGCTGGGTGGGACCTGAAGGCATTCCTGGCGAGGTTTCCGGTGAGTGATTGCTGAAATTAAAGTAATCCCATCACCAACCCCCTTCTCCACGACAAAATGGCCAACTCACCATTAAATCAGATCCAAGACACCAATTCCGTGGCGAGTGACACATTATCTTCAAGATTCAAATTGACCACCTCTCCATTGGTTCACAGCGGCAACAACATGCCAGATCATGAAGTGCAGACTGGTGAAGCTGATCATTCACTGCTTCAATCAATCCAACAAAGAGATGGCAAGATTGATCCTCCGTGTATGTCCACACAATCAATGCTTTAGTACTCATCATGCCTCGCAACGACCATTTTTTTGCTTTTGCTCTTGTAGTTGACTCCAGCCAAGGTCTATTTTACTTAGTCTGGCCGAGGGTCAGGTCATCATCCTGAAACATCAGCTGCACCTGATCCAGTAGGTCAATCGGGAAATCAACTCACAGATAGCCAAGCATTTGTGTTCAGTGATGAATTCAAGGTATGTATTTATGTATTTACATTCCTTTTTTCACACAATTGTGACTCGTTTATTGTTCGTTTGTCAGGTCAAATTAAGGAACTTCATGTGGCAAAGTCTGATGGAGTGTAACCTGGTGACCTACAACCTTGATTATGATACCCAAGATAACAATGTTATCAATGGCTTGCTTATGCGGTTGACTACGGTAAGTCAAACTTGACTCAATCTTTTGATATGATATCATCAATTTAATTCGGAAGGATTTGCCAGTGATTGCCAAGCTGTCCCATCAAGATAAGGCCCGCCTCTTACCCCCTTGGTTCACAAGAAATGAACTGCAGGCTGTTGAATTGGTCCATCGCGTATTGTGAATAGTTCCATCTGATTCTTACGACATCGCTTTTTGCTTTCTTTCTCTCTCCTTTCATCTCATATTTGTATTGAGAGTTGTAATGTATTGTATTGTGCAACAAACAAAAAATAAATAAATCAGCATTGTGAGGGAGAACCCAGTCAAGCTGTGGTTATTGATCCGGCAGGGATACAAGGTCCCTCACTTGGGAGTGCAATGGGCACATGTTGGTTTGACCCATCAGCGCAGACAAAGGAGGCTCGTGTTGGAAGCCACCACATAGGGAGGTGGTTGGGGAACAAGTCGAGCATTGTAGGATCCACCCAACCTCCCATGGAGGGTTGGTTTGGTGATGACCTCAAAATGGTCTCCTTACGGCAGACAGCCCGCCAAAAGGATGGTAGGACACACGCTGGCTGTGCTCGTATGAGCAACAGTCGCATGGCCCGGTGGTGTAGGTGATATCATATGCAACCCAAGGATTAACCAAAAGCTTGAAAGTTGCTGATGGCAAAAGCATCCTTAGCCAAATGCAAGGAAGATCCAACTGCGAGATCCTGAGTGCTGAGTTTGTCGCATGACATTACCAGGGTTTTATTTTTATTTTTTTAAACAATCATTAAGTTTTAAAAGTATGAGATAATTTCTTCATGACTTCTTAATGCAACACACAAGATTCAATTCCACCAATTCCTGATCTGGGAATTCTTTGGTTAGATATTCATGACCAGCTTTGCCACACTTTGGATTTTTTGACCCCATTGACCAAAGTGTCCCATTTGCAGACAATTAAAACATTGAGGAGGACATGGCTTTAATTTTGAGGTTTGATGATGCCTGTAATATAGAAAAAGGCCTGATTGTTCTCATTGGCAAGCTGTTTCTTTGTTTTTAAAAGATAGGACAAGAGATCCAGCTTGTCTTGGACTCGGAGTGACCGTGTTTTACATTAGCCACTTCTTTCTCAGGATGTCTTCTTCAACAATTATGGCTATTTTGGATTGGCAGTCTGTCACAAATAGATCAGAAAACTTTGGGATGGTATTACCATGCAAAATCACAGAGGACATTGTTGGGGTTGCGGCTAGGTCTGGATGAACATTTTTACTGTGATCTGTTCTCAGAGTAAAAGTGTACATCCCCAGATTTGAGGTTCTGAGCGGCTTGCCATTAACCTGTGCATTAAGTTTCTGGAGAATCTCGTATGCTTGCTGTGAAACCTCCTTTTGATGAGATGGCATTCCTGTGAGGGCAAAATAACAGAAGATAATATTGGGGGGGTTCACGTTGGGTTATTTTTATGCTGATGCGGGTCCGGGGGCTTGCTGATGGCTCATTCATTGAAAATCTGAGTTTATTAAAGACAGCCAATCACAGGATTAAAGTTCATGGGTTTCCCTTACAGTTTATCAAATTACAAAAAAGATAGCTAATTACATATACAAACATCCTCGGGTACCACTCTCCATCTCCGTCTAGCGAGTCAAAAAACAGCGGGAAGATGACCCCAGCGCGCCGCATGGATGAATTATGCCAAGGGGGCCATCGAATGCTGCCTCCCAAACTGTGCAAATGCAACAGCGGAGAAGCCTGAGCCAAACCTCTACACTGGAAGTGCAGTGAAAGATTTGACTGGGGTACATATGCCCACGCCAGATCCATTCTACTTTTAGTCATCCGTCCAGCACCTTTTAGACCTCCCGCAACGTCGCCACCGCCACTTTGGTTCACCCATATTGCCACTATGCAACTATGGCAATGGGAGTCAAGCCGCAGGGTACTGAAGTAGAACCTCATCAAGCTACCGGAACTGATCGATGAAACCGGCCATGCTCCTCAACTCAACTCAAACAATCACTCTTACCTTCACTCTTGTATACCTCCGGTCCCACCTCCACCCCACACTTTGCCTATCAAGCCTTATCCTCATTCTTTTGTTCATTTTCCGCTATTGTTTGGTAAAAGTTGTTCAGTCCCGACCTGAACCTATCCATTCTTTCTTATCACATCCCTCATTCATCTTTTGGATTCATACCCCCTTCTACCTTATTTTGTCCTACCGAAACTTTTCTTCCTCGATTCAATCAACTCAATGGAACATCAAATTCGCAGTTTAGATCCTCAGATGGGTGGGCTCGGATCTCCTCACCTGCTCAGCAACTCCTGCCCAGAGTTATCTCCAACAGCCTTTCGTGCACTCCGCGCTCGTTGTGCTTCACATCCTATCACAACCGTATTCCTCTCAGCAAAGAAGGCAGTCCGGCATCAGTTCATAACCCCAGACTTATCCCAGCAACACTCCACCTCAGTCACTAGCTTAACCATGTCTACCTCAATCTTGGACCTACCCACTTGCGCTAATATCCACAAGCTTTCAGACGCACTGAGGTTTATATCAAGCATGTTTTTGTCTCCCTCTAATCCTGAGATTTCAGTTGGCTACATCTCGCGTCAACTGCTTAAGCCAGTTTGTCCTCTCCAAATCCCTAATGGCGAAGTAAACCTGGATAATAGTGAGCATATATGTAACGAATTGTTGCTATTCTCAAATAGACTCATCTTGCCTCTTGCTAATCATCATTGCAAATGTAATCTTTCCAGTTCAATATACCCATGCGTTCCCCAATGTCCCGAGCCGACAAACAAGATCGAACATGGTCGACTCGGATTTAATGGTTCGAGGACCGCTTCCTGTCATCATATCTTCATTGGTTGATCAGTCTACCAAAAAATCAAGTCATTGCAGAAGATGGACAACGTAGCGATCTTCAGCGATCCAAGAACAACAGCTCACTCGACTCAAAGCACTCTGAACCTATCCACCTTTCTCTCATCAATCAACAAGCTTGAGTCTCTACCTTCCTCCATCAACGATAACCAAGAGTATTTGAATATTGAAGACCTACGACCCCTACTTGAAAAAAACTGTGAAAGTTTCCAAGATAATAATTCAGTCACGCCCTGCCAAACCTACAGTACACCCAGCTCTACAAAGCTTCCGCAAGGGCTCGAATGACTCCCCGAATGATTTGCGAAGACTGTCAAAGAAAATTCAATCAAGACGACGTGGTTATTAAATCTAACCTTTGGCAACCTCCTTCTAGCCAAGGGCAGCGATCCATTGCCAAAAATCGCATCGGCACGCAAAACGACGTTTCTCTGACAAACCCGAACCGCATCAATGATGACTCGTCAAACGCCCTAACTCAAGACCACGCATCCGGTAGCGACGTCTCCCTAGAAGACCCAGCGGATGAATCCTTCGAAATTTTTGGAGACGATCAATTCTTTGGCCCCCCGCTATCGAGAAAATCACGATCCAACTGCAAGCGCATCTCCCCATTATTAAGCACCTTTCCTTTATCGCCTCCGTTACGCAGTCCTGTCGTAGGTCTTCCTACTTTGTCAAGCAAACCACATTGAATAACTTCTGAGCTGATTCTCAGCTGACACAGCGCCCTCCGACCCATGCCGAACGAACTCTTTCTCCGGAGCCGATGATCTGCCATGATTCAAAAATAACTACACCAGACAACATGGTGCCCAGAACTCTAATGGATGGAGATAAAAAGCAGGTTGGGAGCTCGCGAAACTCGAACAATTGAATCCCCCGTTGCACATTCAACCTAGCCCATTTTGTCACATGGAACACACCAGTATTGTCCATGAAGGTCCAGATCATTTGGACCGACCATACAAACACTACCCGCTCCATGGGAGCACACCCGACGAGCTGGTATACTACCAGCTCGATGGGAGCACATCCGACGAGCTGGTATACCACCAGCTTGTTGGGAGCACTCCTGATTTCCTTGACCTTACCTTGCTTGCCAAGCTAACCGATGCAAGTCTGACAAAGAATTTGAGGGTGTTCATTGAATGAGAAATTAAAGAGAGTCTAAGTAGGACAAGAGATGGGGGTAGTAGTAAGTAGTAACATTAAACATAAATGGGTGTATCTATAAAAATAAAAATGATAAATTAATTTTGACAATGATGATTGGAATGCTTTTCAATTGGTTGTGCCATTGTGAACAGGTGTTAGAGTTATGGTTACATTGTTGGAAATCTAACTTAAATCATCCAGTGTTGAATCAATATTATGGATGATTTATTCTCATGACATAACCCTAAGTGTCTGTGACACATCTTGTATTTAGTTTGTGTTAGTGCAGCACAGTCCAGTGTCTTCTTTCCTCAATCCTGTTGGGACTAAAACTTGCTGTGCCAAGCTGAACAGTGACATGAATCTGCCTGACACCTGTCACACAATTGGGCAGGACTCAAGACCATGTGACTTCAAATCCAAAAATTGATGCTGACTGAAATGTTCCTCAGTTGAGAAAAGATGCCGCACCAAGTTCTAAAGTGTGATCTCTTTTGAAATTGAGCATAGGGGCTGCAGGTTCTGAAGCATTTGTTTGACTTCAGTATCCAACAACAACTAAGAGAGTATACCTTATTGGTATTTAATCTGGCTTTGTAATCACTGAAGGCATGAAGGCATACATCCAATGCAAAATCTTTATCATTGATTTTGTTTGGGTAAAAGACCAGTCAATGGTACTGCATATGCCCCAAGACATGTTTATTATTCAGGGCCAATGGATCCTACTGATTTAAATCAGCACCCTCAACACTATTGACAAAGCAAAACAACTGACCACCCTGTACAAGTGCTTATCTTTAATGTGAAATACTTAATATTCATTTAAGGTTGAATGATGTCACGTACTGTCTGCAGATTGCTTAGTGGCACAATTGAATCAAGGAAAAATTTGTGGGGTATGTACTGATAGGCTGTTGTATTTGCGTGTAAAAGAAAGATTGATGTTCAATGAGAATTTATATTTGCAAAGATCTATGGCTTGGACATAAATTATCTTTTTTGCAATTTGATTATCAAGATTGCTGTGTGGTTGAAAATCATGGCCACATGATGTGAACTTGAATAATTGAATTGCATGACTGTTATCAAAATGGGACTGAAAGTCAATGCAAAGGCTGGAGAAAATCAAAAGATAGTCAAACTGGCCTTTTAGTTCATAATGTTCCAAAGCCACAACAACAGTATTAAGGTTGGGGGTAATGATAGACATGACCATTAGAGACATCCAGCTTGACTTGTAACTTGGATTTACAGCGGCGAAGCCGCCTTGGCCTCTAGTTGAACTAAATCTGCATGTATGCTCTTCTGACATGTAAGTAAAATCTGACTGACCAAGGCCCAATATGAACCCCCCATTGTGGGTATGTATGAAGCTATTACATCTGATACAGGTGGTTTGAAAGACCTGCCCCTCTAATACTATGTACTACATCAGAAGAGCTAACACAACAAATTTATTTATTTATTGTGGCAGACTAATGATAGAGAAAAAACATGGGTAGTAGCCTCTTATCAGACTTGAATCAACTTTTACCTGTAAGGATGTTGCAACAATTCTGATGGTGGAGTTGTAAGGGTGAATAATTCAGGACATACGAGTTAGATAAGATGAAACTGATGGAAACCAATAGAGTGAAGATTCCTTGGACTATAATCAGGTTGGATGATGATAAAGATAAGTGAAATAGAACAGTGAGTTATTTCTTATGGTGTTTTTATATTTTATGTAGATGACCAACAAGATATATCAGATTTTCAGCTCTTGAGAAAAAGAGATGGTGAAAAGGGAGCTGACGCCACCGACAGTATGGGGCCTGTCAGGACCCTTTTGATAAAAATTGTAAGAGGCTCAGAGTCAGACTGGATCATGTTATTAATACTGGCAACTAGACAGCTAAATAAATAAAAACACAAGGGCAGTATTGTGGCTGACTAGTGTGCTTGGTACAAGCAGAGCTTATAGTAAATACAAGCATAAAAAGACTGAAGATTGAAGGAGAGCTGGAACAGAAGATTGCTGAAGATTGTCATTGATAACACTGTTGGTACAGCAGGCAGAGAGAAAACACTGGAACAGAAGGAAGGGAGAAAACAGGTATAGCATGGAAAGTAGGACTGGAACAGCTTAAAAAGGAGAAGAAGGAGCAGCTGGTACAGCTCATTGGTCTGGGAGCGAAGAGACTTGTTATTCCAACAAGATAATTGGTCATATGAATGTGAACTATTCAGGATTTTATATCCCCTTCCTGTGAGAGTGTGAAAAAGAGATATTCTGGGGGATCGAATTGCAGAAGTAACAAGTTGTCAGGGGGCTCAGGTATTGGTGCGGTAATGCTCGTGGTTGCTTTAATTCGGGAACCTGGTCTTCTAGTGCCGGCCACTATATTCCGAGCATCAATGTCGCCAACAATTTCTTGATGAGGGGAAGGTTTTGAGGGATCTGATTCTCGCAGTTTTCTGGTTTGAACCATAGACTTTTGAGAACCAGCTGAGTTGGTCGTCGTGAGGTTCAACTTCACACCCTGATTGGAGAAATCAGGACACAAGTTGTTCGTGGTGCTTGTGGAGGTGGAAGGTGGGGGTCCGGAAGTTTCTTTGGGAGGAGAAGAAATTTCACGGGAGGCAGTAGGAATAAAGGTTATAGTGGCTTTATCACGGGAGGATTTAGGAACAGCCTGTGGGAGGGTGTCAGGAGGTTTGATAAGAGAGGATGTTGAGTTGTACGGAAAGATGAGTTTTGTCGGAGTATAGTCTCGACTAATTACGATGTGACGGCGAGTTGGGTCAAAAACCCGTAGGGCATCGGAATGATCTTCATAGCTGAGACAGATGAGAGGTTTGGAAGAGGCAGAAATCTTTGACGGTGGTCGATGTGAGACATACACCTTAAGACCAAAAGGTATAAGTTTATTGATGTCTCGAACAGGTTCAATACAAAGGTGCAGTTCCGATAGAACACTAACCGGCAAGGACCAGTTCAACGCTTTTGAGGGAAGGAGATTTATAAGCGTTGATGCGTATCTTGCTGCTTCATCCCAGTGATTTATCGGAATGTTGGCCTGGGCCATAAACATCGTATCTTTACCAGTAAGGTCTGGTTGAATTGCTCGGCAAGCCCATTTGTTGGGGGACTGTTGACAGGACCAGCTTCAATTCAAATGCCTAATTTTTCAAGTTGAGAGAGAAAAAATCTTGAGCTGAATTCGCCACCACGATTGGTGTGAATAATTGCAGTACACTTACCTGTCTTGTTAAGAATTTCATTGACATAAGACAGGATCTTGGTTTCTGAATCGGATTTCTTGCGTAACAAATAGATCCGATTGAATCTGGAGTAGTCGTCGATGATGACAAGAGCATATTTCATCGAGGATTTACTCTGTGGAGTGATTTGCAAGACATCGATATGAAGAGTCTTGAATGGTCGATTGGTTGTTGGCAGAGGGTTCAAATGCGGCGAACATTTGAGCTTGCATCTTTTGCACACTTCACAGTTCCTTGCAAGTTGATGATCTTCAGTAGGGGTAATATTATACAGCTTCAGGAAACGCTGCAAGTACTCATCCGACGGGTGTCCTAGGAGGATATGGTAATCTAATTTTGGGTCAGGTTCAGAGACATTCATGATGTAATTAACCGAGGATTTTCAAGGAACCATTCCTTGGTACAAATTTCCCACCCATGGAAATCTTTAGATCACCTTTTCGCCAAGTCGGATAAGAATGAGTCTGTTTTTTACCACTGATCGTAGTCTGTGATCTTCTAACTGGGTCATGGAGATCAGATTTCGAGGGCCATTCGGGGAAAAGTATATGGGATAGATCAGGACACCAGCCAGATTGAACTTCCCAACGTGAGTAATTCTGATTGAGCCAGAGTATGTATTGACTGCCTTCACTACAGGTTTTGGGTCGAGGAGTAGGTTGAAATCACAAAGAGTAGATTTCGATGCTCCAGAGTCAAGAATCAACGTAGGTTCTTCGGTGGACACTGGCAAACCGTTCGCATTTACTTCATCTAGCAGCATAAACCCTGAGTCATCAGGATCATCTTTGTACACCCCGTCGATGACTTCATCTTCTTCAGGTTTGATGAAGTTAGCCTGATTTTCGATAAACTTCTTCATTTGAACCTTAAACAATTTTTCAAACTGATCAGACAAGTCGTTCGTAGTAGTTGGAGTAACTCCACAAAAGTTTCCTCTAGTATGATTGGTACCACGATTAGATTGCAAATTGTGTGATTGATTTGAAGACTGCTTTGAGAATTTTCAATTCTGACTGGCGAAGTACGTGGCATCCCCTTCTGTGGTGGTTTGCCTCGTTGCTTCAATTAAGAGTCTATCGTAGACTTTCTCAAAAGTCAGCGGTCTGAGATCGTACAGAGTCTGAACCAAGGATGTAAGTGATTCTTCTTGATGTAAACTCCGTTAGAGAAGAGCTGCTGCTAAACCCGTCGAAATCGTCATGAACTCGGTATTGGCGTGTTTATCACACAATCGAAGGACGGATTTTTCGCCGCACGCTGTGGATAAAGCTTCCATAGCTCCGTAAATGTCACCATTGTGTGAGGAAATAAACGGATGTAGCTCCTCCTTGACTGCACCGTATAGTTTGTTCATAGACCACACCGACATTTGTCGGTATTCTGGGGTTGGCTTGTTTTTAGCTACCCATTCCAGGTCCAGTAGTTTTTCGTAACCTTTGGCAATAATGACATTCGTGAATCGACTTTTCCAAGTCGCCCAAGTTTCTCGAAGGATGATCTAGATCGTCCTTGCCCATCGTCGGAGCTATCGGATTGATTCCCCATGCTGTCGATGCCTGAATTGCAAGTTTTCTTTCTAACTTTAGTCTTACTTTATGATTGCCAAGTGTCAACTCTCGCTACCATGTGAGATTTTGAGTTTGATCACTTTATTGCAGCTAATCAATAAAAGCTAATAGTAGTAACTAAAAAGAAAAGAAAATAAAAGAAAGAATCAAAAGAAACAAAGAGATTAATAAAAGAAATTAAATGAGAGAGTGAGTTGATCAATGATGAATGAGTGAGTTCGATTAATACCTTCTTCTAGTTCAAAACCTAGCAACAACTGAATTTTTAGGACAAAGAAATAATATGACTGGGAACAGTCAAATAACAACAAGCCTCCACTTGAGTTATCGCCTAGCTCCTCCTGGATTCAGTTGAGTGTTTCGGTTCTGAACAAGTAGGACCTTTTTCGACAGTGAATTGAGGGCAGTGGTTTTCGACGAGGGAATTGAGAAATGAAGATTGAAACAGAAATAAGAATTGGTTTTGCCTTGCCCCTTTTGCAACAGGGGCAGAGAGCTTCAACCGAAATTGCATATTCATTTAACCATTCTTGACGGTTTAGGATCATTTGACGACACTTCCTTAACATTTAGTCAAGAGGGAATGGATAATTTGAGTGGGAATTCAACTAAATCGTATGTTTGGACTCTGCTGATTGTAGTTCAAGTGTTACTGGAAGACTTCCCTTCACCATCTGCAGCCCCTGCAGATCCTAATTCAGAAGTCAAACCCCTAAATTTTTAGCTTTTCAACTGCAATTAAGCTCTGGCATCTGGCTGTACTGGGGGACTGTAGATTGAAGGCAAGTCATCCACTGATCAAAGCCCTATGTGAACCGTGCTCATAGGTCCCAAAAGGGGCAGGTGCATAACCAAAATGTTTTAAAAAGGACAAATTTTTACAAACCAGTCAATTAAGTAATGGGGATTTGGTCGTAATGGATAGCTCCTGATGCATTCAGGTTCCTCCATTCAACTAAAGCAAGGATTAAAATGGTCAAGCCAACAGATAAAGAGAAACAGTTAGTGCCAACTTCAAAGGTGCATACCACAACTCAAGAAGTGTACTCTCACTCATCATTTGTGGTATTCAAAATTGGAAACATCAAAATCTCAAGCCTTATGACCTGAAAAGTGGTACACAATTTATGATCCACAGAACAACATGTTATGAGCTTGTCTTGGGCCTCTGTCAACCTCTGATCATAAAGGTTTGGACCTGCTCCAATTGCAGTCATAAAGCTTGAAATTTATATGATGTCAATTTTGAATACACCATAATTCAAAGTCTTCTTTTTTAAAAAAAATCGTAATCTGGACACTTTGTCCCAACAAGCGCCAAAGGACATTCTACAATTATGACAAATAGAGTGTTTGTCACCACCAGTCCAGAGGTTGATGGCAGTGAACGCATTGACGTAGGGATGGGCGAACGACTCCAATCGCTCCCAGCCCAAGAAACCTTTGCCAATACACCCCACTCACTCTCACCCACAATCCAGACACAGGCTCTAGTTGATCATCAACCACACTTGTGGTGATTGGCTGCCGAAAGAAAAAAAAGGGGGAAAGTAAAAGTTTCAAAGAACAAAAAAGAAAGATGGACGAGGATCAAGGCTAACATATTTAAAAAAAAAAACAAAGCAACAAAAAGGTATCACATCAAAGAAAGAGACGGCGAGTCTACAACTTGAAAGAAGCCCCACTATCCAATTTACGATTCTTGTTCTTACTGTTATGTTGGTGATGTTCAGCAGAGGATGTCCTTTTGCAGGGCTTATTAAGATGAGGGGTATCGAGGATTGTGATGTTTTGAGCGAATTGATTTGAGGGTTTTTGCAGCTGGTTTAAGGAGGCCAGTTTCTGCTCCTTGACCGACGACCGAGCCTGGGGATCATCTGAGGCGGGAGTCTGACCAGCCTTCTTCTGATTCTTGCCCAAACCAGAACCAGACCCAGCAGCAGGAGTCGAAGAGGATTGGGTATGAGCGGGCTTAGTACGCTGCTTTTTAAGGTGAGTGCGTAAGTTCTGTTTTTGGGCGTGTGTCAGACTGTCAGTATCCGTCACAAGCTCCCTCGTCGAGCGGACGTTGAAGAGCTCCTCCGGGGCCAGCAGAGTTCCAGCGCCGGTCGCCGTAGGCAGGCTACTCTCGAGTGAGATCGACGGCAAGTTGTTGATCGTCTTGATTGTTGGTGTGGGTTGGTGAGGGGTAAAGTGAGCATTACTCAAAGCGTCTAACTTTCCACTCAAGCTCTCGAACATCCTCTTTAGCTCCTCGTGTTTTTTGCTCAACTTCTTGTCCTTCGGATCCGTCGCTCTTTGTCCAGTTTCCGAATGACTCTTCGTCTTGTTGTATTCGTCTTCGTATATCTCTGTCAGCGATTTCGTCGCCTGAGTGTCTTGTAATTCCAACAACCGGGATGGTAAAAACGCTTTTGGATCGATCGGCCGCTTTCGAATGACATCATCATAATTTCCCTAGAAATTTGACAAAAGTCGGTTATTTGGTGACGCGTCAGAGAGGGAACGAAAAAAAGTAAGGTCAGGCTTACCTCAAGAATTCTTTGCTTGATTAAAGATTCTAGATTGAGGGTTTTTTCCTCCGTCACAGCAGGGGCGAGTTTCTGAATATGCTCGAACTCCAAGTCTTCTTCGAGCAAGCTGTTCTGTGGACGATCCTTCGAAGCGGCTTCACCTTTCATCATCCATTCTTTCTTGGCGACATTTTCTGCTTCAAGTTGGGCGATTTGCTTAGAAAGGGTCTTCATCTTTCTTGCATGTTTTGAAAGTTCTTCCGCGACTCCATCCGAGTCACCCGAACCGGATCCATCCGAGAAACCATCGTCAAAAAGATCCCCGCTCAGTCGGCCCATTGTCTTTTCTCCCCCATCTTCGTCTTGACTATCCTGGGTGTTGGAATCAGACTCGCCTGTATCGGATGACTCATTACTGCCTGACTGATCTTCCTGTTCTTCGTCATCTTCACTACCACTGTCATCTTCTGACTGGAAGTCTGCGTCGTCTCCGCTGTATTCGTCATCTTCATCATCATCATCGGTACTCGACATTTCAGCTACCCGTAAACCCCGGTTCTTAGCAGGGATCTCTTTGACAGTGACTTCCTCCGAAAACTTGACCCGACCGGTTGTGGGTTGTAGTTTTTCTTTTTTCTTCGAAGGCGCTTCAGAGGGGGGGTCGAGTGCCTTGGCCGTTTTTTTCCCTGAAGACTTTGTTGCAATCGGGGCAAAGAAATCGCCATATCTAAGATCTATTAAAGCATCGAAATAAATGTTAGGTTCAGATGATGATAATGATGATGACTGATGTTGGCGGTGACAGTACCTGCGACTGAATCCAGGTCGACTTGGTTACCCCTATCATCATCCACATCCATTTCGTCATCGTCGTCAATTAAACCAGTGTCGAAACGGGAAAACAGGTCAATCTCTTGGTCGTCATCTTGATCACTATCCTCATCATCCTCGGGTTGGCCACTCTGGCCGGTCAATCGCCTGAGTTTTCTCCTCATCTCTGCTTCACCTTCTTCAGCTTCCTGTTCGAACTCCGCCAAGGAGAAGAAATCATTATCGACCACCGATCGTCTACGTTTGGGGGTGTTCTTGGAAGATAGAGATCTTGACTCGAGGTCATCCAAGGAAAGCATTGAAGTCGAGCGACTTTCCTTCTTGTCGCTGAGATCCTGCTCATCTTGGCCTTCAGTAGATACTTCGCTGCTGTCATCATCTGCATCATTTAGTGTGGTGATGTAAGGTTGATTCAGTTCAGGCTGAGAATGGTCGTCGGAGTCTAGATCGCTGGAAGAGAATAGTTGCTCGGTTGCGTAGGAAGAGTCATCTTGATCATCAAGACTGGATAGCTCATCGGAGTCTGAGGAATGCTCAAGTGAATCTGAGCTTAGATCGGCTTGATCGATCGAGTGAGGATCGCCCAGTTGGAGAGCCATGGAATCCTTCTTGGTGTTCTGATCCTGTTCGACTTTCTGATCGGCTTGGACGTCTAAATCGAGAGTTTCTCTGACCCAATTGTGGAGACAGTTTTGCTTGAGTGAGATTTGATGCCATATAGCTAGATGATCCGGTTGAGGGGGCATGTAAAGTTCTTCGAGTGGGGTTGGGGGTAGGAGATTGGTTGACTGATTAGAAGGCTTTCTCGAGCTGGTTGATCGATCTTGAGGGTTAGCTAAGGCGCCTAATAGTGGCAGATGGTCTGCTTCGACCTTAAGTGAGGAGTTGAAGATCTCCTTTGAGAGTTCAAGGGTATCGTTGATGAGTGCGTTCCTCTGTGACTCGATGTGATCGTCTTGAGCATTACTCTCGGTGGTTGTTTGTTTGAATCGACAGGTTCCAGCGAGAAGAGAGACCGCGAGAGATAGTCGATCGACGAGACAGCAAGCCTCAGCCTGAGTGCCGATTTCGTTTTCGATTTCCATCGTTGGTTTTTGGTGGATGTCCAAGGAAACTACCCCAAGAAAAAAGAGAACAAGGACACTTGGATTTTATTCAATATGCAAGTTTTTATTCAAAATGCAGACTTATTCATTCGAGCTCACTTTGAATTTTCTACTCAACTTGAGCAAAAACAAAAATGAACCACTTCCATCAACAATACTACTACCAACAACAACAGCAACAACAACAGCAACCGAACTCACTGCTCTCATCAGTCAACCAAGCCATACTAAACCACCAACAACTACAAACCCAACAGCAATTTCAATATCAACAACAGCTTCAACAATACCAATACCAACAGCAACAGCAATACCAATACCAACAACAACAACAACTGCAATATCAGCAATATCAATATCCCGCTGTCGGACTACCTACCACCTCACAAGGGCACTCTTTCTCGCCTACTGCTTATCCCACTCAGCCCTACAACACAACTCCATGCCCCCCTCAGCCCCACCCAAACTTCAACAATCGTCAATCACAGCAACGTGACCAAACCAAATCAAATCACCACCAAAATAGAAGACCAAAGACCAGCCACAGCCATCATGACAAGTAAGTCGACTTCCTCTTTATTAAATCCCAATAATAACATCTTAAATCATTTGACTCCTTTTCACAGGTTTCGATGCGAGGAATGCAAGCAAGAATACTACAATTTGATGGACCTATCAGTCCATCTCAGGAATCACGTCAAGTGCGATTACGAAAACTGCAAATTCGAAGCAATCCAGGATGTCTTGGATCTCCACAAGGTGAGCGTCCACACATCAGACTGAAAACAAAACGATCGGTTAAGTTTTATCCGGTACCAAAAAAAGGAGGACCGTCACCTTATTTTCAAACCCGGAAGGTCACCTCAATCGAAATCAAAATCAAATCCCAAACCAGACGGACCCTTAAAGTATTTAAGATCATTCCTCTCTGTCGCGGTCCTGATCTATTAACTCAATTTTTCATTCACAACAGTGCCACCATCCAAGGACTCGGATACGCATTAAAAACTCAGGAACAAGTCGACAATTGGATCAAAGAACGCCAGAAAAAATGGCCTACCAAGGCGGTCATTGCTCAAAAGGTTGACCCCATTCTTGGCGTCCCTTCTCAAACAGCTCTTACTAACCCGTCTCTTCGTCTTAAACAATCTTTTAATTATAGCGCGCTGAGGCTGAAGAAAAGAAAAAGAAAATCTTGCTTGAGGTCGCCAACAATTACAAAAACAACCATCAGAACCGGAGACACGTATGGGTCAGGAATGACCAGACAGATCAACCGCGCCGATCAGTAACCACTCAAAGGGCTAATTCAGAGCCTAGAGAACCAAACAGTCTGCAGGGTGAAGACACAAAACAGGACGGAAACGATGGTTCCTCGAGTGGATCGGATATTGATCCAGTCAAGGATTCGGTGCCTAGCAAAGTGCCTCCTCCTGCTCCCGCGCCACTTGCCAACCAATCCTCGTCCTCATCCAATCCCGGGCGGCGCAAAGATAACCAGACTCCGCGTCGTCCAGTTGAGTAGCTTTCACTACGCCCACACTCTCCCTCTCTTTGATAACTTGACTAATTCACCGCGGCTGGGTACATCTCTTCTTTTAGGATCAACTGAATCATCAGCACTCCAAACAAACCGGAAAAGGATTCTCTTCTAATCGTCGCCCTGGAAACTCTACTTCTTCCCATTTGTTCTTGGACAAATCTGGACTGTTCTCCAAAGTTCGTAATCTCTTTCCCTCGAGAAAGGAAAACAAGCATGTATTCATCCTCAGCTCTTGACAATAATAAAAAAAATACACAAAAGTTGATCGAAAAGGACGTCGAACAAGACGTATCAGATATCTACGAGGTGATTCAGTTCTTGAGCCGCAACTCATTCCTCGAAGGTTTCCATCTCCAAATCAATCACCAGCCCGATTCCACTCCTCAAATCGAAGAAGTTCTGGAATAGTTTCTCGTCTTCTTTTTCTTTTGGTTGACTGAAGTTTCTAGTACGGGAGAGCTGGAGACATAGCATAGTCAAAATGTATCCATCTACGCATCTCCCTTAATGTCTCACCACATAATAAATTGGCGTTGTAGAACCAGTACTCCATACCGTTAAGTGGGTAACGGCATCTAAAATTCGAAACTGAACAGCGTCCGCCTGTCACTGAGGAGGTGCATGTTTAACCGTGGCACATCCTAGATCTTTCTCTTCTGAAATCTAACTAAATGGATATTTGGCGGAGTACCTAGGCAGTGGTAAGCCAAGCCTCAAGACCTATAGATATATCGAACATACCACAAGTCCCTCGCCTGTCGGAGGCAGGCCTCCCGTCAGGGAGGAGGAGACCTGCCTCCGGCTGGCGAGGAACTTGTGTTAAGTTCGTGGATGTGTGTAAGTCAGATGAGGAAAATCTCTCAGCCAAATATTTGAAGTTTTTGAACAGGTTTCCTTTGCCTCTATCAAGCTACCCCATCAAGGTGGCCAGAACGGGGTTTAATGGGTAAGTCCCTGCCCACAAATACATGTGTAAAAGGTTGCAGTCGCTAAACTAGTAATCACCTGTTGTCTGACTCATCCCGCCCAATCGAAAGATGGCTGGCGAGTCAGTCCATTTATGTGAGGCCTACGAGGAAGGCTGGAAATATTCTATAACAAACTGCTCACATCGAAGAGGTCAAGCAATGAACAGAGAAGGCGAGTACTCGTTGAGTTCCGATTGCGAAAGAGACCAAGCTAAGTCAACGTGCCTTCCCCAATATCTAACTGGGTGCAGGTTGAACCAGCCATCTAGCCATCTGCTGTATTGACTCGCTTCGGAGCACTCAGAGTGTGAGGACTGGAGTCCGCTTGCTCACTTCTTGCCTACAAATAATAAGCCAAACATCCGTTGTTTTGCTCCTCCATCACCATCTTACGTTCAACTCTGTCACTTGCCTTTGCTTCCTATCATCCAAGAAAAGGGCCACAAAAACGCTGCATCTCTGTTCTCTTAAATTCTCAATAAATCTCCTCACTCTCGCTTGGCTTGCCATCACTCCTTCCCATCACTCCTTCCTCTCATTCTTTAGCCCCACTCCCTATAATCACTGCTTATAACCCTAGAATCATCAACTAAATCCTCTTCTTTTAATCCACTCGGAAATCAGCATTCATGGAGAGCTCCCAAACTCTCCTTAATCCGACCCCCACTTCTATCCCAAAAAGCGTCAGCTCCATGCCGTTGGAAGCTAGTCCCCCACAATCCCCCGTCACTATCTCCCCAACTACGGCTACTCCCGTGGCAATGCAATCTGCGTCCCCACAATCCTCTTTACCCAGTGATTTGTCGGCAAGCTCCGTCCAGCAAGCGCCAAGCACCACTGCTTCCACCCCTCAACCCACCGCGACACCTAAGCTTGAACTGACTACAAGTAATCAGATTGAGCATCCCGTGAAGTCTTCATCCCAGCTTCCCATTTCTCAGAAATCTGAACTAGCTTCCTCTATTGGCAACTCTCCGTATGTCACGTACATGTATGGCTAAAGCACTTTATTCTTCCTGACATATTCCTCCGTCCTTCCCAGTGATTTAAAGCCTATCATAATTGAGCCCACGGGTACGAGGGCTTATCCAAACATAGGCACCTTGGTTGCCAAACCCCAAACCGAACAGACTCAAGTGGATGCTACAAGCTCTTTACCTTCAATGCTCCTAATTGCTCTTGCTGCAGCCATGATGCTGTTTCTTTTATTCACTGCAATATCTATCTGGTCCTGTCACAAAAGGCGAAATCGCCGTAAGCTATTCTCTTTTTGATCGCGAATCTCATGGGCGTTGCCTCCACAGAATTACTAAGAATCTTACCCTCTGGGGTTGTATGATGTAGGCCGTCGCGCAACACTTTCGTTATCAAACTCCACAACCTTTCCTATGTGCGGGGTTTCCTCTCCGCCGGATGAGGATCACACACACTCACAAAAAGAAATACGCCACAGCCCTATAAGCACTGGCCAATGTCTAAACACGACGCCGCATTCGAATTTATACGAGGAACTCCATTTCGGATCTACAGTGAATTCACCACCGTCAAACACGAGCGAGCTTTTGAGATACCACCAAGAACTCACGGCTTGTATGAATAGAGGATATGGAAATCCCCCCACATGGGGTGGAGCACAGCGTGAGCTTTTGGTCTTTATGTGCTAGCGCTGGGTGCCTCCTTCCAAGCTGACCAAATATTTATCATTAATCATTGCGAGTTTAGGCAATCGGCTACCCAGCTGTCCCCCTCATTTGACCTTCGTACCGAAGGTCCTTCTCACCGGGAATCTGCTTCCCGCCCAGCCAGTGGTAACATCGCACCTTAAGCCGATAGTACTTAGTCCACACACCAGGATGATGATCACATCTCCTCTTCCCAAACCCATTGAGTCTTACAAGATGACTCCGGCCGCGGCATCGACTGAAACTCAAAAATTCAACGAAAAAGTCGAGCTTCGAGTCTATGAGGACGTCATTCTCGATCCAAACATCTGCGATAATGCTAGCTCATCGCTCCTTCAGGGCTTTTCAACTCTCACTGGGGATGTCCTACCGCCTGATGACCAGATTGTGACGCCTACTGGCTCACCGCTTTCTCTTCCGCTACATTTACCCCGGTACGACTGTCGAAAAAGTACACGTTCGCGCCAGAGTCCATCTTTTTTATCTTGAGGTGAGTCGAGAATCCTAGTGTACAAATCGCAGCAAGTGTATCTTACTTATCATGCTTTGTTTCTTGTACCAGTAGACAATTTCATTTATTTATTCTACGCATGGTCTAAACCTCGCTGCTACGGTAATATGTGTGACACGTCCTATCGGCTTGTTGATGTCTTTTGTTCGCATTCAACGAACGCGTGTTTTGTTGACAATTTCTAATACTTTAATGGATTGCATTTTCGAATTATGTTGATTTACAAACCATTTAACATCCAAAAAAGATAATGTTCATTGAACCCTTGTTGTATCCCTCTTTAATTGCAGCAAGTGTATTTTTCTTTAATGAGTTCATGGGCAGGCTTGTGACAGCACAGTGATCTCAGTATCTAATCCTTCCAACACTACATATATCGCTGGCCCTTTCATTTTCTTGGCTTTGGACTTGCTCTATGTGTTTCGAAAAGAACATTAATTAATGCAAACAATGTCACACCCTCATTTTCTCACCTGGCATCCTATTGCCCTATTAGCAGTAGTCTGACTAGTGAGTTATTGTGATAGTGACTATATCAGTGATTTTGAGAGTTTGAGCAGATTAGTGGTAACCTTATAGCCATCATAGCAAAAAATGAGTTCTCTGTAATCAGCTTACTATTGGATTTTTTTTTAAATCAGTTCAGTAGTAAAAAGTAGTTATCAAGAGTTAAGTATTGATTGAAGTGCCTTATCAAGAAATTGTTGAAGGAAGAGATCATTACCAATCTTCTCATCAACAGCTTATTGGTAGTATCAAGTCCCATTTGTAATCAATACACATTGAGCAGTATATTTATGTGATTTTTGTCTGAAATCCTTTGTGACATCTGATCAGGTCTGCCAAAACTTGATCAGATGTCACAACAATTTTGAATATATTGTGTGGATATATTTCTGACAAACAAGGCCTCAGTATTTGAGAATCACATGATCAGGCTGTGATGTTGCTGAGACACTCTTTATTGTAAAACCTTGACTATAGACAGTAGCAGTAAAACTACTAAAAATAAGCTCAAGATCAAAAATAAAGAGAAACATAAATAAAACAATGAGGAATTCAGATTGATAGATAAAAATAAATCCTGAAAGAGAAAGATAAAAAAACCATCATTCAGAATGACATTCAATGTGTGAGACAATAGCTTTGGCAAAAACACTATGGCAGTTGTCATGACAAGATTGAAGTGATAGATGGAAAACTAAAAACAAGGATTTTTTCTGTTGAACTCCTCCTGAACTCAACAACTCCTATAACTTTGAAGTGAATTTATTATGAGTGTTATTTTCAAACAATTGTTGAGTTGTTGATTTTACCTAATGATCAATTTATTGGATTCTTGATACGTGATTCCTGAAAGTCATTCCTTGAGACCTGTGACAATCAGTATTTTGACAAGATTGAGGAAACAGAAACTGAGTTGAATTCACACCAACCGGTCACAATGCATATGCAACTTGCCAATTATTTCCACGACACTCCTCCTTGAGTGGCACCTACAAGTTTCAGTTTGTGTTGAGCATGAGCCACTTTAGTTGACCCTAAAAGTTTTTTCATGATGTCCGCAATCAAAGCCTGAGTGGATATGTCCTTGATTTGAAGTCAATTCTTGGCTGCAACATCACAAAGGTATTGATAGCAATTAATGATGTGTTTAAAGTTATCCCAAAGACACAATTTTTGCTGATTATTACCGCCCCAAAAGACTTGTCATTTGGGATAAAAGCCACCCCAACTGCAATCTTCATGTCAGTAATAAGCAGATTTTTTTTAGCACACAAGGTAATCACAATAAATTATGCTTCAGTGGTTGATTGCACAACAACAGACTGTTTTGTTGACTTCCAGTATATTATATTTCCTCAGAATGTAACAGCCTACCCCTTGGTTGACTTATTATCCTTTGATGAAATCACATAGTCAGCATCTGGGTATCCCCTGAGCTCACAAGGCAGTTGATGATATTTGAGTTTGATAACCTGCCAAATAGTTCCCTTGATATGCCAAAGTAAATGATTTGTAAGCTTCCAATAGTTTTTACTTGGTTTTGATGAGTACCACAACAAAAAATTGTATGCAAATCCCAAATCTGAGTGGGTTTGCAGGACCAGAAAGTTTTTACCCCATGGAATGCTGCATAACAGTTGCATCAAATGGTTCAGCTTCTGCTTCCACTAATAGTATGTTGTGCATTAGTGGGTAATAGAGTTTTTAACACATTGGCAGTCAACATGTTGAATTTCTGAAAGGTTTTCTTAATTTAACTCCGATGATGAATGAAAATCAAATTAGCTTGCCATTCACCACCATAACCAAGCGGCTGAGTAGGTTTTCTTTGACTTTAATTTTGTAACAGCCTTTGTGCTTTGAGAGGAAAGAAAATATAGCAGATTTGGCTTGACCTAAAATCAGGCCATGGCATCATCCACATAGATGTGTAAGAAAAGAGTTGAACTGGAATGAAAAAGAGTGTGTTGTCCATAATTGATGGCATGCCTTGAAAGTTTTGATCCATCCAACTGAAGTGTAAGTTTGATAACAATGTTTCATGGTTTCTTGATGATTCCAAAAACCGTAAAATTGAGATTTGTGACAGATTAAATCATTAGCCTCACTTAGTTTTTGAGAAAAAACACACATTCTGCTGATGGTCTTATCACCCTTAGGTGGAGGGACCAAACTGCCAGTGAAATGAGACAGTTGAGAAGTGTGTTCCTTTGTTATTGCTTTGACCCATGGAGGTCTCTCCAATTCACTATCAATTTCTTCAGTCATTGAAACAGACTGAACAATATTGAAAATATCCAGTTGTGTTTCTCCACCTCCAGGCATTAATGGCCCAAGTTAATGTTGGGTAGGCAATATGTGTGATTCATCCAGATCAAGGAGTATCTCATTTTGAGGTCAATACTTATTTGGAGCCCATTCCCATGTGGGAAATAACTGTTGGAGTTCTGTGACGGCAAGCAAGAAATGATGACCACCATTTGGATTGGGATTAGATTCAGAACAATTTGATGTTGATTTGGATCTGCTGGATTCATGAGTACTGGCACTTTGAATTTGATGGAAATGTTGCAAACAATCTAATCTGAATGCCCTAGGTACGTCCCATCTTACTACACCCAAATTCCCTGGTCTTAAAGGTGACAGGAAGAATCTAAGACTAGAATATGGATTGGCCTCCCATCTAAGCTTGGTTGAGAAGTTTCTGAGGATGTTGCCTATTAGTGTACTCCTAACCTCTTGATTCTTCTTTTTAAATACAGGAATCCTTACTCTTTTCACACTTCCAAACCTCCAAACTTCATCAACACTCATAGCACATCCCAGATAACTCTAGGTTAGTAGCATAGAGGCTGACAGTTGCTCTCATCCAAGGCAATCATCCAAATTGAGGCAGGCTTCCCCTTGAGGACATTGTATAACATATCAGCTGCTCTGTGGTGGGGGCCAATCCCTATTAACCTTGTTGGTTTTACCTTGAGGGACTGGCTGGGTTCCATCTTTTGGTCTTCTCCAACTTCATGAGCTTATTTTAAGCTTCCAAAAGTTCCTTCAAATCACTTTTTTCTGTTACTCCAAAGCTGCCTGAAGGTTCAGGTCAGTTATGTGGTGTGGGGATAGCAAAAAGAGAGGAATAACTGAGCCCCCTGGAATATGGCTCAGGCTTGATCAGTGATCTTCAGGAATATATTCCATCAATTGGCCTCCTTGAAATTTAATTTTTCTGCCTCTGTGAGTCCATTCACAGTGAGATATGTAGCAAATCTCAGTCACATGTTTGTTGTGAGAAAGAAAGAGAAGACTTACTTCAAAGCAAGTAACATGCAGTTATAAACACTTGATTGGATTGCCTTGATAGATTGCTCTTGGACATAGAATTCTTCAAACATGAGATACTTTCTGGAGCTGAATGATGTCAAGTTTCAGCAGTTCCTCCGTGATGGGGTTTCAACACCCTTCATCCCCATTTTTGACTTCTACCTGTGTTTTATTATTTTTCCAGAGAGCCTGCTGGGTGATAATTGAAACCAGGATGGTTGAGTTTGTTGGCCAATTGTCAGGGTGATTAGTACTGGTTTTGGATTGGGTTTTGCTTTTCAGGGCCAAGGATTCCAGTTCAAGCAACTGGATGTTGATGCAAGAGGTTAAGATAAAGATGAAGAAGACTGGTGATGTTATTGGTGTTGTGTACCAGTTAGGGCACAACACCATGACTAGTTCATATCAGCAGTTTATTGGTAAGGGCTAGCTTTCCAGGCACTTGATTGGTTAAGGCTAGCTTGCCATGATGATGTACAATAGCACATATCAGGCTGTTGTTAGGACCCGCACCCACTGGCCAAGGGGGATCTTGGGGGACTTGTCAAGGTGTGGATATTGAAAAGGTTGTTTTGAAGCCAGGGGCTGGACACAAGGTTCAAGTTGAAGTACACCATATAAACATGGGCTTTTGTAATGCATTCACATAAGGCTTGTGGAAGCTCAATCCCAAATGCTTAGTATTCACAATGCTTCAATTGTGCAATGACAGAGGCAAGATCATAAAAAAAACAATAAAATTGCAGGACTGGTGGGGACCGCCACATAAGGGATGGGGATAAAAGCAACTTTTTTCCACCCAAGAGTGGTCACGAAAGATTGAACATGCTTTGACCTGCCTGGCCCCCGGGTCTCCCTAGTAAAAGGCGAGGGGGACGTTCGAATACGAGGCCAAACAGAGCATATGTTCATTCGATTCAAACAGCGGTATATGTAGCTCGGAACAGATGTCCCGGGTTCGACGTGCACTCGGCTCGATCTCGTTGATAACTTGGTATCCTGGCGGTGAACTTGTGGAGTGTGTAGACCAACCATGTTCATCCTTCCGGAATCCGGGCTATCTTCATGCAGTCAAACAGCTATCAGCTATCGAAAAGCAACGACGCTAGGCAAAACGACTGGCTGAGTTTGAGACTGTCTCCGTCTACTGAATTTGTCACGCGGCTCCCCGAGGGGTCGGAACCATTGCCTCTCCGTCAATTGTCTGCACATGTATCAGAGACAGCAAAGACAGTGCTACCGATGCGCCGAGGTCAGTGTGTAAAAGACTTGGATAGGTTTTTGGATGCGAACCGAATGGGAAAAAGTTCATATGCCTTTTCCTAATGGTATTCATGGTATTCATGGTATTCATGGTTAATGTCACAGTCACTTGACATGAATTGCCATAAGAATCTATATACAACCCATATTGAGACGTGGAACAAGCTGAGCAGACATACACGAGGATATTTTGCGTTACAGGGAATGGTGATAAGAAATGTTTTGGTTTTGGGTTGGATTTTTATATCGAGATCGGGGGAGTAGATTGCGCGAGGAAACGGCACCGGTTTTTGAGACTGAAGTATAGTTGAAAGATAAGGTCAACTTTGAGGATGCAGATGAGGTAAGTTAGAGCAATAGTATACGTTAATAGATAGGAGAAAGTCTCGACGGCTCTGGAATCAAGGAATGTGGTCCTGTATGACGACCGATCAGGTTGCTTTCCGTCTCTGGTTTGATCATGAACAGCCCATCAAAAACGATGACAAGTTAGCGAGCCCCAAAGCGAATGATAATTACAGATTGAGAATACGAACTTGCTCTGTGAGCTTCAAAAGTTTGATACCATGGGAAGGAATATCGTTCAAGATCAATTGGAGATCTTTAAAATCTTGAGGCAGGGTGATTGGGATTTGATGGTTGTGAGTGTTCTGGACTTGTCTGATGGTGATAGGAGCGGTCGAATTCCACAGATCGCGAACCGCCCAAGTACGAGTCATAGGCCATCGACCCTAGGATGATTGACAAAGCAAAAGGTAAAGAGAAAGATGCACTCGAATCAAAGGCTATTCACAATGTCCTCCTGCTTATGAATCATTATACCTACCTCGTCAATGAAGAACTCGGATAATGAGAGGGCGTAGCTGCCGATTAGATGAGGAGAAGCGTTTATAAAGGCCAAGGCGAATGTCCTGAGAAATAAAAGTAAACAACAAGTCAGTGCCGGAACCACTCGAGCCATCAAAGCAAAGAATGAATCAGGGAAGCTCTGACCCATTGGAAAGGTAGGATTTCCAAAGTTGAAGATTTCCTTCGCGACCGTTTGGACTGGCCCTTTTCCATACTCGATAACCAGCGCTATGTTCCGCATCTTGATTGATAGCCTGAGTGGGAGAGGACAAGAGATGAGCGTCTATGTAGCGTACCACGAGGCAGAGTGCCCGACAACAAGACGCACGATGACTTCTTTGTTACCGATGATTGCCTTCGTTTCGGGAGACCTAAGAAGTCAAAGGAAGCTAAATAAGCACATCGAAAGAACCCCGCGATTTGCTTGGAGTGTTCTTCGACCAACATTTTGGTGACATCGTTACCCAAGATCAAGGGAGATTTAGCCAGAGCCCACATCGAGAAATGTGTGACATCTATACTGGATACGAAAATTAGCAACTCTTCCACCAGGAAAAGAGCATGTCATTTGACGTACATTCATCGTATGACATTCCACCGTTTCCAACTTCAAGCATGTCCTAGCAATGGGATGGGTGTCGGATCAGTTGTGGCACGTCGGCTGAGCTTTCAATATATGAATTAAAGTTGAAGATCACCAACCAAATCATTCCATCCTCCTGGGCCTGCCTTCTGACCAAGACCAGCGGCCTTCTCCAAAATATTCATAGCTGGATGGTCGTTCATGATCATATTCTCTCAACTGGGAGCCTGCCAAGATATTTCCCCAAGGAGAAAGGCATACCTGAACAATGGAAACCAGCTAACGGACAAGGCGCGGATGAATCTGGACAAGGGCATCGGTCATCCGGTCTGTCGAAATTGTCATAGATGTCACCCGACATTCTCCAGGAATTCCTAAACAAAAATGAGGTAGGTAGGATCAAGGTGCGGGCAAATTTCAGGGCTTCAAAGTAATGAGATCTGGGCACTAGATGAAGTGACGTACGCAATGGTGGATCCCCAATTCCATACTTGATCTTCACCCCACTGGCAGAGTGAATAGACAATCGGTCGTCCAGTAGCATTGAGTGCATCCCTCATCTTCCGGTATCGACTTGCGGATATGTCGGGGGTACCAGAAAGCCCTTCATTGTAACAGTTATCATATTTCAGATAGCTAAAATGTAAGAAATGCACAGGAAGAGATTTGGCGTTCAGTACAAATGTATCGCCAATTCACCCTTCCCAACATTACTGAGACTTACTCTACACCCCATTCAGCCTAGCAAATCAAGCAAGTCGAAAATGAGTAAAGCTACGTGAAAAGCGGCAGGATCTTTGCGATTTGAAGAAGAGAAAGAACTTTACGTAAGCTTGGGCGTCATTGGCTTCATAGCCAAGCGATCCAAACCTTCTCCCACATGTATAGCTAAAATATTTTTCTCATAAGTTGACATCAATGGTCATGCGAAAGATGTGGTTGATCAAGCTGCTTACGTTCCAGCATCCGAGTATATCCTGCGATAGCCACATGAGCAGATGATAAAAAGGTGGATAAGCCATTAGTATGAATTTCATATCCATCAAGAACGCGTTGGGCTAGCGAACCCCAGTTTCAATCCTAGCTCATGAATTTGGTCGCTGAGATGTTTTATGCCGTTTGGGAACCTGATAATGGAGAGTTGTCGTGCCGATTTGATAAGTATTTACTATTCGGAGGAGCCCAAACATCGTCCTCTAGACACTTACTTGGCAGGGTCTACCAAAGGCTCATGGTTAGGTCCGCGATTAGGTGCTTGCCAGCAATCGTCAATCTATACGAGTTTTGATAAATGTTAGATACGGATCAGTGGATCGATCGGTTGGGCCGGGTTCTTAAAATCGAACGCACGTTGATGTCTGGATGTAGTTACGATCGGATAGAAAGATAATTGAATGTCAAAAGTTCTACATAGCGCCCGATGGGTCGAGTCTCTTGGATCCATAACAAGCCGTGGATCTCACAAGTATAGCCCAGTTTGTCGAGTCCTTCAGATTTGATAGCCTTCGCGCTTCTGTTTTTTGAGAGCCGAAAGAAACAGGAAAATCAGCAGGATGATTCAACTAAACGCATTGTCACTGTAGCTAGTGCACGTACGAAAGAATGATGTGCTCGTTAATGTCACAGCCGTACTTGTTCCAAGTATCTGACGAAGAAAAGGAGGTCGATGTCGTTAATGATCCAGCCAGGAGGCTAACGAAGCAGACAGGAAGACTCACTCCAGCCCATCGGTGGTGTGATAGCCAAGCCATTATCGAGAGCGAATACTCCGGAGACCACCAGATGGACGACCAAGGCAGCCTGATAAGTCTTCAACATCGTGTGCTGCTCGTCCGAATAAGTGGGAAGTACAAAGTCACAAAAAGCGTTCGGCTGAGAAAGTGTTTTGGACTCACTCGAGGACTCTTTGAGAACTTCGCTCCGGTAGAAACTACTCTACCCTTCCCACCGCCAACTCTCCAAACCACATTCCATCAAGCAAGAATCCACGACAAATCGTCTCAAGTCTGCAGGACAATCACATAACCATCATCTCCCCTTGGGGCGACGCTGCGAGTTTCGCAACTCCTGCCCCCGTACACCTCACTGTCAGCAGATGGCACCCCAGCCTTATACAGCTAGAGTCATATTTACCAGAGGCTCAGCAAATACTGCCAATGGTCTGGTCTTGTGATTGTCGGATGACCCAGACAGAATGTTTCAAAACCGACCCCTCCCATTTTGGTGACCTTGATGTTATCGTTGAAAATTCTTGGGGGCGATAGCGATCGAGAAAGTTTTGGTACCAAGAGTGTCCTTCAACTTGAGCTTCTCACCCCGATGACTGGTGTTAAAGGCGGTACCCCACAACAAACCATTAATACTAATCCATACAATTCCCCAACTCTTGTCGCTTCCCAAGCTCCTACAACTATTGACCAGGCTGTCGTGCATCAGGAAAACTAACATCCACATTTTCTTGATAAAATTCAGAAACAAGGTCCAGAGCTATTTCTAAATTTGATTTTCATTAAATCTTTGCAAGTAGAAGGCTCCAAGCGCTGCGCGGGGTTACCCCGGCCCTCCCCCAAGGATGGACTTCGGTTAAGTTCAGCGGGCCCGGCTCGTTGATTGATGGTGAAAAAATCATCGCTCATGTTTATGTTGAAAATGCAACGTGGGTGTAAGATTTCGAAGGAAGTGTAGAAAAGAGACGAAAACAATAAAGCCATCGATTGGTCATAAAAGACTAGTCTGATATCATTGTCCATGGATCGTCTGGATTCTTGTGCTTTTGTTCTACCGACCATCCGTTCCAAACACGCCCACTGTGGCTCATCGAAATGGGCCACGATCCTATCCAGCTCTTGGGAATCGGTTAGGACAGGGTGCGATGGAAATTTTTAGTCGGGGAGTTGCCCGCACATGCAAAAAAGCAGTACGGAGCAAGATGTGGATATACTCCCGACGCGGCGGGGAGAGAATTTTAAACAGACTGGCGTAGACCTCCGCTGCGGCGAGGCAAACGGGCTACCATCCAGTGACAGGCCGGACCAGCCAAGCTGTCATGGTGTCTGTGACATGTCGGACAATAGTCGGTCGATGGTTGGCTGGATTCCAAAAGCCTTGAATGAACCACATCCTTGGACACCGTCACCAACGCACGGGGTTCATCTTCCTCACCAGCATCATCGTATTCACCGCCGTTATCGGGACTTATCTACTCGTGGCTCGATCCAACTATCGTGATAGCCCCTGTAAGTCCCACTCTTTGTCCTGATGTCAAGTCATACCTTGCTCTGGTAATGAGGAAACTAATTGCACATCACGTGATCCAGTCATTCTCGCCATTCCACTAGACTACTCAAACATGACTGCGAAAATTATCAGGTTTGTCCGAAATACCCCTTCTTGATTCAGAATAATAGGGTGCGCTGTGAACGAAAACCAATGTGAAGAACTATTCGTGGCCTCTGCTCGTTCTTTGCTAGTGTCCAGGAAGTTGAAAGCCACAAGGACGAGAAATCAGCATGGGTGATTGTCGAAGGCAAGGTATACGATGTAACCGATTTCCTGTGAGTTCTTGTCATCATGTTACCTCTGAAGTCATCCTAAGAGAATCCCTTTGATCTGATTTGAAGTCGCACATTCAGCGAAGATCATCCGGGTGGTAAAAAGGTAACAATGTCGTTCTTCTTCAAGAACACTACTCGAACCAATTCAGCCTTGGTTTTCCGGTTTATTTGGTCCTCTTTCGATCCGCTGATTCTGATCTGTCTTCATTGCATAGATTCTATTGAAGAGTTGTGGAAAAGATGCAACCGAACTCTTCCATCAATATCACACAAAGAAAGTAAATCAACTTTCCCCCCCTTTAACTTTCCATGTGCGACTAGACTAATCTTCGGCTTTCGTTGCTTCAGATCTTGAAAAACGTTGCTGGTCCAATGATGATTGGTCAAGGCAAGTTATTATTTCTCCCAACGTTTTCAGGCCCAGCTTTGAAGACAGGCGTAGATCCGATTACTAAACCCTCTGGTTTTGTTATGAATTTACTTCTTATTGAGTACAGTGACCAGTGATGCGAAGCTATAGCTTGGATATTTTTGGAATTTGGTTTTCCTTGGTCGATCTCCTAGAAGTTCCGTCATTTTTGTTCACGCATTTCACCTTTCTTCAAACATTCATGAATGTCACCACGTTTTTGTAACTCCCTTCCATCTTAGCTATTGTCGTTTTGGTTGATTCGTCAGATATTTTGTTGTGTTTCCTAAATTTCAAATCACAGCTTTCCCTAGTGTACATGTATAGGACGCTCAGCAGACGCTGCACTTGTAAGCAAACAACTTTGATATCTCCGGCGCCGATGCTACCTGCCACAGTCCACATAACCTATGTACAGTGCCCTCCCAAGAGATCTTAGCTCATCAATGTTTGCCAACAAAGTACCTCATAACACGGATGCTGATGGACTTCCCGGAGTGCACCCCGAACACAAGTACAAAATTGTCAAGAAACTGCAAAGCTTGGGCCACATGGTTGCCATGAGTAAGTGCTTCAGATTGGGAATCTCTAGTCACATGAGTTGAACAAACTGCTTATGCTTTGCTTTCATTCCATCGCTGCAGATAGTGCCAATAATGCTCCTGCTGTGAACCCACCCTACAGTTTGGCCACTTAGCTTGCCCGTACCAATTTGGGAATCGCTGTTGAAGGTGCAACCGACGCCGCCAAAGGTGCCGCTGACATTGCCCTCGCCATTAACTCTACCACTAAGAAACCAGGCCAACTCATCGCCGATGCTGCAGCCACGGCTAAATTCAATGAAAATAGATGGTTCTGGTTGCCCGACAAAAAGCAAGGCTATCTCGCCCATTGGATCATCAAGCAAAACTACCCAAGCAAGACGTACCGATTCAGAACCATTTGCGAATGCCCCGGTTGCTAACGATCAACAACTCGCCGAGGTTGGATGCGTGGATGATAAGACACGGACAGTCAAAATCAACATTCTCGGAAAAGATGAACCCCCAAATTTAAAAAGGTCAAAGATATCGCCCGCCTTGCCTTCCTCAACGAGCCTGGTGCCGTACACAAACTCAGAAAGCGTTACAGAGCCAAGATGATCTATGTCAGTCTACTCCTCAAATCAACATATTCTATCTTGTCACTGACACTCACTTTCACTTCCTCAAGACTTATTCTGGGTTTTTTTTGGGTTGCCATCAACCTATACCATCCCTTCCCGATCGCAGGGCAAGGGAGCCTCAGATCCACTCGGCAAACTCTACGTACATGTAAAATTCGAACGCGAACTCGTTAAGGGGACAACGGCGAATATGAGTTCCGGAACGCCTAAGAAAGCTCTCTCGAAACTGCGGCAACGAATACAGGCCGGACTGGCGGGTGCTAGTCCATTACGCCTATTCATCCAAAAACAATCAGCACAGGCGACAAGGGCTCGATGGATATTGTGGAGACCGACCCTCTTCGGAGTCTTGGCCGGGTCGACTCATCACCATTTTTCGTTCTGCCCCCCTCGAGTCTCTATGCACCGTCTTCACGGTTCGCCAACGCCCTCCCTCGACCTGAAATTCGAACGAACAAGACCTCTTCTCTTTGCCTCAGCATATCTTTCTCCAACCTTGTGACCCTAACATGTTTCAAGGCCCCATCATTGCTCGTCGAGGAAGCTCGCTTGGTGCCTCCATTCGCAGATCTTAATATTTAGTCATCTCACTGGGCTATGTGACTGAATTACAAGATACGCGGTGTAATAATCACGAGTGGATTCTCTTTGCATCATCACCTTGTCTTAGTAAATCCAATCCACTCTGTTCTTGATCCCGCGCTGGCTCCCTTTTACTTTCACTGGCCTGATCTGCTCAGAAAGAAACCTGCAGAGCCTCAATACAAAAAAAAAAAATCCAAAGTTCTTCAATTCAACTTCCGGTTTCATCTTTCAATGTTTTGTGGGTCATTTTTAATATTTTAATGAAGAATGGCTAGAGAGAAACTAAGACCCCTTGCTGACTAATTTACTGGCAAGCTCAAATGATAAATTAATCACCAATCTGTTTGAAGAATACAGGGACGCCACCATCAACTCAACTGGTCTGGCTTGATGTACTTGGCGGTGAACTCATTGGTCTAGTATTTTTTTCTTATTCTTTCTGCTTTACAACCCGGACAAAAAGATGAAAGTTTCTTGAGAGTTTTGGCAGAAATTAAACGAGGAACTGTAATATACTCATTGAAATAAGTTCTTGAATTATGTCAAAACTTTGAAATGGAAATGGAAAGAGTGAAAAAAAGAAGAAAGAATAGAAAGAAGAAAAGAATCACACAAAGAAACTGAGAATTTTCATTCTTTTGTGTTCTATGAGATTCAGCTTTGAAATCTTCAGAAAGTTTGAAACAAGAAGAAAACTTTTCCTCCCAAGCCAAAAACTCAGACAGTGCATTTTGCTACCATTGGTTGATGAGCTCGGAGGCAGGAAAGAGAATGGGATCCTTGAGCTGCACTAAAAAAAGGATCAAGTAGAAAGAAAAATAATACAGAGAAGGGGATCATTGTTGGGAAGGGAGAAGCAAGGGAAAAAGGTTTGAGAATAGGAAGTGGAAAAAAAAGATTGGGTTTTCAAACACATTTTCCAAATGATCACCTGCAGTTGGCACTGAAACCCATTGAGCTGTTGGGCAGAATCTTTGTGATGTTGCCTTCATTCTCCTCAAAACTGGTCTGAATTCTAGGTAAAAGAATGATCTAGATAATATCTTCCTCAGTCAGTGATGTCCTTGAGGAAATCTTCTCAAATGGCCAAGTGTTTATCTTGCCCATATCTAAATGGCCAAGTGTTTATCTTGCCCATATCTAAATGGCAAAGTGTTTATCGTTCCCATATCTAAATGGCCAAGTGTTTATCTTGCCCATATCTAAATGGCCAAGTGTTTATCTTGCCCATATCTGGAACAAAAAGGAGCAAAAAAATCTGTGGTGACCCTCACTGGATGAATTACCTCATTAGACTGGTCAGTCAGATGAAACGTTGGACCCACCTGTCCAAAATCTTATTGGAAAAACTTGTCCCACAAGGATGTTGGACTGGCTTGTCTGAAGAGTTGGTCCTGCCTTCCAACTGATTGGACAGGCAGGTCCAACATCTTTTTGGGAAAAGTTGTCTGACCAGATGTTGTACAGGCAAGACCAATGATTCATTAGACTGGTGTGGTTTTCTTTATAGTAAAAATTAAAAAGTTTTTTCTGTTACACATGTAACCACTTATTTACACTCAATTACCACTCAAGGACTGGATCCAGAACTCAAATGAAAACCTATTCACCACTTACGGAACCCCTACAACCCAACTGGATAAGAAGTTACACCATTCACTCTCAGCTACACATCAAATTACACAACATACACTCATTACATAACTCACTCAACTACCAACAGAGCCACCCAAATACATAATCAACGAACACATACAGTTTTTATACATAATCTTATCTCCTTTCAGGCAGGCAACTAGTGGGTATTCTGACACCACTTCTTGTTTGGATGACACCACTCTGTGTTCAGATGGTGCAATCTTTGTTTGGATGGTGTCATCTTTGTTTGTATGACACCGCTTTCTGACAGTGGCCCCACCTTTTTCCAATATTCTGACACCATTCTTATTGTTTGGTCCTGTATTTCCATGTTCTGACACCACTTTTAGCCTGTATTAGTTTGTCTACTGTTTGGTCATGTGTACTCAGGGTGCACCCTTCTTGTAGATAAAATCCCTCACTTTTCTCTATATAAGGAGGCTCTACTCCTGCTGTTTTCCCTTCCTCACCAGACCTGCTTACCAGATTCTGGCATCAGATTTCATATAGTCCTTATCCCTTATAACTCGTCACTCAATATTTAGGTTTAAAATTATATCTTACCCTTACATACTATATCACTACCCTTATATCAGACATAACAACCCTTCTCTATCTTATAACACCTCTTGGTTCAAGCCCTAGTTGAGTCATATTACCAGCAGTGGGCCGCTATGCTTTTTTCCAAAAAAGCACAGCGTGCATTCAACTTTTCAGCCTGCAAACGCCATAGCGTTAGCAGCCTTGTTAGCGCCGCTAAGCTGCGTTACGCAGCACTACAGCCATTTTTAGCAGTTTTTGCTGCTAAAACAGGCTGTAACACAGCGTAGCAACCTTTTTTTTGAGGTCGGGGCGCGTAGCAATAGCGGCGACACCGCTAACAGCCAACAGAAAACTTGTTACTGTTAGCGGAATTACGCTGCGCTGCGCTACGGTTAGTGTAGCGGGCCCACTGTTGATAGTACTTAAAGGTCCCTTATCCAACAGGGATATCCTCCCATTTCACTTATTTAACCCTTCTTACAACTTCATAACCCCTCTTCAAGAGGAGCTCAGTTCAATCCCTGGTAAAATTGCTTGCTCCCACAACTCTTCTATCCATCACCTCTCTTATCATTCATATACATCATCCATCACCAACTCTATCCACACTATCCATCATCATCATCAGTTAGCTCTATAATCCCACTTCTAAAACAACAGTAGTACTCACTATCACTATATAAAACTTTCCAATCCAAGATTGGGAGGCTTGTTTAGTGTCTAGTACACCGGATTGGCAGAGGCAATACTCATCAATACCTTTCCAAACCCAGCAAATGGTCTTCACTGACACTTTTGAGCTTTACAAGGGAGTCCCCAATGTGATAGGATCCTGTTGTTTAAGCAAGTGGCAGATTACATCAGCTCACTTTGAGATTATCATAGTCTATTTTATTCTCATTTAGATTATTTATTAGTAGGGTGCTTACCTTTTCAACTTTGGTAACATTTGAGTGACATTTCATCAACATCCATGTGACATGTCTAATGATGTTTTCTGTTCAGTCCCCATCTACATGGAGAAATTGTTTTCCTGTGACACCTGGGTGACAGCCCTGTGACAGGTCTATGACAGCTCATATATGGACCTGTCACTTAGATTTCACACATATGTCATAGATTACTTTTTTCCAATTTGCTTCAGACTCACCAGAAAACAACTCTGGACATGTCACAGATATGTTGATGAAATGTCACTGAAATGTTACCAAAATTAATGCAGGTTTGTTATTTGCAGGATTAATGGGGGACTTCCCATAGGATCTACAGCCCCTGTAGATTCTTAATTGGAGCCTGTAAAGCTAATTTTGGCAGGGAAGATTAGATTTAGCCCTGTAATTTAGACTTTACAGCCCCTGTAGATGGCCATGGGAAGTCCTCCAATATTTGAAAAATTATCACTATTCAGATCATGAATTACATTTTTCTTTCAGGTGAAATTGGTAAACTTTGTAGTGTTTCTTTGTTTTTCTTTGTTTTTCTTTGTTGTTCTTTGTTGTTCTTTGTTTTTCTTTGTTTTTCTTTGTTTTTCTTTGTTTTTCTTTGTTTTTCTTTGTTTTTCTTTGTTTTTCTTTGTTTTTCTTTGTTTTTCTTTGTTTTTCTTTGTTTTTCTTTGTTTTTCTTTGTTTTTCTTTGAGTATTTAAGGGCTCTCTCTTCTCCCCCATCACCAGCAGCCAGGCTAATCAGAATTACATTATCCTTAGATACAACGCCGTAATCAGCCGCCACTTTTAGAATTTCTGCTCATGCCCAAAAGAGGGCTCCATATGTTCCTTCCATTTCATTCTATTTCTTTCCTCAGATGAGTTTAGCCCTCAACTTAGGCCCCTCTTAGTTGTAGTATTTCATGCTGCTTTCCCCATGAAATACATTCCTCACTGATTCCAGAGCCCATGGCAGAGATACATGCTCTATTGAGACTTCTCTTCTGCCGGTCCCAGTCCATGAGCATACTCTGCTCTTGATTTTTCCAGATCATCAATTCCTCTATCACTGGCCTTCGGCCGCAATTCTTTTAGCCACCATACTCCCTTGCTAGCTACAAGGAAAACTGGGTTTGGCTTAAGAAAGTAAGTCATGCCATTGTCACATCAGCTCAGGAGTACTAGTGTCAGATCCCTAACCAAGTGTCCTTATATCCTTAGAGGAACAAGCACCAAGGACTCATCCAATTAAAGGTGCAACAAGGAATAGCACAAAGCAGACACAATGCTGCACACAAAAGTGGACCCACTACGCCAACTGTAACGTAGCACAGCATAATTCTTCTAACAGCTGACAGGTTTTCCTTTGCCTGTTAGCAGGGTTTGTGTCATTGCTAGGTGCCCTGGCCTCAAAAAGGCTGTTTTTACAGCTGTTTTTAGCGGAAAACCCAGCTAATAAAAGCTGTAAGACAGCATAGTGGCACTAGAAAAGCAGCTAATGCTAAGGCATGTGTAGGCTGAAAATATAACCGCTACACTGAACTTTTGCAGCAACCCAGCGCTGCTGCATGTAAGTTGCAAGATTTCTCCCATTGAATAGAGGCTGAGAAACATCACTGATACAATTGTGGTTTCACTAGGACCTATTCTTCTTCTTTCTCTCTCAGGAAAACCTTGACTCACTCCATAGCATCAGTACACCAAGCAGCACAATCAGTCTTGCCCTTAGGTACATTTTTTCTTATCTCTCTCTTAAATCAGCCATCAAGATAAAGAAATATTGTATGTAGATATTATCTTGAATAGCATTGCTAATAAGAAATACAACCTCTTATTTGTCCATATTCTTACAAGCTGTACAAGCAAAAAATAACCATGATTATAAGCAACACTGGGTGGCTACACTACCCGTAGTGGGTGGTGTAGCATAGCAAAAATTGCTAACAGCTTTTACCGTAGCTGCTAGTGATTTTGGCACTAATCTATTGCTATATGCTGGTGTTGCTACGCTGTGCTACAGCCCTTGTTAGAGGTGAAAACCAGCTACAAGGGGATGTAGCCCAGCCTAGCACCCCTTAGGAACACTAACAGCCCACTAACCCTACAGCATTGGCGGCAAAAAGTAAGGGCTGCTAAGCTACACTATTTTTGGTAAATAGTGTAGCAACCCACTGGTGGTGACAGTGAAAACTGAGTTGTGCCATTGAAAACTCTAGCAGGTGATATTGATTAGAGGCATTGAAAAATGAGCAGAAACACTCAAACTGGGTAAAAACAGTGAAAACTAAGCAAAAACAGTGAATACTAAGCAATAACAGTGAAAACTAAGCAAAAACAGTGAAAACTGAGCAGAAAAAGTGAAGAATGGGCATAATCAGCGAAAGCCAAGCAGGAAAAGTGAGAAATGAGAAGAAACAGTGACAAATGGGCAGAAACAGTGAAAACTGAGCAGAAACAGTGCAAAATGAGCAGAAACAGTGAAAAATGAGCATAATAAGTGAAACCTGATCAGTGAAAACAGAAAAGGATCTATTGAATCAAACTGACAGTGAGAATGAAATATACAGGAAGAGAAGGAGAGGAGTTTCCTGGGAGCTGAAAGCAAATTGGCATAATGTCACTTTCCATCAATTGATTCTTGTTTTTTCCTGGTGATTGCTGAGTAATTTCAGGGCACTCTGGAATACATATTTGGTAGTTATCTTAATATGTTGATAAGTGGTAAATTAAGTAAAATGTCAAATATCAGTTCTGCACTGGAAATCATTCATATTAGTCATTGGGCATGTTACTATGATTTGTAATTTTTGGGCTATTTGGGTCACGCTGTGCTGTAAAAGTGTCCTTTTTAGCCTGCAAACACCATAGTATTAGCAGCCTTTTAAGCGCTGCTACGCAGTGTTAAGCTGAGATACAGCTGTTATTATCAGGGATTTCCGCTAACAACAGCTGTAGAGCAGCATAATAAAGTCATTGTTGAGGCCGGGTGCGTAACAATAGCACAATGCCAGCTAACAGCCAATGGAAAACCTGCTATCTGTTAGCCGAATTATGCTGGGCTACTCTACATTGATTATCATGACAAATCCCAGGATCAAAATTATAATGTTTTGAGGATCTTGACAAGGATCTGAAATGAGTTTTTAGATACGGGTTAGATCTGCCCGATTTGATGAATGAAGAAGTTAGGATGAATCTGATGAGATTCAATGGTGTTTGGAGTGATGTGGATAACGGCACGACGAAGATTGTGAGTCAAAAATGAAACAAGGGTTTTCCCTTTCTTTAGTTTTTGATTTGATTGATTGACTAAAAGAGAAAAAGAAAAGAAAGGAAAGACATGACAAGAAATAATGAAAAAAATACTGACTCTAACCTGAAATGAGTTTTTAGATGTGGGTTAGATCTGCCCAATTTGATGAATGAAGAAGTTAGGATGAATTTGAATGAAAAGAAATGAAGAAATATTAAGAAACATTAATACAATGAGAAAAGATAATAGAAAATGACAAGATAAATGAAAAAGGACCTGATGAGATTCAATGGTGTTCAGAGTGATGTGGATAACGGCACAACGAAGATTGTGAGTCAAAAATGAAACAAGCTGGAAACAGAATAGGAAAGAAAAAGATAATAAGGAAAACAAGAGTGAGCCATCAATGTTGCCGATAGAATGATGAGGATGGGATTGATGGACTTATGGTTTTCCCTTTCTTTAGTTTTTGATTTGATTGATTGACTAAATAAAGGGACAACCGTGCGGGCTTTGAGTTTTGATTTGGATGCAGATGTGATTGCTTGTATTGAATCCGCGCATGCATAGTTGGGCTGATCGGAAATTGGACAGAATTCAATAAAAATTAAAAATATCAGACCAATAACTTCCATGAGACTTGTTGGTATAATTTTTGGAAGTTGTTTTCTCAAACCCCTTGTTATTTTAGCCTGATCTAATCACCACTAACACTCAAAAATTTCCTGCTACACTAGCAGTTGGTCTAGCAGAATGGAATTTCAACTAATTCCAAACAAATCCTGAGGGGGGAAAATGGCTATGTTAGCTGTTAGTGGCCAAAAGCTGTAGCATGGTAAACCACTGTTGGGTACAGGGATCCTTGGAGTTCACAAAGAAATGAATCTTTGATGATTGGTTTCACCCATGACTTGATAGAGGAAATGGGCAACTGGATTTGTTTGTTGTCCCACTCTTCACATTTTTCAGAATTGGTGGGAGGAGCCCAACAGGAATCTGCAAAGGCCATGTGACATAACTCTTGAATCTGTTTTTCCAAGACATGAATTTTGAAATGGTGAGAACCAGGAGGCTTGTGGCATTAGACATGATTATGGCGGGATGATAAATTCATAGTGATCTTGGATATCAAGTGTGGACAAGTTAGGCAACAGAGTTGTCTTTGAGAGCTACAGGATATGTGAGTGACACAACAATCAGTCTTGTTGGCTGGAGAAGAACCGCTACTACACCTGGGAGTCAACTAAGACAATTAACAATGCAGGACTTCCTGGGGCCATCCACCGGGGCTCCAGATCTTGATTTAAATGTCAAAAGGCTAAAATTCTTGAATTTTGACTGCAAATAGACTCCGGGATTTGACTAGTTCTGATACTGCAGGGGGGCTGTAGCTCAAAGGGTAGTCCTCTGATCAGTTTTGAATAGATTGAGATGTGAAATGAAGAAAAAAAAAATGAATATTAAGAATGAAATGATGTGAAAGTGGACCTTTGAGAGCAACATGATATGTGAGTGACACAAAAAATGAGGATGTGATAAATAGAAGAGACAATGAGAAGCAAATGCCAGGCATACCTGGAAGCCGGCGAGGACAATCGACAGAGTTTTAGATTGATTGAGATGAGAGATGAAGAAAAATCATGATGAATAATAAAAATGAAATACAACTTGGGATTGGAAGTTGGATAACATAATTGGGAGCATCAAAGTTTTTGTGAGTGTCATCATTTGAGTTCAAACCTGATAGATTATTGGAGGGGCGTCCGCGATGAGACTCGAGAGGAAACGTGCCTTGAGTTTCCAGTAATTGTTTTCTTTCTTTTACGCAATATCCGCTCACACTCGTGCGTCAACTTATCAATTGAAAACATGAAAACATCGTTCATGAAACTTTTAAAGCGGTGGCTGAAGGTCCACTTTCGATTTGAGACAATCTCTGGTCTAAACGTTTGGACCCAGGGAGAGAAGAATGCCCACAATGTTGGGAATTGGGGATGTCCTGTCCATGCCGCTTTTTGGCGCAAGCTGTCAGCCAAGGCACGTTTATTTAAGTCTTGGATATCGTTGTCGTAAATCGAGTTTGCGGTTTGCACAAACTATTTACATCTGTTCTGAAGATCTTCCCACCTAGATGTCTTGGGCAACATCACATCGAGTGCTTCAACGTAGAATAGAAACAGTGGGAGGACCTTGCGATACTTTTCAAGTGTGATATGGAGATTGATGAAGCGAACAGTTTCCCAATACTGCAACCAAATTTCCATCTTACCATAAAAATATGCAGTCTGTTGTCTTTCGATCTCCCTGGTTGGCCTTTTAATTTCTTTATCTACTTTATAATAGGGTTCTAGTGAATTCTGGACCGAAGCGCTGCTTTTAAACATTACAGTGTTTTCTGTGTGTTGCCCAAGGTATGTTAGAAGGTGGGAGGAGCCCTCGATGTTAGCCATTTCAGCTGATTCAATGAAAAGTTCCTTAGTGAACGTGGGGATTGGTAAACCAGAGATTCTCGTAGCTTGTGGGGGACAGGGTAGTATGCGCGTCTCTGACAATTCTGTGGCTTTGCATTCATTTGAACCTGCGGCATAATTGTTAGGACTGGGCGGTAAGTTGGACCAAGCGGGGAAGACATGCAGCGAAGCGGTGTGATCATTGGCGTTTGACAGCTCGTTTTGCCGAAATGTCCGAGGCAATGCAATGTAGTCGGTGGGAACCAAATCGGGGAGAGATTGTAACAAAGCCGAGAAGGCAGCGTCGTCATCGGACACCCGGTCGCCTGCAGAACCATGTCCGGCCAACGGAGGGGGGGGGTGTGTGTGGAAAATGGTCATAATTGGAGCCGAGATTCGTTGGAGCAGCAGGATCGGTATACCCGCTTCAGTCGGCTGGTGCAACGGTAGGATGGAATCGATCTGGTACGCTTGTGTGTGTTAGTTGTGGCGGGGAAGCAGATGTACATGCAGGGCCAACGTTGGACTGGCTAGGATGGAAGAAATGATCCGAATGGTGGCCAGAATTAGCATTTCTTGAGCCGCCGCCATCCCCGATCAAGTTATTGTAGCCTTGACTTAAGTCTCCCCAGTGCCAGTTATCCGGCAATCCTGAGAAGTCACTACTTCGAAGAGGAATATGGGCGTCCCAGGTCCAGGCAGCGGCCAAGAGTGCAACACGCAAGGAAGGTCTCATGTTGGATGGGGCCACTCTCAGGCACCCCTTGTCTTTGGGTCGGACGCTTTGCTCGGGTCGCAGGCGGACGAGGACCGGATAGAGATTTATCCCGGCGAGCACGAACCAGCACGGGTGGCCTAAGGATTATCGATCAGGCCACCGAATCAGGCGGCGACAGTTTGACAGCGAGGAAGGAACCGGTTGAGAATCGAATCTATCTGTTGAGACTGATGTCGGGATGGGATCGATGTGGTCGACGGCGGAATGGTTGGTTTTGTATTACTCTCACACCCCTCAACACTTTCCATTGCCTAGCTGACTAACATGTGGTTACTTGCCATGAGAAGTCTCAGATTCAGTTACAAAACAGTCTCAACCTGAAACAGAACGTTCCCAAGATAGGGTTTTTTGTAACATTTCCTCTAATGAAACGTCTTTGAATGTGCATGACGACTGGCACAGTATTATTTTTATTAATGATGTCATCCCGATTTTAATTGTTCCACTTTCTTGTGACGTCACGAGCTGTCACGATCTGGTGATTTTGTTCATGTTTTTCTTTTCTTTAAGTTTCATTATAGAAGAGGACGGTCTTGTATTTTCTTCCCCTCCTCTTGATCGGATTAATCCTTTGTACATTAAAATCATTAAAATAAGTACAAATCAAGATATCAAAATAAAAGACTATAAATTTAGGGACTTGGTTAAACGACTCCCAGGATTTGGAGTTGCCACTCCCGCGACGTGCGCGATGTCAAATTTGGGAGTCGCGGCTCCAATCCAGTTACCGGATTGGAGTCGTCGACCCAAAAAAAGTCAAGAAAGAAAAAAAAAACATACCTCATGTTAAACATGAGCAATTGGGCTAAAGTTTTAACTGGCTTGTATTCATGCCATGGTAATTCTGCGAAATTTTGAGAGAATTTCATCTGTCAGTTTTTTTGCTTTTTTTAAAGGGGCTTCGAAAAACGACTCCCAACTTTTCGACCAACGACTCACACGACCGGGTCGACGTCGATTTTGGGAGTCGTCGGTCGAATTCCGGTGCCGTGACGACTACTTAGTATGTAATATGTAGTATTGGCCAAGTGTCAAACCGGGCCACTTATTAGTTGGTCGCGCGCCTTCACCCCCCCTCACAAAATTTCCCCAATCCTCACACAGCTCACAAACCAAAAGTTGACCGGTCAAACAGGTTGGACTGCCTTCCTGACCGCTCTGCCAAAGATTTCCTGATAGCGCTACAAAAGCGCTACAAGATAGCGTAGCGACGCTTTTTATAGTGATAGCATGGCAGTTTGGCGCTATCTTATGGCTACAAAAAACAAAAGCTACATGCCAAGGCCAAAAGCTCAAGCTGTATCCCCAAAAAGCTACAAGATAGCACAGTGTAGCCAGGCCAAAAAGGGCTGCGCTGCGCTACTTGTAGCAAGAGCCTTTCACTGTTGTCCAAACAATCAAAATACATGCACCCAACTACAACTCAGGACATACTGCACCAAATGACACAGCCCCAACTGTTGGAATAGTGTTTTTGATGATTGAAAACACTATTCCAACAGTTAGAACTATGTCATTTGGTGCAGTATGTCCTGAGATGTAATTGTGTGCATGTTTCTCCAAATTTTCAAAATACATGCACCCAACTACAACTGAGGACATACTGCACCAAATGAAACAGTCCCAACTTTTGGATTAGTGTTTTTGATGATTGAAAACACGATTCCAACAGTTGGACCTGTGTCAATTGGTGCAGTATGTCATGAGTTGTACTACGTAGTTGTGTGCATGTTTCTCCAAACACTCAAAATACATGCACCCAACTACAACTCAGGACATACAGCACCAAATAACACAGTTCCAACTGTTGTAATAGTGTTTTTGATGATTTAAAACACCATTACTATAGTTGGAACTGTGTCAATTGGTGAAGTATTTTCTGAGTTGTAGTTGTGTGCATGTTTCTCCAAATACTCAAAATATTATATGCACCCAATTACAACTGAGGACATACTGCACCAAATGACATAGTTCCAACTGTTGGAATAGTGTTTTTGATGATTGAAAACATGATTCCAACAGTTGTAACTGTGTCAATTGGTGAATTATGTCCTGAGTTGTAGTTGTGTGCATGTTTCTCCAAAGACTCCAAATACATGCACACAACTACAACTCAGGACATACTTCACCAATTGACACAGTTCCAACTGTTGGAATCATGTTTTCAATCATCAAAAACACTATTCCAACAGTTGGAACTATTTCATTTGGTGCAGTATGTCCTGAGTTGTAGGTGGGTGCATAAAATATTTTGAGTAATTGGAGAAACATGCACACAGCTACAACTCAGGACATACTAAACTGATTGACACAGTTCCAACTATTGGAATAGTTTTTTAAATCATCAAAAACACTATTACAACAGTTGGAACTTTGTCATTTGGTGCAGTATGTCTGAAAGGTGTCCTACTGTTAGCCTTATGGCCCAAATTCCACAACCCCAATAACTTCTAAAGCATGGGTGTGAATGTGGCCAGAAATTCTGTAAACCTTAATAATTCACTTAACCTGGTGAATTCAAATTTTAATCAGCACACTCCCTCTAAATAAAAATTACACAGGAAGCTGGTTCTCCTACTCTAAGCCTTGTAGCCCAAAATACCAAAAATCAATTGCTTCCAACTCATCAGTGAGAATGTGTCCAAAATTTCAGTGAATCTTCTTGATGCAGCCATATAGGCTACCTCCAATTTTTGTCATAATATTCCCCCCAATTCAAAACTTACACACACAACATTTCTCCTACTCTAAGCCTTATAGCCCACAATGCTGAAACTTCATAACTTATAAAGAATGATTGTGAACTTGACCAAAATTTCAGTGACCTTTATTAATGCACCTATCTCGGTGACCTCCAATTTTGGTCAAGACATTCCCCCAAATTCAAAAGTTACACACAAATCCAGTTCCCCTACTCCAAGCCTTAGGCTTATACATCACTCAGAATGCTGAAACTCAATAACTTCTAAAGAATGAGTGTGAACTTGACCAAAATTTCAGTGAACTTGATTAATGCACTTATTTTGGTGAATTCAAATTTTGGTCAAGACAGTCCCCCAAATTCAAAAGTGACACACAAATCTATTCCTCCCATGCTAAGCCTCATACCCCAAAATCCAGAACCTCAATAAATTCCAAAACATGAGTTTGAAATTGACCCATACTTCACCAACTGAATGACCAGTTAAACAGGCTCAAAGGCCAGTTCAAGTCAGCCGGGCAGATCAGCTTGTTTGACCAGTATGACAGGCCATCATCCAGCCTGTTTGATCGGTCAAACAGGTTGGACTTCCTGTTTGACGAGTCTGATAGGCTGATTGACCTGTTTGACCGGTTGAACAGGCCGTTAAGCCTGTTCAACTGGTCAGACAGGCCGAATGGCCTGTTCAATTGGTCAGACAGGCCCAACAGCCTGTTCAACTGGTCAGACAGGCCATTCAGCCCGTTTGACCGGTAAAACAGGCTTAAAGGCCTTTTTGACTAGTCAAACAGGTGATTCAGCCTGTCTGACTGGTCAAACAGGCAGTCCAACCTGTTTGACCAGTCAAACAGGTGATTCAGCCTGTCTGACTGGTCAAACAGGCAGTCCAACCTGTTTGACTGGTCAAACAGGTGATTCAGCCTGTCTGACTGGTCAAACAGGCAGTCCAACCTGTTTGACTGGTCAAACAGGTGATTCAGCCTGTCTGACTGGTCAAACAGGCAGTCCAACCTGTTTGACTGGTCAAACAGGTGATTCAGCCTGTCTGACTGGTCAAACAGGCAGTCCAACCTGTTTGACCGGTCAAACAGGCTAAACAGCCTGTCTGACCGGTCAAACTGCCTATGCAGCCTGGTTGACCAGTCAAAAAGGCTGTCCAGCCGGTCTGACCAATCAAACAGGCTGAGATGCCTGTATGGCCGTTCAGCCTGTCTGACCGGTCGATCCAGTTTGGTGCTGGTGGTTTGGAGTGTGATTAATAAATAGGTGGTAAATCGCTTAACATGGCCAAACGGGGCGGGCCGGCTGGGGGGACTATAGCCAGCCCCGGGCCAGGAAAAGTTGGAGTTTGCGATCAGAGTGGGAATCGAATGGAGGGGGATGACAGCTGAGAGATTGGGGCGGCCAACTTGGCATTCCAGTGGCGAGCAGGGACTTGTGATTTTTTTTGGGTGACGAGCTGTGTGAGGGTTGGAAAAAATTTGAGAGGGAGGGGGAGGGCCCGCAGCAAACTAATATGCAGTCTGACTTGACACTTGGCCGAGGCTTCATATTACTTACTCACTAACCCCCAAGGGTGGAATTCTGGCCACAGGCCTGGGAGTTGTCCCTACAAAACCTTGATTTTTTTTTAATAATTTTAATCATCCCCGCGGGAGTCGGAACCATAAAACACAACACCCACAGGGGTGTCGATTCACAAACTCCAAACTCAGTTTGGAGTTTGCCAGTCGCGCGTCAAAAAAACACTGACATGTCCCCTCAACTACCCACTTCCAACCAACCCCCTCACAACCCCCCATCCCACCCCCAAAATGCAATCCCAATCTCCTCCAGCCCTTCCAGCTCAACCTCAACACAAAAAAACCGAAAAAAATCCGAAAAATGAAAATGAAAACAAAGAAAAAAAATGAGATAATAGAGAAGTGCCTCCAACTACTAGATGAGAAAGAAAAAGAAGATCAACAAGAACAACAAGAAAATGAAAAAGAACAACAAGAAAATGAGAAAGAAATAGAAGAAGAAAAAAATGAAAACCAAGATAAGAATGAAGATGAGAAAAAAGAAGATGAAGATAATGATGAAGAAGGAATAATCCCAGCCCCGCCACCTGGAATATACGAGGATCCTGAACTTCTGAAGACTTCAATCAAAGAATTTGCTCAGCTACATGGCTATGCCATTGTGATGAAGAGGACAGTCGCCAGAAAGAGTATTCATTTTAAATGTGACAGTTAAGTTCAATCTTCTCAAATTATTTCCTCATTATTATGTTGATCTTACTGATTTTCCACTTTTTTTTTTTTCTTTGCAACATCTCAGGTGAGCACTTCTTTTCTCTTCTCATCAATTCCTCTCATCACCCTCAACACCTCTTTTTATCTTCTCACCACCTATTGTCAATTTTTTTTGAAGCTTTTAACTGATTTTCCGCTTTTTTTTTCTGTTTTTTTCTAGAGGGGGAACCCCAGCACAAAACAAACGTAAAGGCGACACTAGAACAGCTCCAACAGTCTCTCGGTTGATCAATTTTCCTTTCTCCACTTCAGCTCAATCACTGGAAGTTCTCTGTCTCCAATCCCTATCACAATCATCCCCCTTCTCAAAACCCCGCTGCGCACACCGCCAATCGTAAACTCTCGAAATCTCTCTTTGAAGATATGAAGAACCTTGGCGAAGCTGGACTGAAGCACTCAAAAAGACTCATCCTAGCCACAATCACCACAATCTACTCTGCAAGAAGTAAAGCTCATCATCAACTTCTAGACGGATGCAGCCCCATTGTCCACCTCAACAAAACTCTAGCCAAGTCCGATTTTTCTACTTTTACCAAGGTTGACGACAACGGCACTCGCAAGGGACTCTTTTTCATTCATTCTCTCTCCGTCAAACTCCTTTCCTTCTATGACTGCACATACAAAACAAACAAATACAAAATGCCCCTTCTTCACATCGCCAGCGTCACTGGAGCAGAAAAATCTTTCAGCTTGGCTTTCTGTTTTCTAGCCGAAGAAACCAAAGAATATTATCAATGGGCTCTCGAATCTCTCCTTACTGTCTTTAAATCAACAAAATTCCTCTGCCAGAAGTTCTAGTAACCAATCGTGAACAGGCACTCATAAATTCTATCTCGAAGGCTTTCCCCAACTCCTATCATATGCTTTGTACTTGGCACATCTCAAAGAACCTCACGACAAATGCTGCAAAGCTGATCAAGAACATCAGATGATTCAACACTGTAACAATCTTATCCGCCTTCCCATCCAATCCAAATTCCGCTCTTCTTTTGAACGGTTTGCTTCTGAATACGGTCCAGAGTTTCAAAAGTACATGATGACAGCTTGGCTTCCAGTTTGTGAAAAGTACACAAATGCTTGGACAAAGAATATCCCTCACTTCAAAAACAGGACAACTTCTAGAATGGAATCAGGCCACTCATACATCAAAACACGACTCCTTGGCCCCCAATACTCTTTTGCAGCCGTCATCAAGGTCATCTCAAATGTGTTGGAAGCTCAAGCTCACAAAATTTCTGCCCACTACCATCAACAAAAAATCAACTCACTCAGAAGCATTGGCCCGATATTCCACAACTGCCACGGAAGGATCACTCACTACGCCCTCCGGAGCGCGCAGAACAACTTTCTTGAAGGCGTCAAATTCAACGGAAATCATCACATTCGTACCGGGATACCTTGTAAGCACCACCTTGCTCAGCTGGCCAAAAATGGTGAACTGGTCAAGCCAGAGGAGTTCCACCTCCAATGGCACATCAAGGTATGTTTTTTCATATTTTCCCCCCTCTTTTCTCTATTTTTTTCGACCCTGGGGGGGTTTTGGGTCGAATTTGGGAGTCATTGGTCGAAAAAAATTGAAAATGGGAGTTGTCCATCGAAAAACGGCACCAAAAAATTAGAAATGGGAGTCGTCGACTCGATTCAACAATCTGACTCGGTCAGTCCCTTTCTTACCCTCTCAGTGTCATACTGTAAGTTTTTTTTCTCTTTATTTCCACTTTTTACATATGTAGCGTGGCAATTTCTTTTTTTTTTTTTTTTTGGGAGTCGTCCATATAATTGTTTATAATTGTTAACCCGGAAATTTCAAAACAGGAGTCGTCACTAATTTTTAATTTTTATTTTTGGGATTTGGGAGTCGTCCGTTGAAAAACGCTGCTGGAAAAAACAAAATGGGAGTTGTCGCCTCCTTCCTCCTATTGGACTTGGTTAGTCTCTTCCTTACCCTCTCATAGCCTTACTGAGAGGTTTTCCTCTCCTTATTTCAATTTTTGATGTATGTAATGCATATTTTTCTTTTCTTTTTTTTTTTTTTTTGGGAGTTGTCCATGTAATTTGCAACCCGGAAATTTCAAAACAGGAGGAGTCCCCTTTTTTTTTTTTGTGTTCTGAGGCTGCCAACCACCAAACTCAACCCAAAACCCATCAATCCTCATCAATTATTTTTCTTGATCATATTCCTCATACTGACAACACTTCTTTGGCATTGTAGGATCAAAAAACCACGAACATAGATCCTGACGCTGATGATGAAGAGCAAGTTGAACAAATCCGGCAATTACTCCTCAAAATGAATCCCACGCAAAGATCCAACCATCTTCAAGCTATTTCTCGACTTCTGGAAGGATCCGCGACTGTTGTGGACGTCAAAATGCCCAAGAAATCACTCAAAAAGGGGTGTGGAAGACCGGCTAAAGCTTTGAACAAACCTAAGTCAACCAAAAGGGATCCGTCGTCGTTTGAAAACTTGGATAAGAAGAGTAAAAAAGAAGACAAGGAGGAAGGAAAGAAGAAGAAAAGGAAGATTGAAGAAGAAAAGAATACCAAGAAAGAAGTCATCAAGAAAATCACTCAATCAACTACAGTCAAGAAGGAAGAAGTCAAGAAAGAAGAACCCAGTAAATCAGAAGAAAATCCATTAAATAAGAAGATCTGTCCCATTTGAGCTGCTGGTAAAACACCACCAAACAATCCTCTTTTCATCCCTCTTCTTCCTGTAATTATCCAGCCATACATCCAAAAAGTCCTAAATGTCGAGGCTGAAGGCCACTGCAGGTTCCGGGTTGCTTCCTTTTGTCTTCGTCAAGGCCAACACAAACACTTGGAAATTCGAGAGGAACTCTGCAAGGATCTCACCAACCGAGCACAATGGTATATTGACAACTCTTTCATCGACAAACTTGATCCTGTCTTGAAGAGAATCAAATTCAAATCTTCTGGCCCCTGCGGTAAATCAAATTGGATGCCAATGCCAACAACAGGTGACCTTATGGCCAATGCTTTTGACACGCCAGTATTTTTCTTTTCAACTTCTTATTCCCAAACTTTCTTCCCTTGCTTCTCCCCTCCCAAAAGCAATCCCCTCATCTTCATTTCTTTCCTTTCTTCTCATTCACACTTTGTTGTAGTCCAGGTCAAGGATCCTGACCTTTTTCCTGCCCCCCAGGTCTTAAGGCAATGGCGGATCAATGCAGTGCCTGAAGATTTGGCCTGGGAGGAAAAGTATTCCTCCTGTTTTAAACTAACTGAAGATCTGAATGCAGAAGCTGGGCCTTCAAAGAATAGAAATTAATAGTTCTTATTTGTTGGTCTTTTCTTATTTCTTTTTTTTTTTTTTTTTGCTCTTTGTTTTTTTTTTGGCGCTTGTTTTCTTTTTGACCTTTTCCTTTTTCTATAAAGAGTTGTTATTTATTCTTTACCTGTTTCTCTTCCTTTCTGGATTTATGATCTTGTTTGGTGGAAAATACACAGGTTCTCATTTGAGTTTGCCCAAAGTCTGAAGAAAGACTCATTTTTTGGTCCGGCTAAGTGAAAAAAAAACAAAGAAAAATTCCCAAAGGCTTTTGAGGAGTGATATTGAGCTGATTATTTTTCACAATCTTCAATATTGGTTACTGATGAAGTTTTTGATGGCCTGGATCACTCATTGAAGATCTATATATATATTTTTTGATGGATTAAAGTAGGAAAATTGGAAAAATTGGGCTATGCCACACAAATGGTTTCTGTGCATGCAATGGGGTCCAAATTTTTTCAGTGTTGATGGGGGAACCTATTTGCCTATTTGGACTGTCCATTCCAAAGTTATAATTTTTTTTGTTTGCTCATTTTTTGACGAATTTTGCCAATGACACCCAAAAAAAAATCAAAATTCCACCGACGACTCCCATGGGAGTCGTTGATGGAATTTTTGGGAGTCTTTTTTCGAAGCCCCTTTTTAAAAGAATTCCTACATTAGTCCCAAAACCCGCCACAACTTTTCACTGAAAGCCTCCAGGTCTCTCAGAATCTCACGCCATGGAGGAAGTGAGCCATTGTAAGATTACTGGAAATACCAGCACCAAGAAACTAACCAACTTGAAATGAGGTGTAATATAAGAGTCAAATATTCTTATGTGCCTCATTTCAAGTGGGTTATTCCTTGGTACTGGTATTTCTAGTAATGTTACAATGCCTCACTTTCTCCATGGTGTGATATTCTGAGACACCTGGAGGTATTCAGTGAAAAGTTGTGGCAGGTGTTTGTGATTAAGGGAGGAAATTAAAAAATCGGACTCACTTTGCGCAGCGGAAAAAAACTCTTCGCGCACAGAGCTGACTGCACCTCGACGTCGCGAGTCCTGTGCAGGCAAGCTGTAAAATACTTCGCACACAGAACCAGAAGCGGCTAGAATTTTGAGATTATTTTTTGATAATTCAAAAAAGGGAGTCTCTGATGTCCCTCATAAATATTTTCAGACTTATCTGATGGGTCCTTACAATGAGAAAAAAAAATTGAAATATTAAATCAAAATAATAACTGCCAGGCACCCATCGGGGACTCAATTGCAGGGTTCCACTCACGAGGGTCAGTCACCGGGGATTCGACCGGTCAGACAGGCTGAACAGCCTGTTCGACTGGTCAGACAGGCTGAACAGCCTTTCTGACCGGTCAATTCAGCCTGTCTGACTGGTTAAACAGGATGTTCAGCCTGTCTGACCGGCCAAACAGGCTGTTCAGCCTGTCTGACTGGTTAAACAGGCTGTTCAGCCTGTCTGACCAGTTGAATAGGCTGTTTAGCCTGTTCGACTGATCAAACAGGCTGAACTTCTGACCGGTCAAACAGGCTGAACTTCTGACTGGTCAAACAGGCTGAACGGTCAGCCGGTTCAACCGGTCAGAGTTGGCTTGGCCTGTTTGACCGGTCAAGCTGATGTGGATTGAAATCAAATCTTACCAAGGCTTCCATGCCAAAAAGAGAGCCAAAAAAACACCTTCAAAAAGAAGAATTGTGATTACCACTTGTGGTCTTATAGAATTCTTACAACCCCCTGTGAAAGTGGCTCAAAATACTCTCACTGGGCCTTTTGGCATGCAGAATGATGCCATTAATTTTTTGGAGCAACTGGGTCATGGGAACATGCCTTTTAGGGGCGCAGCTGTAATTAATGGAGGCAATATTTTGAAACTGTTTGGCATCACTAGGATGCCTCCAAAACCTCTGAACATTGCTTGGGAGGCCAACAAGGACCCTTTATTTTGATTTATCAAATAATATATCGAAAAAGTCTCATAATTATTTCAGGGGAAGCCGCTGTGCAAAAAGTATTTTACAGCTTGCACACACAGGATTCGCGACGTCGAGGTGCGGTTGGCTCTGTGTGAAAAGAGTTTTTTTCCGCTGCGCAAAGTAAGTCCGTAAAAAATTAAAAAAAAACTGATGGGTGAAATTGTTTCAAAATTTCACTGAGTTACCATCCTGGCATGAATACAAGCTAGCTTATCACAAGCCCCTCGTTCAGGGGGCCGGTGACCTATAGCTGGTGTGTGCCCCTCGCGAAGCGAGCCTCCAAAGGAGGGGCTTGGGACTAATGTCCCAAATTTGGTGTGAGGACAATTTGATGACACTTTTTCAATCAGAAGGTCAATCCTGCCCAACCAGGAGACTTACAATGATGCGGTGAAGAGGCCCTAATAGGCTGGAATGTTATCATTCCAGTGCTCTGGAATTCTGTAATTCCAGTGCTTCCCTCACTGTCAATGGCCGATGTGAACAAAGATAACCAAAGAAAACCTTTGGAATGGATGATGTTGGTGGTCAGCGTCCTGGGTGAGTTCAGGGATGGGGGAGCAGCAGACCTGGAAGAACAGAAGAACAAAGTGATGAAGAAAAGAAAAGGAAATACAACTGATTGAGAGTAGCCCCTGATTACATAAGCCGCAGCCCCTTCTATAACTTTAGCTTCCATTCTCACATACCCCCGCATCAAGAATCATTTTGTGTAAATCAGTCGATGGCAAGACAAGGTCACCTAACCGGTTCCCAATAATCAACCATGAAGCATATGTGCGGGCCGCGCGAGAGACAGCCTTAAAGGCTACTTAGCAGGTATTTTTAGAGCATGTCGAATTTGGGGAAGTTCAGGCGCATTTTCCCACTTCCCCCCTATTTTCCTGAGTCCACACCATCCCTCCACAATTAAAGCCAACCTTATGTATATTTAACTTACTGACTAATGTGTAACACCCTTATAAGTAACCCTCCCCGTGTTTTTTTTTGTAATTACACTCATTTTCCTGCTAGAGTCTGATGACTCAACGTTGTTGAGTCATCAGACTCGTAAAACCTTCTGGTCAATGGGGTTGTTGTACCTCATCGACCAGAAGGTTTTCCCTCTGATCGATGAGGAAAATCAACTTCACTGACCAGGAGGAAATCCTTCCAGTCAATGAGGAGTCCTCACTGACCGGGAGGAAATCCTTCCAGTCAATGAGGAGTCCTCACTGACCGGAAGGATTTCCTTTTGGTCAATGAGGAGTCCTGACTGACCGGAAGGATTTCCTCCCAGTCAGTGAAGTTGATTTTCCTCATTGATCGGAGGGAAAACCTTCCGGTCAGTGAGGAGTTGTACCTCATTGATTGAAAGGAAAACCTTCCAGTCAATGAGGTACAACAACCCCATTGACCGGAATGTTTTCCTTCCGTTCAATGAGGTTGTGGTGCCTTATTGACCGGAAGGAAAACAGCCTGATTGACCTGAAGGAAATCCTTCCGGTCAATGAGGAGTCCTCACTGACCGGAAGGATTTCCTTCCGGTCAATGAGGAGTCCTCACTGACCGGAAGGATTTCCTTCCGGTCAATGAGGAGTCCTCACTGACCGGAAGGATTTCCTTCCGGTCAATGAGGAGTCCTCACTGACCGGAAGGATTTCCTTCCGGTCAATGAGGAGTCCTGACTGACTGGAAGAATTTCCTTCCGGTCAATGAGGAGTTTTCCCTCATCAATCAGAAGGAAAACCTTCCGGTCGACAAGGTACAACAGCCTCATTGACCGGAAGGATTTCCTTCCGGTCAGTGAGGCACAACTCCTCATTTACCGGAAAGATTGCCTTCTGGTCAGTGAAGTACAACTCCCCATTTACCAGAAGGAAATCCTTCCAGTCAGTGAGGCTGTTTTACCTCATCGATTGGAAGGAAAACCTTCCGGTCGATGAGGTACAACAACCCCATTGACCAGAAGGTTTTCCTTCCAGTCAATTAGACACAACCACCTCATTGACCGGAATGGAAATCCTTCTGGTCAATGAGGGCGACTCCCCCCTTTTTTTTTCTTTGTGAATTTGCTATAGCTTTCAGAGTTATGGGCAGATAAACCCAAAAATTTCAAGTCAAGGAGTTCAATGCATTTAAAATGTTTGCTGAATGTTACGGAGGAGTGGGGATGTACTTTGAAAGTTATTCAGGTCATGTTTTTTTGGGCAATAAGGTTAGAGTAGGAAAAGTGAATTGGCTATAGCTTCCAGATTTCTTGGTGGATTGACCCCAAAAATTCAAGTCAAGAAGTTAAATGCATTTGAGATGTTTGCTAAATTTTACAGATGAGTGGGACATTTAATTTGAAAGTTATTGAAGTCATGTGTTTTTGGGCCAACAGGTTAGAGTAGGAAAAGTGATTTGGATATTGCTACCAGATTTCTGGGTGGATTAACACCAGAGTTTCAAATCAAGGAGTTCAATTTAGTTAGGAAGTTTGCTGAATTTTATGGAAGAGTGGGACATGTACTTTGAAAGTAATAGAGGTCATGTGTTTTTTGGGCAAAAAGGTTAGAGTTGGAAAAGGGATTTTGATGTAGCTTCCAGAGTTCTGGGTGGATTGACTCCAAGATTTTTAAATCAAGAAGTTCAATACAGTTAAGATGTTTTCTGAAATTTACAGATGAGTGGGACATGAACTTGAAGAGTTATTGGGGTCATGTGTTTTGGGGCCAACAGGATGGAGTAGGAAAATTAAATTGGGTGTAGCTCCCACAGTTCTGGATGGAATGAAACAAAAGTTTGAGATAACAGAGTTCACCAAATTTCAGATCATAGTTTCATAAATTTTGTGATTTTTCAGCTGGTTGCTGTAGAATGAGCTGAGTTGTAGTTGTGTGCATATATGTTGAGTGACTGGAAAAATATGCACAAAACCACAACTCAGAATATGATTGACCAAATTACAAACTTCCAGATGTTTTAATGTTCTTCAATATGACTAGAAAGAATATTCCAACAGATGGGAGTTTGTTATTTGGTCAATTATATCCTGAGTTGTGGTTGTGTGCATATTTTTTGAGTCACTCAACATATATATGCACACAACTACAACTCAGCTCATACTTGAGCAAATTGCAAACTTCCAACTGTTGGATTGTTCTTTCTGGTCATATTAAAGAACATTCCAACAGTTGGAAGTTTGTAATTTGGTCAATCATATCCTGAGTTGTGGTTGTTTTCATATTTTTCCAGTCACTCAACATATATGCACACAACTACAACTCACCTCATACTTGACCAAATTGCAAACTTACAACTGTTGGAATGTTCTTTCTAGTCATATTAAAGAACATTACAACATTTTGAAGTTTGTAATTTGGTCAAGTATGAGCTGAGTTGTGGTTGTGTGCACAGTTATTCACCTACATGGGCCATGTGAACTACATTGGGCTCCTTGATCTGGGATTCTGGTCCTTGATATGACAATTTTGGGGTCAATCCACCCAGAACTCTGGTATCTATATCCCAATCACCTTTCCTACTCTATCCTTATTTCCCAAAAGCACATGACCTCAATAACTTTCAAAGCACATGTACCACTCATCTATAAAATTTAGCAAACATCTTAAATGAATTGAAATTTTGGGGTCAATCCACCAAGGACTCTGGTAGCTATATCCAAATAACTTTTCCTACTCCAACCTTTTGGCCCGAAAACACATGACCTCAATAACTTTCAAAGTACATTTCCCACTCATCTATAAAATCTAGCAAACATCCCAAATGCATCGAACTACTTGACTTGAAACTTTGGGGTCAATCAGCCAAGAACTCTGGAAGCTATAGCCAATTCACTTTTCCTACTCTTACCTTATTGCCCAAAAACACATGACCTCAATAAATTTCAAATTACATGTACCACTCATCTATAAATTTCAGCAAACATTTGAACTGCATTGAAAACCTTGACTTGAAATTTTTGTGTTTATCCACCCATAATTCTGAAAGCTATAGCCAATTCACTTTTCCTACTCTAACCTGTTGGCCCAACAACACATGACCTCAATAAATTTCAAAGTAAATGTCCCACTCATCTGTAAAATTCAGCGAAAATCTTAAATGCATTGAACTCCTTTGATTTAAAATACGACTCCCAGGAATTGGACGGACAACTCCCACAACCAAGTCGACATCCAATTTGGGAGTCGTTGGTCCAATTCAGGCCACAGGGTTGGGAGTTGTCCTCCCAATCCCCAAAAAAATAAAAAATAAAAAAGGAGGGAGTCGTTCTCCCAAATCAGCCGATGGACTGGGCGGATTTGGGAGTCGCCCTCATTGACCGGAAGGATTGCCATTCCGGTCAATGATGTGGTTGTGCCTCATTGACTGGAAGGAAAACCTTCTGGTCAATGGGGTTGTTGTACCTCATCTACCGGAAGGTTTTCCTTCCGATTGATGAGGTAAAACAGCCTCACTGACCGGAAGGATTTCCTTCCAGTCAATGGGGAGTTGTACCTCACTGACCGGAAGGAAATCCTTCTGTTCTATGAGGAGTTGTGCCTCACTGACTGAAAGGAAATCCTTCCGGTCAATGAGGCTGTTGTACCTTGTCGACCGGAAGGTTTTCCTTCTGATCAATGAATGACAACTCCTCATTGACTGGAAGGAAATCCTTCCGGTCAGTCAGGACTCCTCATTGACCGGAAGGAAATCCTTCCGGTCAGTGAGGAGTCCTCATTGACCGGAAGGAAATCCTTCCGGTCAATCAGGCTGTTTTCCTCATCAATCGGAAGGAAAACCTTCCAGTTGATGGGGTACAACAACCCAATTGACCAGAAGTTTTTCCTTCCGGTCAATGAGGCACAACAATCTCATTGACCAGAAGGAAAACGTTCCAGTCAATTGGGTTGTTGTACCTCATCAACCGGAAGGTTTTCCATATTGTGGAGTCATCAGACTCTGGCAGGAAAATGAGTGGAATTACAAAAAAAAAAAAAAAATGTGGGGAGGGTTTCTTATAAGGGTTTTACACATTAGTCAGTAAGTTAACTATACATAAGGCTGGCTTTAATTGTGGAGGGATGGTGTGGACTCAGGAAAATAGGGGGGGAAGTGGGAAAATGCGCCCGAACTTCCCCAAATTTGACATGCTCTAAAAATACCCGCTAAGTAGCCTTTAAGGCTGTCTCTCGCGCAGCCCGCTCATTTGCTTCATGGTTGGTTATTTGGAATGGGTTAGGTGGAAAACATTTGATTAGTAGACAAATTTTCTCTCTGGTGAGGTTCTTGGTCATCATGTTGGCACAAATTGACTATGTAGTTGAGTAGAATTTCCTTCAGTTTGATTTTGTCTTGGAGGAAATAGAATTTGAATGAAATGTGACGGGTCCCATGATGATAAATTTGATTGGAAACGATGGTTTTTGTGCTTAAGTTGTCATTGTGGAGTTTTAGGACAGGTTTTACTTGCTGGATTTCTTGAAAGAGGTTTGAGAGCCAAAGCAGATCTTGGGTGCACTTGACTAGTGCAATTAGCTTGGATTCAGCTGAGGAGAGAGTGGTAGATCTCTGGATGTGGCTCCTCCACCCAATTAAGCCTTGGTAATAGATGAGGGATCCTGAGTAAGATTTTGACTCATGCACCCCTCCAAGATCCGCATCAGAGAACCCAAAGATTTCCGTTTGCGGTTGTTTCAGTTGAGGCCCCAATTATAAACCTGTTTTTGAATTGTTTTTGATTCGATTTTGTAACTTACTTGAATCAACAATACAGCAGTAGAAATAAATTCAAATTATATACGAAACTGGTTCAAAACTTATGTACAATTATAAACATACTGAGAATTCCTGTGAAAAAGGCCGCCAAACCACTAATGTGGCCTCTGACACAAATAATCTTCAACCTTTGGGGCCGGCGAACAGCCTCATCATCCAACCAATTGGCCAATGAAGCGTTCATCGGCCATGCCAGAGCTTGGCCAATGAAGCGTTCATCAGCCATGCTCTGGCTTGGCTGAAAAAGTGTTCATCCACCATGCCAGAGCTTCGCCGACAAGCGCTTTATTGGCCAAGCTCTGGCATGGCCGATGAATGCTTTATTGGCCAAGCTCTGGCATGGCTGATAAAGCGCTTGTTGGCAAAGCTCTGGCATGGCTGATAAAGCACTTGTTGGCAAAGCTCTGGCATGGCCAATAAAGCATTCACCAGCCATGCCAGAGCTTCATTCATCTTGGTTTTAGACAGACAGGACAACCCGTACCTGGCCAGACTGTACCTGCCACAGTAAGCAACTTAACCTGACTCAACAATACACAGCAAGCGACTCAACCATACAGCCCCCAAACGGTGTTGGGGAGCTGGGAGTTCCTGTAATGGCCGAGTTAATCGTAAAATAATAAAAAAACATTTTCAAACCAACCCTTGGGGGTGGTTTGAGAGGATTTTGAATTTCAAAAACAAATAAAAATTAGATTTGGAGTAAAACTCAAAATTGATCTCAAAAGCGTTTCAAAAACGGTTTATAATTGGTGCCTGATTGTTGTACAGAAGCCCAGGGGGAACACCCATTGAGCCACGCACTAGGATTTTGTTTTTTGTTTTTAGTCGCAATACACATGTGTACAGGTCAACTGTACACCCGCTACAAAATTCAACACAGCAACCTGAAACATATAACAGGTCACTTTCAACATAACACCAATAATATTGCACCTGTGGTAAACCTAACCACCATGACCGATTGTAATTATCATCCCTCACCTCTTGATGTAATACACCAACTCCAGCTTCCCTCTCCTCTCAATGTCCACATGTGTCAACTGACCGATCCCAGAGGTCAAAGCTTACATGTACAATGCTCTGTTCTCTTCCTTCTGGAACCAATTGGTCCAGAGAGAAGAGAGTACATCTCTTCCCTCTAGGGACCAATCGGTCCAGAGAGAAGAAAGTACATATGCTCTATTTGCTTCCCTCCAGGACCGATGAGTCCCAGAGGGAAGGGAGGAAATACACAATGTTCCCTTCCCTCCACAGAGGGAAGGGATTTTATGTGCTCTGCTCTCTTCCATCCCAGAGGGAAGAAAAGATACATAGTACACCCCGGGCCAAGTTTGACGACCCGCTCACGGCAAATTCCCAGTCCGCCCCACTCAGTTTGACCCCGCGGACAATGACGACGAGCTTTTGGGGTGACCCAACTGCACCACACCCAGCTTGTTTCACAACCACCAGATGGCAAGCTTCTGATCCGCCGACCCACACGGTCATTCAAACGGCAAGGCCCACGACAGGCAGCCAGTGTGTGGGATCCCATAACCTTATTGGCTTGCGGGCTCTGGCTGATTGCAATCGGGAAAACATGCAACCTGTTTCTCAGTCAACCTGCCTGGAACTGAGCGGTTGTCTTGCAGGCTCTGGCCGGTCACCAGGTCTCATTGCAATCAGGCAAACATGCGACCTGTTTCTTGGTCTGCCTGCCTGTCACTGAGCAGTTGTGGCTTGTGGGCTTGGGCAGTCGCCCAAGCTGGTTGGAATTGGGAAACATTGCTACCGGTTTGTGTCAGTCAGCCTCCCTGGCAGTGACCTGTGGTCCAATTGCACCAATGATGGAAACTTATATTTCTTATCCTTTTTCCTTTTTTTACCTAGTGCAAGTTGAATTTGGTCTTTCTACATGTTTTTTGAGCGTCTTCTTTTGGTATAGAGGAGGCATGAGTTAGGGGATAATATTTCATGTAAAATCTTCATATCATCACCCGGAAAACATAACACGAGTTATTTTAATGGGGATAAAGCATTGCCTAATAAGTCATCAAGAAGAAATTTAACAGTCAATAAGCCAATCTCAATTATTCAACCTTTGGTGAAATCAATAGGTTGATCTTTGGGGTATGAAGCTAAAGGGGTGGTAGATTTAAACAAATAGTAAGATGATCTGTAAAAGGGTTTCACGTTAACTCCAGGAATCAACATCCTGCCATTGGTATGGGTAGACAAAGTTAATTGGAGCAATACTTGGGCTCTGTAACTAAAGCTTATATAGTGTAAAAGGTGTTCATTGGGACACCAACACTGGTTGATGAAGTCGTTATTATTCTAACTCAGGTGGTGTGGCTGGATTGCCGTGCTGGTTGTTTCTGGCCATTTCTTCAAAGACCTCTTTGTCGGTGGGCAAGGTAATACTTTCCTTTGGAATGTCGCCAATTTCGCAATCACCAAGCAGGTCGCAGTCCTTGCTGAAAACAAGTTCTGCATACCTCCCAGACACAACTTCATCTGCATTTGTACAGGATTCAACAATGAAAGGAGTACTCACACATTCCTGTAGTGATCACTTTGTCTTTGAATGTGTTCCAATCTACGATCTATTATATCCCACTGCGTGAGATTACTGAGGGGGTCAGGATTGAGGAAGTGGTGTGCCACTTTGAGGCGGATATGTGCAATGTGTATTTTCATTGTGGAGGTGTATGTTTGTTGAATTACAGCAAGGGTTTGGAATTCCGCTCTTGGGTGCATTGCATGATCAATCTGCCAAAAAATAGGTCATCAACTGTATTGCACAACCTGAATCAGAATTTCAAGAAGACATACAATCATGATCAATTTGATCAAACTGGGGATTGGTCCATCAATCACACAACAAGTAAACTGTTTAATTTTGGTTAAAAGCTGGTGGAGACATGTTAGGTGTTATTTTGTGGAGACTGTGCAACAAGACGGGCACACCAAATTTTGTAGACTTCCCCTTTCATGCTGTAAGAGGACTCGCATCAAGCCAAGAAAACTTTGGCTGGAAGCGTGATTGGTTGGACAATCAGCTGGAAGATGTTTGTTTTTGAAATCCGATGTTTGCTCCTCCAAATGAGCCTGAAAGTTGAAGCCGGTTAGGAGTCTGTCAATGAATGGTAAAAAATCACACTTACGGTTAATAACACCAGTGGGGTCTGATTTAACGGCATCCCGCTGATGGATTGAGTGCGGCTGTACGCATGCACATTTCCAGTTGTGATTATGTCTTGGATTCTTGCTCTGAGGAAGCCCTGCAAAAGAAAATCCAATTTATTAGTGAGTCAAGCTGATTATTACAGAAGCATGGTAGAGGAAAGAGTTTACCCGTAAGGTGGAGGAGAAGGAATGTTGAACAGTGCCTTGAGAAAAATCTTCGGCAACGGAAGCAGGGGTATGCCCACTCTTTGCATCACGCTTGCCATTGTGACTCTGGTCTAGTCTGTACATGCTTGCTTAAGGGTCAGTTTTGTAGAGTCTATCAGACAGCAAATACATGTGATATGGGATGACTCACCATGATAAATCGATGTACAAGCTGAAGGTAATCCTCGTCCAACACCATCAATTGTTGGAGCTCTTTGGAAGGACGTGCCATGGGCCCAATTGGGGGCAGTTGAGGCCAAGTCTCATATAGCCCGTCATCTTCGGACAGGTATTTGTCTTCCTCATCTGCAGTTTCACCATGTTGATGGTCAGCAGATCGATTTGTATCCGACTCCACGCCTTGGTCAAATATGTTTGGGTTGAGGGATGCACCAATATCCTGGCGCCTTCCTCTTTTGTCCGTGCATGTAGAAGTTTGGCCCACCCCCGCATGGCGTTAAAGTGATCTTCATCAAGTAATCCCAATCACATTGGAATAAATAAGTGTAATCAAAATGCAAATGACATGGGAGAAAACTACAAACTGCTGCCAAGAGGATTGCCGATGGATCTAGTATGGGTTGTGGGAGGAGCAGTGCGGGAAAGTCCTCCTTGACTCAGCTGACTGTTTCCAGTCTCTGTGGGTGGTCGAGAGCGGCGGGAGGAAGCATTCTGGTGCGACATATGAAGCTATGTATAATTTTCAGAAAAGTGTAACTCTTGCAGTCACGATAAGGAATGGATGCGAGAAGGCAGGAGGATGATGGAGAATCCTAAGAAAGTTGCTGGTTGGGAGGGTCTTCAGACCCGGAAACAGATTGAATAAGGATGAGGAGCAGGTTGGGGGCAACAAATAAAAATGGCTTTGATTTCAGTGGTTTTAATTCGTTGAGAAAGTGGGACTGACTATTCCCTGTTTCAAGACCATTTCACCTCTGCAATTTTCAGGTGTCAAAGATCACTCTAAGACTGATTCCGGATATTCTGACGACAGGGCCAACACATGATCAATAAGTGGGGTGCCCAACTGATAAGTTTTGGTGGCGGTGAGGACATTGAACCAGTTGGAATGGGTCATCAGAGAATGGAACACTTGGTGGAGAGGTGCTTTTCAATTTTGATGGGATCTTGTTGGCCCAGCTGTTTCCAAACCATTCCGGATGAGAGCAGATAATCTATGATTGATTTAAGTAAAATAGAACCCCATTATCTGCTCGACCACACACATTGGTGGCTGACTGGTTAAAACCAGCGCAGAAATGTGTGCCCCATTGTTTTGGCTTGTTTTTTATGGCCGAGAGAGGAAGGTTTAAGATGATTTCCTGAAGCAGAGATTCGGTATTTGTTACCCAAATCTTCTGGTTACAAATTAGTATCATGGTCGATCCAGCAAACCTCCCCCCAGGTAATCTCCGGTCTGCATGCATCCTGATTGCAGGTAGAGCAAGTCTGATGATGTCAATTAAAGATTTTTATGTAGAGCGACACGAGATTGGTAAGACTTATTACAAATGTAAGCTTTGTTTCATTAGGGCTGCCATGTTGAGCTATCAGATCCACATGGGCACACAATTTCACCAGAGGGATGCTAGGCTTGCCAAGTGTCAGCCTGCCCACAACTGATCTGGAAGCCACTTCCTTAGAGTGCCAACATGGGGATGATGTTGTATTTGATTCAGTTGGGCTAGATAACAAGAGCAATACCACGGGGTCTGAGTGCGAAATCAACGCATTTGAGTCAGTGGATCCCCGTGAATTCAAGTTTTTTGACCAGGTCCATACGCACCTGGCAGAAGAGGAGCCAGGAATTGATTGGGAGGATTATTTGTTTGAGGCCATCAACCAGTTGTCTGATGAACAAGTACCACACAAATTTATGAAACCTAAACAGGCACGTGTTACAAATGACATGTGGTATCCATTTAAAAGCAAAGAGGTCAGGGAAATTTTATTTTTCTACATGTCATGGCCCATGTCTGAGCGCTCAGGTGAACTTTTGCTGATGTTGGTGATAATTGCCTTTTTGGAAGTATTTAATTGGATCGCTGATTATGGGGTACATGCACCATATAATGTCTCATGAGGTCTATGGCCAGCTGCGCCTCATCCTTTCATTGACTGGATGCAACTTACCACACTGGACAACTCTATGTGACTCAAGAGAAAACCTCCATAAACTGATCCGAATTGAATTGCAGCAGTCAAAGAGTGTTTTTGAGAATGAATGCTACTCGGTTAGTGTTGCTCATCTGCTTTGAAACGTAAGTATCAGTGCCAACACCTTCTCATATTCTGCAGCATCACCTAGACTGACTTGGGCGGGTTGGATTGTATAGGAACTATCAAACCCATATGTCCATAGGCACCTGGAGTTCTATCCAGAAGAAAGCAATGAGCTCAACATTTCGCGTTTGTCCCAAGGATCTGAATGGCTGAAGTATCTGTTGCCTGACTTGCAACCTCTGTCCACAATAACAAACACTTTTATATATTTGAACCTGCACAATTACTCACTGGAGAGATTGTTGTTCCAGTATTCTTCTACACCAAAGAATGACGACTGGCAGAAAGATGTGCCGTGCCTCAGATGGCGCAGTTACCTGTCCAATCAGGAATATCCCTTCAAATACCGGCGGACCTCCTGGTATCAATCAATATTGGGGACTTTGATTTGGTCTACTCGGAAATCAGCATGCTTTCTGAAATCTGCTCCAATCAGCTCTGGGGTGAGTGCCACCCCCACTGTGCAATATGATGTTGCTGGTTGCTGATAATGGGCCTGTGTGACCATTGGGGTGTAGAATCCTGCAATATCATTTTGTGAATTGCCCAACCCATGGAGGGTCAAATCATCAAAAAAAGTCATTCAATGTATGCCAATAAACCTCTACACCAACAACACCTCCGTCAATGTTTCTAAACGTTGGAACAAGCATATATCCTTTTACTGCACTCTTTCAGGCCTCCCACCCAAGTGCTCAAATATGCAGTATAACTTTCATTTCTTGTCTACCTCAAATGAAGCCGGCGTCTTGGAGCTCGCTGAACCAATCATTGATGAAATGAAGTAAGCTCGCAACAATTATAATCCCCATAGCTTTTGTGTCAATAACTAATTGGCTTAATTAGTACCATTTCCACCAATGGTTTTGTGGCATATGATGTTGAACTAGACACTGAAGTGTTAGTGATGAGTCTTGTGTTATGCTTTCAGGCGGATTTGCCAATGCATGCCGAGGTGACGAACATGTTTGTGCCAAACGTCTGCCTCAATCCTTTTCGAATGTGTTTGTTGCACTTGGCCACCATGAAAGATAAGCGCAAGGAAGATTATCTCCGGGCATTCCTGCATCTTGATTCAACTGGCAAACATGCAAGTTTAATTTTTCCAAATTCAAACACAACTTACTCCAAGATCAGACATCGCTAATCAATCATTATATCTTGCACAGAGCCCGGTGGCCAGTCGGCAATGGGAGGATACTCAGAGTAAAACATTTGAATTGTGGGAAATAGCGCAAAAGAGAGTGTAATGTCACTTTGAGGATGGCGAAAAGGAGCATGTAATTTGTGACCATACAAACCAAAGATTTGTGGCAATGATTCAAGACAAGAACTGCACAGAAGGACACACAAAGGTGAAGATGTTGGTCAAGACCAACATTGACCGTCTGTTCAATCCATTTTTGAAACTCAAGGGTGAGTTGCAGTGTCATCAAAATTGGTGACACCCTGTGTGTTTAAGGGTTTTAAGATCAACTTTGCTTCTTATTAATGTAGGGTTTGATGGCTAAAAAAATACTCCTGTCGAGATTTTACATGTTTTCCTCTTGGGTGTCGCCAAGTACATGACCCACGACTTCATGAAGTCTCTCAAACCGCCCCAAATTGCTGCAGTACTTGCCGCATGGCAGGCCTTTAATGTTGACTCGCTGAATATTTCTTCGATACAAGCGAAGTACTTATCAGTACATTTCAGGTTGTTGATAGGGAAAGATTTCAAAGTCATTCTACAGACCGCTCCCTTTGTGCTGTATCAATTCATGGATGACACACAAAGGAGCTGGTGGAGCTCTCTGTGCACGCTTGGCACATATGTCTTTCAAACACGTATTCTAAACATGGACAACTATCTAGTCGATTTATGAAAGCACATAAACATTTTTCTCTGCCATTCAATCCACAAGTCGGCTCAATGGGTCAATAATCCCAAATTTCACATCTTACTACATCTACCCGAGTCAATCGAGCGGTTTGACCCAGCCTGCCTGTTCTCCACGGAAAACTTTGAGAGCTTCATTGGCGTCTTGAGGAAGGCATCCATTCATTCAAACCGGTTGGAGCCAGGCCACAATTTGGGGTTGAGCTTTTTGAAATTTGAGGCCCTACAACTTACCATGTCAGGTGCTCGGATTTAACATCACAGGAAAATCAACAAACTGTCACATGCCGCCATCAAAGTAACACAGATTTTTTCTCAGAACAAAATCATCCAGAAGTCTATGGGATACAATTCTGGCCTCCTCACTTCTTCAAACGTATTCCCTTGTGTTCTTCAAACACCCATGAGTTTGGAAGATATACAACCAATACCCAAAGATTTAATTCAACTTCCAAATTGTAATGTGACTCAAGTATTTCAGCTACGTTTGAGCAAAAAGGACATAATCAAGAGAGGATATTTTGTCCTTGTAAGTCCTCACGCATATTGAACAAGAATAAGTGGCTTCAGCTCACAGAAAGTTCATTATTAAGTTTTATCATATCAGGTGGCTCCAGGTGGCCTGGTGTCCAATCAGGTAATTGGTCGGGTGGAGTTGTTGTGGAAGCTCAATCAGCCCAACAGCCAAAAATATGTGGTCTGGATGAAACACTTTTTAAAGAAAGGTGTCAGCTCATTTTATCGGATGAGATGTTTGGAAAACACCGAATCATCACATTACTACTACGTCTCTGTAAGTCCAACATGTGAATTTGGTATGTTCAATCGGAAAAAATGAGCAGGCACTCACCACGCAGAAGCCCATCCCACAGGATATCAAAGTGTGCCTCAATGTCCAGCATGACTGCCATGCTGGCAGATGCCAGATCATCACCAACACCACACCACAAAGCAAGAACCTGGAACGAGCCAAAACCAGCAAACACCTTGTGCATTTGGATGACAAGAGCTTCATAATAAATTCCGCTTCCTTGCACAATTCGGTTTCTCACCACCAACTTTTATCTTTGCACCATGACCAAGTCTTACCCTCAGCCTGGCAAATAGCGCTTGATTCTGGTTTGAAGCAATGGGCTTCAAGTATTAAGGTGCACCAGGTTCGAAAGCAAACTTCAGTTGACAAGGAAGCTCCAAAGCAAGGCGCACCAGAGAAAAAATTGGTAGGTAGCAGCAAAGAACCCACCATGTGTGCAACTTGAAATCCTATTCTCTTTTGATTGGTACTACAAAGAAGATTTTTTTTTACTTTTTCTTTAATACTAATAATATATTGCTTGATTCAAATGATCATGGTAGCCTACCAACCGATGTAGTGTGGTGATGATACCAAGGGGATTAATTCTACCTGAACAAATAACAGCTTGTAATTTTTTCTCACATAAATTGAGCGAATGAAACACAAAACATAGCGACTAATCAGTCTCACACTTAGAGGGGGTAGTACTATTCAAGCGGGATAATTAAAAGATATATCAACAAAAAAGCAAGCCGGTGTTATGCACTAAGTCAGGATGAACTATGGTCTATTTGGTGATATCATCATGCTTGACAGTAATCACATGGATAAAAAACACGCTGGGGTTTGCTAAAGCGTGACTCTTCAAACATCTCAAGCATCTTGTCAGCTAAAGTGCTGAAAATCCTGCAGAGTTCGCGTCGCTTCAAGGACTGTAACCGAAGATTGATAGCTCGGCTGGATATTATGCGCCTCCTGGCAACATCGTGTCTCTCCAATTCAGCCCAAAGTTTGATTTGAAAGGTTGGATCATCATTTTCAAGACTGCAAGCGGAAGTGAGCTGCCTCATGCAAGTGTCATGTCTCTCGAGTTCTGCTGAAAATACCTCGCGAAATTGGCTTTCGTCCGCCGCAAGCTTGGATTCAAAAAAACCGGCTTGTTTATTGGTTCGAGACACAATTCCTCTCATCATTTCAGAGATTTTGGAAATAGCATGTCGTGGGAGGTCTGAAAGCTCCTCAGGAGCTAGAAAGTCGGAGGCTTTCTTTGGTAAGTTTTCTTCGAGATCTTCGTAGTTAAGCAGCGTTTGACGGTCCTTGATAGGTACTGATATTATAAGATTTTGGTGTCAGACTTATCCTATCACCAAAATTTGGGTAATCCAGGAAGTACTAACTTGGGGCTGCCGCCTCCATATCCCGGTCTTTTCAATCAATAGTTAACATCTGCCCAAGGGTAAGGTTTGGAGGGGCCTCCCAAGCGAGGATTTTTTTGACCTTGTGGTAAAGCTGGCAAGCAGGAAATCAGCTGGGCCTGACATGCTATTCAATTTTAGTGCTTACCGCTTTTTTCAACCCATGGAACTGCAAGATATCATCCATTGAGGTCACCAGTTGGCTGCCATGGGTTTCGATAAATTGCTATGTGCACATTTGACAACGTTGAGCATCTTATTCACCTCTTGAAAGAGTGACTTGTGACATGAAGAGAAGTAAACTCACGTGGTAGATCCCAACCAATCTGTCATACTCGGCCTGGAGCCTCTTGAGCAAAACTCCCAGTAAGAAGACATTAAAGTGTTCCGTGTAGATATTCTGTAAATGACTCTGGAGTGGTAGCGGACGACCTCATCAATTGGCGGCGGTGTGCGCCTTGGACTTTGTGGAACCAAGACATCAACTCGTATGAGTTGCCGACCAGGGACACACTTGGGTCAGGTTGGGCCGGCTGTGAGTCTCCCTTCGGGTGTTTGTTTTTTGTTTGGACGGACTTGGCTGCCTTAGGCACAACAATTGTTTTTCTTGCTGGTGCTTTGAGACAAATCACAAGTGATTGATGTGCCATGACTCTATGTTGGAGAGAGTATCGGGTGGATCTGGTGTGAATTAAGTTTGATTTGTGGTTGGAAGGGGAAGCTGCACGTTGAATTTGGAAAACATCCTGGAATGGCATACATTCATCCATTCCCAAATAAAAGTTGGAAACTTGGGTTTGATGGCGGAAAACTAATAATAATGATGATAAGTTGCAGTCTTGGATGGTCACTGGTGGGTCTCTTGAGTCGGCAAATTTGACTGCCTTTTATCAGGCATTCACAACAACTGTCTCTGTGATCTAAATGAGATCTTATGGTGTTACAGCTCTCAGACTGGCATCCTGAGGCCAATTTGACTGATTCGAGTTGGTCTCAGATGAAGACCAATTGCAATCAATCTGGTGGGCAGCATCTTGGACGACTTTGATCTATGTCCCTGATTGCTGCCGGTTTGAGGGACCACTGTAGCTAAATAATTGCCCCACCCGTCACAGACCAGTGGGGTTGACTCTGTGAGTGCTGTACGCATAACTTTGCCGGTGATGCACCAGAAGAATTGGCGGCTGCGGGACCGGTTGGGTCGGTTGCCTCTGGCATGTGGTCACCAGGACTGCCACCCGACTGAATCCAAGTTTGCAAATCCCGCCCGTGGTGTACACACCCTTTTCTTCCCTCTGGGACCGACCGGTCCCAGCGGGAATAAAAGAGAGTTCACTCTCTCTCTTCTTCCCTCTAGGAGCAACCGGTCCCAGAGGGAAGAAAAGCGAGTACACTCTCTCTTCTTCCCTCTAGGGGGACGACCGGTCCCAGAGGGAAGAAAAGGGAGTACACTTTCTCTTCTTCCCTCTAAGACCGACCAGTCCCAGAGGGAAGAAGAGGGATTTCACTCTCTCTTCTTCCCTCTAGGACCAACCGGTCCCAGAGGGAAGAAGAGGGAGTTCGCTCTCTCTTCTTCCCTCTAGGACCGACCGGTCCCAGAGGGAAGTAAAGTTGAGGAAAATTAGTTTGAATGGAACAGATTATTTTTCAATAATAGTAGCCTTTATGTAGCTTTCTGATGAAATATGTTGAAGTTTTGAGCATATTTGCAAACAATATTTCAAAGCTATTGAGGATGTGAGTTTTGGGCAAAATGACATACGGTAAGAAAAACAAATTTGAGTGTAGGTTTTGATTTTCTTGGGATTTTTATACCCAAATTAAATGGCAAGAATAATACAGTATTATTGAAATTCAGTGAAGTTTTGAGCACTTTGAAGCAGGATCTTTGAAATTTATTGAGGGTATGTGTTTTGGGTCAAATGGCTTACAGTAGGAAAAACAGATTTGCATATAACTTTTGAGTTCCTTGGAAAAATCATAATAGAATTTAATAGCAAAAATAGCATAGTGTTATTGAAATTCAGTGAGGTTCTGATCATGTTTGAGGAGAAATTTTCAAAGTATTTGAGGGTGTGTGTTTTGCCCAAATGGCTCAGAGTAGGAAAACAGACTTGCCTGTAACTTTTGATTTCCTTGGAAATACCATACAAAATTTTGACATGAATTTTATTCATGTAGCATTGAAATTCAGTGAAGTTTCCAGAATCTTTGAGTATAATAGTTGAAAGTTATTGAGGATGTGGGGTTTGGGCCAAATGGCTTAGAGTAGGAAAAACAGATTTGACTGCAACTTTTGATTTCCTTGAGGGTATCATACCAAACTATCATAGCAAGTATATTAACTTGGTATTGAAATTCAGTGAAGTTTTGAACATTTTTAAAAAGAAGCATGGAAAGTTATTGAGGATTTAGGTTGACCATTGTGGGCCAAATGGGTTAAAGAAAATATTGCACACAAGTACAACTCAGGACATATAAAGCCAAATTCCACAGTTTCAACTGTTTGAATTTTCTTTCTTATAGCTAAAAAGAACATTCCAGTAGTTGGAATGATGGAATTTGGTTCAGTTTGTCCTGAGTTGTACTTGTGTGCACATTTCTCCAGACACTCAAAATCTGTGCACACAAGTACAACTCAGTACATCATGCAACAAATTACCCAGCTCTGAAAGGTTAGAATGTTCTTTTTCATAGTTAAACAGAACATTCAGACATCTGCAACTGCGGAATTTGGTGCAGTATGTCCTGAGTTGTACTTGTTTTCATATTTCTCCAGACACTCAAAATTTATGCACACAGGTACAACACTGGACATACTAGACCAAATTCCAGAGTCCCAGCTGTTTTAATAATCTTATTAACTATGAGAAAGAACATTCCAACATTTTGAAATGTGGAATTTGGTTCAGTATGTCCCAAGTTGTACTTGTGTGCACATTTATCCAGACACTCAAAACATGTGCACACAACTACAACTCAGGTCATACAGAGCAAATTTCAACAGTCCAGCTGTTTTCATGTTCTTTCTTATATACAAAATGAACATTTCAAAAGTTGGAACTGTGGAATTTGGTTCAATATGTCCTTGTGCACAATTCTCCAGAAACTCAAAATCTGTGCACACAAGTACAACTCAGGACATGCTGAACCAAATTAAACAGTTCAAATGTTGGAATGTTATTTCTAATAGTCAAACAGAGCTAGCCAATATCTGGAACTGTGCAATTTGGTCCATTATGTCCTGACTTGCACCTGTATGCACATATTTTGAGTGTCTGGAGAAATGTGCACAAAAGTGCAACTCAGGACATACTGCAATTGATGACACAGTTGCAGATGTTGGAATGATCTGTCTAAATATCAGAAATATTAATACAACCGTTGAAGCTGTGTCATTTGGTTCATGATGTCCTGAGTTGTACTTGTGTGCACATATTTTGACTGTCTGGAGAAATGTGCACAAAATTACAACTCAGACATACTGAACAAAATTCCACAGTTCCAACTGTCTGAATGTTCTCTTAAGCTGAAAGAAATAATATTACAACAGCTGGAACTTTGGGATTTGGTTCAGTATGTCCTGAGTTGCACTTGTGTGCAATTTTTTCTTTAACCCAATTACCATTGGCCCACAAAGCAAATCCTCAATAACTTTCCAAGATTCTTTTCAAACATGCTCAAAACTTCACTTCATTTGAATACCAAGTTGATATACATGATATTATAGTTTGGTATGATATCCTCAAGGAAATCAAAAGTTGCAGTCAAATCTGTTTTTCCTACTCTGGGCCATTTGGCCCAAAACCCACATCATCAATAACTTACAACTATTCTACTCAAAGATGCTGGAAACTTCACTGAATTTCATTGTTACATGAATAAAATTGGTATCAAATTTTTGTATGATATTTCCAAGGAAGTCAAAAGGTACAGGTAAGTCTGTTTTCCTACACTGAGCCGTTTGGGCCAAAACACACACCCTCAATAACTTTGAAAATTTCTCCTCAAACATGATCAGAACCTCACTGATTTTCAATAATACATTGATCTGATTGTTATCTAATTTTGGTATTACATCCCCAATCAAATCAAAAGTCACATTCAAATCTGTTATTCTTACTCTAAGTCATTTGGACCTAAACACACATCCTCAATACATTTTAAAGCTTCACCTCAAAGATTCTTGAAATCTATGAATTTCAATTATACGTTGATCTAATTGATATCCAATTTTGGTATGATATTTCCAAGGAAATCAAAAGTTGGGGGCAAGTCTGTCTTTCCTACTCTAAGCCATTCAGGCCAAAACACACACCCTCAATAACTTTTAAACTTCCTGCTTAAACATCCAAGTCTAGTAAATCCAGACTTTCACAAAAACAAGATCTGAGGTTTCCCCTACTCAGCAGGGATGAATTAACAGGTGCCAGTCAACTATGACACCGGCTAAATCTGGACATGGGTAACCATGGATGAACCCTCTGACACAAAGGTCCTAGGGAGGGAGGCATGAGGACAGCAGACCTCAAAACTCATCCTTATATATTGGTGAGTTCATTTTTCAGTTTCACTATCATTCACCCTGACCAATGAGGAAGCCTCATCAGTCTGGGTACAGCCTTACCCTGACCAATGGGGCTTCCTCATCGGTCAGGGTAAGGCTGTACCCAGACCAATCAGGAAGCCCCATCTCACTGGTGAGGGCGAGACATCACCCTGACCGATGAGGCTTCCTCATCAGTCGGGGTAAAGGCTTACCCTGACCAAGCTTCCTCATTGGTTTGGGCACAGCCTTTCCCTGACTGATGAGGCTTCCTCATCGGTCAGGGTAAGGTTGTACCCAGACCAATGAGGCTTCCTCTTTGGTCAAGGTAAGGCATCACCCTGACCAATGAGAATGCTTCATTGGCTAGGGTAAGTGTTTACCCAAACCAATGAGGAAGCCTCATCGGTCAGGGTAAGGCTGTGCCCAAACCAATGAGGAAGCTCGGTCAGGGTAGGCCTTTACCCTGACCGATGAGGATTCCTCATCGGTTTGGGTACAGCTTTACCCTGACCCATGAGGCTTCCTCATTGGTTTGGGTACAGCTTTACCCTGACCGATGAGGTTTCCTCAGTGGCTGGGGTAAAACCTCACCCCCCAAGTCGCATCGGTATGGGTAAGGCATTGCCCTCACCGATGACAAAGCTTCATCGGTAACAGTGATGCCTTACCTTGGGCTCCTTCACCACTTCTACCTCAACCACCCCCAATCCCACTACTGCAATAAAATCAGCAACAGCATTCTCCCCTTCTCTCCAGGACCGACGGGTCCCAGAGGGAAGATGAGAGCCTCTCTCCCTTCCTCTCCAGGACCGACCGGTCCCAGAGGGAAGAGGAGAGCCTCTCTCCCACTCCCTCCAGGACCGACTGGTCCCAGAGGGAAGAGGAGAGTCTCTCTTCCAGACGGTCCAGAGGGAAGAGGAGAGTCTCTCTTTGCCTCCCTCCAGGACCAAAAGGTCCCAGAGGGAAGAGGAGAGTCTCTCTCCCCCTCCCTCCAGGAACAACTGGTCCCAGAGGGAAGAGGAGAGTCTCTCTCCCCCTCCCTCCAGGACCGACTGGTCACAGAAGGAAAAGAGGAAAGTCTCTCTCTGTTGAGGGTTAATTTGGAACAATGTATATGCATTTTAGTGTGTCACATGCAAGAGTTTAACTAGAAAACAATCCTGTGTGTTTTGATCAACAACCTCATCAAGAATCTTATACAAAAAAACAGAAAATCAAAGTACCAATAATCCAAAGAAGTGATCAACAGGTAACATCAAACATTCACTTCATCTTCAAGACACACATTAAACAAGTAAAATCTAACCAAAAGAAAAAAAAAATGACAATGGTGAATCTAAAATGTAACAGACATCATGGCATGTTAACTCAGTAAACAATATAATCAACAGACCAAGATAAAATGAATAAAAACAATATTAGCATAGAAAGGATAACTGATAACAACCAATGTAACAGGCCATCCAGTCAATCTAGCTTAGTGGGGATCAAAATTATGGCCATGGCTACATGACTTTAACTTGTAAAGTGTCTGAAAAAATATGTGCTTGATCTAAGAGATTTTCAAGCTTGATCATGAAACATTCAGCATCTTGCACAAGTTCAAGTTAGTTGGCTCAGATGAAAGTGAGGTTGAGACAATATACACCTATCCAGGTCTTGTAGGCTCCCATTGCAACTTGGAGTGGCCACAACTGATCAATATGAGCTTGAGGCAAAAAATACCTATCTGTTTATTGGGGTTTCAAGTTGTGACTGTGTATAAGCTGCTTGGGCTGAAACCTGAGATTGTGGCGGCACAGCCACCTTGGCCTCTAGTTTCCAAAACTTCCTGGAATTTCAATAACACTATTTTATTTGTGCTATTCAATTCTAGTATGATTTTTCCGAGGAACTCAAAAGTTATATGCAAATCTGTTTTTCCTACTGTAAGTCATTTGGCCCAAAACACATATCCTCAATAAATTTCAAAACTCCTGCTTAAAAGTGCTCAAAACTTCACTGAATTTTAATAATACTTTATTCTTCTTGCCATTCAATATTGGTATCAGAATACCAAGAAAATCAAAACCTACACTCAAATTTGTTTTTTTACCGTATGCCATTTTGCCCAAAACTCACATCCTCAATAGCTTTCAAATCTTGTTTGCAAATAAGCTCAAAACTTTAACATATTTCAATAATTTATTGATCTGCTTACCATCAAGATTTGGTATGATATTTCTAAGGAAATCAGAAAGCTACATAAAGGCTACTATCATTGAAAAATAATCTGTTCCATTCAAACAAATTTTCCACAACTTTTCTTCCCTCTGGGACCGGTCGGTCCTACAGGGAAGAAGAGAGAGAGTACTCCCTCTTCTTTCCTTAGGCACCGGTCGGTCCTAGAGGGAAGAAGAGAGAGTGTACTCCCTCTTCTTCCCTCTGGGACCGGTTGGTCCTAGAGGGAAGAAGAGAGAGTGTACTCCCTCTTCTTCCCTCTGGGACCGGTCGGTCCTAGAGGCAAGAAGAGAGAGTGTGAACCCTCTTTTCTTCCCGCTGGGATCGGTCGGTCCCAGAGGGCAGAAAAGGGTGTGTACTATGTATCTTTTCTTCCCTCTGGGACCGATCGATCCCAGACGGACGAGAGCAGAGCAAATAAAATCCCTTCCCTGTGGGACCGGTCGGTCCTAGAGGGAAGGGAACGTTGTGCATTTCCTCCCTTCCCTCTGGGACTGATTGGTCCTGGAGGGAAGCGAATAGCGCGTATGTACTTTCTTCTCTCTGGACCAATCGGTCCCTAGAGGGAAGAGACGTACTCTCTTCTCTCTGGACCGATCGGTCCCTAGAGGCAAGAGATGTACTCTCTTCTCTCTGGACCGATTGGTCCCAGAGGGAAGAGAACAGAGCATTGTACATGTAAACTTTGCCCTCTGGGACCGGTCGGTCGACACATGTGGACATCGAGAGGAGAGGGAAGCTGGAGTTGGTGTATTACATCGAGAGGAGAGGAGAGCAAGAGGTGATGGATGATAGTAATTAGGATCGGTCATGGTGGTTAGGTTTACCACAGGTGCAATATTATTGGTGTTATGTTGAAAGTGACCCGTTATATGTTTCAGGTTGCTGTGTTGAATTTTGTAGCGGGTGTACATTTGACCTGTACACATGTGTATTGCGACTAAAAACAAAAAACAAAAGGGGCCGGCTAAATGCACGCCCCATTTGGGGGCGTGCGAGGCTCGCAAGCCCCGATTATGGCCGAACATAACACAATTCCCTCGAATCGGGGGCCTGAAGGCGGGTGCGAATTGGCGCACTTCTCGCGCGAAGCGCGAGCCTCCGAAGAAGGGACTTGCTTCCTAACACGGGTGAGGCAGTTGAGCAAGTCCACCAAATGATTGGGAGCACCTATGTTTTCCAATTATCCTCCACATCCATGAGGTTCCACATGACGCCAACTGCATCATTGGAATCACATGATTTTTTTTGATAATTTTCATCTGTTCACGCTTTCCAATATCTATCCACACTCCTCCAGACACCTCTGAAAACTTGGTGCAATCTTCATAATGGAGGACTTCCTGTGACCAATTTAGAATTTGGAATTCTAGATTCTAAATCTTATTTGGTGGTGAAAACTCGATCTGAAAGAATTTTCACCACCAAATTAAGTTTGGAATCTAGAATTTCACCTTCTGGATTCACGACGGGAATGTAACAGTCAGCTGGCCATGTCTGTGAAATCCAAGACTCACTCCAGACTCCAGAGACTGCTATGTACGAGTTTTTTTTTAATGAATTTTTTTGGAGCCACATATAATTCAATCATCATAAATGTTTTGCGAAATTGATTGGCCTACATAAATACATGTGCGCACTGGCAACTTTGAACGAAGAAATGGTTTGTAAGATGACTTGACTCAAATGACTGCTGGACATACCCTTTTCTCTCTGTCTCTAATTTAGCTGGACATGAGAGATAAGTCTTCTGGATTTTTATCTACCTTTCTAGCTCTCAAACCAAGTGCATGGCCAAGTTTCTTGAGACCTCTAAGATCTAACCAGAAAGTTGATTTCGAATAGCTACATCATGTTTTTACATATGTAAGAATTGTCCAGAGTCTTCAGTACATGTAGTTGACAAATGAAGCAAAAACAAAAAACCCAGTTTCTAGTCATTGCGCCGGATTATACACATATCAACACAGGTATTAAAGACTTGATAAATAAATCGGGGGGGGGGAATATCTAATTTGAGCAAGTGTAGTTCGTGTATACAAGTTCAAGTGTTCAAACAAACACACCTTGAAAAAACAGGTGTGCGGAAAGAGTGGAGAGAAGGACAATTAACAATTAATTAGCATATCTACAAGTATTTAAAAAGTACACATGATTTGGAAGTGTGTATGCACCGGGCAAGACAGTATGTGTGGTATGGGGAGAGATCACTTTCAGCCAGCTGGGAAAAAGACGCCGATCCAATCATGCGCCCCACAAATGATCCATTAGGGTTATCTACAAGGGTTGGTTCTAGTTTCTTGTCTTCAAAAAAAAATTATTATGGGCAGGTCGGTGCGATGTGTGTTGTTTCCTGTCGATGAAATCCGGATTAGAGTTGTCAATACGTAGCCTAGCGGGGTTGGTGGAGCTGTTTATATATCTCTATCGTCTTCTTTTTTTTTGCCCTTATTTGTTTCTTTAAAATCGAGTGCAATAGTCCCTGTGTAAATTCATGTTGATCAGTCGGATGTCGAGATTGGGGTGAGATGTACAGAGTGAAACTATGATTGAGGTTGAAAATACCGACTTAAGGAAAGGGGGAGCTGGATTTAATAGGTAATGGGGGACTTGAGAAGAAGAAGAAATAAGTGCCCTGTAATCAATGATGAGCTGCGAAGAGAAGATGTTTGAACTTACGTTTGATTTTTCCTGTAGCAAAGGATAGCAGAAGGACTGCGATCTGAGTCTGCAACAACCGGATGAATAAAAAATAAAAAAGTCAAGGGGTTGAGTTGAAGGTAAGTAATTGGCTAATCTATCGGATCGGCTCTACTTGTTTCTTTCTGAAACAGTAGAATTCAAGTACGCACTCCACCATCCAGAGCAGCACTCAAGACGTGCTGTTTCAAAAGCGAAATATTAGATATTCACTTCGTTTTAGCTGAACATTATGTGGGTGATTTAAGACGCACATTATAATCCGTGAACATCTGGGGGCGATAGATTCGTACATAGTACTGGCTGACGAATCCAACTATGATGGCGGTGACTCTACCCGCAGTGGTGCCGTTGATCGCAACTTGTATAGTTCCGGCAACCAACTGAGTTGTCAAAGGGTCGAAATAAATTGTGAAGATCAGTGGGAGTTCGAGCAGACTGTGTTCAAGAAAATATTTACTGACGGGTACGTTGAACTTCCCGAAAATTGAATTGGGCCAGGTTTTCTCGATGAACAGAAAGGGAAGAGGGGCGATGAAACCGACAAGCTATGGAAATAATCATACAAGAAGATCAGCTTTCCCGTTCACAGAAATAATCTCTTCGAGGTTTAGAGAAAATCTTACCAGACTGGCAGGAATAAAAAAGTATCGTTTCTTCGTTCAGATCCATCGCGTCAGTCACGTGAATCTTCAACGTCCCCATTTTTCTCTCGTCAAGATGGAATCAGACTCACTCCTGGTCCGTACAAATCACTGGCAAAGAGACTCCAAGTACTAACTTCATTGAATAAACTGTATTGATGTAACCAAAAGTCAGAATGATTCCCAGTTCATCGAACTCTCAAAACAACTTACGCTTGTGACGAGACGCCGGAAAACTGGAATTTCAGACCGAATACAGAGCCAAAGATCAGCAGGTAGAATAAAAAAAATGTTCAAGTGCGGCCTCTAACTAATTTGAATAAAACTCAACTTGTCCGCTTGCGGTTGGCTCGATCAAAGCTTCTGCGTTGGCAGAGACGATAATTTGCATCACAAATTGGTTCACGAATACACCAATGATGCTGGAAAAAATGGGAAGAAAAATCGGGTCAAATCCATGCACAATCAGGCGAATCCTTAGTTTAGTTGGAAAACTTACGTCCCACAGATCTGAGCGAAAAATCCTTTTCGGGGCGGGACTTTTGTGTACTGAGAAATAGAGGCAAATGGATCAGTAACTGATGCGGCGTGGGGTTGAAAAAAGTGCCCCCCCCCCCTTCTCAAGACATAGATTGAATACTTGAAACTTACAATCATCATCTTGATGCTGAAACAAAAAAAGAAGAAGCGTTGAATGATTGGTAAAGGGTCTCAAGCTTCTCACGGGTCAAGAAACATTGCTCAACTCTTTTGCCATCAATAAGGAGATCGTAGCACAGGTGGCACTGAAGATGCTAAACCTAATAAATTGATAGTTGAATTCAGAAATTAGCTCAAAAGACAAGTGTTATCTGATTGGAAAAAGAGGTTGAACTGACCATAGTGATCGAATGACAGATCCGCCAAATACCGAACCAATCATCTGGCAAGCAGGAGCGACAACCTGGATAAATTATAAAAACTCAGCCATCTTGTGAAGATCCAGAGAATGCGGCGGTGAAGAGGGGGACCAAACTGGATTGAAGCCTGTCGTCGCATTCAAGAAACCAATTGATCCAATAATAATGGCCGCCAACTGTATAGAACACGATATCCATATATTAATAATCCGTCTAAATTAGAGATGTAAAATAGTGAACGAGGGACTCTTACAAGAACGGAGGCCAGCATTGCGAAAACACTCATCTGACTTCCCGCTGCTCAAACATTATGGATTGTTAGGGTTGAGAAACGTAGTGGGATTGGTGGGTGTACGTACCAAGAGTTACGCAGAGATACCCGAGTGCGATCGTGGCAACAGACAAGCACCCAAGAAACCAATGGGGCACATCGGAATACTAACGTGCCAGAAAGTCAGTAAGCCAAGATGGGCTGTCGAGGACTGTGACAAACTGATCAACTCACCTTTTGCATCTCTTGAAGATGGAGATCCTCAGTTTTTTTTGCTTCTTCATCACGATCAGGGAAGATGTTTCCAGTGATCAGAGTCCAGTTCTGAATGAGAGCCTGAGTACTAAAGATTTTCAGAAATTACTTAATCAAACTGTGCACATGATCCCAAGAAAAAGGCATGAGGAATCTTACACTGCGCTGGTCATCAATAGTGCAGCAAACGCTGAGGAAAAAAAACCCCATAGCAGGTCCAAGCCAACGGTAGAAGATTTTAGCATCGCATTCGATGGGAAGTAGTTTGGTTATTTTGATAATTACCTTGGGAGGTCACAAAGGAGAGGGTAAAGGACGGGAGCCCCTGCTGAGCGACGCCTTCATGGTTGAGGGACCCATTGGACATAAAGACGGCAGAGTGATTGTATGGTTTCCCTGATTCCCTGAGCAAACTTGTACTGTTGGTAGAAAAGTACGCTACCATGTTATCTCACACCATCAAGTGTCGAGGAATGACTGGAAAACTTACGATAACAGAGGGAAATTGTCTTTGACACCAGAGCGATACGGTCCAATTTTGTAAATGGAAAGATACATCAAGATGGCTAATAAAAACCAAAGTGTTAGCTCTCGGGAACCCGATTTCAGGAGGCTATGGAAAATTTCACCGACCAACACAGAGTCCAATCCATGAATTCACTTGGGCGATCCATGGTACGTACATGGGTGACTACAAATTCGGGTTGGGACATCGATTGTAGGGAGACAGATTAATATTGCTGACCGAATGGATAATTGATGCTAATTATTCGTCAGATACTCAACTGCACCATTGACACCAGCGGATATGTTGGTCCAATCGAAACTCACTGTAAACAGTCCAGTAAAAGGAATTAAGGTCAATTTAGGGGCCCAAATAGTAGTTCAAAAAGAAAAGAAAATTGAAACATACCAGATCCTAAACCAAATCCACTGAATTACAGGTTGGTACAGAGGAAATCAGAGAAAACCTTGAAAGATCAATTTACGCTGAAATCGAGGGAAGATTCTAGAACTAACGCGTTGGGAGACGCGCCACCAAAGAGTGCAGTGACCTCTTTTGATGCTGGAAGAGCCATACATAAAACGTTGACGGCGCTGAGGGCGGGGGCAAGGAACTGAGGCAGAACTTCCCATAGACCGATTACCGGGGCCACGATCTTAAAGAGTTTGATTCGACGGATGGCCAGACTGTCACCGCCATGAAGCGACTGGAACAAGATCACCGGAGGTATGACAGCCCTAGATACAAGATCACATAGATGAATAAATGAATATTAATTTCCGTGGTCGACATTGTTAACAGGGACAGACAGTCACTTACGGATAAAGACTGGTTTCGAATTTTTATTTTATTCAACCCCATAAGGTTAATACATCTGTTGCTTGATTTTTTCTCAAAGTGCTTTGAATGAGAAAATAATTTCGCAAATGAAGAACTAACCATGCAGTCGGAAAGACTAGAAATGATCGAAAAAGCCATGCAATACCTGTGTTGAGATGGGGATGAGTAAGGCATGTATATCTCGGTTTAAACCCATAAATGACTAACAGATTGCCAAGATTTGATTAGCAAACTGGGCGACGACTGAAAGGAAGAAACCGGGGCCGGCGTGGAGAAACAAGATCTGAGGGGCGAAGATTTCGGTTCCAAAGGCTGCGTAGGCTGCTGAGGCGGCCATCATGGTGGCGAAGACATCCTCTTTGATTGAGTAAGGTCCGGGATTCAGCCAGGGATACCGAGAGGGCAAAATCTTGGATAGTAGAGTACCGAAAAGGAACGACAAAATTTGTAGGGTGAGCAAGGAAATCTGTGGGTGCATCCAATTTTTTTGGTGGGGAGAGATGAAGATGTTGCGTTAATGACGTCGAGGCTCTGGTGGGATACTTGGGGAACTGGGAACCCTGAGCCAGGCTGGCAATTGCTGACCTGAACGCGTACTGGCTTGAATTGAAAGAGTTGAGCAATGGCAGCCTAGAGGTGATGAGATGAGCAAATGGTTCGGGGTTAGCTTTGAGCGCAAAGCATTTCGAAGAATAACAGGAAGTTTTGAAGCTCACAGAGACAAGGGATAAGATAACGCCAACAAGGACACTTCTCAGAGTGACAACCGGTGCGGTAACATCATCGGATGGGTCCAAGGGTTTCATTCCACCCGGTTTGACAAAAGTAGCCGAGACTGGGGAGTCATCGAAGGCAGAAACTTTGAAGTCTAATTTATCTTGGAACGAGATGTCTGAGTAGGTACGTTTGGCAAACTGGTTATCGAATGGAAGATAAAAATCGTCGGGATCGACGTGGGACTTGAGCTTGGTATCTGACTCCCTCTCGGATCTCTTGGATTGCCGAGGTCTGTTCGGCAAGACTGGTTTAGTTGCCGGAAGCGAATGAGGGCCGGTTGGTGAAGCGGGTCGGATAATCCATTTCTCTCCTTGGGAGACCAGATGAGATGCATGGTCAGGAGGGAACCTATCACATTGCTTGCTCCCAGCTTGCCGATAAAGTTCCTCGCAATAATCCATGTCATTAGTTGGAGCCATGTCGGCTAGAAGGATCAGAGGTAAAGAAGTCAGAGCTGGAGTGGGAGCATATATCTAACTTAGTGAAGCGCCTCCTGTTCGGAGGCAGGCCCGCATACGCCGTCGCGAAGCGACCCTTATGTGGTCGTCGTGCCCGAACTTTGTAGGACGCACAAGCACGACGGTCGCCCTCATCCTGGACGAAGAAGGTGCCTTTGTAAATAAATATTTTATGTACTCTCTCCCATTTAGCCTTCGGAAGGGTAGACAGTGGTGCACTGATACCTTTGCTTGGGGCTTCTGGCCCCTATGTCCGTCATTAGTATCCAGAAAACCCTAGAAGGATATACAAAGGGGGGTGGGGTGATGCAAGCGGCGTGAGCAGTCAGCTAAGCTTTCCTTGGAGAGACTCATAGGCACATGAGCATGCAAACTCGTTGTCCGCACGATCTCATCCTTGCGTCGCTACCCGAGCTCGCCATTTGTGTATGTCCTTAAAGTACTACAATATCTTCATCAATAGCTGGTTCCTACACTTCAACATGAATGACAATCTACACGCAGCCACCAATCCACTTCCTTGGTCGCGACCATTGTTGTGGGGCCCGTTGTGCACCTTACATGCGAGCACTGTACCTCACTACCGACATCTTGCGAAGAGGCACATGTATGTACACATCTGAATGTTCGCTCTGTGGCTAACTTAATGAAGTCCCTCGGTCTTCGGGAGGGGACTGAAGTCCCGCAGCGATCCTCCGAAGGAGGGACTTACGCCCAAAGTCACATACATCGCTTGAGGGCACTAACTTTTTAGTAGGCAAAGTAGCGAAACTTGTCATAACTTTTGTGTCAAACATTTTTTGCAGAATCTGTCTTGACAGAAGTATCCGCCATATTTTTATCCTTTCCCCCGTCAAACTAGTTTCAGGAATTTCTATCATTAGATCACCTTTTTTTCACCATAACCATTGGATTTCTTGTCCGCAAATCTCAAATTCTGCAATAAATACAGATTGTACTGTTCATACAGTTAATGATGGATTGGATAAGAAATCCATCGATCGTATTTAGAAAACTGATGCTGTGAGATGAGCAAGACAAGTTAGGATGGATCCAACAAAAGCAGTCAAATCAGAAGATCCAAGCGCAGATTTTGTTCTGCGACAAGTTGATGGTGAGGTTTGAAACAAAGACTCTACGGAGTGATCTGTGAAAAAGAGCTGATATCCCTTATTTCCTCAGGCAAGGTGGGCGGCTTTGGGCAGAAGTCCCTCATTCGGAGGGTCCCTGCGGGACTTCAGTCCCCCCTCCGAAGACCGAGGGACTTTATTAGGTTAGGCTCTGTAGCCTTCTGTAGCCCACCCACTCCATCCCAATCTGGCACAGATAGTCATACATCCCGAATTCCAATGAACATGTACATATGATCATCATTCTTAGGATGTGTATCCGGATTGAATCATGTCTTTAGTCTCTATCATAGAACAATATATATCATTAAGCATAGTCTATTTACATCAATGCTACACCGCAGTCGACTCTTCTAGGGCTTGGATATTTGCCTACCAATGCCCTAACAATCATCACTGGAGGACATCCTAAAAGTTATTTGATCTGTAATGAATTGCCTAAAATGAAACCAACACACTTGACAGAAAAGAAAGAGACAATTAGATAATGGCAGGTTACCTGCTGGGAGCAAGCAGAAAAAAAGGTCAAGATTGAAATCAGGGTAGCAGGAGCTCAAAATTAGCAATCAAAGAAGGCAGCTAGCTTGTTGCTGTCACACAGTGTCTTGTACAAGAGACGGGTGGGCACTATTTGAAGGAAGGAAAGGAAAGGAGATAGTTTCAAAGAGAGGACTGACTGTTCGAAGGTCTTCTTTATTTCGAAGAAGAGTTACTTAGGCTCAGAGGGACTTAGAGTAGAACACTGAAAGAGTTTGCAGTGAGTGTGGGAAACAGAAAGAATTGGTCAAACTGCGTGACAGCTCCGGGAACCTTGTGTGAACTTGTTGTACTTAGTTTAGCCATGTCTCAGATGTTGTAATCTTTTTTTCCTTTCTTCATCCTGTGTTCCTCCTTCTCTTCTCACTCAGGTTCAATCTGCTCCTCCTGTCCACTACTCACCCAAGCTGACAATTCCACCGGGCTACAATTGTCATAAGGTCTCTTTCTTCTCTTCTTGTTCTCTGTCTGTTTCTTTTCTATTTTGTTCCACTTAATTCTTCTTTTGCTGAAATCAACGGTCAAAGCGCTGCGCTATGCTACCAACAGCGCACTACCAGCGTAGTGTAGCACAATTGCGCTGCCATAGCGAACCTATAGAGCCGCGCGCTATTGCTACTGCTAATTTAGCATTGTCACGCTTCTCCCTCCAGTCGATTAGCAAAAGTGCAGCGCCAAAACTGCGCTAACACTACAAAATAGTGCAGCAATAGCTTGCAGCGGCTCAAACATGCTACTGCTGCGCTAGACACTATTAAATGCCTGTAGTGCACAGCTGAGACCCGGTCAGACAGGGACCAGCCCATCTGGCCAGCCTGTTTGACCGGTCAGACGGTAGTTTCATGTTTTTTTGGCCAATTGGCGGTTTGGTGCTGATGGATGGCGGTTCAGGAGAAATATTGGAGGGCAGGGGCAATGGTGGCAAAACTGGCTGCTCAGAGTTGCCAAACATTGGCCAGTGTGGCGGCTCCAGAGCGGCATTTGGCAGTTACTTGGCCATTATGGCGAATTTCAGCCATGTTTTTGGCCAAAGTGGCGCGTCAGTGCCTCCATGTGATGATCATTTCTGACTTCTGGATTGACAAAAACCAATTGGACAATTAAAATTAAAACCAAGCCTTTTTCATTTTTTCCAAGCTTCAATCAAAACACAATACACAAGTTATTTCCTAGGGGAGGTTTGGAAACTGTTTGAAACCCTATGGAGAAACTCAGGATGAAATTGAGCTGGGTTGTCCAGTGGGCAGCCCAGACCCACATGTGTTGTGGGCCGGGCTTGGACACTCCTGATGCTGAAATCAGAGAAGTCTGGCCCAACCCGCCCCGCCCTGGCGGGTTTGAACAGTTTTGATTTCCCGTGGGCCGGCCCACTAAGGACCCTCCATCCTGCATTGCGGCTGTGGGGGCTGCCCTCGCATTTTAACTTTCACTGTTCACCACTGAAACTGCCATCCAAGAAACATGGTTCCCCAGCTCCCTCAACAGATGCTTCCCCATCTGATCCCAACATTAAAATTAACATCAATTCTGAAAATCCACCAGAATCGATCTCTCATAGATCAGAATTTTTTATTTTATTACTTGTTACACATGCATATAAGTAATGCATCATACACCAAATGGATATGTAGTCTTTGTCTGTCTCAATCCAGCAGCTGGTTCAAACTAAAGGCCCATGGCTAACCCAAGCCCAGCCCAAACCTGATTTGTATGAAAACCGGGGCGGGTTTGGACAGTATTTCTGAGAATTTGCCCTGGCCCGGCCCGCCCCACCCTGTGAGTCTCAAAATCTTTGGCTGAGTGGATGGCTGTCCAACTCTAGCTTATCACAAGCCCCTCAATTGGAGGGCTGGTGTGGGCGCCACTGGCGAAGCAAGCCTCCAAAGGAGTGGTTTGCAACTAATGCCCCAGGTTTGACCTGGGAGATTGCGGCTTGAGGCTGTTTTGAAGTCAATTTTCAAATCAAATGCTCAGTCCTGCCCAACTAGGCGGCTTGAAAGGATGCAGCGCAGAGGCCCTGATAGGCCTCAATGCTGCCCTCACCTTAAATGGGTGGCCAATAATTCTATCCCTTCCTTGCCATATAAGGAAGGGAGATTCACCAATTGCCATGGGAAGCACCCCGCATGAATAGCTGTAGTTTGGCTGTATTTTCCGGGCCAGAAAACTCCCAACTTTCAATTGAATATTCAAAGGTGGGAAGTGGGGGATCTACTTTGGACCTGTGGGTAGGTGTCATTGAGGCCTTTCCAATGGTCCAAAAGGCTGACCAAAAGTATGGAGGAGGCAAGTTTCACCCTTCCAAAATTGGTTCAGCTCTCACACCAAACTTAAGACATTAGTCCCAAGCCCCTCCTTCGGAGGCTTGCTTTGCGAGGGGTACACGCCAGCCATAGGTCACTGGCCCTCCAATAGAGGGGCTTGTGATAAGCTAGTGTCCAACTGGGCTTGGAAGTATTGCCCGGAAAGAAGGGCTTAAATGAAGTGTTCAAATGGATTGTTTGTGGCTTCAAGATGGAACATCAAGATTGGATGAGTATCCCAAAAAAATTATGGATGAAAGCATGAAGAAAAACACTCACAATGGGTTTGACTTCAGGGGGATGATTGTTGATGGTTGTACCAATCTCCTCATTCTTGCGTGGCAAGCTGGTTGATGTTGAGGGTTGCCTGGATCTGTGCAAACTTAGCAGTAGTATGGTATCCCGGCGGGGGTACCTCCCTTGCGAAAAGGTCAAGTCCAAATTGCGACATCCAAGGATTGCTCTCTGGTGATTTTGATTGCTAGCGGATGGTATTGGAGGGGATGGATCAGTGATGCTGGCAAATGGCCTGATCCAAACTGGTGGGAAAATTGGACCACCACTTTTTCTGACATCATCAAGTCAGAAACCAATAAAACCTCACTACAACCCCATGATTTGTGGGATTAGAAACTGAAAAGTGTCCAAGCTTTTCACAAAAGACCAAATATTGAATCAAACTGTAAATACACTGGGCTATGAAACCTTTCCGAGAGGACAGGTTTGCCAAAATAGATCTTTGATAATAGGAGTTATCTTTCTTTCTAACTAAATTTAGGGTCTGGGTTAAATGACTCCCAAAAATTGGAGTTGCGACTCCTGAGACCGCCCGGACATCACATTTAGGATTTGAAGCTCCAACTTGATTTAAAATTTGGGAGTTATCTCGCCAATAAAGTCAAAAACAGCAGAAAACAAAAAAACCCTGTAACTAATGTTTTACATGAGCAATTGGCCCAAGAATTTGATGGGCTTGTATTCCTAGCTTAACACCAGCCCCTCAATTGGAGGGCCAGTGACCTATGGCTGGCGTGTGCCCCTTGATTGGAGGGCCAGTGACCTATGCCTGGTGTGTGCCCCTCGCAAAGCAAGCCTCTGAAGGAGGGGCTTGGGACTAATTTCGCAAGTTTGGTGTGAGAGCTGAAGCCAGTTTGGCAGGGGAAAACTTGCCTCCCCTTTCAACCCATCTTCCTCCGGGATTTTTGGGCTGCCGTTTGGACCATCGCAAATGCCTTGATGACTCCTACATTCCCCTCTATCACCTTTGAAAAGAAGATGGAAACTTGGGACTTTTCCATCCCGGAAAACCTGTACAAGGAAAAAAGCCCAAATACAGCTTTTCATATAGGTATCTTCCCACCTAAATTGCAGAATCCCCCTTCCTTTGATGGTGGGGAGAGGATATAAATATTGGTCAGCTGTGAGAATGGAAGCTGAAGTTATAGAAGGGGCTACGGCTTATGTAATCAGGGGCTACTCTCATTCAGTTGTATTTCCTTTTCATTCCAGTTTTATTTCCTTTTCTTTTCTTCATCACTTTGTTCTTCCATTCTTCCAGGTCTGCCGCTCCCCCATCCCTGAACTCACCCAGGACACTGACCACCAACATCATCCATTCTAAAGTTTCTTTCACATCTTCTTATCTTTTTGTGTCTTTCCTCTCCCCTTTCTTGTTTGGTCTCCTCATCATGCTAAATAATATCATCACTTTGTTCTTCCATTCTTCCAGGTCTACTGCTCACCATCCCTGAACTCACCTAGGACGCTGACCACCAACATCATCCATTCCAAAGGTTTTCTTTGGTTATCTTCATTCACAGATTATGAGACTGGTTCTCTTCCTTAATGCTTGAGAACTGAAACTTTTTTCACAGGGCACTCTCTCTTGAAAACCCTCACACTCATCAATTCTCCTAATGAGCACTCCTTTTTTTGGAGTGAAATATGATTCACTCCCAAAATATTTGGAGTGAATCATATTTCACTCCAAAACCTTTGGAGTGAATCATATTTCACTCCAAAACCTTTGGAGTGAATCATATTTCACTCCAAACATTTTGGAGTGAATCATATTTCACTCCAAAACCTTTGGACTCACTGCAAAAAATCTGCTTCAATTGCCAGCAGTTGACATGCAGTAGCTTTGATTTTACTCTGGTCTTACTCTGGTTTTACTCAAACTTTAATCAAAAGTTACTTTGGTGCACAGTCACTGTGCATCTCAATTAAAGTTTGAGTAAAGTTTGAATAAGAGTGGAGTAAAATCAGAGTAAGGTGCATGTCAACTGCTGGCAGTTGAAGCAGATTTTTTTGCAGTGAGTGAATCATATTTCACTCCAAAAAAGGAGTGCTCAGATTATGACTTGTTGTACATGGCCATGCACACCAAAAGTTTTGGAGTGCAGGCTTAAGCACTCCAAAGAAAAATCAACTTTGGTGTGCACAGCCATGCACACCAAGAAGTTTGGTGTGCAAGTCCATGCACACCAAAAAAGGTGTGCATAAAGGCTGACCCTTAAAAAAACTAGACCCATTCAGGAAATCAGACGCCATGGCAATACTCACCCTAAATTGAAATGTGAAAATTGTTTCCCAATTTTCGGAAGAAGCCGATGATGACCCATGCAAATTCTGGGAATTACTCGAGAGCTTCTACCAACCAAAAACAATTCATAACCAGTCAACATACCTCAATCGGATTTTCTCAACTGTGCTTACCTCCAATAAGCTCAAAGAGGATCTCACTGGTCTGTTCGAAAACTCTAGGATTCTGTGCAGCCTGGTTGATGACAACAAGACAAAACCATCCAAACTCCTCAACTCCGTCATCACAATTTGGTCCATCATAAACCTTCCCGACGACTAAAAGATGGCAGGCGAACTCATTATCAAGAAATTTGAGATCAAACAATCTATTCCCTCACTTAAACAAACAATAGAAGAACTTTGTCTTTACATAAAAAGGAACCGATTGGCTCAAGAATCAGGTACAGATCGAGCTCTAGCCGCGTACTCCCAACCTTCTCGGCAACCTCCTCAGTCTATTTGACAGTTCTACAACTACCCAAATGCCTCAATTGCAAACACAACCCTTTGACAGCCCATAGAGAAAGCGACTGCTATCAACTGAAGAGAAAGCTTCAAGGGAAAGAGAAAATAGAAAAAGTCCTAATTTCTGCTTTTGGTATCAATGCCGGAGACCTCATACTTGATTCAGGTGCATCCTCCCCAATGTTCAATTCAGAAAGTTTCTTCACTTCCCTGGAAAATCACTCCTTGATTGTATACCAGGCTAACAGATCATCAATGAAGGTTACTGGTATTGGGATGGTATGGTTAAACTTACCCCACATGGTCCTGAACTTTTTAGGCTTAATAAAACAGTTATGATTTCAGTTTAGACAATAAGGAAAATAGAAATGAAAATAGAAATGGAAAAAAATAAAGAAAAGAAAGGTACCTTAATAAAACAGGAACAAGTTAGGAATGAGGAGAATGTAGATAAGGAAAAGAAAAGAAACCACACAAAGAACTGAGAAGAAGAAAAGGTTAGACACAGTCAACAATAATAAGAAGAAATGAAGGAATAAGAACCTCGAAAGAGTACGCCTAGGCTAGTTGACCTCAACGAAGAACCTGAGTCAAATTGATGATTTGATGACTGAGGTTGAAGATGATGTCGAGATAAGGAAGGAGACAAAGTGGTCAACATATCTTGACTATCTGTTGACCATACTGTAAATATGGAGTCTCTTCATTTGTGCTATGACATCATAGCCTGTCATACCACAAATGGTAGTTCATTGATGTCATTGACCAGCCGGCAACAGAGCACAGAATCCAACAGGTCCTGCATCTCAGAAACCCGCTTCTTGTCCCTTCCTTTTTGGCCAACCTCATCAGCCAATCTACGTTCCTTCGATCAGGTCACATCATCAAACTCAATGGGAAAGATCTTTTTGCAGTCAAAGATCACGAAGGCCACATTGTGCTCGACGGGTCTTACTTGTCTGGAAACTTCATCATTCTTCAAGAGATTCCCACATGTTTGGCTGCGGTTCAACCTTCTGTTGATGTAGACACCCTGAACCTCCACCAAGCTGCCGGGCATCCCTTGTTTGAGTATCTACAGAAGATGTTTCCCAAATTTAAGATAAATTGATTTGAATGCCTTGAATGTGACCTGTGCAAGAAACACAAGGATCCATTTCTATCTGCCAACAGGAGACTCAAATACCTTCACCTGGATCTCTTCAGACCAGTCACACCTGCCTCAAAATTGGGAAAGAAATATTTTCTTCAATATGTTGATCAGTTTTCACACTATGTCTGGATCCATTTCCTTCAACACAAATCTGAGACTAAAGACTCTTGATAGCAAATAGGAACTGAAGCAGAGCACACAAGACTGAGGTGAGTGTGAAGATTGTGAAGGATAAATTTCTAATGAAATAGAAGATAAAGATAAGAAACATTACCTGAAGCAGAGCACACGAGACTGAGGTGAGTGTGAAGATTGTGAAGGATGAAGAAGACATCCTATCACAATCTCTGCTCCAGATAGAGAGAACAGGACATGTCACAGAATGTGACATATCACATACAAGTAAACAGAATATAAACAAGATGTAACCATACATCAACACCCCCCCTTGATGTGAACCCATCAACAAAGACCCAGAAAATATCAATGCTTCTCAAGAGGAATTCTTGAAAGCGGCTTTGTGAGAATATTGGCAAGCATGTCGTGAGTGGAAACGTGTAAAATGACAAATTTATTGTTTTTGACACACTCTTGAATAAAGTGGAATCTTGCGTGGATGTGCTTTGTTCGGGAATGATGCTGAGGATTCTTCGCAAGTGCTTCAGCGCCAGTGTTGTCAACGTCGAGAGGTATTGGGGAACAAGGCTGCAGAAGTAATTCTGCCAGGATATGTTGTAACCAAAGTCCCTCTTTGCAAGAATCGGACATTCCTTTGTATTCAGCTTCTGTACTAGATAAGGACACTGTAGCTTTATTTTTTGATTTCCAAGAGATGATGCCATCTCCAAAAAGATACATGTATCCTGATTTCAACCTCCTATCCTCTCTATCCTCAGCCCAGTCTGAGTCAGAGTAGCCAGACACCGTAAGATTGTCGCCTAGTTTCAGCTTGAGTGATTTAGTACCAATAACATAGGCAAAACACGGATTGCCGCAAGCCAATGTGCATTCAACGGATTCCTGAGAAACTGTGACAGTCGATTGACAACAAATGAAATATCAGGTCTAGTATATTGAGCTAGCCAGAGAAGACTTCCAATCAGCTAAGTATATGGACCAGATGATTTTTCTTCAGAATCCGAGCATTGGGAAAAGTCTTTGAAGGCGTCATCCGTCGGCAAATTAACTGAATATTGGTTGTCTTGTAAGAAGCGTTTTTGTACATCTTTGATGTAGTGCGATTGACTGAGAAAGACCCATGTTTGGTTGGTCACGAGTAATTTTCAAAGAAAGAAAGTGACTGAGTTCTTCATCCGCACCAATGGTGAAGCATTTACCAAGCAAATCAATTGTCGACAAAACCCAGAGTGGATCTCCAACCACAGACAAGTCATCCACGTGAACGGAAATTGCACCGACTAGATTGTTTCCAATGACTTTGAAATATAAGGTAGGGTTGTATACCAAGGATTTCAATCCAAGTTTGACAAGTGCTTCATGTAGCTTTATGTTCCACTGCCAAGGTGCTTGTTTAAGCCCGTACAGCGAACGCTTGACTTCACAAACATAGTCTGGATGATGCTGATCTTTGAATCCAGGATGTTGCTCCATGAATATGTGTTCATCAAGATGTCCGTTCAAGAAGGCAGTCTTGAAATCAATTTGTCGACCAGACCAGTTTTTTACCGCCATTAGAGAGTAAAGAAGTCGCAAAGTTTTCAGACAAAGCGTGGGAGAAAAGACCTCATTGTAATCAACACCATGAATCTGTGAATATCCCATTGCCACAAGTCGACCCTTGAGTTTTTGAATGGAGTGATCAGGTTTTTGTTTAACCTTGAAAACCCACTTTAATTTGATTATTTTCCGGTTTGTTGGAGGAGGAACAAGGTTCCAAGTTTGCATACCAGTGAAAGACACGAATTTGTCATCAGCGGCTTTAAGCCACCTGGTTTTGTCCGGTGAAAGAAGCAGTTGTTTCCAGGTTTTCGGTGCTTCAACATCATCAGCCGTATTGGGTGTAGAAGCTAGTTTGGCCCAGTTGCCCAGGCAATCTGGAATTTTTTGAGATCGAGTCAAGATTCGTTATACAGGCAACGAAGAGGATGGAACAGGTTGAGGAGAGACCGAAGAACTAGGTGAAGGAGCATGAATAGATGCCTGAAGTCTTCTGTCAACGGATGGACTATTTTTTGATTTGGGCATGACAGCAGTCAAACTCAGTTGACAAGGCGGACTTGGCCAAGGAAGTTCGACCATGATTGGCTGTGAAGGAAGACTTTGGGGTAATGGAGAGGCGTAAGGAAATTTTGTATGATCAAAAATAACATCCCTAGACTTGATGACAACCTTACGTTCCAAATCCCAGAGACGAAAACCGTTTCCATTTGAAAGATAAGAGAGTAAAATGGAGAGACGAGCTTTTGGATCAAGTTTTTTGCGGTTAGGTTCTGGATCTTTGTACCTGGACAAGCACCCAAAAGAATGTAGAGATTCAATTTTAGGAGAAGAAATTTGAAGAATTGATTTGGGAGATTTGAAACCAAGAGGTGTATTCATTGGAAAGGAGTTGAATGCATGCATGATGTGCCTCAAAGCATCAGCCCAAAAGATGTTTGGTAGGTTTGTGTTTGACAAAGAGCATTGTACAATTTGTTCTTTCTGTTGCGGTTATATTGTGTGCTTCCAACATGTTACATAGATTTCACACTATGTGACAGTTCATCTCTAGTTTATTAACTGGAGCAACAATAGTGGAAGGATCCTTTTCTTCATCCTTCCACACACTCACAACCTTGTTGTGTATTGTTGCTCCAGGTATGTTTTCTTTCTTTCTTTTATCTCTTCTCTTTCATCTTTCATCTTATGAAAATCATCCTTCCACACACTCACAACCTTGTGTATTGTTGCTCCAGGGAAACTCATTTCAACATTTCCTGCAACTCCGTTAGATTCAGGAGAATGAGGTGGCCCAAGATCACGTTTGATGCCGGCCAATGAAAGGTAATTCACAAACTCTGATGAGACATATTCACCGCCATTTTCAGAACAAAGAGTGATGATTGAATGGAATCCAGATTTTTCAAACAGCACGCGGAAAATCTTGAAGCATTGAATTGTGTCACTCTTTGATTTCATCGGATAAAGCGAGACATCTTTTGAACAGTCGTCAACAAATGTTACAAAATACAAATAGTCTTCTCTTGATTTTTGCTCAAATGAACAGACATCTGAATGAATAATGAGGCCAGGAGTTTTAGATTGATAGGGTGAGCAAGTTTTGAAGTTAGAACGACTCATTTTCAATTTTATACAGACCGGACAATTTTGAACGTCAATTTCATTCAGGATAGTTGATCGAATATTGTTTTGTCGGAGAAGCAACTTAAGAGACCGTACACCTAGGTGAGAGAGAAGATTATGATAAACAAGGAGCGTGGCGTCAAAACCAGGGCAAGATGGTTTGGGAGATACAGACATTGAAGAAAGAGCGGAAGCATTCAAAGGGAGTGGAAATCTCATGTCTTTTGAAGATGGAAGATAGAAAAGATTTCCACGTCTGTAACCAGATCCCACCTTGGTGCCGGTAATGGAAAGATCAGAGGTCTTGAAGATTCAACAACTGTATTTTCCAAACTTCACGGTTAAACCTGCAATGGATAGAAGCGGTTCATGTAGCTTTGGAATGACCAAAGTTTTGACTGTTGTTCGTTCACCCAACGGGATGATGAATTGTCCAACGTGAGTGGCGTTGACTGTCGTAGTATACGCAAGACAAACTGGAGTAGAATCGGTGACGAGATTGTTAATGTTAGTGACGGAACAGCCCGAATCCAAATTGAAGTCAGATTTATTGTCTGAGATTTGTGATAAGAAAGTGGTAGCAGCAGTCCCAGTGACTGCCGCAGAAGATACTTCATAATTTGAAGAATCATCATCACTGAATGAACCAACTTTCACAACAAAAGTATGTCCAGCTTGTACCGAGGAAGATTTTGCCAGTTTGGAAGGTGGTCTAGTAGAAGTTGATGGAGCAAGATTTTTAGAAGCCCATTCTTGTTGTTGTTCTGCTTTATGATTTTTGAGAACTCTTGCCGCATTGTTGCAGGCAAGTAAGTCGTGACCAGAGCGTTTGCAGAATGAGTAGTAGAGTTTGGAGTTGTTGGTTGATTTAGAAACCGGAGCTTCAACTCGAGAGACAGTGATTGAACTAGAATCTTCCTGATGAGCCTTTCTGCGAAGCGACTATCTTGGCAGAGGAAACACGTTCTTCGTTCATGAGGGAAGAAACACAGTTTAACCAATCGGGAGGAAGAGATATCAACAGAGCAGAGGAGTGAAGATTGTCTGCGGTCAATGGATTAGCCGGAGTGATTCAAGTGTTGAGTTTTTCCACAACCGTACTCATTTCGTCAATATGAGCATCGACATCATTAGATGACATCCTGGACTGAATTAATTTTTGAATCCAGAAGAAGAATCTTGGTGAGCCGTCTTGAGTGCATCCCACATGCCAAATGCATTGCCTCGAAACTGACTAATGTATCAGTAGTTGGCAGGATTAACCGTTCTGGTAATTACTGAGCACACTGTAATATTGTCTTGAGACCAGGTTTCAGGATGAGAGGTAAGAGTGTAAGCTACTTTGGTAGCATGAAGAAATTGGTCGAGGACCAATTCCCAATCAAGATAATTGGAATCAGGTCCAGGAGCCTTGAGCTGTTCGATTCTGGAGAGTCAAAGAGCGGCTTGCAATGAAGCATCGGAAGATTTAGAGTTTGCAACCAAATAAGAATCTGGATTCTTAGAGTTGGTCATAGTGTTGATCCTTCGAGAGATGTAATGATTGTTTCCTTTATTTTACGTGTGGGATACTTGTTCAGAACGTAGCTAGTGCATCAATGGGCTCATAACCTCTTGATAGCAAATAGAAACTGAAGCAGAGCACACGAGACTGAGGGGAGTTTGAAGATCGTGAAGGATAAATTGCTAATGAAATAGAAGAGAAAGATAAGAAACATTACCTGAGGCAGAGCACACGAGACTGAGGTGAGTGTGAAGATCGTGAAGGATGAAGAAGACATCCTATCACAATCTCTGCTCCAGATAGAGAGAACAGGACATGTCACAGAATGTGACATATCACATACAAGTGAGCAGAATAAGAACAAGATGTAACCATACATCAACAAAGACATCATTAAAAACCTAGGGGCCGGCTAAAACCACGACCCAAATTTGCTAAAAGGACGCCCCGCAAGGCGTCCTTTGGCGTGCACGCCCCGCAAGGCGTCCTTTGGCGTGCACGCCTCTGCACGCCCCATTTGGGGGCGTGTAACCCATGCACGCCCAAAATGTGGCTTGCAGAGGGATGCACGCCTTGGTCAGAGGCGTGCACACCCCAGACAGGACCCGCCACTGGGTCCTGCTTGATGGATGGATGCACGCCTTGATTTGAGGCATGCATCCCCCAAGGACGCCTCGGCTTGTTCAAGCCTGCCTTCGGTCTTGGAGGGAATAGGAGAAGGCAATCTCTCCTTCCTTCCAAGACCGACCAGTCTTGGATGGAAGGAAGGAGGGAGTGTACTCTCTCCTCCCTTCCCTCCAGGACCAATCGGTTTTGGAGGGAAGGGAGGAGAGTGTGCTCTCTCCCATTCCCTCCAAGGCCAATTGGTCCTGGGGAGAAAGGAGGAGAAGGTACACTTTCTCCTCCCTTTCCTCCAAGACCGACTGGTCTTGGAGGGATGAGGGGCCTGTATCATCCCGCACGCCCTCGGGTTGGGCTGCTACCCCCGTCCACGTCCTCCAAGGCAGATGTGGACGACCTGTGGCGTGCATGCCAATGCACGCCACAAATTGAGGGCGTGCCAACCTTGGCACGCCCTTCGATCGAGGACAAAAACATCCTCTGGGGCATGCATGGTCTTGCACGTCCCATGAGTGGGGCATGCCCAACCTTGTACGTCCCATCGGGGACGTGGAAGGCGGGTACACCCCATTTAGGGCCTCCATGCCCAATGGACGCCTCAAATGCGGCTTGCATTGGTAAGGACGCCTCACTCGAGGTGTCCTTTTAGCAAAAGGGTGGTGTGCATTTAGCCGGCCCCAAAACCTATTCACTCATCTTGAAAACGCCTCAGGAGAACGAATTGCCTTCTTTTTTTCCGACAACGGATATGAATTCAAAAATGCCGACCTCAATCAATTCTATGAATCGAAATGAATCAAGCACCTCACTACGTCTCCGTACACTCCGGAGAACAATCCTTTTGCTGAACGCGGAAATTGGACCACAGTAACCAAAGCACGGTGCCTTCTCAATGGACAACAATACTGGGCAGAGGTCTGCAATACTGCACAGTTTGTAAATCAAACAACTTCAAAACACCCTTTGAATTGTGGTTCAACAAGCCACCCAAGCTCAACCGTCTCTTTCCTTTTTGGCTTTCGAGCTGTATTTTTGAATAACAGGGTCCAGGGGAAATTTGGGGATCAAGGAGCAGCCGGTACCTTCCTGGGATATGGGGAGGGGCACAGAACCTATAGAGTGTTGAGATATAAACCTTCTCTATCCTCTCTAGTACTCTCACTCCCCATTCCTCACAACATCATCACCGACTTCTCGCTTTGACCTATGATGTCAGTGTCATCTAATCTCCAACTCACTTGATCCTCTCATCTCCCTCACATTTCTCCGCTTGGTCCTTCACTCTTTCCTATATCTATCCCTCTTCGTTTCGCCCATCTCACACTCCCACGGAACTCCGAGGATATTATCATCTTTCTTCCTCCTCATAAAAATCTTTCTTCCTTCACCTCGACTCATCTTCTTTGTCGACATCTTCTATCCATCAAATACTCAGTCTTATTCCTTTCAGCACATCCCTTCCTAAAAACTAACTCCGCCAACACACCAGACGTGCTTCCCTTCCTGTCAGTCTACCGTTGATCAAACCATTATCATTTCTGGTTCTTCTTCCTCGTAGTTTTCAGCCCCAGTTCTCTCAAATGACACCAATGACATTCTCAGACATTAACTTTCTCTTTCTCATAATCCTGTATCGTGTTTCTTCATATTCTTTATTGTTTTGCCTTAAAGGTATACTCTTTTCTTTTTATCCTTCTTTCTTATTTTGTCGTGTTATTTCCTTTTTACTTACTTTGAAATCTCACTCCTAAAGTTCTTCCAACAACAGATTTACAGATAGAGTTGAAGATGGGAGAACAGGTAATGTGATAATCTCCCACCATGTTAAATTCCATCGAAACACCTTTCCCGCCATGTCTAACACTCCGCAAATGTGCATTGAACCTGATCATCCTCTCTTCACTATCTCTAATGATGTCCCTATCCCAGACAACAGAGGGAAGGAAAATTCCGAATCTCCAGCAGTACCGAGTCTCTGGACACTACACTGCACTCCGGGAACAAAGACCTCTCATCAGACAATGAAAGTTTCCTTGACCCTCTAGATCTCTCCCAGGGTCAATCTCCAAACAGAGAGTCATTGGAAAACTCATCACCAGAACAGGTGGATTTCTCTGACCAAAAAATGAGATAATCGGGGATATACCTGAACTGAACATAGTTCAAGGTAGACTCCGTCCAAGACACAAGGCTAACCTTGTCTTGTACGTTCAAAACGACCCGATAACTTATTCCCAAGCACTTCAAAGCACAAATCAAGCTCACTGGAAAGGCGCTATAGACACTGAACTGGGGAACATGGCATGACATAACGTATGGACCCCAGTTCCACAACTTGATTCTGTCCGTCCCTTAACCACTACTTGGGTCTTTAAGCGCAATACAGACAAAAACGGCAAGCTGTCAAAATACAAGGCTCGATTGTGTGTTCGAGGATTCAATCTGCGGGAGGGTGTCGATTATAACAATGTTTTCTCACCCACAGGTTGACTAACCTCACTTTGACTACTCTTAACCCTGTGCCAAATGAATCAACACAAAGTGCACCAAATGGATGCTTGGTCTAACTTAATGAAGTCCCTCGGTCTTCGGAGGGGGGGCACCGTCCCGCAGGGACCCTCCGAAGGAGGAACTTATTCCCTAAGTCGTGCATCCGGCCTGAGAGGATGAGGAAAATTCTAAAACAGCTCTCAAATATTTACAAAACATCTTCCTGCTATTCTGTCTTGCCAGACACAACACCAACATTTTTCTTCTTCTCTTCATCAGAAAATAAATGGAAACAATGCAAAAATGATAGCCTTTATTGCAAGGTGAAGTTTCATCTTTTGGTCCGCCAATTACCGTCCATGTACTTAGTGATCATAATTCATCCTCCTTCTTCCAATACAATTTGATGAAATACAGCAGGACATCAAAACATGTCCAAAAGACCCTCCAACCCCATGATCATTTCTGACATGAAACAAACCTGCAGCGGTCAGAAGCTATAAATCCGGCCTCCCGAGTCACCGTAGTCTGATGCAACATTAAGCACATTTCTTCATTATGGCCTCCAAACAGGCCCAACGAGCACCACAAACCCCCATGGTTGAGAAGCTTAAGAAAAAATGTTCAAAATAGAGTGACATAATCTTACACCGAAGCAGTTCATCACAGCCTTCTTGAACCATACAACCAAGGATGTGGCCGTCAGAAGACGCTTCTGGGGGACCAAAAAAGGCTGGGATTCTACACGTAAGCTGCTAGATGCAATCAAAGACCTTGCAATATCGCATGATAATCGGAGGATCCACTGGAATCAGTGGATTCTGGAACAGGTTAGTGTGATGCAACCATAAAGAATCTCATTGGTAACTCTGCTGATGGATGCAATCAGGCACAATTCATTGTAGACCAGGAGAATCCGCCACGGGGGAACTACCCCAAAGGCGGGTTCATATTGTCGGGCAAGCTGGATTCACATTTTTCACCGAGGAGGAACGGCTGGCGCAAAATAAAACTCTTATTCAGAGCATGCCATTCCTCTGAACTCATTTGAAATAAAATCAATTCAGACGCTATGGAGCCCGAGGAAGAAGGAATTGAGCCAGGCCTTGAAGAACTTGGGATCAATGAGTCAATCACCGAAGATGAACCCACAGATTGAATCCAAGACCCCGAATTAAGAAAAGAAATCATGGCACTCTTGGAACAGGATATTAATCTTTTTGAGGGATACGGTTTGGTGAAAAACAACAATCCTACTCACAGTCGTCGTTTGCGTGCAGAAACCGTAAGTTACTCACCAAATTGACCCCGGCCCCCAACCGATCTTCCAACTCGCAGGCATCTGATCAATTTCATTTTGATGCAATCAGGTGGCTCACACCGTGTGTGCTATGATATCCTTTGCTGCCAATTGCCGGCAGAATACCTGCCAAATGAGGAACTCAATGATGTTCCTGGCTGCAGGTGTGACCGAACGCGTGAACATCGGCCTCAGCTCTTCAAGAAGATCAGCACATGCTGCACTTAAAACCCTGGGTATACAGGCTGAATCACAGCTCAGAAATCGGTTTGAACTTTGCTCTATCTTACCACCAAGTATCTGCTTTGTTAACCTGGACTTCCAGCAAAAAGTCCACATGAAGTCAATCAGAAAGTCATCAATCATGTTCCATGGGACATGGGGGTACATCCATTCCCCAAGTCCAATCCTTCTTTCACAGCTTGATCCTGCCGAGCTCACAATAGACGCCCTCAACCAGGCATTACATGCCAGCTCAAAACGAGATGTTCTACCGGAGTCTTTTGCACCTACCAAGGATAGCATCAGTCACTTTGCTTTAACCATGAAGTCCCAAATAACTAGGGTAATCTTAAAGTATATTGCCACCCCCAATGATAGCTTGGGCTCCCTCCAACGCAATCCACCTCCCGTCAGATCTCTGTTGCCGGAGCTTCCCAACATTGCAATGCTCAAGCTGATGATTGCATCCGACAATTCTGCTCAAGGAGTGGGTGAGGTTTTCACCGGCATCATCCAACAGTCAGGTATGACCCCCGAGGAATTCCACTTGTGTGTTCAAATTATTGAAGGCGACTTGGGGACATGTAATTGTTGAGATAGTATGCTTGTATCCATTCTACAGTATGCTTCTAAATCATAACACAACAATCTTGTGTATAGCTTATACCAGATTGTCTATGGAGTTTCCTTCTCTAGTGAATCAGAACCTTTATTTCTCACTCACAAAGTGTCACCGGTTTGTCAACCAGTGAACTTTGGTTTTCACATTGCGTCCCTCGCAACAGTAATATCTTTGATAGTCTACGAAACCAACACACTCCTGGACGGACAAACAAAGCAAGCCTGATCAATATCTTGCCGATCCCTGGGGCTGCTCATACGCTCTGGAACATTTCCCAGGCTATATACCTCTACCACTGGGGTGACCAAGAACACAACCAGGATACAGGTGCATGGTGGACACTCAATTCATTGAGAATCACTGCCGATAAACCAACCACCAATAAAGACTATAAGCTTATGCTTTCACACATGGAGCGGATTCATGAAGTCAATCTTTTATATTGTGCTCTGTAAGTTTGGATCCTTCACCACACATTGTTATCAGCCGAAACTGACCTTCTCACTTGTATTAGTGTGATACTTGGGAAAGATAAGGAAAATCTAGGCAAGGAACTGATGCAAGTATCCACCGCAGAGATCAATCAACTGGTGGAGGAAACTTATCACAAGTTCTGTACCGGGGAAGCACGACAGACAGATAGGGCATCTAAGTACCCAGCTTACTGGAACATGCTGCTGCGAATTCGTGACTTTGCTATAGTAGTGGAGGCTTCCAGAGCAATGAAGGCTGGAGACACTGGAAGGCTGATGTATATGTGGGAACGTTGGGCAATCATGTGCCAAGGCATACCAAAGCTGCCACATTTTTCCAAGCATCTCCCTAAACTAATCCTAATGTTGAAGGAAGTGTTGCCCAAATTGCTTTCAGAGTACCCTTCTTATCTCACCTCATGGAAGACCAAACCACTTTGTTGCCACAGACTGCTTCTTGGAGCTTCAAAACTATTGGCTGAAGTACTTTTTCAACCATTCCGGCATTGGATCAGATATTAACCGATTGAAAGATGTTTTTTCAATCAATGTCAATGTGGTAAGCTCATACTGAATATTTATGATACTGATCATTTATGAGCTGGCAGGTTATAAACTTCATTGAGTTAATTTCCAGATGCCTTATTCCACAGCTACGTTTTCTCATCCAACTTTTAAAGCTAGATGCAGGTTCAAATTATGTACAGCAGTCGCACCAGAACCGCCTGGATCTCATTTTAATAAACAACTTCCTCACGATGGCCAAAAGGGAACAGCTGAATGATATCCCCACGAGGGGATTCACTGTGGTTGCACTTGCTGATGTTTATAAGAGTGGGTTGGAATTAGTGCAGAAGGAAAGTTTGAAGAGCCCCAAAGGTCTCGAACGCTTCAGGCCATTCTCAGATGGAATACACCGATTACAAGATGCCGTAGCCAAGGCCAGCGGGAATATGCAAACTGACATAAGTGATGATCCAACCAATGGATTCCTGAGTGACCACACATCAGATTCCCAATCCAGCAACGAATAGGACCAGGCTGATGGACTAACCCAAGTGAGTGAATTCGATCCTACTTATTTTTTTGAGCTTCACGCTTACTCCGGTTTGCTTGAGCCTTTGCCTTGTTTGTAGCGATAGTCCAGCGGCGGTCGACTTTGGCTTGCGAATCTAAAATCAACTTCTGTTGATAAGCTTCTTCCCGGGTTACCGTCCGCGCATCCCTTTGGGCATCGTGGCCCGATATCGATTCTTCAGCAGCCTTTTTTTCCCTCAGCTTTCTCAGCAGCCATCTTACGCCTTTTGGCGGCTGCCATGTTCTTAGTATTAACCTTATGCTGAGCTAGATATTCTTCTCTGTCATTGCGTAAGCATTCTGACTCGGCTTCAATGAATCTGTTGTGTGCCTCGCAATCTTGAATATATCGTTGGTAGAACTCGCCAGCCACCCAGGTTGATATTGCTTCTCCTATAAAAGCAACCTGACCACCAAATAACTGCCCTCCTACAACCTTTCCTAGGATTTAGTGTTGATTTTTCCGATTTGTGCAATTGAATCAATGTGATCCACAACTGCCCGGGCTTGAACTAATCCAAAAAAGTCGGATGCAATGAATTCTGAGGAAGATCTAATAACAGACAAAAAGAACCGATCGAATTTGGCTAGCAAGTGTTTGATGAGGTCCGATGAAACCTTGGGGGTGTGTCTGCAAGATGGGTTTGATGATCTTGGTGTCTTCTTTTGGACTAGGGCAGTTAGTGAGTTATCTTTTGGGACAGCAGTCGGATCCCTCCAAAAGGTATCAAAATTGTCGATATTCAATTGCATTGCCTTGCTGATAATCTCATCGGCCTCAGCTGGCAGACAGTTAGAACAGTTGCAAGTTGGGAACTTCTCCAATCGTTCTCTGGCCAACTCCTCCTCGTATTTTGGGTCTTCAGCAAATATGGGTATGTATCCGTACCTTTGGCCTGAATAATTCTTATGAGCAAACAAGCTATTTCTCCATACATGCAGACTTGACTCAACTTGTTGTACATGGTTAGAGCCACTCGCAAACACAACACTGTCACGGCCAAAGCATCCATTCGAGTGTCCTCCTCACATAGATCACAGTCCACAAAATCTTGCGTCAGGTTCTTTCCCTTCAGACGTACTGGCTCCATGAACATAATTGCAAGTCCAGGTTTCCCTCCTCGTCCACATCGGCCAAGCATTTGTATGATAGCGGCTGGATCTCCACGCCCCATGTGGATTACACATTGGACACGCTTGAGGTTCTGCCCTAGCCCCAGCGCCATGGTAGTCAAAATCACCGGGAATTGACCATCATTGAACTCATCCATGTTCAATGTCTTATCGCTATCCTCGGTGATGGAGTGGAATCGGCGAATGAAGCCGTCCTCAGGGACGTATTCATGCAGCGGATTTTTCCTTGCCTCATTCACCACCTTCATCACCTTGAAGGTTCCATTCCGCGATCCAGAGTATATTAGAGTGGGGACTGTTTTTTTAGCGTTTGTGTGTGTATGTGGTGCAAATATTCACAGCAAATCATCAGCTGACTTGAGGGTACTGGTCATGGGGATCCGGATAAGCCTGATCTCTGGTCGTGTCAACTCTCCTTCAATTATTTTCACATCAGAAGGTTGTAGCTTGAGGTTCCTAAGGATTGAATCAACGGCAATTGGGCAGCAGGTGGCAGATAATAACAGGAGTGGTACATTATCGGTTGCCATTAATCGAGTAGCCAAACATCCATATGAGTTCCGGAAAACAGATCGGTCTGTGTGCCGATCAAAAGAATTGTGGGATTTGCTTGCCCGTGACACCACCAGACCCCATAAGTAGATCATGTGGGCCTCATCAGCCACCATCAGTGCAAGTTTCTTCTGAAATTCATGACTGAAGAAGAGCTCGGTGAATAAACTACTGTTCAAGAATACCTCGGGGCTCTGCCGTCGCCGGTCAAGGGGAAATTACATCTATTCAGACCACCTCAAAACATCAATAGCTAAGATCGGGCCGACTTATTAAGTAGACAAAGCTGTAAGTGCCTCTCTGGATCTCCCGGACCACCTTATAGCTCAATGTCATTTTATTCAAGTTAATAGCTGTTATATTCACCAGGCGCTTTTCCCTGACCTGTAGCTGGCAAAAGGAAGGGTTAAAACGAACCATACCTGATCGTCGCCCAAAGAATCCAATGGATTCAGAACTAAGACTACTACATTAGTCTTGAAGAGATTAAAGAACATCTCTGAGATCCTCGTTTTCCCAAAACCTGTCCCAGCCCGGACAAATACATTCTTTCCTTGGACCAGCGCCTTCACCGTATCAACCTGTAAAGTCTTTGGAGTGTCATGGTAGAAGTGGGCAGCGTGTGATTCGATGTACTGACTGTGTAAACTATCTTCCATTTCTACAAGATTCGATGTACTGACTGTGTAAACTATCTTCCATTTCTACAAGCGACGTGGGTAGCTTTCCAGGATGTTTCTTTGAGGCTACAAGAACATTCATATTGCAAGATGGCCGCTCCGGGGGAAATTGAAGGAACTGGTTTGGCGGTTCTGTTGTTGGTCTAGTTATGGGATTAGCTGGCAGGCCTAAAGTCTTATGGGTTTGACCCGAAGTCCTATGGGTTTGTTTGGACTTGATCATTTCACTGATCATGTATTGTCTGTACTGCTTGCAAGGACAGCGCCAGAGAAACTGTTCAGGCAAATAAGACATACTTTATCTTCTTTCTCAATAACAAAGACAATACTTTTTAAAACTGTTGCAGAGTGATGGATCAATTCTGAGGAGATCAAAAATAAAAGAGGGGAATCAAGCGCACATTCTGTTCTGCAATGATGTAGGACTAACATCAATGATGAAGGAGCTACAGAGAGATCAAGGAAAAAAGCCCCAAATTCCTAATCCTCTCAGGCCGGATGTGCGACTTCGGGCATAATTCTCTCCTTCGGAGGGTCCCTGTGGGACGGTGTCCCCCCTCCAAAGACCGAGGGACTTCATTAAGTTAGATGTTCGGTGCGCTTTCCTCAATGGCAAACCACAAAAAGACCTATTTATCTATCCCCCACAAGGACTGGTCGATATCCCTCAAAATCAAGTGCTAAAGCTTAACAAATCTCACTACGGGCTCAAACAAAGCTCTGGATGCTGGCATGAAGCTCTCACATCTGCTCTTCAGAAAATTGGCCTCGAGAAAACTAAAACAGACCCCTGCCTGTACATCAGTAAACATGCAACCCAACCGTTCTTTCTCTTCGCACACGTTGACAATCTCATCTTTGGAGGGTCATGGGTTCCAAAATTCAAATCAGAAATTAACCAACATTTTGAAATGGAGGATTTGTTGAAGCTCATCCCTGATTGAGCTCTGTTTTTCCTCTAGTCTCCTTCCTCTCAAATCTACTCCGCAGCATCCGCGGATCACCCGGCTGTCTGATCCCCGAGTCTCCGCTGACATTCCATTTCTTCGAGTCTCCGCTGCCATTTGCCTAACTCCGACTTTCCTTTTCTTAAATCCGACATTCCCTTTTTTCCTTCCTTCTTCTCTCCATTAATATAAATACAACGTCTCTCTTTCCTCTCAACAACTCCAGGGAACCTCAGTAGCTCAAATCACTTCACTCCAATCAGTCTTGAATATCTTTCTTCATCTCAATCAAAGTCCGTCCTGATCGTGTTCTCTCAAATCGACAAATCCTCTCTCGTCGAACATAGATTCTCCTCAAATCTCTCAAACATCAACTCCTGAAATCCAGACTTCCTTTGGTTGTATGTCTTTCTTTATATTTCTTTTCTTTCATAAAAACTCTTTGTATTGATTCTTTTTCTTCAGTTTTGTTCCCATTTCTTTCCTGCTCCTCTTTATTTGTCATCTGTTAAAAGTTGTTTGTTCGTCTTTAAGGTACTTCTCATTTCTTTTTATATTCTTTCTTTTTGTATTTTTGCTTTGTCCTTTTCTGATTTTTAATTCAATTCTTTAAGTTCCAAAATATTTCACAGGATTTGGGGATCATAAAATACACGCTTGGTATTCAAATCACTCAACTACCGGATTGAATCAGACTAATTCAGGATAAGTATATTAACAACATTTTATCCGAGTTCAATATTTTGAATCATCGGTCAACCCCAGCTCCCCTTCCTTCAAACTGGAACTCTGAGAAAGACAAACCATGTTGATATGAACAGAGGTCTGGAGCATGTAGCACGGAGGGAGATCGTGGAAGGATTAATATTGATTACTATAAGAGAAAGAAAACTATACCTGGAGCATGTAGCATGGAGGTCAGCGGAGGGAGATTGTGGAAGGATGAAGACAGTTTCCATCCACGATCTGAGCTCCAGGTAATGTGAGAAGAAATGTCACATGCATGACATAAAAGATAAAAAGAAATAGAATAGCACAACAAGAGAAAATGATAACACAGCATCTTCACACTTGAAAGACAGATCTGAGGGAGAGCAAACATCGAGATGAATTCCAGGTGCAAAGCGCTTCTGAATGTCTTCTATGTAATGCCCTTGGTTTAGATATACAAGTCGGTTGATCTTCTCCCGCGTAATTTTCAACGACAGAAAGTGAGTCAGATTGTCGTCCGCTCCTATCGTGAAGCGTTTCCCAAGAGACTTGATTGTCAAGGATACCCAGAAATCTTTGCCAATCACTGAAAGGTCATCAACGTGGATTGAAATAGCCCCAACAAGCTTGTTGTTGTTGACCTTGAAATAGAGTGTAGGAAAGACCCAAATCGAGTAGAGCTTTATGGAGCTCAAGATTCCATTGTCGTGGGGCTTGTTTCAGTCCGTACAGCAAATGTTTGACACTGCACACATAGTCTGAATGGTGTTGATCTTCGAACCCAGGCGGTTGCTCCATGAAAATTGTCTTGTCCAAATGACCATTAAGAAATGTGGTCTTGAAGTCAACTTGACGACCATCCCAGCCCTTTATTGCCATCAAACTATACAGAAAGCGCAGAGTTGGTGAGAAGATTTCATCGTAATCCAATCCGTGGATTTGAGAATAACCCATCACAACAAGTCGTGCTTTGAGCTTTTGAACCGAGTGGTCAGGATTCCTCTTGACTTTGAAAGCCCATTTGGATTTGATAATCCGACGGTTTTCTGGTCTGGGAACCAAATCCCATGTCTCCATCCCTGTCAACAAGGCAAATTCATTGTCCGCTGCCTTCAGCCAGCGGTCTTTGTCCTCAGAACAAAGCAGTTGGTTCCAGGTCTTTGGAGTCTCGATAGCATCAAGATCTTTCGCGACATCAGCAGAGTTCGCCCAGTTACCAAGACAATCTGGAACTCTTTTCGACCGTGGCAATCTAGGAGTTGAAAGCAACAAAGACAGCCGGGACCTTGGGAGCCTTGGGGTGCCAAGAGGATTATGAAGTGCAGGCGCAGTGCCTAGCACTTTGTCACTGGAACGGTCCATGGTTGACTGATCAGAACAAGAGTTTGGAGATGGTTCCAAGACAGGGAAGGCATATGGCCACTGCAAATTGGATTCGGCAGATCAACGTAAGTTAGTTGTGCCGGATCTGTTGAGATTTTGATAAGTAAATCTTGAATGACTAAACACAACATCTCTAGATTTAATAACCCTCTTACTACTCAAGTCCCAAAGACGAAATCCCATACCTTCCGTAAGGTATGAGAGAAAGATTGATTGCCAAGATTTAGGGTCAAGTTTCTGGCGATTTGCCTCCAGCAACTTAAACCACTCAAGACAGCCAAATGGATGCAGCCTGTCAATTTTGATGGGGTTAGTGTCCAGAATAGTAGATGGAGGTTTAAAACCTGCAGGAGTATTTATCGGTATTAAATTAAAGGAGTACATTACGTGCCAAAGAGCATCAGCCCAAAAAGTTTTTGGTAAAGAAGCACTAATCAGAGCGCATCTCAAAAGATTGTTTATTGTGTGATTCATCCTTTTGGCTACCCCATTTGACTCAGGAGAATGTGGTGGACCAACGCTGTAATTAATTCCGGAGGTTGAAAGATAAGAAACAAATTCATTGGAGACGTATTCTCCTCCATTGTCTGATCTCAAGGCACAAATTTTGTAATTGCCAGACTTCTCAAAGACAGCACAAAAGAATTTGAAACATTGAAATGCATTTGATTTCGCTTTCATTGGATACACCAACACTGATTTTGAGTAATCATCAACAAATGTTACAAAATATTGATAGCCTTCTCGCGAGACTTGTTCAAATGAACAGACATCCGAATGGATCAATTGTCCCGGCTTAGAAGATCGATAAGGAGACCGAGCCTTGAAGTTGGTTCAGTGCATTTTTGATTGAATGCAGATTGGGCATTGCTGAACCTCAATCTCATTCATTGACATTGGTTTGATTCCATGGATTTGGAGAAATGACTTAAGAGTTTGGACGCCTATGTGACAAAGAAGTTGATGATATCCAAGGAGAGTCAAGTCAAAACCATGTTCCACTGAAGAAACAGATTGTAGTAAAGGAACAATTCTGGGATATCTTACATCTTTCACCAAAGGAAGATAAAAGAGATTCCCTTTTTGGTAGCCTGCCCCCACTTCCATACCGTGAATCGCAAGTGTGTCAGAGGTAAAGATGCGGCCGGAAGACTTGTTGAAGCAAACAGTCAATCCTTCGTCGCACAAACCAGTGATTGAGAGCAATGGCACATGGAGATTTGGTAGAACCAAAGTCTTCACAGACTTAGATCCACCGAGAGGAATCGGAAAGCGCCCGGAGTGAGTTGAGTTGACAACAGTGTCATCCGCCAATCAAACTGGAGTATTATCGCTAGTTGGATTGTCAATGGAAGACAAGAAGGGAGTCATAGAAACTGAGCATCCAGAATCGAGGTTGAAATCTGCAGAGTTCATGCTCGTAATTTGAGATAACAACGGGCTAGTCACTGCTGCTCAAGAAATCTCGTAAGTTTCATTTGAATTGGAATGACCTTTGCCTGAGGAAAAATCGTCGAGCTCAACAACGTTCGCAAGCCCAGCTCTAGCAGAACCAGAGCCTCTCTTTGCTGGAGATTTCAATTGTTTGCTGGAGGAAAACTCACGGGACCGTTGGGATTTGTGATCTTTCAAGATTTGAGCTGCATTGTTGCAGTTAGTGAGCTGATGTCCTGTCCTGTTGCAGAAAGTGCAGTAGGATTTGGATTTGTTTGACATAGAGGCTGAATGAGGCACTTCTATCCTCGCGACAACAACCGGATTGGCTTCATCCCTGCGTGATTTTTGTCGAAGAGATTCCGCCTTCAGAGCGGCCACTACCCAAGAAGTGGAAACTTGCTCCTCGTTCATCATGGCCAAAATGCAGCTGAGCCAGTCCATCGGAAGTGAAATCAGGATCACAGTTGAATGCACATCGTCCGCAGTGAGTGGGTTTTTGGCAGAGATCGAAGAGTTGAGCTTCTCCGCATAAGTGCTCATCTTTTCAAGATGTGCTTCAACATCATTGCCGGCCATTCACACTTGAATGAGCTTTCGTAGCCAATACATACGTCCCCCAGAGGAGGAATTCTGATGAGCTGCACTGAGAGCAGTGTCATCTTCGAAGTCGCGAATGTAGCGATAGTTCGAGGAATGTAGCGCACGTGTGATGACAGAACAAACGGCTGTATTGTCTTGAACCCAAGCCTCTGGGCGTGGAAGTCGTTTGATCGGAGTCAAAACATAATAAACTTTTGTTGCCCGTAAATGAATTCCAATGACAAATTTCCAGTTGAGGTAATTCGAATTCGGTCCAGGACCTTTGAGTTGTTCAATTCCCAAAAACTTAAGAGCTGCTTGATTCGATGAATCGGTTTGATTATTGGAAGTGTTGACCAAAGTGTTGGTCATGATGAAGAGTGATCCTTAGATGTGATTGGAGACCATCTTGTATAAACCTTTTGTTTTACGTGCCAGGTGATTGCTTTAGATGAGCGTAGCTAGAATGACATGGGTCTCATAACCTGTTGATATGAACAGAGGTCTGGAGCATGTAGCACAGAGCTGTCAGCGGAGGGAGATCGTGGAAGGATTAATATTGATTACTATAAGAGAAAGAAAACTATACCTGGAGCATGTAGCACGGAGGTCAGCGGAGGGAGATTGTAGAAGGATGAAGACAGTTTCCATCCACGATCTGTGCTCCAGGTAATGTGAGAAGAAATGACACACATACATGACATGTAAGAAAGAAGAAAGAAAATGAAATAGACAGCAGAAATAAGAAATGAGAATCATTACTCTAACAAACCATCGGCAATTCCTGATAATCCACCTTTCAGTTATCAGCAGGTGTCGGGCTCCTTCAGTGGCTAGTACAATGTGCTAGGCCCGATCTAGCATTTGCCGAACTTAACTAAGTCCCTCCTTGCCTGAGGGACTTACACCGTATCAGGAATTCTCGCATGAGAGAATTCTGAGTTTTGGTGGTGTCCAAACTTGAGCCGCCAAAACTCAACCTAGACTCAGCTTCAGTATTCAAAATTTTAATGCGTGTTAGGCCCACATCCTGACTTCCTTCTGATAGAACTTCAGACAATATACTCCTCTCCTTCATCCAAAATTTTTTTTTCCAAACTTGATACATTTTTGAAATTCGACCGGATCACTAAATAACCACCCGTGCGCAATCATTCGGAATTTTATAATTTGGTACAACGCAGCCCGAAAACGGCTGTGCACGGTCCTTGGGATAAAAACAAAATGAAATGCAGTTGTATGATGGCATATGTTGGTCTTATTGAAAAACATTGAAAGAATCACAAATTTATTTTTTCAAAAAAATTGGGAAAGATACAAATTATTTGAGAAATATGCAAAATAGAAGTCTTAGAGTGTCCTTCACGGAAAATCGGTCCGGTGAGGAGGGGTTGGAATGGGGAGGAGTGGCAGGGAATAATACAGGAGGGAACATAAAATATCCGGATCTCTCATGCGAGAATTTCTGATATGGCGTAAGTCCCTCCGGCAAAGCCCCAGGCAAGGAGGGACTTAGTTAAGTTCGAGCATTTGCGACAAGCTGCCTAGCTCAGTTCATGGAGAGGCCTGGGAAAATTCACTACCAGGCTGCGATACCTCAGTCACACCAAATCCTATTCGCTGGAGCTAGGCAACAATACAGAAGCCCAGGGGGGACACCCATCAAGCCACGCACTAGGATTTTGTTTTGGGGCCGGCTAAATGCACGCCCCATATTTGCTAAAAGGACGCCTCGGGTGAGGCGTCCTTACCAATGCACGCCACATACGGGGCGTCCATTGGGCATGGAGGCCCTAAATGGGGTGTACCGGCCTTCCACGTCCCCGATGGGACGTGCAAGGCTGGGCACGCCCCATGAGTGGGGCGTGCATGACCATGCACGCCCCGGAGGACGTTTTCCTCCTAGATCGAAGGGCGTGCCCAAGTTGGCACGCCACAGGTCGTCCACGTCCGCCTTGGAGGACGTGGACGGGGGTAGCAGCCCAAGCCGAGGGCGTGCGGGATGATGCAGGCCCCTCATCCCTCCAAGACCAGTCGGTCTTGGAGGAAAGGGACGAGAGAATGTATTTCTCCTTCCTTCCTTCCAGGACCGATCAGTCTTGGAGGGAAAGGAGGAGAGAGTGTACTCTCTCCTTCCTTCCTTCCAAGACCGATCGGTCCTGGAAGGAAGGAAGGAGAAATACATTCTCTCGTCCCTTCCCTCCAAGACCGAAGGCGGACTTGAACGCCTCGGCTTGGACTAGCCGAGGCGTCCTCGGGGGATGCACACCTCAAATCAAGGCGTGCATCCACCAAGCAGGACCCAGTGGCCGGTCACTGAGCCCCTCAGGTCCTGTCTGGGGCGTGCACGCCTTGGTCGAAGGCGTGCATCCATGAGGACGCCATAATCCGAGCTTAACTAGCCTCTCTGAAAGAGAGGCTTACCTCGGAACTCGACCGCGCCGCGCAAGGGAATTCAAATTTTGCCGGACAAAATGTGTTTTTTTATCTTCAAGCCTCTTTTCAAACAACACCACGAATTTTCAAAAACAATGTTGGCAGCCAATTTGTAGCCTTGAATCTTGAGTTTAATGTACTTTTTTTTTTATTACCCCTCCGTTTGCTTGAGTCCTTCCCTATCTTGTAATGGATGAGCCTGATGTTGGCAATGTAAACATATCTGATCCCTCGGAGCCACGGACCATCGGATACGTGAAAATGCATAGTAGTTCAATTTTTTTTCTATTGCTGTCAGTTTCGAATGACAAGTCTGAGGACACGATTACAATTTAGTTGGGTTGGTTTATGAGAGGCAGTAAGATTTATGGAGGGTAATAAGATTTTTGGAGACTTAAAAGTTCTACTCGGCTTAAGACCATCTGAGATAATAAACTTGCACACTGAGATAATAACATTAACATATTTGCAAACTAACAACCAGATCAACGGGTTGGGATATCCGGCTAGAAACAGCTCGGATTGTATACAGATTACTTCTCATCACACTTCTAAAACAGCAACAAAAACAACAATGGGCGCCAAGAAGGCATGCTTCATCAGGAGTAGCATCAACATCGACCGTACGCTGAGATCCTTCGTCCGTACAGACCATCGCGCCAACGATTTTTTGATCGAAAACACTGATGTCTGTCCTCTGACTTTGGTGTATGACTAAAATTTACAGAATATTTTACAGTTGAGAAGTACGTCTAAAGATTGAAATCTCAATAGCGATGAACTGACGCCAATCCCCCCCAAAAAAAGTATAGTACGGCCAGGAGAGACGATACCCAGCCAAGGATTCACGAAGAGGATCGGAGGAAAAGGCGCGAATGCAGCGGTTGCGATAACGAGGGCCGGAGAACAGGTGTATTTTTCAGGCCTGATAGACACGCAATCGGGATGGCTGAAAGAGACCATGCGAGGATTCGGGGTGGATGTTGGTGGATTGGAAGTCTGCGATGAGAGATCACAAGTTCAGTGGTCCATCGAGCCATCATACCAGTTTGCTTCTTTCTTCTTCCACCGATAAATCCATTGACGTTGCATCTTGGCCGATTTTTGTTGTTAGCTTTCAACGGGTCGAGCAATCATTCAACTGTCTCAACGAACCGCCGACAACGCAATAATCCTCGTGCCCGGGACCAACCATGCCCGGCCAGAATACTGGCCAGCCCTCGACAGTGTCCTCGAGGCGCACAAATACAGTCATGTCTTACTCCAGAACGAGATCCCGATTGGGCAGACAATAGGCACCGCCAAACGAGCGCATTCCCTAGGTATAATAACCGTCTTCAATCCGTCGCCCTTGCCGAGCCTCAGGGAAGTTTCAGAGGATATAGAATGGGGCTCGGTTGACTGGTTGATAGTGAATGAGGAAGAAGCACGCCGCTCACGGGATCTGGCCGGATCGTCGAAGAGCCGCTGCAAAGACCGCCTTGAATGTGAGCAAAATCGTCCACCTGATCTCGAGAACGAGCTGGCTGTTTTACGAGACTTGATCAGCTTGTCAATGGCCCGGTTTGCGATCGTGATCACGCTGGGATCTCGTGGTTCTTTGCTCGCTTTTCGTCACTGTCCTTCCGCCGCCAACTGGGTTGGTTTTTATACCCCTCCGAGTTCCGGAATGCGCCCGGTGATTAACACCACTGGCGCTGGCGACTGCTTTACAGTTAAGCTCGACATTCAACACTGCTATCGCTTCACTAAAACCTTTCTTGATTAAATTTGCATATATAGCTAACAACAAACAATTCCTCCCTTTTTTTTTAAAAAAAAACAGGGGTTTCTGGTCGCCGAATTGATGAGGTTGAGCCCAGAATTACCGCCCGACGAACTCCTCCCGCAATTAAAACGATCCATGCAAGTAGCCAGTCAAGCTGCCCGTTTATGTGTAGAAAACCATGGAACCATTGACAGCTATCCTTCTCTTGAAGAAGTCCAAAACCATCATCGCCTTTCAGCCAACTAACAAATTTACTTTTGCTCATCATGATTCGATTGAAAAATAGTACATTGAGACAAGTATTGCCTTTCGAGTCTGATGTGCCTTTCTTTTGTGGGAAAATCATTACGAGCAGAGAAACATTCGAGGAAGTCCCACCAATGTTCTCACCAGGGCTTGGCAGGATTTCTTATCAACTTCTCAAAACAAGCTAGAGCACGGCGTCATCTTTGGTCACAGCACGTATTTCTAGTTGAAATGGACATATATACCCTTTTGAAGGATTTTTAAGGTGCCCACACTTATGAATAGGGGTGTGGATGCCCAGCAGACCATTATTTTTTGGGTGTGGGCACGGTCTTGTCCTAGTGGTCATGACAATAGTGATACCTGGCTGAGAGCTCAACAAAGACCAGGTGGCAATGGCAGCAAGACTAGACTCATTCCGGCCAAGTATATCCGAGTTTCTTATGACAAGAGGGTCACCCAACATCCTCCTAAGTCTCGGAAACTGGCAAGTACAGAAAAATACCTTCCTTCTCGATGATGTTTTCTATCCAGATAACTCGCACATATTCTGCGAACGTTAGGGGTACACCGTCTTGTTTTATCCCAACCATCGAAAGAGAGAGAGAAGGGTTGGATCTTGTGTAACAAGAAACAGATGTGATTTTACAACGAACCTGAGAGAGTAGCTCAAGGTTGTCGAGGGGGAAGGGGAGGAAAGACTTCCCAGGCGGAGACTTGGCCGGCAGAGCCAGAAGCTACAAGCAAGGCCAAGCCGAGCAAGGAATCCAAGCGATTGGGAAGAGGGGGGAGATGAGCCGTGATGGTGGTAGTGATCGCAGAGGAAAGAGGGGGCGGGAAGGGAGCGAAGGCGAGGACGCCGCTGCGTTGGTCAGGCTCAGTTGGAATCTTGAGGACGCCGAGCGGGCGGAGCCTGAACCGTGGCGCCCGGTCGATAGTCGACGGTCTTGGTCGCCCGTCATCCGGACCCGCCGGAGCCTCATGCTCGAGCTCGATAGGCGTCGAATCAAACAACCATAACTTCCCGCCATAGTTGTACATCCCGAGTAGCTTCCCATCCGAACGCACTTGGACATCGAACCTGCCGCACTGATTGGTTTCGAAGATCATCGACTCCATCGTGGTCCGATACTGACCATCCCGTGATGAGTGACTCGAAGATGATTCCTGAAAGGGAGTGCGTCAGTTGCGCTTGGAGAAGACCGTCTGTAGTAGCGGATAACGTACTGCAGGTGAAGTGCCTTGAGAGCCAAGAAGGGTGGAAGAAACGTGGTATCTGACGATGTTCCGGTCCGCGCCAACACTCCACCCGATACCGGCCAGCTGATCGAGCGGGTCACTTGAGAGGGTGAGTGAGAGGATCGGCTCGGTATGACCCTTGAACCACCCCACACTTTTCCAATCCGCCGCTTCCATGCATCTCTCATCTTGACCATCAGCAGCACTACCACTCGGCTGGGAAGTCAGTCGCTCGTTCTTTAGTAGACGGACTTGGCCACTTTCGTAGCCGATCATCAACAGGATTAATCCAGGAGTCCCCGGTGGCGAAAACAGCTGGACAGCTACAACTGAGCCTAGAAAAATTGGCCATTTTTTTTTAGAAAACTTGAGCCCACTTTTTTATTTGATTGATTAATTTTGAAAATGGAGTCTGTTTACCTGTTTGATCTTTGTCAGTTCCATTCTGCCTGTCACGCCCAAGTCCTTTGAAGATCCTAACAATCTTAGGAGGCTCAACTATCTGAACTGCGAAAACATCTACCTGGATGTGTTTTTTTTTTGAGAATACGAAAACCAAATGAAGAGATCAATCTATGGTGTATACGGGCGCGGAAGACGGTTTGACGAACCAATTCTTCGGTGATTAGACTGGGAACCGCAACGATAGAATGTAATTTATTGGAATTGACAAGGTTGGATCGAGTAGGCAAGACGAGAGAGCTAGCCTTGCAGAAGTTGATTGCATTGATCGGAGCTTGGGCAACGATTTTGATGTTAGTCGAGGGGGCGTTGACCGTTGGTTTGAGATTGGCTCTCGTGATGGTTGAGATCGTGCAGGTGTTGGTGTAGTTGATAATTTGATTGAGGTTCAATCGATGATCCCTTCCCTGACTATTTAGTTCGACTATCAGTGAAATGTCAACCAACCGACAAGCAGCTCAAGAAAATTCTGGGAGATTGATTTTTTATTTATTTTTACTGACGAGATGATGAAGAGCGACGATTGATCGGATTGTTCAAGATGAGTCAGAGGGCTTGCCCAGAGACACCCACCGATCTTATGAGTGTTTGGGTGTGGCTGCCATAGGGAGTGGATACGTTTGGAGTCCAAGTTCCAGATCGAGATCCATCCGTGGTTGTCGGTTGTGAGTAAGGCGAGATGGTGTTGTTGTTTTCGATGGATGAACTGGAGATGGATGACTGCTCGAGATGGTTGTTGGTTGTGGTTGTTGGTGAGTTCGTGGTGGGTTGGTCTGAAGAGGAAGACTGGCTGAGGGGCTGCGCGAGTGGCCATAGCAAGAAGCCAAGCCAAGCCAAGAAGTAGGGGATGTCTTTCTCTCAAGTTGTACTGCTCAATCCAGCTGGGCCATCAAACAAAAAACTCATCACAACCAACTCAACTCACATCAAATCAGTTGTAGAAACCAACCAGTCAATGCCAACTACAGAAATGGATCCCCTGATATCTCATTTGATTCTATCGTAGCTGGGCTGGGTGGTGGTGAGGGGTGGGGTGGGGTGGCTCAGCATTGGTCCAGGGAAGCAATTGGTTGGGCATTCAGGAAAAGGTAGCTGGGCAGGCTTGGTTTGTTTGTTTGGTATGATGTGAAGAGAAGGGCAGCATTAATGGTTGAGGGTGGCTTGTGGATGGTGAGGCTGAGAATGATTCAACAGTCTTGGTTGACATATGTACCAAGGGCAGGAAAGCAGTGGCTGTTGTTTGCAGGGGAACAGGGATGAGTAAAGTTAAATAAATTCAAAAATAAAAGAGATTATTTAATAATCAAAAAAAGTAAAAATCAAACATTGAAAAAAGAACTGCCTCAAGAGTTAGTCTGTTATCTTGCGTTCTTACTTTGATTTCACAGAGGTTAATGATACAATTGTGGTATTCAAAGTTGCATAAAATAAAAATATACATAAATTCTTAAACAACAATTTGGCTGGGATCTGTCAAATAAGGTTTTGTGTATGTTGACAGGTCCCTGCCAAATCTTGCTTTTTATGCTGTTAAGAATTTATGTTTATGCAACTTCGAATACCACAAATGTGTAGCTGACTAATGTTATTATTATACATGATTGGACTGTTTGTTTACATGCAAGTATGTACAGGATTAGTTTTTTGCTCACTCATAGCTTTATGAGGTATTTAGTACATACTGATGAGTCAATAACAATTCTCTTCAGTAGGGTTTGGTTCTTGATTAAACTTCAAACTATGGATTTTGTTAGATTTTCTGTTGACCTCTTTGTTTGAGTGAAGATTGTTACTTAAAGTGACATATCTTCTGGTTGTTGATATGTTTTGCTGTGTGGGACTACATTCAATTGGCCATACATGTCTTGAGTTGTTAACTTGTCTGCAGACAAATTGAATTTAACTTAAGCACGGCAAAAAAATCTGCTTCAACTGCCAGCAGTTGACATGTGGTAGCTTTGATTTTACTCAAACTTTAATCAAACCTTACTTTGGTGCAGTCACTGTGCATGATGCACAGACAATATCCGGAGCAATTTTTGTAATGTAACTTCCCAGTGTTATCGTTATCCCGTTAAAAGCACTTTAAACACCTGTGAATATTGTAACGAAGCCAAATTCTGCTTTGTTACGGAAAAAACCAATGCAGATAGTGCGTTATCCACGTTTTTCAACGTATTTGTGGGCCAAAAAGGCCTCACACCACTTGTTGTCCACAAAATCATGAGGCAGATAACATAACGGTTTGAAAAAAAAGGAAAAAATAAAAATAAAAAACATAACAGCCTGGCTGGTGCTGTTATTGTAACAATAACGGCACCAAATTTGTTACATTAAAGTTATGTTAGTGTTATCCGCAACATAACTTCCCACCGTTGTGTGCATGATGCACAGTCACTGTGCATCTCAATTAAAGTTTGAATAAGAGTTGAGCAAAATCAGAGTAAGCTGCATGTCAACTGCTGGCAGTTGAAGCAGATTTTTTTTGCAGTGAATGTTGCAACACCAGAGCATGTCTTGGCAGGATTTGGTTAGGGCAACATATTCCCCTTTGGCCAATGATAAAGCAACAGTATTTTGTTTTTGGCTCCGCCAGCCTACTGTTCCAAAGAGGTAGACAAGTGAAGCCAAATAGGAGTTCCAGGATTTTGACCCGTTCCAGTCGGAGTCACACAGTCCAATCAACTCATCTGGTTGTTGGTTGAGGTCATTTTGTCCTAGGATGAGTGATTGGTCCCTGGTTGAGCTGATGTATCAGAGCACATGTCGGGCAGCTGTGTACTGTGATTCCATTGGGTTTTTGAGGAACTGAGATAAGAAACTCAGGCTGAATGCTAGGTCGTGTCGAGTACATTATACAAGCCACTGGATAAGGCCTACAACTCTTCGATAGTTAAATGATGGAGTGGAGGGGCAGGTTTTGATAGTCTTCCAGTTAGAAGGGAGGGGAATTAGAGTTGACAGATTGTTGGAGACTTGGAATTTGGCTAGTATGTGTCCGATGTACTTGTTTTTTACCTGTGAGATGTCACCCTTGGTTCAAGTTATTCGGATCCCCAACGCGTACTGGGCAATTCCCAGGTCCTCCATGTCTGATATGTTGGATATTTTCTTTTTGAATTCTTCAGGCCAGGTACCTCCAAAGAGGAGGCCGTCTACATGGACAAATAATAATAAAGGATTCTTGAGGTCTACCAAGTGGTACAGGCAGGGGTCAAAGTGGGTTGGAGTCAGGCCAATTTGTTTGAGTGCCTTGGTTGTTGAGCTTCAGGATTTTATATGAGTTGCAGGTGCCTTGAGGGGAGTATATGTAAAGGTCTTCCTTGGGTTTTACATTGAGGAAAGCACACCTGACCTTCATCTGGTGGCCCTTCCATTGGTTTATTGTGCATAACGTGAGCATGATCCGAAGTGATGTAAGGCGTCTTGGTAGTCTATTCCCTCTCACTGGTTAAAGCCTCTTATAAACGCACAGCTGTGCCTTATATTTTGTAAGGTTACCGTCTTGATCGGTCTTCCTTTTGAAGACCCAGATGGTGGTCAGCGGGCGGATTCCTTTGGGTCGGTGAGGAAGGGGGGACCAGACTTCATGCTTAGCCATGTTGCCAAGTTCAGTGGCGATGGCGCTTTCCCCCTGGGCTTGATTGGTCCTGTTAATGGCACTGGAATAGGTTTTGGGATTGTTGTCCTAGGAAGACACCACGTTTGCCAAGTGTCTAGATTGCCTAGGGTCATCTATGATGTTTGAGGTATCTATGTCACTCAAGATGTTTCTAGAAGGGATTTGGTTGGAAGGTACCCAATCAAAGTGTCTTCCGGGAGGTGGAGTTTTGTCAGGTTCCCCAGTGAGGAGATTTTTGATTTCTTTGGTGGAGTCTGATGGATCGGGAGAACCTAGGGATTCAGCCGGGGTTTTGTTCCTTTCTTGGTTGACTTCTCTTTTGGGGAAGGAGTTGGATTGATTACCAGAGTTGCCCGGAACAGATTGGATGGGGAGGGAAGTAGACACCAGTTCAGTGTGAAAAAGGGAGTCGAAATCTTTTTCATCAGAATCTGAGGAAGTTGAGTTTTTAGATGGGAAGACATGAGGATTGAATTTGACGTGGTGAGTGATCACTACATTACCTGTCTCCAGTAACACCTGGTATGACCTGTGCCCCTCTTGGTATCCAAGGAAGACCACCTCTGCTCCTTTGCTCCCGAATTTTCCCTGTGACCTGTTGAACAAGTAGAACACTTGAAAGCGGAAAGGTTGAAGATGAGCAAGACTGGGTGGTTGTTCAAACCACTTTTGATCCTTTTGAACAGGTCCCTAAGAGTTTGCTAGACATCGCTTTTGTACGACAAGAATTTTACCCACACATAGTGGGAGAAACCATTGACCACCCGCAAAAAGTATTTGTATCTGGAGATTGATGGAGTCGAGAAAGGGCTGCATAGATTGACATGGATGAAATCAAGCTTTCTACTTGCAGGCAGGAAACTTCCAAGGAAAGGCTACTTGTGTCTCTTTGACATGTCGCAAGTAGAACAGGTAAATTAGGGTGTTCGGGGGAGTTCTGGAAACATGCAGTGGTAGTATTTGAGTGAGGGATGGCCAGCGGCCTGATGTTTGATGTTTAGAATGGCCAGGTCAGATTTCAGATCAATTTTGGACACTTTGTGAAGGTCAGTATTGATCACAAAGTTGCCTCTGACTAAGCTTCCAGTCCAGGAAATGGAGTCAGATTGATTGCATAGTTTGAATTTGCCAGTTCTGTTTGATCTGAGCACGTAGCCATTTTGGATGAAGGAACTCAGACTAATTAGATTGGAGGTCAGGGAGGGGACAAATAGTGAGTTGCTCAGAGTTAAGTGTGTGGGGGGTAATTTGATATGAGCAACACCAGATCCGTGGGCGGTGATTAGAGAGCCATCCGCTAGAAATTGTTTCTCATAGAACTTTGACAGGATAGGGAAGAAGCCGGGATTGTTAAGCATGGAGGTTGTATCTCCGGAATCCAGGAAGAATTCCGAGTGGTTTCTGGATAGTGAGGCTTGAAGGGCTTGAGTTGGTTTATCTGGTTTGGGATTGAGATAGGAGCATTCCGCTTTTGGGTGTTTGGTCTCAGGGTTGTGCCATCCTGTGGAGCACTTTGGGCCGTTGTAGGGGGTTTTGAAATTCTTCCTGTACACTGCGAGAGCTTTTGAATTCTCCTGGGATTCATCATTTCTCTGTATGTAGTTTCTGACATCCTCAACTAGAATCTTTAGAGAGAGCAGCTTTTTATTGATTTGACATTTATTTAAGAGGAGTTCCCCTATATCTTTGAATTCTGGGGGTAAATTGAAATGCACCCACATGGCAATGACAGAATCTAGTAATTTGGAGGGGGTGACCTTGTTGTTGTCAATGATAGAGCAAAGAAGGCGGCAATTTTCTGAAATCAAATTAAGGGTAAATTCTAGATTGTGAGAAGAATCAAATTGAGGGTAGATCTGCTAGATCATGAGAAGAGATGATAGTAGAGAAGATTCTGTTCAAGTAGTTTGCTTGATTCTGGACCATTTGAGGTTGATAGTAGTCATCTAGAAGTCTCCAGAATACACATGGGTCATTGTTGGATTTGTAAGTGAATCTGGCAGAAATGTTAGAGTCACAGTTCAAGATTAGAATGACCAACACATCCTCATGGTGTGGTATAATTTCCTGTGTTTCTTAACAGGGAAAATTCAAAATTTTATTATATCTTTTTACACACTCACAATGAGGTCAAAATAACATCAGAGATTCTAAGGCTGAAATGACCTGTTGGAATTCCACTCATTCCCAAAAACCAACGTTCCTTATTTTTCTCATCATTAGTACCTTGAACTCAATATCATTGTAGTAGAAATCAGTAGCAGCAAGACTTATTAGATACATGCTAGTGACCTCGTTTCCATGCTAAGTTATGGGTCAGCCTTTATGCACAACCAAACTTTACCACATGCACACCAAAAAAGGTGTGTATGGCCATGCACATCAAAGTTGATTTTTCTTTGGAGTGCAGGCTTGAGCACTCCAAAGAAAAATCAACTTTGGTGTGCGCGGTTGTGCACACCAAGAATTTTGGTGTGCAAGTCCATGCACACCAAAAAAGATGTGCATGGCTGTGCACACCAGAATTCTTGGTGTGCATGGCCATGCACACCTTTTTTGGTGTGCATGTGGTAAAGTTTGGTTGTGCATAAAGGCTGGCCCTAAGTTATCCCTCATTCTCCTGTCTAGTCTCATCTGAATGTCTCATTGGTGTTTTTCCTGTTTAAGTACTTTTTTTATTCATTATTCATTATTCAATTTTCAACTCTCAAACCACAAGTCTGTTCATTGTACTGTGCAAACAATAAGACATTTTATTCTTTGTCCCAATTGAGTCCGGTCAAATAACCCCTTCCTCACTTCTCAAACATTAAAATCCTAAAATTTTCTCATAAACCCTACTCACTCACTGGAACCACCCTCATAACTCTACTGGTCTAGAAGATACAGGGACATTCCTCTTTGTGTCCAATTCTTAGGGGTATTTTGAATATATATTGCATACACAGTTATTGAATTCCTTTATACCAGGCATAACCACAACTTGAACTACATTTATATATTGAATTCCTTCATACTGGTCATAACCACAACTTGGACTGCATTTTAATATTGCATTCCTGTATTTTAGGCTGGATACAAAAGGGATGTATGGTAGATCCAGCTAAATTGCCTAATTTGGGGTACCCCTTTGGCTAAAATACCTCATTTCTTACTATACAAGGAGGCCTTCTGTCTGCCAGTTGTTCCTCACCATCCCACATCTAATATATTGGGCACTGGTCACTTTACATTCATCCAACTTTCTATATCCTGAATATCCTAGTCTTACATTTTATTTATGGTGTTTAAATATCAATCTGAAAAAAATTGCATAAGTTCTTAAATGTCAAGAAACTTAAACTTAAAGTTTATGATTCTTGACAGGTCCCTTCCAAATCTTGCATTTAAGAACTTATGCAATTTTTTCCAAAATGATATTTGAACACCATAATTATCCACCTTATATCATATCCACTTTAGAACCACCCTTATAATATCTTGCAATATCACCCTCATCAATTATATTGACCTCAAGGTCATGTCTTCAATCCTCATTCAAGTCATATTCAAAATAAGGAGCCTTCACCCTGCCTCATTTTTAACCTTTTTTGAACTTATATACCCTCACCCAAAGGACCTGAGTTCAATCCCTGGTTGAAGCATTGGCTCCCACACCCAACACCTCTTTATTCACCTTATACTTATCTTATCCATACCATCAGACATCATCATAATCAGCCTTTCATCATCATAACACCATCAACAACTCCAACAACATCAATAACATCAACAACCACAACTCACCTGAATAACACCTTATAACCAGATCCACTTCTAAAACAACAGTAGTATCTTTGATACACCTACTATCACTACATGAAACTTTCCAATTCAAGATTGGGAGGCTTGTTTAGTGTCAAGTATTTGGATCAGCAGAGGCATCCTCACACATACCTTTCCAAACTCAGCAAAAGGTCTTCACTGAGACTTTGAGCTTCACAGAGGCATCTCTTTTCAAAGCATCCTCAGTCTACTATGTTCCATTGACAAGTTTCAGAAGAGGCTGTAACTGGAGGATAGCGGGCACTTTCATTTTCCACTCTTGATAGTTTTGCTGAATCCTTCAGTTTGATGGCAAGATCCACCATTTTGGGAGGGAGAAAAGTCTTTGAATTGGAATGAGAGTTTTCTGGAATTGGAATTGATTTTGAGGAAATGTCAGGTTTAGTTGAAAGAGAGTCTTTGTCAGACAAGTCAGCAGGATTCATAAGAGAAACTTGGGTCTCATACTCTGTAGGAAGGAAGATAACTTTGGGACAATTATTGATTTGATAGAGTCAGCCAGGGAATTGGGAGAGGAGCAGCAGTGAGGTTGAACCTGATGAGTGAGACAATAGAAGAGAACAGGATGAGGAAAAAGGAAAGAGAGAGAGAAAACAACTGGAAGATGAATGAAAAACAACACAAGGTTTCACACAGCTGTCACAGCTTTGACCCCAACACTTTCTGATTTCTCATAACAAGTTAGAAAACAATAAAATAAAATAAAATAAAATAAAATAAAATAAAATAAAATAAAATAAAATAAAATAAAATAAAATAAAATAAAATAAAATAAAATAAAATAAAATAAAATAAAATAAATAAAATAAAATAAAATAAAATAAAATAAAATAAAATAAAATAAAATAAAATAAAATAAAATAAAATAAAATAAAATAAAATAAAATAAAATAAAATAAAATAAAATAAAATAAAATAAAATAAAATAAAATAAAATAAAATAAAATAAAATAAAATAAAATAAAATAAAATAAAATAAAATAAAATAAAATAAAATAAAATAAAATAAAAGAAAAGAAAAGTGATGTGAAAAAGATTTCCCCCGGAGATATTTTTAAATATAATAAACAAGACAAAGATTCTAAATACAATAGACACAGGAAAGAGGGAAGATGGACTACAAATAAAATGAATTAGTAAGGTGCTGAAAGAAGATTTGAGGAGTGAATTTTGGTGTAGTTTTCTCACCAAATCAATAGTTGTTAATTTGAGGTTTTTGGTTGACAAAGTTGGGATTAGAAGGGTTGAGAGGAAGATAACAAAAAGGGGAAGTAAAGAGTCATCACAACAGTGGGTCTTTACTTCACTTTACTATAACCAGGCCCTTCCAGTAAAGTAAAGCTGGTTTGATAATCTCCTTTACTTTACCAATACTGGTAAAGGAACTTTTGCCCATGGGCTGTTATTGTAGAGAGCCCAATTTAACATGTTTTAACCCTAGTTATTTTGATAACTGGGAGTAAAACTGGCTGGATGTTTACTTTTAACCCTGGTTATCAGAATAAAAAGGGGTGAAACTGGATGTAAATGCCTTAGTGTGGTGAAAAGTAGCTTTTGGAAATCTCTCTCCAACACTAAAAAATAAATTTCTTCTCCTGAAACTGTACCAGTGAAAAAAGAAAAAAAAATGAGGAAGTGTGTTATAGTAAAGAAAAACACTTTACCAATCCTGGTATTATCTGTTGAAGTATTTACCCAAAAACATCTACTATATCTTTACTTTACCAATAACCGTAAATTAAAGACCCACTGTTGGTCATTGGAATGGACAATGAGGAAGTGGATTTGATCAGGTTTGAAGGATTAAGAGGGATTGGATATAGTGGATAGAAGAATATTGATTTTAGGAGATTGAGAGGGTTGATGAATGTGGAGAAGTAATTGTAAGAGGGATAGTGATTGAAAGACAGAAGAGGATTGATGGTTAGAAGAGGATTGGGGAAGATGAGATTGATTTGATGGGGAAGATGAGATTGATTTGATGGGGAAGATGAGATTGATTTGATGGGGAAGATGAGATTGATTTGATGGGGAAGAAGAGATTGAGTTGAAGCCTGGTGTTTATCCTTATGATGGTCAAGAGTGGGGATACAAAGTTTGATGTGGTAATATGAGAAGGAAAACAAAAACATGGTAGAGTTTAATTTAAGTTTGAGACGAACTAGGAGAAGACAAAGTACAAAAATTAAATGTGAGATGATAAAACAATAATGATGCATAAATATGAAAAGAAGAAAGTGAACTACAGAGAGAGAAAATACAAGAAAAAACAGAGAGTAAGCAACAAGGAATTACAGCTAAGCCAAAAAAGCTTGTGGTTCGAGGACCGTGACTTTTTCAAGTTCAGCCACGGATCCTGTATGCCCGTTGGCATACAGGAAAATTGACAACACGAATTTTCATTTGCTGGTCTTGAATTCCTGATGCAAAACTAACTAGGGACCAGCCCCACGATTGCTGGCCGCTGGTCCCCTCACCTGGCACTACACTGGATTCGGGCTGAGGGTCCAGCAACCTGTACGCTGTGGAACTCCAACCGGTGCTGGGCCGTCGGCAGTTACTTGAAGGGAGAGTGTGCCGTGGTGCTGCCTTTGCGGTGGTCCGGGTAAAAGAGCCAGAGTAGTCAAGATGATAGCGGAAGCTGGGAAGGGAGTTGTTAAAGAGACGATGAGAATTTGATTCCCGTCAGCGGTTTGTTTGTTTTAAGATTTAAGAAGCCAGAAGAGAAGAGTCTTTCTCGCGTGGACTTCCATTTAAATGACTCAAAGTGGTGAGTGTGGGAATAAGATAAGATTTGGGGTAACTGATATAAGATTCAATTTAATTTGGATTTGGCTTTTGACAGGAATGATCTGGGGGAAAAAAATAGGTTCAGACAAAGTTCTGTGCTGCCCCATCCATCAAGTCCAACTCGAACTTGACTTCTGGGGTTGGTGACACCTTTCAAACAGGTCATCATGCACCATGCGCCCCAGTGCATTCTACACAACAGACAGAAATGGACAAAACGATGAGAGGAAAGAAAAACAACTGAATGCGGACAACTTTTAAGAAAGAAACAAAAGAGAATCAGTCAAACAGAAGAAGAAAAGAAACAGTAGAGCGAGACCATAAAAAAATGAATGAGACGGAAAGAAAATAAGCACGAGCGAGAAATACAATCATTAATCAATAAAATAAATCAGACATACAAGAAACTATGTCCTTAGGACCAAGAACCTGAAAACAATCAATAAGAATCGAAAAGATGAAATGATGAAATTTAACTTAATAATCTTGATGAGTCTTGAATTAGTAATATAAGTGAGATTTTTGATCTTGATGCCATGAAACATTTAGTTCACCACAACGCCAGAGCTATACAGGGATGTGGCTGAAGTTAACTTGAAAAAGTCGTGGTCCTCAAACCACAAGCTTTTTCCGCTTAGCTGTACAAGATATACATCAAAACAATTCAATACAAACTATCCCAACTTATATGTAATCGGCCACAAAGAGTAAATGAAGCCCATGTATCTTCTAAACCAGTGGAGTTATTAGGGAAGTTCCATTGAGCAATTAGGGGCTATGTTGTCCTTAGCGTCCATTTCATGTTTCAGATTGATCCTGTTATTAGCTGTCAAAAAGATATATGCTATTATGATGGTGTTACATAGAGATGTCCCACTACATGGACTATTATCTTCCCAATAATTGAGAGGACACAGATCCTTATAGGTTGCCTCTTTCCATTCTATGTATGTACATACATACATATACCAATCATGTAACATTTTTCTTATCCACAGTTTGGTTTTCTTTTTCTATCATTGATTTATGTAAATCATCAAATCAAAAATCACACTAATATTTAACATGACTGTTTCAAACAGGGCCTACAGTTGCCCAAGGCATAACCCAGCACTGTTATTTGGCCGTGTCCAAAAGGTCGGAGCCAACAATGTAGAAAAAAGAAATTTTTTAGGGCAAAAACCCACCCATTTGGGTGGGATTAAGTCTTCAGAACTCATACAGAGTCCAAATAAGCCTGTCATACGACAGACTCAGCTTCACACTCAGCACTCAGGATCTCGCAGTTGGATCTTCCTTGCATTTGCTAACGATGCTTTACAACCTCAGCAACTTACAAGCTTTTGGTTAATCCTTAGGTTGCATATGACATCACCTATGCACCCTCAGCAATCTTCAGTGATCTCTTGAAGTTACTTTCTAAACCTTTGAAGATTCAATAGCACATTTGCTTTCCAGTTATGCAAACAAAAGCAAGACCAATAGCCCTCTCACCGGTCTTCCTTTATTTTTGGCATTACTTCTTCATGTGCTTAACTCCCTTTTCCGGACTCGCACATTTCCTCTTTGAACTTTCAAACTTTGATGCACAGTCCTCGAACTTTGAACTTCAATTCACTCACTCTTGCACCCATCACACTTACCCTTGCTTGGTCCTCCAGTCATGGACTTGCCTTGGTGTTGCTTAACCTCAGAAGCTATGACCTCCCTCTTCATTTCTTCTGCTTTGACCCTATGACCTCACATCTTGTTTGAACCTATGTCATACCTTTGTAGCCTCACTTGTATTTACTATATAAGCTGTCGGCTTCCATGCTTTCCATCTTTCCTCATCAAAATAAGATTATAGTTTTCAGCATAACTTGATTCTGTCTTCCTCGAGCCTTCTCATTGTGAACCCTTTCAGTGTTCTACTCTAAGTCCCTCTGAGCCTAAGTAACTCTTCTTCGAAACAATGAAGATCTTCAAACAGTCAGTCATCTCTTTGAAGCTATCTCTTTTCCTTTCCTTCCTTCAAATAGTGCCCACCCGTCTCTTGTACAAGACACCGTGTGACAAAGCCCCTCTAGAACTCTATGGTACTATGTACATGTGCCTAAACCATAAATTTTAACCCCACAAATACATATTTATGGGGTTAAGTATGGCTTTATAGCATTATGTCCAAAACATGGATGTAAAAACCAAAAACAAAAAAAAAAACAGCGGGCCAAACACTAAGCTCTATACACCCATGCAAGTCCAAAAATACAATATCCATCCATTAGCAGTGGAGGATAATTTGTGGGAAGAGGTTCTGAGGTTTACTCCTTGCACCTCTCTAAGTGTAAGCCACCTTAGGGGGTCAGCCCAAACCCTCTCACCTCGTTAGAGCGTAAGTAGAGTCCCAAGCTGGCCCTAGCCCTCACCCTAAAGTGTGTTAGGGTATTACTGGCTAGGCCTGGAGTGTTAGTCTCCTGTCCCCAAATGGGGAGGCGCCCCGGGTGGGCGGGAGACTCTTGGGATGGTGGGTGGGTCCAAAAGGTTTTCTCTTCGGCGCAGTGATGTGCCAACTACAGAGCCTGCTGACTCTGGAGTCCGGAATTGAGTAACTTTGCGTTCTCTGATCCGGGGTGAACTTTGAAGTTCCTCTTTCCGGGTAGCGATTAGGTTTCCTCTGCTGCCCACAAGGGCTGCGCTCCACAGGCTCCTATCCACCGCGGCCATTCCATGTACTTCGGTCCTCTCTTCCCTTTGTCCTTCCGACGACCTATCAACAATTAAAGATTTGTGTACTTTGCCCCCCAGGGGAAGGCCCCGTGCACCAAAAAAAAATGCAGGAGGGGTAGTGCCGGGATATGCCTTACGCAACTGTATCACTCATCATTAGGGGGGTTCACAATTGAAATTTTCCAAAACTTTGAAGGTAAATTAATCAAGGCCTTTATGAACAAAATTCTCGAACTATGATAAGATGCACATGGGAAGTTATTGCGGTTGAATCATTTCTTATTTATTTAAATGTTCATAAAAACCTTAAAATGTGCCCTGAATTTGTGCAAATTTCAATTGTGAACCACCCTCCATAATTACATGTGTCAACCAGCTTTACACCAACCGTTACCAACTGATGATTCAATCATAAGATAGACAGACATCCCAAAGAATTGAATCCAAAAATAAAAGACAACGAGCAAGTTACGAATAACAACCTGTAAGTTATGGTAACCCTTTCATCCATTAATTTTCAACTTATCATGTTGTAATTAGCAGCTGATTTAAAAGCCGACATCAAACCAGACGCATTACTTTTTATTTTGGTGATACTTTGAGTGTAGACCAAGAGGCTCCTTCACGGAGGGACATATAAAGAGGCTAGCTAATAAAACGCAGGGTGTAGGGTAGAGTAGAGGGAACGGGGGACGGATTGAACAGTCGATCAAGACGAGTAGAGAGAACTCGATCCCAGTGAGAAAGACGGGTCGAGTTGCAAACAGAAAAATGAAAAAGGGAGAAAGGTAAAAGAAAGCAAAAATAATAGCGCAAAATACTTTCTTAAACATGGGTAGATAGGCATCGAGACAAACCAAAAAAAGAAAGAAAAAGGAAAAAATTTCGAATCGCAGGGCATTGATAAAAAACTACTAGCACATTTTTTCTTTTTTTTAAACCCAGCGTTTCCTAAGGACATAGGCAAGGGGAGGAAGGGGGGGAGGGGGATAGACTAGACTTGTAATTGTGCAAATATTCACGCGCAGCCAGTCCGACGATTATGAGAGACTGGGGAATGCATTGGCATCTTCCGTGTTGAGTTCCTTGGAACCTCGAGTAAATCCATCTCGTGCGCCACCACGTCCACGGCCGCCACGTGGAGCCCCGCGATTCTCATTGAATTCATGACGTTCTGTCCCATCCCTGTCACCTCGACCGCGGCCTCTGCCTCGTCCACCGCGCTCACCGCCAGCTCGGGGTGGGCGGTAGCCTAGAGGCTCGACCTCAATGTAAGTTTTCTCCTTCACCTTTTTGGTGGTTTGGGTCGTCTTTTTCTCCTGTGAAAGATTAGGCGAATGAGAATTACTCAGTTTCGAAAGCGCAAGCTGAAGATGACTGAGACATACCTTGGGCTGGAAGAAGACTTCCTCCTCTTCTTCACCCTTGACGAATTTCACAGCGTCCTTCCACTGTGAGTCATCGGCGCCTTCATTGGGCTTTCGGGCATCTTTCTTCAAGCTGGGCAAGGCGTTTGCAGCGTTAGCCTTTTCAGCCAGGTATTCTTCGAAAGTTTTCGTCTTGTCTTCCTCTTCTTCCTCTCTCGAGTTACCAGCATCTCCGTTGTTGGCGTGGCCGTTGGCAACTGGGGCACCTTCTTCAGCCTTCTACAAATGCCAAACCGAAGAATATGGGTTATCCAGACTACGTGAACAGTAAATCAATTGGATACTTACAGCTCCCCATCCATCATCAGCGTCAGCAGGGGTCAATGCAGCCTGTTCAGACAAAGGGGAACAAACAGGCTGAGTTGATGCATAACTCAGATAGTTTGGCCTGAAAGGACCAGTGAGAGAAAATCGCACCTTGGCATCCCCGTATCCTTCGATCTCGGCTTGCAGTTCTTGCTTGCCCTCTTCGGCACCCCAGCCAGAAGCCACTTTCCTGTCGGTATCGCTAGGCAAGTGAAGTATCGTGGTTCAGAGGGGGAACAAGCAGTATAGGCTGGCGATCAAAAGACTTACTGTGTACCGGTTGCACTGTGGCGATCCGGGCGCTCATCAAGACGAGCTCCACCGCGACCACGGCCAGCACCACGGCCTCTAGCACCTCTTCCACCACGAGACGCACCACGTCCTGTGTTTCAATGATAATGGGGGTAAGGCCAATCAGTGAGACAGAGTGCAGATTCAAGTCGGAGATGTAACTGGACGCACCTGCAGCTCTGTCATCGCGTCCTTGCTCGGTTACTCCAGCAGGCTTGGAGCCGATGACTTCGTTGTCAGCGGCGCCGGTAGGTTGGCCAACATAGACTTTACGGGGGGCACCGCGGGATGGGTAATCACCACGCTCGCGCTTGGCCTGTTGTCCAGGGATGGTTTTCTTGGTTTGAGGAGCAACCGAGAGGGGTGCTTTGGTTGATTTGAGGGCGGTTGACCTGGTGACACCGCCTTCATCGTCAGAATCACCTATGAACGAACAATATTAAACTGTCTCAGATCCCTTACTCGAGAAAGAGAGACGAGAGAGAAGATTGGTAACTTACCTCCACTCAAGAGAGCAAAAGGGTTGGAACTGATTGTAGACATCGAGGTGGGAGGTAGGGGAGGGGAGGGGAGAAGGAAGATTGAGCTGCTTTTTAAAGGTTAAAGCAGCACACAAACCGCAGACCTGGATAAGGTTCCGATCAGACCGGAGAGGGGGGCGGGGTCAAGTCAGCTAGGGTTATCGCCCTCGGGAGTCAAGGTTGGAGATGATCAGGATGCTCTGATCCAAGTAGAGACGGCCAGGGTTTGTGGGGGAGGGAAGAGAACGAGAGGACAGACTGACCAATCGTCGTTTGCAATGTGCTACGAGTGGTGGTAATGAGAAAGACTAGAGTCGAGTGGTTGTTGAGCCAGCTATACCTGAGCTTTCTCTAATCGGTTGAAGCTGACGAACTCGATCGTTGTTGACCGTTCTTTTGCTGGCCGCTGTCACAGCTGGCTCAGCCGATCCCAGGGGACTCCCAGAGACCTGTCCAGAGCCTGTCACGTCAATCACCGCCTTCCCAATCATCTCACAGTCCTTTCACAGATAAAAATCTGCCCTACCTGTGGTTCACCTCCGGAACTGCTGCGGCCAAAAGCTGAGTATATCACCAATGCCGCAACCGCCGCCAAATTCGTATCGTCCCGATAGGTTTCATCTCGCCCTGCCAATTTGCCCCTCAGAGTGTCCCTAAAGCGCAAATATTGCCATAACATAAGGCACATCCGTACAAAAAAACTTCAGATAGATTTACGTATATTGTAACCCTACATCAGCCAAGAGCCTGAGAACATGATAAGAAACCCAGCAACAACAGTCCAGCAAAACAAAAAAAAGAGGAAGACAAAGAGAGAGAGAGAGACTGAAGAAGGAAGCCGGAAAGCGAGGCCCAAAACACCCGCCAGCCCCTACCACCGCCCTAACATTAATCAATACATTATGAGGTTGTTCAAAAATAAAAGTGATATAAACATCTATATATTGTATCTAACCAAAATCCAACGTGATTTCATTCTAACTAATAAACAAAGGACCAGAAAAGATGAAAAAAAAAGATAATTGAGAATCGCCTGGGTTATGATCGTAAAGGAAGTACTTATCAGGTCGTTCTCGACACATAAGTTTTTTAAAAATGTTAAAGAGTTATGGAGTTGGCCTAAATATGTGTGTAGAACGATGAACAAAAGATATTTGAAAGACCATAATATTTTTTTTTAGTACAGATAAACAAAAACAAAAACTTTTTAAGAAAAAAAGACATTACAAGGGTACGTATCTTTCACAAATCCTCTTTTGCCTGTCAAAGTCACCATCAACATCACCATCATCATCATCATCATCATCATCATCATCATCATCATCATCATCATCATCATCATCATCATCATCAGATGAAAATTTGACACCAACAAAATTTGTTAACTTTCTGAAAGGAGAGAGAGAGAGAAACGCTTTACAGTAGTAACCCAATAGATTGAACGGGGACTACGAGAGAGCCAGAGCCCGTTTAGCCTTAGCCTTATCGAGCCAATAACCGAACTTGAAACCATGAGGGATCCAATCCCCCTACAAAAACAAAGAAAACAATGTCGATTCAACGCAAAAAATAGGGTACACAAGCAAAAAAAGGAAAGAAAAGGCTGACGTTATTGACACACAAGACTCGCATCAACGGGTGATATCGTAGACCAAAGAGAAGCTTAGGAGTGATCAAGAAATATTGGGATGCTGATTCTTGGCAGGTAGTTTCGACTAATTGATCGTGGACGAGTCGTTCGGCTCGGCGATCCATACCTTGGTTGATCTCTACACCCAGACAAAAAGAAAGGAGGGGTTGGGGTTAGTTGGACAATCCAGATAGATATGCAGTGAAAACAAAAATCGATTGGCGTACCATCAACCAATGAGAATGGCGACTTGCTCAACTCAGTCAACGACATCAAAAACATAATAGTCGACAAGGATCGTTCCTAACCAAGTACACACAAAGTAAACCTTAACCGATCTTTTCACTCTGACAGGTGTTCAAGGGAAATAAACCACTAACTCCACCAGACTGCCTATGTGGATCTAGTCTCACCAATGGCTCATTATCACGGAACGAGACTTGCACTTCTATTCCCCATTTATCGTAATCCGGATCCTCGACGACGACGATATGTCCTAGACAACCCATTCCTGAAAGGTTTTATCACGCAAAACGTGATCAATCAGGTCATCTAATCATACCTTCCCATATAATAATTATAACCTTACGTTTGAAGGCCGCATCAAATTTCTCATCGATAGTCGTGATCAGTTCATCCAGCCTGGGTCGCCACAAGTCCTAAAGATCCCGGGACAGTTCAGCAGATAAGAAGTCTCTAGGAATGGGCGCTAAAAAAAAGGGAGGGGAAAGAGACTGACATAAATCTTTTTGATTTTGTTTTGACAACTTCGGGTTTCGGATTCCAGACCATTTAACTCTTTTTGATCATGTTGCATCTGTAGGACGATGGGGGAAGAGGAAAGTCAGTCGACCTGAGGGGGGGGGCAAGAAAGATCTAAAAAAAAGACCTGAGCTTTGTATCTGTGGTAACGGTCCATGATACTGCGATCGACGGGGTGAAGAGATTCGAGATTCATTTGTTCTTGAGCGAGAAGCTTCTTGAGATCGTCTTCTTGTTTCAAAAACGCTTCTTCGCCATCGAGCCCGTCGTCGCTCCACGTCTTTCTTTCCCCGGTCAGTCGAACACTGAGGCTTTCTAAAATCTCACGAACCTCTTTGGGAGCTGATTCGAGGGACAGGTGCAAATCTCTGGCAGAACTTCTGGCTTGTCTGTAGAGCTGTCCGAGGTTCTCTTCATCTGTCAAAGAGCCGATTTGGAAGATACATAAAACTCAACCCATTGTCTTTTTTCAAAGAAGGCGACAGGGTACGATTGTATTTAGAAATCTTTCTTACTCGCTTCATATACTGCTTTAGCATCCATAAGGTCTGAGTTCCTGATTCGGAATAGCGTTTCAAATGCCTTCTGGTCCGTGTGATGTTGAAAGATCCGTAGGCCGAGTGTGATAAGAGTTGTACTTAGACGTGATATTTGGCTGGCTATGTTCTGGAAAAGTAGGTGTAAAGGTGTGGTGTCGATGAGATACTGTTACCCAAGACGGATAGCAGAAGGAAATCACTAACCTTCCTCTTTATGACGATCGCCATATGCTCCTTTGATGCGTGTAGTAGCGCAGCTTTTCGTGTTGCTTGCTCTCGATCCATCGTCGGTCTGGTTATCTCACGATCAAGGGCAGCGACCTTGTTTGCTGCAGAAGAAAGATCAATCGTTTATTTCGTAGATCAGGTGAAAAGGACCGACTGCCGCTCACTGTGGCTGTTGACGTGTTTGATATACTCGATATGTGGCGCTTTGACCTGCGCCCAAGCAGCTTCGACATCTTTCTAATCAACCAAAGATTTTGCGGGTTAATGCCAAACAAAAAATCTATTACGAACATTTGAGGTTCGGTTCAAAATATGTGAAAGATTAATTTACCTTCTCCTGTTTTAAGGAATCGTACTCCTGCCTAAGGTCATTTTCTGGAGCTCTGAGTTTGAGAATTGCCTGTTCTTTTTGAGATGCGGCCTCAACAATACTCGCAAGGGTAGCCTTCTTTTCTTGCACAATTCCAACATCTACTGATGTTCAGGAGAAAATCGATGTGAAAAGTATTAGATCGACGCTTCCAAAATTAAAAAATGGATCACTGAAGTGTTGAAACCTACCGCCGGCAATGTTGAGGATCCTAGGTTTGTTTAACTCGAAGGATTTGATGATCATTTCTCTAGCCCCATAGGAAGAAAAACTGACATTGAAACGAGTAAAGCCGAGAATCCAACTTTTGATTGGAAAATTTCGGTCCTGCATTCTCGAATCATCTATCCGGGCTTGAGAGTTGTGTGCGAAAGGCTAGAGAGAGAGAGAGAGAGAGAGAGAGAGAGAGAGAGAAAGAGAGAGAGAGAGAGAGAGAGAGAGAGAGAGAGAGAGAGAGAGAGAGAGAGAGATTGTGTGAGAGAGAGAGTGTGAGAGAGAGAGAGAGAGAGAAGCAGAGAAGAACGTCATAAGGCAGTGTTTTGTTGAGGTGGTCAAGTGGCTAGGAAAGAGATACGTACGACCATCTGGAGTCGACTTTGATTACAAATGTGAGCGAGTACTTCATCGGGACCATTAATGAGGTTGATGATATAGTCGTCAAACCCGAGTTTTTTGAGCTGTATGCAAGATGAAGAAAAAGGTGTGAGTGCTAGAGAAGAGAACAGGAAGAGCTTGTTGGGTGACTGACTGCATCCAGAGGTATTGGGTGTTGGTAATTCGATAATGAATCTCCAGGCCTCATACATGAAAGATTGACACGGAGTTTTTCTTGATCGTTGCAAACGTCGGCCATCAGTTCATAATCCTGCGGGTCGGTGAAAATGAAAGTCTGAAAGAGATCGGAGAGAAGGAAGATGGTTAAGATAGCTGTGGATTGACAGTCGATAGATATACTAACATTCAACAAATCCCGGTTCAAGCAACCTTCGACAACCCGATCAAAGGACGGATCCTTGGGTGAAATTTCGAGTCTGACCGGCTCAAAGGCCTTCCCGCGGAATTTACCTTCAGCCTTGAAACGTCGCATGACCTGGAGGGCTTTGAAAAGATTGGGGGCATGTTGTCTCAAGTCCTCCTCTTTCCTTCCCGACACGCTCTCCAAATTGGTTATCCTTAGCCAGCAAATCGCCCGAGAAGAATGGTCAGCGTGAAGACTATTAGGAGTACAATCGCTTGGGAGTGAGTACTGACTGTCCCTCAACTTTACTCTGCTGGTCTGCCAATTTGCGACGCTCTTCATATGCTTCTTTCTGTTGAGTTTGAATGTTACTGATATCACTCTGGATTTGACGGATGCGAGTTGATAACGAATGCTAAAAAATGATGAAACTGTCAGCAATCGAGCAGATTTTCTTGTTACGATGGGTGTCAAGACGTACTAGTTTCTCTTGATAGGGTCGGTTGTCTGGCTCCTCGACAGGATCCTTGATTTTTTCGGCCAACCTATCAACTTCGGCTTGCAACCTGGTTTTTAATTCCTTGTGTCTCCGCTCCTCATCCTTTAGGGCAACTACTTTTTCGGAAGCTTCCTCCAGCTTCTGCTTGGTAGATTTGAATTCTGGGTCTTGTTTGGATAGATTCGATTTACACTTGGAAAAAGTTGATTGGATCTTCTTTTGGCATGCTTCAAATTCCTTCAAGAGGCGCTGGAAGTATCTGTTGATTATACGAACGAAGAAAACGGTCAGAAAGTCATATACATATGACCAGCTGTAAAGTATTCCCGTACGTCTTCTGATCATTCAATGGAGCATTCTCAGCCTCGAGACGAGCTATGACCTCCTTGGCTTCAGCGAGTTCTGCCTTTGCGGTATCGTGTCGTAACTTTTGTTGAAGGTACTTATTCTGTTCCAAGGCGAGTTCGAAAGCCCGGACCTGTGGATGTGAGATTAGAGACGAAGAAAGGAAAGTGAGTTCGGTTAGATTCGAGTGAGTGAGGGTTAGAAATTGACCTTGTGCTCAATTTCCTGCCTCTCGTGGTATCGATCGACTTCAATTTGAAGGCTCTGGACTTGTTTTTCAACATCTTTGAAGGATCGTTGGGCATTGGATAGCTTGGCCTCCAAATCGATTTTGATCTTGCCGTCTTCGATTAGAATTTCATGCCATTCGTATAGCTTGGGATGACCAGCAACTTTTTGAGTTTCTTTGAGTAATTCAGGTTCTTTCATTTCAGCGAATTTAGAGACCTTCTCTTGAGGCAAGAAACAGCTATGGAAGAGGGAGGCAAAAAAAAAAAAAAAAAAACGTGAACATGACAGATAGATTTTTGGATTGGTCATTAAATGCATACCACAGGTTGTTAGCTTGAATATTGAATGATTTAACGAGTTCTTGGGCGTGTGCCATCGTTGATCTTTTTCCTAGACAAAACAAGAACGTGTTGAGCTGTGTTCTTAATGAAGATTTGAATGAGTAGACAGACTAACCGTTGACATCAAAGACTCGACAGTTGTTGGCTAGGATCAGGTTGAGTTTGATGGTTACGTTTTGTTGGCCGGGGTGGCCTTTGAGTTCGATTTCGACGGATCCTTCTTCGGAGCCCGCTTTGATGAAATTTTTGACTTCTGTTGCTCTATCCAAGACCTGTAAAGATAAATTGGATTTAGTGTTTAAGAAAGAATTTGGTGTGTGAATGACTGACGCTGGGAGGGAAGCCTAGACCGAGTACGATCGCGCAGACTAGAGTACTTTTGCCGGTTCCGTTGGGTCCGACGATCATGTTGAGGTATGGACCCGGGCAGAAGTCGACGTTTGAGTAAGTGACAAAGTTTTTCAATGCGACTCGTACAATCGAACCAGGTAAGTAACTAGATAGATGTGAAAGTTAGTTCCTCCTCGCCGTACTTTATGTTTAGGTAACAAACGAACCCTTGACTATCGCGGATTCCTTTTGATGGCAGTAGTTTATTTGAGTGGTTTGTGGCAGTTTCACTTTGATTTTCATCTTCACTAAGGTCGACAGTGTGTGCTCTTATTTCAGTCCTTCTGATTTTTGATGGGTGTGATTGGATTGTTGAATCGTCGTCAGACTGTTCATTGTCTCCGTTTTGTAATCGGTTAGACTGGGGTTGTGAGGATGACTGGTCTTGTGATGGTTGAATCTGGCGAGACTTTCGTTTGGAGGACATTTTGTTTCTCTGTGTGTTTGTTTTTGGTTTATTTTTCGCGACCTTGCTCAAGTACGCGTCCAGCCTGTTCAGCAGCTGTCACATCACCTGTCACAGACACTCAGACCCTCACTTTTCTTCAAGGCCCATCAAAGGGGTTGATATTATTATATTGTAGCCGACAGAATTAATTTGTTTTTCAAACAAAAACTGGGTGAGTGTGTGTAGAGAACATAGAGAAAAACTAATTATTTATTCTTTTTCTTTTTTTTGTGGTTCTGAGGACCATGGTTTTCTTTTTTTTTCGGTTTTTCCAAGTCGACCTTGGTTTTCCTTTTTTTCGGTTGATCTAAGTCGACCTTGGTTTTCTTTTTTATGGGTTTTTCCAAGTCGGCGTTCTTTTTCTTTTTTCTGGGTTGTTCCAAGTCGCCATGGTTTTCGTCTTGAGTATTAGTTGAGTCAGATTGATGGTGAGATGAAGGTATTTTGGTGACCGAGTGGCTAGTTTTTTTTCTTTTTTTTCCAGTTGTTTCGAGAGTGGGTTGTAGAGTGCCAGGGATTGTTGAGCCTCTTATGAAGTGACGATAGAGTGGTTTGTCGGTGTTTGTGTTGGTGTTTGTGGTTGTGGTTGTGGTTGACTGAGAGAGAGAGAGCTTAGTTAGTGATAGTTGTCTAGGAGATTTCGAAGAGATCGATTTACAGCTAGCTTGTTGGCAATCTGACTGAATAGGTCGTCCCACCAAGGATGACTGGTATCTCTCTCCTTGCCGATGCCGAGTAAGTTGTTCTTCTTGAGTGTGGTGATTGGTTTGGCTCGACTGTTCTTGGTGAGTCCAGTCCCAGGGCCAGTCCAACCGAGGCCAACCAGATAAGAAGAACCATCGAACCTCATTGTCTCCTTTTCTCAAGCAAATTAAAATGAGTGTAGTAGAAGACGAAGCCTGCTTTATCGCAACCAAACAACAACCACTGCTAAACCACATCGACCTACTAGCCTCACTGCCAACCGAACTGTCGCTCGACATCCTACGCACGCTAGCCACTCATCACCATCCACGAGAACTACTCAACTGCAGACTGGTATCTTCCATCTGGGACAAGCTAGCACAAGATAACCTCATCTGGAAAGACATTTTCGCAAACCAACCAACCTGGCACATCAAGCCAACAACCACGTCAACAAACCTCAACTGGCTCAACCTATTTAGAGATCGCTTCATCATACAATCAAGATGGTCTAACGGAAAGCAAGTATCAAAGAAACTCAAAGCTCACAAGGACTCAGTTTACTGTCTACAGATCCATCACCAACAATTCGTCACCGGATCAGTAAGTCTCTTCTTCTTCTTCTTCTTCTGCGAAAACTGACTCTTTCAACAGAGAGATAGGACCATCAAAGTCTGGGATACTCGAACCAGGGAATGCGAAAAGACTTTGGTCGGACACAAAGGAAGCGTGCTCTCGATCCGCTTCGACGATGAACTCTTACTCTCCGGCTCATCAGACAACACCGTGCTCGTATGGGACAAAGCCAACTGGACGGTGGTCCGGAAGCTAGTCGGCCACAACTCGGGCGTGCTTGATCTGGGCCTGTCGGCCACATCATTTGTGAGCTGTTCGAAGGACACCACCATCAAAGTGTGGAGCCGGTCGACGGGCGACCTCCTGCGGACGATCACCGGCCACATCGGGCCCGTCAATGCGATCGAGCTCTCCCGCACGTCCCTCTCCGCCCTCACATGCTCCAACAGCCCCAGTCTTGCGCTCCTCTCGGCCTCGGGAGACTCGACCATGAAGCTGTGGGAGCTCGACACCGGCGCGCTCATCCGCACCTTCGACGGCCATCTCCGCGGCCTGGCCTGTCTCAAACTCATCGAACCCTCCCGCCAGATCATCACCGGCTCAAACGACGAAACGATCAAGATTTGGAACCTGCTCAACGGCCAGTGTCTTCGCACTCTCTTGGGCCATTCCGGCCTCGTCCGCTCACTCGACTTCTCGCTCCCCCACAACCGCATCGTATCCGGCTCGTCAGTCTGCCTCTCTTCTCTTCTTTCCTCTCTCCTACTTAACTCTGTCCTTCTCGTTTAAAGGTACGATAAAACTATCAAGGTTTGGGACCTGTCGTCGGGCGAACTCTTGCTGGACTTTCGTAAGAGCACGGACCGCAGCCTGGTGTTTGATGTCAAGTTCAATCTCACCACCATCATCTCCGTCGGCCACCCCAACAGCATCATGCTCGTACGTTCTCCCCTCATTCATCCCTTCCTTCCTTCCTTCCATCTTCTGATTCCTTTTTTTTTTTTGAAAAAAATTAGTTGGACTTCGCAGACGGCCTAGACGCCGACCGATTCATCTAATCGCTTCTCTCACATCTTGTATATATCTATACCACCTCTGTTGTTGTACATTTTTTTCGTAATTGTACGCACCCAGAATACCAAATCTTCTCATCTCTCTCGCTCCAATCTCATCTTTTTTTACTTTCCGTGTTAGATTAATAGACATTTTTAATCAGCTCCCCTTTTCTCTCTTTTCTCGCCCTTTTCACTATTACCTCCTTTTTTGTTATTGTCCATGCGTATCTCCCTCGCTTCCTCTTTTCTCTTTGTTGGTTTTACTGTTATCACATTTTTTTTCTTAATTATCCATCCTTATCTCTTTCTTTCTTTCTTTCTTGCTTACACACTTCTTGTTCTATTTCTTTTTGTTTTTGTTTTGATGCTTTACTGCTATTATACTGCTACTGATAATTACGGATCCCAAAACTTGCTTACTCTTACTCTTACTTTTCTTTTCTTTTTCCAACTTTTTCTTGTCTTGTTTGTGTAGATTTTTGTTCTCATTTTTTGTTCATAGATAAACTTTTTATGTTCTTTTTGTATGTAAATAGTAATTGTTTGTTGGATCAACACACAAAGCGCTGAGATCCCAAAAGAAAAGCTTGTAGGTGATGGACAGGTGGGGTGTAGGTTTTCACCTGTGAGCCACTGGCAGACAGAGATCATGTAAGTGGAGGACTTCCTGTAAGATCTACAGCCCCTGTAGATTCTTAATTGGAGCCTGCAAAACTAAATTTTGGCAGGGAAAATTGCATTTAGCCCTGTAATTTAGACTTTACAGCCCCTGTAGATGGCCACAGGAAGTCCTCCATTATTTATGTATACAACAGGCCTCTGTGAGACAGCCCAAGAAAACATTATCTTCTGTGTGTGTGTTTTTTATAGTACAGGAATGGGACCTTGTCCGAATCAATTCCTTGGGTGGTTCTCACTTTCTTCTAAACTCTGCTTATACCCACCAACTGCCCCCCCCCTGGCCTTGATCGAGGGTCCCGATCTCTGAGTCTGTACACTGTACATACACTGGGACCCATACAGCTCTTGCAAGGTACCAAGTAGCCATAATCTTGTCAGCACACCACAAAACTATGCTTTTTTGTTTAGTGTATGGAGCAGTGATCATTGCCAACTAATGCTACACATTTTTTATCAGAAAAAAACAGCCACTGTGCTAGCTGTTATCTCAATGGTATTGAACGTCAACTAACACTACATAAAATCGGGAAAAAAAGAAAACCTAGCGGCTACATTGACGGTTGATGGCCATGTATTGTAGCTTCCCACTTTTGTTGCTATCTTCTACTAATTACACTGCAAAAATGACTAGCCATTGAACACACATGTTTATTTATACAAGAACCTGAATTCAAAATTTGGGGAACCTGAAAAAAAAGTTCCATTGCTGGCCTATGTTGGAATAGTTTGACGCAGACCAACATCAATCTGGTCCAAAACCGGCCTGATAAGTATGATCTGTCTTATAATTATTGTGGGGCATCAAACCTTTTTCATCATCCATGAGCATTTTGTGTTTGAGTTAAAGAAAATTAAGGCCCTATTTGGAACCGTCATAAAAATGGGTGTAATGTTGAACATTTGATTCAAGAAAAGCCACATGGTTGGCACAAATATAACAAAGTTGGTATAGAAATAAAGAGTACTATCTGCTTCATCATTTGTGACATCAGAATGGGCATGTGAGGCTGTCATTAGCATCACAATATTAATATTACACTTGAAACAGATATAAAGGGTAATAATGCTATTATCGCACTAGAGACAGTCCAATACATGGACTCTTATGTTTTCAATAATGGATCAGAAAGCTTTTTTCATTATACACCAACTTTGTTACATTTGTGGCAACTGTTTGATTTTTATTGAATTAAATGTTCAATATTACACCCATTTTATGATGGTGCCAAAAGGGGCCTTAGGAATAAATTGAAATCAGAATCAGAAAAGAAAAGAAAGAAACAATCCAAAAATAGAAAGGAAATGAATGTACCTTAAGGCAGACAACACAATAGGAATGACAAAGTAAGAGAGCTTAGAATGGAATGAGGGAAGACAAAGAAACTAAAAGAAATGCAGGCAAAAGATGCAACACAAAGAGAGATTTATTCAATGAGTGTCTATGACTGAGAGAAGAAATCAGACAATCTAGGAAGTTGGCAAAGAGTTGATTTACGGAAGGGATAGAAATGGAAGTCAACAATGGTTGACGAAGGTTGATTTGGGGATGACTTGAGGAGTGACAACAAGATGTTCAGGAGATTGACGACAGGATAAAGAGGAAAACATCGACAAAGGAATTAAAAGAGTTCGACCAGTGGATGTAATAGATTTTTCATTTGAGTGGAATGATATTGACAAAATAATTGAGAAAGAATCAATGAGATGAGGTCGGAAAGAAAGTGAGCGAAGGGATAGAAGGGGTCTGAGAGTTGTGAGTTGTGAATTGAGAGCTGAGAGGTCAATGTGAGGTGGGAGGAGCCAGAGATGTCACACAAGTTTCAAAATTTTATACTAGAGGTTTTCAACTTTTGAAAATTCCTGCCAGTGCATGCAAGTAGAATTGGACAGGGCAACTTTCTTGATGTTGTTTATGCCAATCTAGACAAAATTAGGGTGATTAAAGTGTGCCTTGGCATTTAAACTGTCTCCCCCTTCCTCATCTAATCATATCAATCTTCATCTCAACATGGCCAACACTCCCACCAGCTAATACCACACCCCAGAAGAAAGCTGTTCCTTTGGATTGGATCAACGTGATCTTCTGGTCAACAATCAGAAAGATCACCAATTTTAATCCAAGAAGAACACAACAAACAACAAATCTTAACTCATTTATTTCTCTGATCAAGACGGAGATAAGAATAAGAATCAATTGTTGGAATTTCACCTGGTCTCTCTCTTTTTTTCTCTGGTCCTATGCATAAAACCATTGAATTATTGTCATTCATTATGTTGTCCACCCACATTTTGAACACTTTGTACTTCACCTTTTAAACCTCTGACTGAACAGCAATATCAATTATCTGTCCTTACCACAAAGATCCCTTGAGTGACACTTGTGCCTCCTCACTGTCATACAACAGACTCAGCTTCACACTCAGCACTCAGGATCTCTCGCAGTTGGATCTTCCTTGCATTTGCTAAGGATGCTTTTCTACCATGCTTTATGGCCCCAGCAACTTTCAAGCTTTTGGTTAATCCTCGGGTTGCATATGACATCACCCTCAGCAACCTTCAGTGCTCTCTCAAAGTTACTTTCTAAACCTTCAAAGATTCAATAGCACATTTTCTTTCCAGCTCTGAAAACAAAAGCAAGATCAATAACCCTTTTACCGGTCTTCCTTTGTTTTGGCATTACTCCTTCATGCGCTTAACTCCCTTTTCCGGATTCGCGCATTTCCTCTTTGAACTTTCGAACTTCGACACACAGTCCTCGAACTTCGAACTTCACTTCACTCAATCTTGCACCCATCGCACTTACCCTTTCTTGGTCCTTCAGTCATGGACTCGCCTTGGTGTTGCTTTACCTCCTTCTTCATTTCTTCTGCTTTGACCCTATGACCTCACATCTTGTTTGAACCTGTGTCATACCTTTGTAGCCTCACTTGTATTTACTATATGAGCTGTCTGCTTCCATGCTTTCCATCTTTCTTCATCAAAATAAGATTATAGTTTCTAGCATAACTTGAACCCGCCTTCTTTGAGCCTTCTCATAGCGAACCCTTTCAGTGTTCTACTCTAAGTAACTCTTCTTCGAAACAAAGAATACCTTCAGACAGTCATTCCTCTCTTCAAAGCTATCTCTTTTCCTTTCCTTCCTTCAAATAGTGCCCACCCGTCTCTTGTACAAGACACCATGTGACACTCACTGACTTTCTGCAATGACACTTTTGGCCTCTTTGATTAAGTAATAAAGGTACTTCTCAGATATTTAGCTTGAAAATCAACACTAATTCATTTTAGAGCACTTTGATCTTAAATCAGTGACTTGAATATTAGCAATCACATTCAAAGAAACCTAGTTAACAGAATAACTTTTTTCAACACATTTCTCTTTCCTGTCACAAAAATGGGATTGATCACCAGGGATGATTTCATGGCACCCGTGGATGGGTGCCATTGCACAACTCATACCTCCTCTGTGGTTTGAAGTGTGTTGAAAGATAGTCACAATCAAACTGTTTGTTCAACTGAAATTCAGTTCCAAGTCACCCAAAATTACATAGCTTATGTTGCTTAATATATACTTGATGTTATGTTGAACTCAAGCCAAAATCATGAAGCATACAAAGCTGAAATGATACCAAAACAATCATAGTTCTAACATTGTCATTATTATTTTAAACCTGTACACTTTTTTTGATGATGAAAGTCAACAAAATTGTTTTTTCTTTAATTTTATTTGGGGAAACAAAAACTGAATACACTTTGGTTTTGGCAAGGAACTGAATTCACCATGTATCATTTTTGAGATGACACAATTCATTGTGGTTTGTCCCACAATTTATCGGAATTTTGAAATATGAAGAATTTGTTCTCAACATACCCCCATATGTGCATTTCTTTCCTAGGACCAACCTTTTCAGCAGAGGATTGTTTGGATTTGTGATCAAGGTGTCCCATTATAATCTTTTTGTGGTTAAAACAGCACAAACAGCCTTCCAAAACTGTCACAGGCCTGTAAAAAATTTTCAAATCTGAATGTCCACTCTGTTGTACGGCCGTACAATAGAGTGCCATCCAGATGTCACAGAATTTGTAACAAGCATGCACCAAGCACCAAAAAAAAAAAGAAAAAGGTGACCGATGGGAGTTGGTTTCTGGCAACTCTGGCACAACTGGTGGCCCGAGTTCACTATCAAAATAAATGAAATCTAAATCATGTTCAATGCGCAGTCACTGTGCAAAAATGATCTGGCAAAATATTGAAGTCAAAATTTAATGAAAAGAGAAGTGTTCCGGAGGCCAACTGCTAGCAGGTCTCCTTCTCATTTTTATGAAGAGGGTAAGAAATCAGATTTCTTGGATAAAAATTGGATGATAGACTGTTTCCAATGAAAATTCAATTTCTTTTGGTAAAAAAACAGGAATTCAGCAAATCTACAGACCAGGGAATGTATATGATTATGTAAAACATATTCAAACTTAAACTGCTGAAGGAAATTGAAGTTCTAAATTTATGTCAGATATCCTAAATAGGTGATTGGAATCCTTGTGATAAATACATCTTGATCATTGAATTTCACAACAAACACCTTTTCAAGATAGTCAGATGAAAAATCAGCTGGAAAGTGCCATAAAATCATCATGATGGTTGGTATAGACTTGTAGATCAGCACATTTCTGCATATGATGATGAATGGAAAACTTTGTGTGAAGTTATTGCATAAGATGTTACAAAATGGACCCATGATGATTGGTCTACATACCAATTCAGAAAATGATGATATAGGATTGAGCTCAGCATCAGTTCTACATGTTTAGTGGAGTCAATTATCATAAAATTATAATTATGATCATTTGGATATCAGTTATCCTTGTGGTTCACTTCAGAACATGTTGCCACAAATCATTACCCACATCACCATTATTCCATGTTGAACATAAGCATCGCATGTAGGATGCATTGTGCAGGGTTCTGGGAAAAACACATGCAGTGGCACTTGCATGCCAGTGCCATGAAATCATCCCTGGTGGATGTGTAAAATGAATTTATTCATCAAACACAACTGAGAGGATTTAATCAACACAACTTAGAGATTACTCAACATCTATATTCACAGGACATCAGTCATCATTTGATGAAGCGGAACCACACAGCTCAAGAAGTTTAAGAGAGGTATTAATCACCAAATTAAGGTATAAGGATCAATAAGGAAATATTGTCAATAGAGAGAATAAAAGTTGAAGCCTTTTGGGCAATGCTTATTGTCTCTGAGGGCCTGACAATTGGTGATATGCCACAGCATCACGATTCACAGGTGGCACTTGAGATAAGAGTGTAGCTCACAGCTAGTGACTTTAGAGTAGAGTAATTTTAGATTTATTTACACTGAGATTTACTCAAGGCATGCAAGTAATAGCTGGTACATATACACATTTGGCCAATAGTGTTGAAGTGTCAAACTAGGCACTACTTGATACACATCCATGGGAGACTTCATACCACCATTGGAGGCAATACATTATCACCATCATCTAACAAGCATACATCACCAATTGTATTCAAAATTGGGCAAGGCATACTTAGCTCAATCTTCATATCATCACTCATGAATGTTGAGGTTGTGGGTTTGATTCCCATAATACACCACAAACTTTCTTTTCACTTGTTCAATAAATAGGAAAATACATTTCAGAGGACAAAAGAAAGAGACACAAACAGAAAATAAAAGAGAATACAGAAGAATGATAAGAAAGAGAGTAGGTTGAGCGCTGTGCACCAGGCACTGAGTTACAAGCCTATATACTCAAAGAAATTCTTAGCTGAGGACCAGGTTCTTAGTCTGTGAGAGTGAATGTCAAGTATAACTGGATGTTTAGGTGATGAACATAACAATCAGTAGCCCAGATTGTGCTGTTTTGCAACACTTCTGATTGGCAATATGGGCCGGAGCCTTTCCCCTGGCTTGTCTTCCCTCAGCTCAATTGCTATTGGGGCATAGCTCCTTCAGGTCTCTACACAAACACAAACCTGCTGCGAGTCTTTCTCGTGGAAAGCCACATCAGTCAGGAGATACGACTGCCTGGAAAAGGGGGCCTTTGTGAAGTAGACCGAGCGCGGTCATTTTATTCTCACTTCTACGCTACACATGGCTTATGACCTTGGAGCTGATCAGTAACGCGGTTCCTACAGCGGATAAGCTGTGCAAATTATTACTTTGACCTTCCAGGCCCAAGCTGGGTACGGCCAGCGTCCGAGAGAGTGGGCTGGTGAGATCGAGATGTCGCATCTGGATTGTGAAGTCGGGATGCGATTTTCATTGAAAGAGTTGTACTCGCAACTTTTGATTGCTCGTCCGTTACATTAATCTTTGAAAACAGCCTCCGTTTTTTGAAAATTTATAAATCGTCTGCCACTATCGTCCCCTGTACCGTCACCCATCACCTACCTAACCGAAGAAGATACTACTCAACATGTTAGTACGACTTTCGATTGCCTTGTCGTTGATTTTAAGTGGGTACTTCCTTTCCAATAGCTAAATTTGGACCCAAAAAAATTCACAATGTTAACTGTGATACAAGTTGACGCTATTTGCTTTAGTGCTAGCATATGGTGTCGTCTCCGATGGCATGTCCCCATCGTCGTCGAGCCTGAGCCCGCGTATTGTTAATCGTAGTGCCAGCACGGCGTTGAAGGTTAAATTCAGTGACATGCACGACGAAATTCGAGCGGCTCGCGAGCCACTGGAGCGTGCATGTACGGCAAATGACTTGAAGTCTGTCCTTGCAACATTTGCGGATTTCCAAAAGTCTCTCCAAGGCCTGGCAAATAGCTGCTCAAAGACTTACAACCTGAACAGAGGTTCTACGGTGAGTCAAGTGGAAACCGTTTCTCTTGTAGCAAACAATCCCAGCTCCTGCGTGGTCCCATAGCTTACGATACTTTGATTAAACCAATCTGAACAGTCCACATTCGCAAATGGTTTCGTCAAGTTACTTGTCGAGTTTCAGTCTTTGTTATTAACTGTACGGGCTCGTCCAGACCTCTTGAAAAGCTGCTCAAGTGTGTGACAGACTTTTGCTGGCGACTACCATAATTACATCCCAAACTGAAACCACCTTCACCTTGGTTTTTGCAGACAGTTTCCGCAGCTCTTCCACTAGTATCAACGCGATGATTTCTTTCATCAAGGCCGGAAAAATTGATTTGAAGTCAGAGGTTCAAAAAGCCGGAGGCGCCCTCGATTTGAATCTCTATGCTCAGTGCGGCTTCAGGATCAACGAATTTTAATAAGTTTATTGTTATCCTTGTCAGAAGCGCTCGCAATGGAAATTCAACCGGACGTTAATACATGTTTTCCTAAAGTGATTTCTCAGCTATCATCTCTATATCCTATTTCACAAGTCTAAGACCTTACTCCCACTACCTTGTTTGGCTCTTTTCTGTCTCTTCCATTCATCGTGGGCGAGGATCTTTTTATTGGCTTTATTGACCTTATACACTTATGACTATGATGTTGCTTTTTTGTTTTTCATTGTTTCCTCGCCAAAGTCATCAGACTTGAAATATCCAAACCAAGACTGATGCTTAATGGGCGAATTAGGCGGACTTGTCCAAGCCCCCTCGCGAAGCGAGAGGGACTTGAGAGTTATTCGGGTTTTTTCGCCTGAGAGCTCCCACCAATTTTTTTTTTTTTTTCATCGTTTGTACCTATTTAGCCATAAGACAGAAACCGCCGCCGAGGGGAACCATGGTAGGCCTGCGCCAAAAATGGCCTACTCGATTTGTTTTCTTGACCTCATACAAAAAAAATTCCCCTACTCCAAAGTTTTCTTTGCCCCAGATAATTTCTGAATCTGTGGTACCCTTTTGGGTGTTTTGATGGACGAATCCGGAAGCCACGGGTAAAAAAAAACGCACGAGGGGGGTGGTTCGATTTCTTTCAAAAAAACATAAGAAGAAAAGTCCTGATGATGCGCTGCTGTGGAGGGCATCATTTTGTGCGCAGGATCCTAGCGATTGTTGGTCTAGGAAGATGGGGGAAGCCATGGTCGTGGCGATTTTAAAAAAATAAAACAGCCAAAAAGGTGGTGAATTATCGAATTCTCTCAAGCAAGAATTCCGGGATAACTTGTAAGCCCCTGCGGTGACTTCGTCACCACAGGGGCTTTGTTAAGCTCGCGAATTAGGTGGGTTGACCTTATTGAAGTGACAACACTTTTAGAGATGAGCACTTTGGAGACTGAAGAAAAGGATGCAAGCACATCTAAGAGCCAAAGACTCAGAGTGATTGGTTGATGAGTCTCATTCCTTCCAATTTCTTCCCTACTAAAATTTTCATTGTCCATAATTCTACATCATGGATCTTTACTACTACTAAAACCCCCTTAACCAATGGCCTGTCAGCCTACTGAGACAAATCTTTTCAATCAAATATTCCTGTCTGATTTAACCCTTCCATCTGGTGAAACAATTTCATCTTGTGCTCTTTTATCTGGTTCAATAAGATTTTACATCTTGTTTCCCTCTTCCCTTTTTCTCAGTCCAATTGCTTCAATCTTGAGTTTTTTCTTGGCCATGCAGTTTGAAAGTCAACATATAGGGCCAGGAGTGTTTCCTCCCTGAAATTCCACTTGCAAGGCAAATTAAAATTGCCACTACTTGATGGTGGCTAGGTGTCACCTTGCTATTATACAGAGACAAGATTACATAGTAACCAATACAATATAAAATAAAGAAGAATACTAAAGTACTCCAATATCTTGATCTCCATGGAGAATAACTTGAATATTGTTTCACAGGTGTATTCTGCAGCCATCATAACTGGGGTCACCCAGCAAAATGTCCCTTAAAATCCTACTCCTTCATACCTTTTCTCTAGGAAGCAGGATGAATGTAGAAATTCATACAAGGCCTGCTACACATGTTACACAAATATCAAAGACGTGTATCAGTCCCTCTAGACAAAAAAAGGCCCTGTTTGGCACAGCCATGAAAATTGGTGTAATCTTGAACATTCAATTCAATAAAAACCAAACGTTTGGCACAAATACAACTAAACTGGTACAAAAACAAAGAGTTCTACCTGCTTCATCATTTGTGACATCAGAATAGGCATGTGAGGCTGACATTGGGCTCTCAATATTAATATTACACTTGGAATAGATATAAAGGGTAATATTACTATTATTGTGCTAGAAAAGGCCCAATACATGTATTCTTAACTTGTCAGTGATGGAGAAGATTACCTGCTTCCATTCTATACCAATTTTTTCACATTTTTATGGTCAGTTTGATTTTTATTGATTCAAATGCTCAATATTACACCAATCTTTATGAATGTGTAAAACCCGCCTGCTTGCAGGCTTCTCCAGAATATTTCCAATATTCCTTCTTTTTTATCATTATTACACTTCACCAAACCATTCCCAAAAGCATTAAAAACAATCAAATATATTTTATTTTGATTATTTATTATCTTATTCTTATTTTTGCAACTGTGTAGCTGTTGGAATTTGAGTCTGACTCAAAGTGTCACAGAACTTTTTGTGACAACTGACTGTTCCTCTCGTTCACTAGTCAATGAATTGACCAGACTCTTGCATTTCAAGCACTTCAACAGAAACATTAACCAGCTCCTCACTTCACTTAACATCCTCATCAAGGCTCATTGGAGGACTTCCCGTGGCCATCTTCAGGGGCTGCAGATCTTAATTTGCATGTCAAAAAGCTAAAATTCTTGATTTTTGACTGCAAATAAACTTTAGCCTTCAACTAGATCTGGCTCTACAGGGGGGCTGTAGATCAAAGGGAAGTCCTTCTTTATCACTCAATTTCCAATTCATTTCTTTCTTTTTCTTTTCTAAATTCTGTTTCTCTCTCTCTTATTTTCATATTTCACTTCTTCTGCCTGGCAAGACTGTTCTCTTTCACACCCTCAATATTCTCTCAAAACTAACCTCAACTCCTTCTCAGTCCGCCGGCAATCACTTCCTTACTTGTCCTGACTCAGTCTCTGCTAGTATCTTCATTGTCACTGTTTCTATTGTTTTGGTTCTCTTTCATTCCCTCTCTTCATTCTTTCCGATTTCTGATTGTTTCTTTTCTTTTAGTCCATTCTGGTCTTTGTTTGTAATCAATCACAGATTAATCTAGATCTTTTATAAGCTAGAAGGAGTGAGTCCTTGCCATCACAGGTCCTGACAACAGGAGTGTGGCTGAACTCAATTTTTTCAAGAAGTCTTGTGGTTCTTGAAACCCAACTCTTTTTTTTTGGCTGGGTGCCATTGGCCAGTTATGTTTGTAGTGTGTTTAACAAAACTACTATATTCCAGATAGTAGCTGAAATCTAAGTCTGTATAGCTGTCACTAGATAATGTGGTATTTACTTCAACTCAGCTGGGCCATTTGGGTTCCACTTTCCACAATTGAAGGAAGGCAAGTTGTATCTTGTGTTGCAGGGAGTGGGTTAATGTTAATAGTGTACCGTATAAGCTGAGGGGGAGGAAATGGTTAGCCTTCCCACATCACCCCAAGTAGTGTTTTTAATCTAACTCATGGGTTCTTCCATAGAGGAATTTTTTTTGGACTTGGCCAAGTTCCTCCTGTCTTGGATCGAAAGAAGGGAAAGACATGTAAAAAATTTGATTAACCGATGGCATCTATCTCCAAACCGGTCCAAGAAACACAACAGTGTTGATATACCCAAGACAATGAACAAAAATTTGGCTTACTCAGTTTTTTTCTTCTTTTGTTTACTGATGTTTTGATATTTTTTATAGGAGGAAGAGAAACTAGACACGGATCACCAGCACTCGATCTTTTCTTCATACTGATAATTCTTTGGTGGAGGAAATGGTAAGTGAAAAACAAAACAAAAGGAAAGTGGATATCGGAGAGAGTCATTTGAGGAGAAGGTAGATTTAGAATCGGAGTGTAGCCTGAATGGTTAGTCGATCCGATTGACCAGAGGTTTTTTGGGTGGACTTCTACTTCTGCCACCACGACGGACCTTGGGCTGACCTACGGGCGCAGAAGCTCCGGTGGGGGCCCTGAAATACACGCAAAAAAACATTAGTTTGGAAAGAGGTGTAGGGAAAATGAACGGAGTCATAGGGGAATGATCCAACTGACCTCACAAACGCGAAATCGCACTTCAAAGTCTGGTCTAGCAGCTTACTGTCCGTCCCCGAATTGATCGCCACCTCAGCCTCCTTCCGAGTCTCGTATTCCACCAGTGCGTATCCCTACGATCGGCCAGGTCATTTCAATAAGCGTCCCGATCGCATCAAGTTCAGATGTGAAGCAAGATGTGTGAAAAGAAGAAAACACGTCCACGAGGATTAAAAAAACTGGGTTTTTGTGGTGTTTCTCGATTCTTACCTTCACGTAACCCGTCCGACGATCTAGTGGCATCGCCAAGTTCATCACGTGTCCATAATCACTGAACTTTTCCATCAGATCTTCTTCGGTTGCTTCTTCGTGAACACCCTGGACAATGACTACCCATCCCTCAACCGCTGCATTACATCATACAAGTCAAATCGTTGCGCATTGTGGGATTTATTTGAAGGGAAAAAGGTATGATCGGAGAGAGATTCAGAAATCGGTTTGAATGTTGGTCCTGATGATTAAGAGAGGGGGAGGAAAACGGACATCTGGCGGCATTCCCGGCTGTTTGTTCTTTCTCCTTTTGGTGATGATCGTCTAATCGTTCGTACACCACTTGACCGGAAGCAGGATCGAGTTCCATGGGTTTATCGTTCTCATTCGACTCGCTCGCTTTGAAACCTCTTCCTTTACGCTTTACCGTCGCTTCCTGATTGACCGGGGGTTCTGAAATGTGGTTGAAGGTTCAAAAAAGCAAGTCAGTTCATGAATTTCTTTTTTGGGTTTTTTGGCATGGGGTTTCTTCAGTTTTCGTATTTACCATCGATGGCCATCATGTCTTCAGGGCTCTCCTTGTTCTTGTCTGTTGAATCCATTGCGACGAAGTGGTTGAGTGGATACTATCGGAGTAGTCTTGTGCCTCAAATCTGTAGTTCTGTTTGTGTCGTCGAACCTCGCACAAGTCTCCGACCGGAGGGTCCCCGGTCGAGCCCCGCCCCCGATCGACCTGCCACAGCTTGTTTCTGATTGGGTGGATGCCATTGCAGGGGAAATTCAAATATCCCAATTTTGCTGCAAGACTTTTCTAACTTTTTTTCTTCAGAAAAGAAAATTAAAAACCGTTATTGCGGCCAGATCCATTACGTAGTATTTGCGTTAATTTGGAATGCAAAACTAAATATTAGTTGCCTTTGTAGTTTGGCATTAAAAATGCCAGCAGATAGCTGACTTTTTCTGACAGTATTTCTTAAATTGGTATCCCAAAAAAACCAAAAGATGTTTTTCATCTGGTCTTGGTTTTGCTTTTTAAAACACATTCTGAAGTTTTGATTGATCAATCACAAGATTCTCTGCCCCCAAATTTGGGGAATCAAAATAGTGGTTCTGATGATGGCCTTTGTTGAGTGCATGCCACTCAACCTTGAACTGTTCAAGTGTATGAATTGAGTCAACACACAGGTTGCATGTTTTTTATGGATCTCAAAAGCTATTCATTTCTTACAATTTTATATTTTTAACATTTTTTATTTTGAATAGGGTGCCAAACCCCCTTTTGAGGTGATTTGTGTTGAAGCTATGAGTTTTGGGGGAAGGTGGAATGCTAATCCAAATATTCAGAAATTATCTGAGAAGTAACATTATTATGTAATCAAAGAGGCTAAGCCTAAAGAAGTCAGTGAGGCAGCTCAAGTGTTAAATCAAGGGATCTTGGTAAGGACAGATGAAGATTCAAGTTCTCTGTAATCTAACTGATTTAAGTAGATTGAGTACAAATATGGCCAAGTTGTGAGCTAAAGCTTGACTAATTTGAATACAAAATTGAATAAATGATCAATGAAAAAACAAGAGAGCAGTCAACCAATACTGCCACAACAAATTACACCATAGCCAGCCACAACTTGATACCTCCCCAAGAGCAGTTGCACCAGCACCCACCAAACAGCCAAGTTGGTAATCCACAATTCAACCACCTTGCAAAGACTCCTGTTGAAGGTTGCAATCAACTATCCAGACCTCTGTAAGGAATAGCTTCAGTCCTTAAATGATCCTAAAACCTTAGACAACAATGTGGGCAGTTTCTAGAACCAGGGCATGTATTTAAAGAGGCTAGATGGGAGACATAAATTCTCTCTGTAAGTAGTAAGTACAATTGAGGAAAAGGATGGAAGGAGGATAAGGAAATAAGAGACGAAGAAAAGAGGGTCACTTACCTAGATGGATGTTGTAATTAATGAGAATAGTTTGCTGAAAAGAAATGAGGCCCAAGGTCTTGAGATAAGGGCTGTGGAAATGATGGGGAATTCTCACAGGAGTGGCTCAGAGGATGAAGTATAAAGGAATGAGAAGAACCAATGATTGTATTTAATTCAGTCTTTGAATAACTAAACAGCCTACATGCAAAAGCTTGACTTGTGGTAGTGTATTACAAAAAAAGGGAGAGAGAGGACTTTGGGGAGCAGAAAAGGAAAAGGAAGCAACAAAACTTCAACAATGGGAGAGAGGAATTCTCGACCATCCAGGTAAGGAGGGAGGGGGTCTTACAGCCTCCTGCTTCCTAACCTGGCTCAATTTACAATTCCCTGGTATCATATTTTGTAGCAGGAATTAGAAGATCTAAGATGTCCAAGGTTGGCCGTTGAATGAGTTCAATTTGACCCCAAACCACAGGCAGAACTACACATCCAGCTAGAGCAATCCATCTCATCCAAATCCTGTAGTTTCTTTATAACAAATAAAATATGGCCGAGACCATAATTTGGGATACCATCAAAAGCATGTATAGTGGAATGTTGTCCACAGCTGTACTACAAAGATAAATACATTACATCACACAATGAATGGGTGCTGTTGACAATTGGACAAATGTATTGCTTATCACAGCCTAACATTGTGTGTTGTGGGTGTAGAAACTCCCAACAAATTAATAAGCTTGAACATTTTCCCCCTCTTCCACAACAACCACAACACTCATGCAAGTTGTATGACAAGAGATAGCTAATAAATGAACGAACCTCCCGGCAAATGTTTTTACCACAAAGATAGATACACAAACAGTTATGAGATTAAGATTTCTAAATGATCATCAAATCAGCCAAAGGAAAAGCCTGGTCTATCTGAACAGACAGCCCAAAGAATCAAGTACATACAACCCCAAAGGGAAAGGGCAGGAGGTTATTTAAAAAAATAAAGAAAGAAAGAATAAGAAAACAGGTCAAGATGAAGATACATCGAAACAAGTCAATCCTATTAACTCGATCATATTGCTAGTCCATCAAAATGGTCGATCAATTCTTTCGGATCTTCTTTCGACTGGACTGCGATCCTGGTTTAGGATGCTGTTGTGGATGGGGATGGCGAGTCGCTGAGCCGGCGGTAGACGATGAGGACGAAGAGGACGAGCATTCAGAAGCTGCTCGCTTTTTATTCTAAGATAATAAACAAACCCGGACGAGAAAAAAACACACAATGGAGTAAATTCAGCCACTTGCATTCTTCTTTTTTTTTCTTATTTTTTGCTGAGGAGCTCTTATTAGTTATCAACTTACGGAGATAGACTTGGGTGGATCTAATGTCGGATGGGAAGGACCGTCGACTTGGGGGTTTGATTCGGGAGGAGGGGCGGAGTCACTCGCGGTTTCGGTCGTGAGAGGACCGGGGAGGGCATCATCGGCAGAGGACGAAGGAGGGTTGGCGGGGGTAGAGAGGGCAGCAAGGAGGGTATCCTTTTTCTTGCGATGAGCCTTGAGGTCGGCGTCGACCCGGTCGGCGAGTCGCTTGAGTTCGACGAGCTGGTTGGTGGCCTGGATCAGTCGTTCGTAGCTTTCCACGTTCTCCCGCGTCGGCATGATCAGCGGCTTGGGCAAGTACTTCATCAGGCTGGGGATCTTCAACTCGCTCATTACCGTCGAGATTCGAGTCGAGGCGGCCACCGTCTTAGGCAAGGTGATTCGGGTCGATCGTAAGCCGACCGTTCGATAGTGCGCCGCCGAGCCGCTCGTTGATCCTGTCGTAGGATGAGAATCTAACCGATATATACACTGTTTTTTGTCGTTCTCCATCTGTACCAGTGGGTCTATCGCTTTCGGGCGCTCGATATTCACATCCTGGTCTTCGCCACCAACGCCACCAATGGCACTGAGCGGTCCTTCGTCGATGGCCTCGTCTCGTTTAGCGTTACGCTTCTCAAGCTGGTTAGGTTGGCTCGAACGACTCCCAGCTTCAGCTTGATGAGCAATCCCAGGTGGATTGCTGGTCGAGTTCAAGTTGTTATTGATACTATTACTGATTGCCAGACGAGATAGCTGTAAAGTCGTCGGACTAGGCTCGACAATCGGCCAGAACTTCAGTTCATTCAACATGTGATGATGGAAGCCTCCGATAAGTTTCATCAACTCATCCCGGTTCTTGATCCGCTTGAGCAGATTCTGCTCTAATCTGCGTGTCTCAATGTAAATAAATTCTTCCTCCTGCAACTGAGCCGGCGTCCGATTCAATAATGATTTGACATGTTTCTTTCGTTCTTCTTCTCTCTGTTTATCGAAGTGGTAAGATTGGATCCATTGTTTTTTATGTGGATCATCCAGATGAGTTGATGATGATGAGCTAGGATTGGGTCGGTGAGGGATTAGCTTTTGACAAATAGAATAGTATCGGGCCTTGAGGTCATCTAGCGTTCTTTCATGACTGCCTACATATTCGTATCTATCATGCACGACTGGAAATCGTAGGTCGTAAGTATTCAAGAGATCGAACAGGTAGTCTGTCTCTGCTTTCGTCCAGTCGTCATCTCTTAGCAAGTGGTAATACTCTTCGGTCGTATAGCTAAAAACGTTCGATGTCGTATTAAATTTTGCAAATCGATAGGCTACATATTCATTATCGATTTGATGACCATTTGCTGTGTCAGAATTCCAAGCTGAAGTTTAAGAGCGAAGGAGACCAGACGAACTCTCCTGATCATCGCCACGTTTCCAGTGTTTCAGCTTTAATCCATCCTTCCGAGCCGGGTTATCGATCGGTGCCCAGATCCATTTGGGAGCGGAGGGCGATGAATTTTTCGAAGGTGGGTTTCGCTTGAGGACTTCGAGGGGTATGCTTGGTACGTTGTTTCCGATTAGCTGAATTGACGTTAGGTCTGGTGTGCTTGTACTCGGTCCGGTCTGGTTACTGCTAGTCTTCTCCCTGTTGGACTGGTCATCGTCGGTTTTCGTTCTCTGCTCTTGGGCTTTGTCTGGGTTTCCCTTCTGAGTTGGGCTTTCGGTTTGGTTGTTGTCGATTGAGGTTGTCATTACAGTAGCTTATTTATTTTCTGCGGTTGGTGATTGTAATTTGTTTCGTTTGGGCTGAGACTTCAGACAGACCAAGCCCATTTGGGTCATCCCCCTGCCAAAATTCAGACCCTTCATATCCGACTCTCTGTTTCTTGACGTTACACACCACCTATCGTCTACCCAGAGCCAGGCGGCGGGGTTGTCTCTAACAACAAACCCAGTATGAAACTTTGGCGAGACAAACTAAGCCAGGACTCTGTGTGACTCTACAGGGCCTCAATGGCAAAGATCGACCTTTGTTGGAGATTATTCAGGTCTTGACACACAGTCCAAGTGCAAACGGTTCCACACTCTCTATGTCCAATCCAAGAATAATCCTGAATTGACCTTGCGTCAGCTCGACTGCTTGCTGATCCGCTTGACCTATCGGCCTGGACCTAGGGAGGATGAGGCTGGCTGGCTGAAAACTGCACCTGACCAGGGTGTATAGTATGATGGGATGAGTTGGATTCCAGAGGGTCATTTGGTCGAGGGGAACAATTACATGTGAACATTCTGTTTGATGGATCTGTGGGGATGTCATCATGTCGCGCCAGGTCGCGTAGGTGGTTGACCTTAAAAATTGGGCAACCAAACAGTCACTTCAACCCAGATTGCAGAGGATTGCGGCTTCCAATCAAACGAATTTGAACTTTCTCTTCGAAGAAACTGGTGGAGTATTCGAACACTTCGTCAAGCACTGCACCCACTGCCCCCTCCTTATCGATCCATCAAGCTTCTGAACACTTGAATACCCTGCGCGTCGCGTCTGTCCACCTCCAGTCCCCTGCGTCGATCAACGATCACATTTGGGTCCGTCCATTGGTCCAGTCTTTCTCCGCATTCCAGGTGTGTCTCACGCGAACTATCGTCAGCCTTAAAAGACTGTCAATTCCCTCCTTTCTCTTCGTTGTCCTTCGGTCGCGTGCGATGTAGTAGAGTGATCCTGAAGATTTCGTTCTCCCAATGCCTCCTACAGCTTCGTCTCGCAGCTTGCCCGGGAATCGCGACAAGACCTGCGTCCCGCTCGACACGACTCTCGTTCGCTAGCTGTCGAAAAGTATGCACGTCAGCATGGCCAACGTCACATCGGCGAAAACATCCACAATTGCCGTCATGCCCTCATACCGTACTCCCAGCTCGCCCTACGGCCAACCCGCCCGGCCGTCACTCGAGCAGCTGGTTTTCGCAGCTCAGCCGACCGGATATACCATCGGCTCTCGGGACCCTAATCGCCCCGCCTCGGGTCCTCACACTCTGGCCTACAGCGCCCCTCTCGGTGTGCCTACCCCTTTCACCCTCAACAAGAGGCAGGTTGTGGTGGAGATCGAGCTCATTACCGTCGTCAACCTGATCCCGAAGGTATAATCCGATTTGCGTCAGCTGTCCGATCGAATGGCTTGACGGAGACCTATGCTTTCTCTCACCATCTTCTTGCTCCTCTCCAGGTGAACTACCCCAACGCCAGTCCGGTTGCGGTCACCGTCACCGTCCCTCCACCGACCAACACGATGGTCAGCAGCGGAGGCTGGCCGATCATCAATCCGGGATCATCAGCCGCCTGCTGGTCAGACATGGCATGCAATAGCGTATGTCCAAACTGTATGTCCCATCGCTCCTGAAAACTCCGTACTCCGCCCTTGGGACGTACCTCTGACCCTTGCAATTGTTCTCAAAGTCCAACAAAACGGCTGGTATGCTCACTGTATGGATGCCGCCTGTAGCCAGTGTCGCTGCCAAATCATTTCCCCGAGTATGTGCACTGGGCAAGCATGGACGAATGCGTGAGTGTTCACCTCTCTACTTGCCTACCGTGCATAGATTTTTCTTTTTTTTACTGAGCGAAATGCTTACGTTCTTATTCATTTTTCATAATGCTCCAGTTCGTGGGTTTCCACTGCACCGGCGAGGACTGTCCAAATAAACCCGGCTGTTGCCACCGTCACCGTTGTAGTAGCTCAAGCGGGGCCATCCGTATTGGACCGGATGAACCGCAGGACTCAGTGGATGGGACTTCTAGTCATCTCCTTATGCCTTTCGACCTGGCTCGTTTCTTGAATATTTCTTTCTCCTCTAGTCACCCCCATCGATGTCCAATTTTCTTGTGATGCAACCTGCTCGGCATAATCTTCTCTACGATCTTATTTAACGACCCTCGAATACAGCTTGGACATTCATGGACTTTCCTCTGGTCACTTTGTTATCGCTCTAGGATTTGAAATGTAAAAACAAAATCCAGAAGCCATCTTGATTCTTGACTCATACCCAGCCACTCAATAAAATGCTTTTGGGTGTCAGACGGGTCAAAACGTTATTTCTGAATGCGAAAATTCATCTAGAAATTTTACCTCCTTTGGCATGTGGAAATGGCGCGTGAAAACCCGGGATGGAATATGTTAATGTGTACATTCCTCGAGGCTTCGCAAATACGAGAAATTCATCACAAAATCAACTTCGAAAAACGATCATGTCTAAGATGTTTTAACTTGAGGGAATAACTTGGGAAGATAGTATGGAAAGGGTGATACAAAACTTATTTCTGGTCCCACTCAGCTGGTCCTATCAATATCAAGCATGCTCCATTTCGATCTTTTCAAGAGCTTCTTCAAAATCCTCCGCCAGTTCGAACTGTGCACAAAACTTCTCTCGGTCGATTTGATATTCGTTTCGGCAGTAGCTCATCATGATGGAAAGATTTTCTGTGACCAAATTACAACAATCGTTCACCAGAGTTTTTTGAATGGTTAGAGGATCATTCTAGTCAATCTCCGCTGCATCAAGATCCTTAGGGCAATTGTTTTGGTCGGAACTCATGAATGTTAAGAAACTCACCTGTCCAAACTTCCGCTCCGTTTTTGTAAAGTTGACATAAGCTCACTGGGTGATGTAATATACGCGATAAGATTATTGTCGAGTTGTTCGAACCAAATCATTGAAATGGCTCACTTTTTTCCGCCAAAATATGTGGGTCGTTGTTACTATGCAATTTGAGTTTGGCTTGCATGTCAGAGATATCTTGTCTTAAGACTTTGATTTCTCTGAGATTATTCTCTCGTTCTTCCTAATAAACGGCAGTGGAGAACCGCTTTCCTTTAGACCACCGAACCAAAAGTTTTGGAAAGAAGATGTGAGGGAGTGAGAAGAGCCTAGGGACCTACGTTAGCCAGCCGATCGGCGGCCGATTTTTCCAGTGCACTCTGGAGCTCAGTTTTCTCTTTCTCAAGCCGATCGCGCTCAGACCTTAGACTGTCCAATGCGCGCGAGGTTGCTAGACTTGCCTCGGAGGAAAAGCTCCAGAAGAGATTAACGGTGCCGACTTTTTCGATGTGGACCAGCCCTTCATCCACTAAGCTTTTCACAGTTTCTTCCACGCTCTGAGCGACTATGATGATGACGGATAGTTAAGACAGATAAATTCCTTGAGAGTTTTCAAAAACCAACTGCTTACCGACTCCTTTGGCCTTCGGAATCAGCTGTCGCCAAAAAAAAAAAAAAAAAACAGAATGAGTGATAGTGAGTTTCAATCAACGGCTTCAGCCCTCTCAGAAATACACTCACCTTGAGAAGGTCTTTGAGAGTGAAGAAACTATCCTTGAGACGGTTTTTAAGCAAGATATGTATGGTCATGAGTCATGAAGATCTGTTAAGCACCACTAAAGGAACAAGAGACATGCCTACATTTTCATGAAAGAAATCGAGTGTCCTCTTCTGCTTTTCCTCTGGGCTGAGGCCTCTTTTAGACATCGTAGTAAAATAGGGAAGCTGGAGGGAAGTCTTCTGCAGTCGGATGTGCTGTTCATCTTAACCAGCGACTGCTCCCGTTTGCCGTTTGGAGGTGACTGAATGCAGTATGACGTCACCGATCGCCTCAACCGCCAAAACTCACTCGGGACCCTGCCATCTTCTTCCCTCATCAAACTAGCCATGCTAAAATCATTGAAGGTCGATGGTAATGGAATCACTGGACAGACAGGCTGGATCCCAAATCAGCACTGATGGCTAAGAACCCCACCAGGAAATTGCAGGGACAACTGCACAAGCTGATCAGTAGATCAGTTGGCCAGGAAAGAGAGCAAAGTCCAATCGGTCGGGCCTCTTGAGGCCTCTTGGCCCAGGTCGAAATTTTCGAGGGAACAAACATTTGTAACGAGTTAAAATAGTCAAGAGTCCCTGCCGCTTGGATCTTCCATCCATCGCCGGAACCAGAGCGAAGTTCCGCCTAGTTCCGCCAATCGACTTCCCATCAACGGTTAGTCGCGACGTGTTTCTGACCGGTTCGGCCGGTCGCGGGGAATTCGGGATCATCACTGAAATCTGTTGGGCATGACATCATCGTCAGAATTAACCTTACTCCAAGAACATCAGCCCACGGTATGTATACGAACCAAGTTTTCTTGTCGCACATAATGTCTAGAGAACCATTCACTTGTCGCTGGGGCATCCTGGTCAGTACGAGACTCACATTGAGCGACCTCCAACTTCGGAATGACTGCTTGTGTGATTAACAACTGACCCATATCTGTTTTTTAAAGGGTGCTGGTGCTATATCCGAGTGAGTTTTAGCCAGGCTGATTGGATGGGAAATCCTACTGAACGCTCAGACCGAAACAGGAAATTCGTCCGAGATCTCTTGATTGATCCGAAAACTCGTGATGTCTCTGATATCTATCATCGAGTAAGTTGGATGACTGTCCACCAAAGCTAGACTTCGTAATAAGACCCTGAATCGATTGAGAGTTTCTTAGATTGCTGCAATCGGTTCACGATCGATCACTAAAGCTAAGGACATCATCAGTCGCATTGGAAGTCTGAACGGACATGCAACCAAACCATATGGCTCTTATCAGGAGCTGGTTTCGGATCCAGACGTTGATGTGGTTTATGTCGGTGGGTAGCAATATTATCTTGGCAAAAAATTCTCAATTCTTTTTGAGTAGGAATCAGGATGGCCACCGTCGCCTTTGCCACACTAGACAAGACGGCAATCTTCCCCCATGCACCCAAGGTGGCACAAACCTGAGGGAAATCGGACCTTTTTTTTCGGTATTATAGTCTGACAGTGTTTTAGTTATTGATTGATGAATTGCCAGGTACCCCACATTCGGCTCATTTTGCGAATGTGATGCTTTGCTTGGGAAGCAAGAAAAATGTGTTGTGCGAAAAACCTATGACGGTCAGTATTTGATCAGACCAACAATCCGATATGTTCTTGCCTCCCAATTTACCCTACTTCTGGGACTAATACATTGTGAGCTGTACGCTGTTTCACTTTAAAGGTCAACGCGTCTCAAGCCCGAGAGTTGTGTCGAGTAGCCAAAGAAAAAAAGTGTTTTCTGATGGAAGGTACGGAAGTGCATTCCAAAAGCTGCCTTGACCTGTAATCTCACATAATAAAGCTCACTCAAAAAGTTGAATACTTATCAAAGATGATTGAGTTCACATGATCATCATAGCTGTCTGGACTCGTTTTTTCCCTCTCACCCATAGCTTCCAAAAGATAATCGCATCAGGAGAAATTGGAGAAATTCAGCGGGTAAGCTTGCGTTATCCTAGGACTCTTCAATTGTCATTTCCAAATTGAAAAATTTCAACTGCTCACTCGTCCCTTGAACACAGGTTGATGCGGATTTTAGCATTGATTTCCCTCTGGATTCGTTTTCTCCTGACCATCGTCTAGTCAATCCTGAACTGGCTGGTGGGGCCCTTCTTGATTTAGGGTAAGCAATTTTCCCTTTTTTTTAACTTGAGGTATTCGGTGCTTATTCTCGTCATTTTTGTTTTCAGTCCTTACTCTTGGACAATGCTTGCACTCACATTACTTCATCAACATATGAAACCTGAATCGTCATCTTTCCACGATGATCTAGCTGAAACTACAGGTAGGCCTAGAGGGCTTTCGACGTCTTTCATAAAATTGGAATACTCAGACTGATTTTCTCCGTCTTACGGCACGCCAGCTGATTTGCCTATGCCCAAAATTACCGCATCTGGGTCCTTGTACACGCACCCCAAGGCTAATCCTTCTTCTGATCCTGTAGATGGCTCAGTAATCGCTGTTCTTGAGTTTCCTACTCCATCTGGTGGAAGGGCACAAGGGTAAATCAGTTTACACTAGCTGTGACGATGTCCCAGTACTGTTTCTGGAGACTCTAATGGAGCTGTTTCGAATAATTTTATGTGACTAATTACAATTCACGAGATGATTCAGGTTATTCATCACCAGCATGCTTCAATCAACCAACCAAGATAGAGCGGTGACCATATATGGTACCAAGGGGCGAATCAGAATTCCATCGTTAGTAAGACTCTTTTTGATTATCATCACGCTGTCCTTGAAGTGGCATCAAGTAACCCCACATTACTTTCTCGACATGAAGGCCTACCTGTTGTCCGCATCAGTTTGGACTTACGGTTTACCCGGATAAATTACAGGAGGAAGTTCCACCCTCGGCCCCAAACAGCGACAAGGATAAACAGGAGAAGATTCACTCATTTGAGATACCAGGTCAGGAATCGGATTTGATGTTCCCATCAAACCTCGTTACCCAAGTTGATTTGTGATTCTTCCCCTCCCCTTGGTTTAGGCAATGCAAGAGGATACAGTTTGTCATGACTTGAAACTGAATTTATCATGGAAAAGAGTCTTACAAGAAACCGTTTTCTGCTTGTTTATTTTTCTCATCCAACAACAGTGTGGGAAGCCGATGAGGTTGCAAGATCTATAGCATCCGGCAAGCTTGAATCTAAACGAATGCCACATGGCGAAAGCATATTAATGATGGAGGTTGAGTACTCTAGCATTCAATTCCTGGTTGTGTTATTGTAGATCTAAACTACACAGCTAATTACGATATCTGATCATCAATATTCTAGGTTTTTGACGAGATCCGTAGACAGATTGGTTTGAAGTACCCAAAATCCATCGAATCAATGTCCTAAATTATTTGCATGGATTATCAACAAAAAATTGACCCCGGGGCCTTTGTGCGTAACTGAATCAAGATAAATCCCATGTGTATGAGATAGTTGTAGAGCTTATACTACTACAGCAAATATCCCAAGTATCACCCAGGTACCTCTTGACCAAAGAGTAATAAGTTAACATTTGTCTAACCAAGCAATGTTTTGCTCCCAACATTGATTGTATGAGGATACTACATATTCATGTTGAAGTTTCAAACTATGTAGGCACTGCTTGACACAAACTGCTAGCACATCCATGTGCGAACTTAACACAAGTCCCAACCCTGCTGCGCATCGAGAGGCAAAGCCTCTGTCGCATTGCGCCGACCGCAGGGAGGGACTTGCATGCAAAACACACTTTTTGGTGTGAGTCCCCTGGCGTCGAAGTTGGAGTTTGGTAGAATACTTCAAGACAATTTTTTCATATATTCCCAATGGCGATGGGCCATGCCTTTAGAATCATCAAAAAGCCCTTGATCTCACCTTTCTTTTGCCCCGCTTTGCCTAATAGCAGTTGAGCCCACCTTCAATCCTATGTTGTCTGTTGGTCCGTCAAGACCAGCACTTCTGTACAGGATATAAATACAGTGAATTCTTCCGTTCCCACATGCTATTGCATAACTTCCAGGCTAGTGGTATCACTAGTACAGCAATACCGGCTTGCACGATTTATTACCCAAGTGCATACCTGTGTTTCAGCGTGGGTTCGGATGGCAACGATCAACATCTTTGTGATGGATGGCCACAGACCCCAGGAGAGAGAAAGCAAGCAAAAAGTAGATAAAGATATGCCCACCAATCTAAGCTATCAGGCACCTGAATTACAAGGGGATGTAGGTTGAAAACAATTCATAAAAATGGAAAAATGCTGGCAATACAGCAACTCATGTATTGGGGACTCAGGCTGGAAACCGAGTCTTACACATTAGCCTCTCTGTGAGACAGAGACCCTCCGGGGCCTCTCACGAGAGGCTTTGTTAAGCTCAATCCATGTGAGATTTCATGCCCGCATTGGAGGCAATACATCATCACCATCATCTCACAAGCATACATCCCCAAATGTATTCAACATTAGGCAATGTATACTTAGCTCAATGGTTAGAGCATCACTCATTAATCTTGAAGTTGTGGGTTTGACTCCCACAGTACACAGCCTTTCTTTTCACTTGTTCAAAAACTATCTTTTTAATTTTCTTACTAAAAATTTCATGGTATATGATTACATGAAGACAAGCCTACTTGGAATCCTCCGGGTCAGTCGCTTCAGGTCTTTCAAAAAGATTCACCATCCACATCCAAGGATCTCTCATCAAATTTACTACAGCTCCAAGCTCTTTGTTTCAAAGTTTGTTGAGCAGTTAACATGTGTGGGGTCCTAAGTTCAGAGTGCAATCCATTGTGCCTGTCCCCACTTGTTTGTCGAGACAGGTAGTTTAAAAATACTCATCTTCAGTGTTGAAAAGAATAAACAACGTGGGATCCAAAAGCACAATATTGCTGGTCTGTTTTTCTGGTTCAAGCTGTGACGGGCTTTCCTTCGGGGCCCTGATTCACGCTTTCGGGGTCTCCGAGGGTGACGTCATGTCCATGCTGGTTTCTGACTGTTGACCATTTCAAAAGAAACTCACAACCAAGAACTGGTCAACAACCGTATTCGAAAAGCCTCCCCTTCCAGTCTGCGACTCCGAGCTCATTCTCCAATTGGAAAATGGCTGCCACTCCGATCAGCTTGTGGGCACCCAATCCTGGTACTGGCGAAAGGGGAACCGCTATCAAGTTCGACTCAAACGAAAAGGGCTCGATCGTTTATGCCGCTGGAAGGTCAATCTTTATCAAGAATCTTGACACCCTCGAATCCATCTCATATTCAGGACATGTCCGACCTACGACCGTCGCCAAATTCTCCCCCTCGGGATTCTACGTAGCATCCGGTGATTCTGCTGGCAATGTAAGAGTATGGGATATTGCTGGAGAAGAGCAAATTTTGAAGGTGGAAGTGTAAGCGTAACCCTCTTTGCGCGTCCCTGCTTGGCTTTCCCAACGTAAGAAATTGATCGGCATTAATCCCTATGTGACCTGAAGTAAAGCCATCTCAGGAAAAATTAACGACCTGGCTTGGGACGCCGAAAATGGAGGAAAGCGTATCATCGCTGTCGGTGAAGGAAGAGAACGTTTCGGACATGCGTCAGTGACGGCACCAAAGCTTTCCAAACAGGTTCATGATCTGAGATTCGTTTTTATAAAAGTTTTACTATTGATGGCGGGAATTCAGTTGGCGAAATTGCTGGCCATTCAAAACTTATCAATAGTGTTTGTGTCCGCTCAGTTAGACCTTTTCGGGCAGTGTAAGCACTTGGGTCTCCTTCTTTTCAATGATATTTGATACACGATAATTTAACTGTCACTCTTGGAACATTTTTTCATTCATCCAGTACAGCAAGTGATGATACGTCCTTAGCGTGGGTCTCCACCTGATTGTTACGATTCACAGACATAACTCCAAACTGGTTAATTGACTGCAAGACCTACCATCGAATAATTTCTTGGTTTTCAGCTTCTTCAATGGGACACCATATAAGTTTTCAAAGACGATTCGTACCCACTCAAGATTTGTTCAAACGGTTGAATATGCCAAGGATGGTTCCTTGTTCGCATCCGGAGGCTCTGACTCTAAGCTGTTCATATACGATGGTTCGACAGGAGATACTGTCTGTCAACTTGGTGCGGAAGATGCCGCCGAGAAACACACGGGGACTATATACTCGCTTGGCTGGTCCAAGGCCAACCCATCGGCCCTTGCATCTTTCTCTGCGGATGGGAAAGTGATGAGATGGGATGCCTCCACTCAAAAACATGTCCGGTAAATGAACTTTATATTCAAAATCGATTGAGCAAATTTCCCCAGTCATCTAATCACGTCCAACCTGACTACTCAATCAAAAGAACATGGCAATTAGCAGATTCTCCTACTCCTGATCAGCAATTGGTAGGGGGGATATGGCTTGAAGGCAATCGACTAGTTTCGTTAGCTTACAATGGCGATCTCACCATTCTTGACGACAGACAATCGGAACCTGTGAAAAAGATTTATGCAAGTGATCAAAGTGTCCTATCCTCAAGTGTGATCCCCGCGTGATGATGTTAATCTTAGTTTTCGTGATTGACAACAGTCTTGTCAAAAAGGCATCATCGCGGCTGCCAAATGTCCCGCAAGTTCTGGCATATTTACCGGTGATCACTCCGGAAGAGTCTTTCATTATTCGAATGAAGGTGTCTGCAAGCCGGTTACAGCTTCTTCATCGGCGAATATCATAAGCTTATCAAGTTCTCAAAATAAAGTCATGTCGATCAGTATGGACGACTCCGTAAAGGAAATAAACCCTTCAGAAGTTGCTTACAAGTACTCCTCTGTGTTTCAGCTCATATCAGCAGTCTCAATGTGACGACTGATACCAATTTTTCCACGTCTAGCGTCAATGTCGCTGTCCCTTTACCAGCACAAGCAAAGGATCTCTGTTCCCGCTCAACTGACAACGTTGCCCTGGTCGTCACGTCGAATGAAGCTAGATTAATTGAATCAGGCAATACTATAACCGCGATACCTCTCGATTATGTTGCAACAGCTTGCGCAATATCCCCAAAATTTGCGGCCATTGGAACAGCTGTAAGTGACTCTCCCGGCCCTAAAAACACTTCCTTGATCCAGCCAAGAACGTCCAAGACTTGTAAACTGTCTATGGTCTTACACCCTTCCATTTTTTTATTGTAGGATGGAAAAGTGTATCTGTACGATGTGACCAGCAAGGCGCTGAAATCCTTAGTAACTTTAAGCAAGAACGTTTCCTCTGTGACGCGCATGGCCATCAGTTCAGATGAGAAATTCCTTGGAGCGGGAGAGCAGAACGGGAAGATCATGATATACGAACTGTCTGGGGAATACCCGCTGAAAATCTCGCAATGGTGCTGGCATACTGCTAGAATTATGAGTTTGACTTGGTCTTCTTGTTCGGCTTTCCTAGCATCTTCATCGTTAGATACGAATATCTATATCTGGAGTATCGCCAAACCAACCAAGAATATTCCGATTAAGGTCCGCATATTTCTTGTGCTTTACGTTGTGCTAAAGCCCACCAGAAACTGACTCGCAACCTCCTTCACAAATTAAAGAATGCCCACGTGGGTGGAACGACTGAAGTGATTTGGGAGGCTGATGGTAGATTGTTGTCTTGCGGATCAGACGGAGCCATCCGAAAGTTTTCTATCCAACTAGACAGTCTCAAATGAATCAATTCCCATCCTATGATGCAATTTGATAACATCCAGGCATCTTGTTTGGAACAGAGTTAAAAGCCCCTTTGTTGTGCAAATATATATTCGCATCTTGATCCGCTCAACTCAAATGGTTTGTCGGAACCCTTGGAATTCATGTTTGTTTATTTCCAATGAAATTATTTCTTGTGTTTGATTTATGTTGAGTTATTTGGGTAGTTGTTACTTTCCTGTCAAAGAAAAGATAAGACCTACTTTGGATACATCATAGGTTAGAAAATCTCTGCAGAACTAGAAGAGAATAGGAATCATAACAGATACCCCTGAATAATATGTCACAGAGTGAAAGGGACTGTTTCGTGTCCCCAAAGTTGATGCAGTAGAAAAATAAAAACTCCTTGGCAGAAACTACATGAGAAGTCCAAGAAGTTTCTGAACAAAGACTACATAAGGATAATTTAGAGCAAGCACCATGAAAAAGTAATGATCACTTGATGTCAAGTGACATTAGGTAACATTGATCCTAACTCAGCCACAACTCAGATTGTACCACTGTCCAACTATGATGGCCCCTTTGTGTGTTGCAGGGGGATGACACAGTGGTCAACTGGATCAATGGTGGATAATTTGCTGAACTTAGCCTGATGTCACTTGTCATCAAGTGATCATTAATTTTTCATGGTGAAAGATATCAATTGATAAACTCACATAAATTATTGGGATTCTTGGTTACTATAAGACTTCTCTTATACACATTATGTGAGTACTCTACAAACCAAAACAGGTCAAGCATTTGGTTCTTGAAACTTCTTGTGTCTATCAATTCAGATTTTGGTCCCAAAATCCATACATTCTCATTACCAACCTCTGTAAAGGGTTACCAGGGACATATAATTCCACCATCACACACCCAGCCTCTTTCAGAAATTCTCAGTGCTGCTTTGCCAGGGTCTGGGACAAAGATAAAACAGTTTTATTTTTGGACTGAACATGGATTTTTATTTTGTGTTGCTTATGTTTCAGAACTATGTTAAAGTTCATGTATAGTGTGGGTCAGGGCAAAAAAAAAACTGATTGATGCAGGAAAAAAAATTGCTTTGATAGTTAAGAGATGTATAGAGATTGTTTGGAGTTCTGGTATCAATTCAAATCAAATCAGGTGGGCTCCAACCATCATACCACCAAAACTCACAAGGGGAACTAAAATCTAGCCAGCTGGCAAGCTATTGGTGCCAGGTAAGAGAGACAAAAAAAATTGTTCCACCTACACTGCCAGAAAAAAAATCAGCTAACTGCTGGAAGTTGACATGCAAAAGTACAGGCACACCTTTGTAATTTTGAATGACAACTGCCAGAAGTTATCTGACTTTTTCTGGAGCTATACTTGATTGGTCCTGAGTTGAGGAGAGGGGTCCTAATGCTTTGAGTCAATGTGTTTGTCAAGGAAAATTGTGTGCCAGGTACACAGGAAGGTGGCTGGTCAAAGGGAGATAGGAAAAAACGGATCAGATGAAGTGTACATCAAGCAGTTGACAAATGGGTAACACTAACCAGTGGGAGATATTCTGGGCAGCTCAAAATTAATTGAAATGTAAACAACACTGAGTGGTTGTTCCCCCTGGGTTATGGTTGTGTCAAGGCAGCTTCCAAGACGGTGAGCAAGGGACAGTGACTGGAAGTTCTCTTGGGATGCTGGGATTTAGCAGGATTTAGCTTTGCTAGTTTGTGTGACTGGGTCATATGGAAGCTGTGTAGTCCAAAGCAGATTTTTTCCAGGACAAATGATATAAATATACAATGGTGAAGATGAGGAGTAATGAATCTTCCAAGAGACAACCTGTTCAAAAGGGCTTCATCCAAAAGAGATTTGTGCTCATCCAGCTATTGCCTTTGACAATTCAAGGGTGTATTGAGGAGAAATTCCAGGCCAGGAGGGCAGCAATCTCAGATTTCCATTTGCTACCAGGTCAAATGTTTTAATAGATGGCTTTACTGCAAGGATTGGTCCCAGAAAGTGAAGTGCTTGGATAATTAGTCTATTCAATATGAGGATTTAGCAAGTTTTCTTTGGTTGTCTTGATCATAAAATAAGTTATGTTGATCATTGTCTACTTATGTACGACTTTCTTCTTGGGTGACCAAGAGAAATATGCCCAGTTTCCAAAAGAATAGCAATTTATTACTTGCACAACCAGGAATTTGTTGCATGATGTCATTTTTCAAAATGAAATTTGGCTAGGATCACAGAATTGGTAGCCCTTCAAGAGCCCCAAATTTTGAGGATAGTACAAAAAGGAAGCATGATGTCAGCCGGCGTCTCTAAAGTGACGACCGGTTGATGTGATTCATGCTTGATTACAGCGGATAGTAACCTCACCTCGACGCTTCTAGGAGCGGAGGGGCTAGCTATCAAACTGGAGTTCGATGAAAATCTACCTAGAAGGGTTACTGCCAGCGCTTCTTCAATAAGGGACAGGATAGATCTAGTGTTGATAATTAGATTCTTAATAGAACCTAACCCGGAAGCGACAGAGAATGGCAATGGAGATAGAGGCGGAGGCGGAGTGATGAGGATTTGGTGGTGGAGATTGGAAGATGGTGGAAGAATAAGAAATAAGATTATAATAGAAATGTGCCCCCAGTTACCTTATAAGTATGTGTATACTACAAGCGTAAGTCTGTCAGGAATTAGTGCTGGATTCTGATCACGGGTGAGGGAGGAATCTTGAAATCCTCTCACCCTTATATCATCAGATGATGGAATCTTTCACGTAAGTTCTCATCCAATGGATGTGAACTATTTCACTCTGAATATCTTCAGAGTGAAAAAGATTCTTGATAAAACACTAAAAAGTGAAATAAAGGATTTACCCGGTAGGTTATGTTGGAATTGTATTCCATTAAATAAAAACAAAAGACCTTTTAGTGAGTTAGCAACTCATCTGCTAAGCTAGCAGTTTTTATTGAATAAAGCTTATTCAATTTTACCTTAAATTAATTTAGGTCGAGTCGACCCAATTCTAAATGAAGTTGAAAATCAACTTGATTTCAACAATCAAATTTGTCATAAGCGAAAAACCTGAAACGATCATTCTAAATCACTACACCAATCGTAAGTGATTTCTTTTATCTTTAAAACTATTATCATTTATTATGATTATTAATGATTGTTCTAATCTAGCAGAACGTTAGACAACACACTTTCCAAAACGAACAAAGAAAAAGAAGTTAGCAAGATCAGCAACGATCAGTAAGAAAATCTTATGAATATTATATCACCAAGACATTAGCTAATGATTGAAACACATTTTTATCTGTTAAGGAGTATAAAAAGACTATCAAAACAATCATCGGTGTTATTAAAAAGAATATTATAAAAGCCGTACTATCTTACCCATTATGCTCATCATCGACTATCCAAAGCATTACTTACTCTCATCATCAAGTCAAATCAGTCGACGACCTAGTTTCAACCATTATCCTATCATCTTAAATCAGCATTATCATTCCTAGTCATAAGCAGATTAAATTGTCATCTGCCTTCAGGTAACTTTTTCTTTTCTTTTTATTCAGATTTATTTCTTTATTCTTAGCTATTATAATTGTATTTAATCAATATTAATGAAATAAATTATTCAGTTATTCTCCAAATTCTTCAGGTTATATAGCCTATTGGGTAAATAATGTAAATCTTAATTTTCTGGAAATAATCACATGGGATGTAGATTATTTCCGGAATTTTAATAAAGGTAATAAGAAATTTCTTGTAGAGGATAAGGATTGAACTTATGACTTGCGCATGTTTTTAAGTGCATTTCCAAATTCTGTTGTCCTACCAACTAGACTATGTTGTGGTTATCTGTTGCAGCCATTTGGTTAACCTTAAGGGTTACCTCAGTGTCTGACACATGATTTGGTAAACAAACTGAATTCTGGATATGAAATTGGTGATAAAATCATGGAATTAGTCACTGTCTGAGGCCAATTTTGGAGGGTGGTATCAACAGTGGGTCACTACACTACACTACACTACATGGCCAATAACCGTTAGCGTAGCGCTGTATTTTTTTCCCCAGGATTTTGTTAGCGTTAGTTGAAATCCCATCCCGCTAAACTAACAGGTAGTGTAGTGGTGATTTTTTTTTTCAAAAATTCTGTAGTGTTATTTGTGATTAATCACAAACTACGCTAACAAGTAGCATAGTTTTTCCACTGCTAACAGGATTTTCTCAAATGTGTAGCGTAACTTTTGTCCAGCTAACATGATTTTACCAAACAATTATTGTAGCACGTTTTCAACAAAAACTTAATGTAGCTAGTCTGAGACTAAGATGAGATGACACATCAACTAACATCAATCACATGTGGACTAACAAATCAACTAACAAATGCACTAACAAGACAACTAACAACACAACAAATGGTTCATCACAAATCAAATTCAAGGTAGTTGACGCATACCACACATTTATATCTGCATGAATTGAACATGTGTCCTACATATCCTCAATATTTTATCTTGACATAGTGGTCCAGTAAACCACTATGCAGTTACTTGAACACTAGACCAATGCTACCCTGGGCCTGAGAATACTCAGGGTAGTATTGAATGTGAAGTCTTTTCTTTGTTACATACTGCCATTAGTGCTTACAATAGAGCTTTGCTTGAAGATTCAACCAATGATCCCTCCCAATGTATCTCAGTGCTTTTGTTGCTTTCTCTCACTACAAATGCCATTTAATAGCATCTGAAGATAATTAGTTTTTTTCCAAAGCTCTCACCTCTGTTTTAAATTTCAATAAACTTCATTTGTACCCATTCATTGAAGAGGTTTCCTCTTCAATGAATGGGTAGAGTACCTAGTCATGTTTCCTCTTCAATGACTGGGTACTCTACCCAGTCATTGAAGAGGAAACCTCTTTGTTAACTGGGTATAGTACCCAGTTTTTGAAGAGGGAAACCTCTTCTACAACTGGGTACAGTACCCGTAGTCATTGAAGAGTTAAACATCTTTGACAACCTGTTAGAGTACCCAGTCATTGGGCAGGCATCCTCTCGGATGACCGGGTACTATACCTAGTCATCAAAGAGGATACCTCTTTATAGATGGCTGGGTATGTACTACTGTACCCAGTCATTGGAGAGGCAACCCCTTCAGTGACTTCCAGTCATCAAAGATGAAGCTTCTTTGGTGACTGGGCACTCTACCTTACTCTAGGTGATGACTGAGAGTATCCGGTCATCACCGACGAGTGGGTAGAGTACCCAGTCGTTGAAGGGGTTTCCCCCTCCGACGACTGGGTCGAGTACCCAGTCATTGAAGAGGTTTCCCTTCCAGACAAATGGGTACGGTATGTACCCAGTCACCAAAGAGGGAAACCTCTCTGATGACTGGGTACTGTATCCAGTCATTGAAGAGGTTACCCTCCCCGACGAATGGGTACTGTATGTACCCAGTCTCTGAAGAGGGAAACCTCTCCGATGACTGGGTACTGTACCTGGTTGTCAAAGAGGGAAACCTCTCCAATGACCGGGTACTGTACCCAGTTGTGCAGAGGTTTCCCTCTCCGATGACTGGGTACTTTACTGAGTCACCGAGGAGGTTTCCTCTTTGGTGACTGGGTACAGTGCCCAGTCACTGAAGAGGTTTCCACTTTGGTAACTGGGTACAGTGCCCAGTCACCAAAGAGGTATCCCCTTAGGTGACTGGGTACAGTGCCCAGTAGTCATCGAAGAGGGAAAAAGCTCTTCGACGATTGGGTAGAGCTGTCATCTGAGAGGATGTCTCCCCAACAAATGGGTACTGTATGTACCCAGTCGCCAAAGAGGGAAACCTCTCCAATGACTGGGTACTGTACCCAGTTGTTGAAGAGGGAAACCTCTCCAATGACTGGGTACTGTACCCAGTCGTTGAAGAGGGAAACCTCTCCAATGACTGGGTACTGTACCCAGTCGTTGAAGAGGGAAACCTCTCCAATGACTGGGTACTGTACCCAGTCGTTGAAGAGGGAAACCTCTCCAATGACTGGGTACTGTACCCAGTCGTTGAAGAGGGAAACCTCTCCAATGACCGGGTACTGTACGGCTAACACAGATTTCTGGTAGTGTTAGTTGTTTTTGCCTGACCCCAGCTAACGCTACGCTACCAAATAACAAAAAAAATGCAAAAGTGTAACATAACTTTTTCAACCACTAACACAAATTTCAGGTAGCATTATTTTTTTTCCCTGGCTCTAGCTAACGCTACGCTACCAACTACCAAAAATTTTTTTCAAAAAAATTTAGCGTTAGTTGGCCAAATGGTGCCGCTAACGTTAGCGGTGTGTTAGCGTAGCTAAAAAATCTAACAATACGTGTAGCGTAGCTGACCCACGGTTGGTGATATCAGAGAAAAGCTTGGGTAAAATAAAAGAGTACACAGGTTTGAGTCCTAGTTGAACCATTTCTTATCTTTCACGAAGGACACCAACCATCCTTATCAATCATAAAAAATATAGGAAAGGCATATCTTGATGACTTTCTCAAACTGGTTGAAAGCTTTGCTTCTCCTCCCAGCTCAATGACAATGTTAAACTAATCACCAGCTGGACTATTTGTTCCTAAGTTTATGGCTTCTTCAACCCTTCACTGAGCTGGGGGTCAGGATCTAAGTGGGCTGGGCTCGCCGGGTTTGAAATCTAACCCGGCCCGGGAATGCCCAGCGGGTTTGGACCATTGTGATTTGGTTTGGGCCAACCCGGCAATAGTGCTGCACGGTGCAGCCTACAAATTCATTGGATATATTGATAGGGGGTTGGAAAAACGACTCCCAGAGATTGGACAAATGACTCCCACGACCAAATTGACGTCCAATCTGGGAAGCCAAGAAAATTGGAGATCAAAGTATGGCATGTGATAAGAATGATAAAAAATGAAAATTTTTAAAACCATTATAAATTATTTGTATTGGACCAAACAAATTGGCTCAAATTGGTGCTGATTTGGCCTGCAGTGCCTGAATTTTTGATGAAATTAGTGGATGGCCCACTCAAGAAAATAATTTGAAATGGCTTTGAAAATTTTCATTTTTTATCATTCTTGTCACATGCCCTAACTTAACTAAGTCCCCCCTTCTTCTCGGGGTGAGTGGTGAAACACCTGTGGCATTGCCCCGGCAAAGGAGGGACTTACACCTTATACACCTGTCGCCTGCTGACTCTAAAACAACTTTGGCAGGCCATTATTTTAGAATCTTTATAGCTTCTCCCCCACAAATTATTTTTTTCCCCATTGCCAAATTCTTCTGTCCGCTCTGATCTTCTCATCATTCCCTGATGAAATGCTTGATCTAGCTGAAGTTTTGTAATCACCACATTCATCTGAATGTAGCTCTCCGGGTTTCTTGTCTTGGAGAATTCCAATTATGCAAATAACACACTTCTGTACCCACTCAACAATACAGGAGCATCACCTCATGAAACATTGGATAGGTTCCAAACATATTGGTGAGGATTCAAGTGTCCCAAACCCTAAAATTGTTCATGTTCCATCATTTCCAACAGCACCGGTGTCCGACAGATAGTCAAGATACTCATGCAAGAGGGCCGACACACTAGGGTCTCATTGGAGGCAAAAATTGCCTCCATTTGCACCCACACACATTGAATTGGTTCAAATGAATCCAAAAAGTTTTATAACTTCTTTCTTGAATCACTCCACAGAGGATTGTGCTGTACGTTGTCGTTGTTTATGGGCATCTACCAAGCGACTTCTGCAATCAATCAATTCCATGGTTTGAAACAGCACATGCAGCATTGCAATTGCTGGGACAAGAAGCTGAGAAGATAAAGGCTCGTCTTGCTCTGGTTCCCTCTCAGATAATGTTGCTGATTGTCTGCTAGGACAATCTCGACTTTCAGCAAAAAGTACACATGGAATCTATCTTTCTGGATAAGGTTAAATCTCGTGTTTGGTTGCTTTTTCAGCAATGCCATTCATCTCGCTCGTCTGGACTCGATTGATTGTTAATTGAATGGATGGATTGTGTTATTTGGACCCCAAAGCGACGCACAGCCAACTACAGAACATCAATTAGATTATTTGGAATCCTAAGGAATATGTGGTGTGTGGCTTATATAATAAATTTTCGAAGTCGATAGTCAAAAGAATACTGGGGGAGTGGTCATGAAACTTGACCACCTCAAAAACGACCAATTATCATTTCATGGATGCCCAAGGTGAGATGTAGAAATTTGAGACATGGGAGTAAATTCAGGAGATCAATGTGCACAAATTCTTCTGCGGGTTCATCTCATTATCTGTTGAGTCTGGGGAGCTACTAGACATGGAAGTGAAAAAACTGTAAAAAGTTTTCAGACTCAGGCAGAAGTTGTGACATAGAGTATAAGTCCCTCCCTGGAGGGAGGCCTCCCTGGAGGGAGGCCTCCCAGGGGAGGGACTTAGTTAAGTTAGTCACATGCCAGGCTATCATCTCCAAGCTTCTTGGCTTGGTTGGAACAATATTAAAGATTTTCAAAAATCTTGCAATAATTCAAATAATTTTCAGACTCACATTTTTTTTATATTTCCATTTCTATTTCACATTCATTCTTGGGAACCTATTTCACACCCCTTTAGCCAATTTCACAAATTGAGGTCTGTGTCCTGAGGCTGAACCTCTGCAATCAAAACTTACTCCTGGGCACTGTACATAACTTGGTGGAGGGAGTGTTCCCAAGCTGGATGCCACAGATGGAAAAAGCATCCCTGGCAATGATTCTGAGTGTGTACCGGGTGGGGGCTACAGAATGTGGGATGGAGCAGCCACCAGGACTCACCATCATGTCTGTGTTTCCTGCTTGATGGGAACAAGAATTGAGGTGTGCCCAATGGGGCAGCCTGCCATCCATGGTGTTCACAGGCCAGTTGTTGAGCACCATATCATGTGCTCAAAACCACCAGTCACCTGATTATAACCAGCTGCAGGCATTTGCTGATGTAGGTTCTTTTGGCCACCAGCAAAAAAAAAAAAATGTGCTGGGGGCCAGATTTGGAATTCTTTGAGGATAATGGAGGACTTCCTGTCACGAATCTAGAATGCAAAATTCTAGATTCCAAACTTTATTTGGTGGCAAAGAATCTTCCAGATTGAGTTTTCACCACCAAATAAGATTTGGAATCTGGGATTTCAGATTCCAGATTGTTGAAAGGAAGTCCTCCAATGGAGGACTTCCCACAGGATCTACAGCCCCTGCAGATTCTTAATTAGAGCCTGGAAAGCTAAATTTTGGCCGGGAAAATCGGATTTAGCCCTGTAATTAAGACTTTGCAGCCCCTGTAGATGGCCACAGGAAGTCCTCCAATGTTGATATATTTTTCCTGAACTGTGATATCGAGCCTTTTGGGCCCATCAGACAGTCGTGAACTGCCCTAATGTATGTTTTTTGCGGGAGTTCCATGCAACGGGGCTTATTGACACCAATCCCTTTGGGAGAAGTCAGGTAGACCAAAGTCTGTGCAACAAGAAGGCCTACAAAAACTGCCTGACCAGTTATTTGGTTTTTCTTTTTGTAGTAGAATTTTAATAAATCAAAGAAAGGATTTTGGCTTGAATAATCCTTCCTCCTCCCGCCAAAATTGGGACATAAGACCTTCGGAGAGCGTCCCGCGGGGACCCTCCGTTGGGAGAGGGTTAGTTAAGCTAGAAGCCACCGGTCAAGAAGCTCTTATCTGCAATTCAGTCAAGCCGTGCCGAGCTTCTCAATTCTTCCTTCCCAATGAGAAATTACAACTTGGATGTTTTCACTGCAAGTTCAATGTCAGCTTATATAATATCAAAGAGAAACGGGGAGCGGTGCCGAGTCTCTTCGCTCACTTTTACAAAGGAGAAAAGACATACGACACGCTGTCAACCCCAAGTTCAATGTGGGGGAAACAGTGCATTGTAGTTTTGTAAGCTATGATGGGCTCAACGGCAAAGAGAGTATGAAACTTATATGTGCCTGGAGTGTTCGCACTTTCAATAACTATACAACACTCCGAGGCACATTGTTCATGATTCAGTGGGCAATAAGATGGCGTAGCAAGGTAGTATTGATTTCATAAAATGGTTTTAGTGTTGCCAAGGGGCGTTGACGGATGACAATTTTCATAGACCGAGGTCTTCAGCAACGGGTTCCTCAGGAGCAACTTGTCCCTGACCCTCAGGAGCAACTTGTCCCTGACCCTCAGGAACAGCATCCAATCCGGCTTCGTCAGAGGAGGGATTGATGTCAGCTGGACGAGAGTTTTCAGAGAGTGGCATTTGAACGATGGTCTCCTCCTTGGGTTCGAAGATGGTGACCATGTCGGGTAAGGGTTTGGGTGCAGCTCCACCCCGACCTTCGGTGTCGTTACCTCGCATGCTGGATGAGAGAAAGGTGAGTGAGACTTTTAAAAAAAAGAATAGAGGAATGAAGTGAGAAGACATACATTTTGACTTTGATACCGAGGACACCCTGTCTGAGGAGGACGTGTCGGACGGCTTGGTCGACAAAGTCGACGCTGGGTTGACCGGAGTGGATCATGAAACCGTCTGTAAATTTCATCGACTTGGCACGGGCAGCTCGGAGTTTTCCGGAGACGACGACTTCACAGCCCTTGGCGTTGGACTCCATGATGAATCGAAGGACACCGTAGCAGGCTCGACGGACGGCCAGACCACCGAGTAATTTGTATCGCAGGGATTCGCATTGGGCGACCGCGCAAAGCCCACGTTGTTGAACCTTCTCGGCGTAAACTGGATGTACGTAGATGTGTACGAGAGCACGATCGATGAGAAGCTGAATGATTGGAGGAAGAAAAGACAAAAGGAAATGGATCGATCGACTTACGTTCGACACTTCCTTCGGGGTATTTGAAACGCTTCTGAACGAGACTGGTCAATTCACGGATCCGACGACCTTTCTGGCCGAGGACCTCCTGAGTGTGGGTGGCTCGAATGATGATCTCAGTTCGGGCATGAGCCACACGAACCTCGCAACCCGAGTAGCCTTCCTCCGCTAATTCACGAGTGAAGAACTCGGATAATTCAGCATAAAAGACACCATCGGCCACAAATTTTCTGCGCTTGCTGATGGTCGTCATCTGAATCGAACAGTACCGGGAATATTGAGATTAGTTGGTTGGTGTAGAATGAGTGGTATGATGTGTGGAGAGTACTCTTACCCTGTTGTCCGATGGTCGGGGGGTTGACGGCTGGAAAGGGGGGTGATGGTTGAGGTGGGTGAGTCGAGCGCAGTCTCATCTATCCGCAGCAGTGTCATCGGTCCGCAACCCTAACTCTGCCAGTCCCAGTTAAATAACCTGGTGCGCTTTCCTGATTGTTAGAATTGAATATAAGGCTGTACCCCGGGGTTCGGGACGGGTGGTCCAGGCCATCCCGTTCCCCAGATCCGAATCCACCCGGGTGAACCCCCACACCCTGGGTGGTCCTAAGACTTATGGCTCTGAGGCTAAGAAGGGTAGAGGGAGCATAGTTTCTATCATTCCACCGCTCAGACAGCCAGCCAACCCCAACATCATGAAGCGCAAGCGCCAAAACCCTCCAACAAATTTGAATAATTCACCGAGATCAGCTGCTACCTGAAAGAATACGTTGAGCGCGAGGGCTCAAAGACACGCGAATTTTGGTCCAATCGACGCCACTGATTTCCAATCCTATCAAACATGGCCCGGTACTTTCTCGCAATTCCAGCTACAAGTGCGGCATCCGAACGACTCTTCTCTAAGGGCCGTCGGATTCTATCTTGGCAGCGCTCATCACTCAAGCCAAGGAGTGTTGAGGAGCTTTTGTGTGTTAAGGAATGGCAGCGACATGAATCTCGTTGCCATATGAATTTGAAACAATTGTTTTGCTTAGTAGCTCAATCGATTAAAAAAAATGTCCGATCACAAATAAAAAACTTGGATAAAAAAAATCTCTTGTTATTTAATGCAACGATCTCAATCATCAACCTGAGTATGAGTGTATATTTACAATAAAACAATAAACCTGAGATGGACTCTTGACCCATCCCGGCCGGTTCAGCCGCTCATCTATGTGTAACCACCCGGGGGTCCGGGGGTACTAAGAGCCCACCCCGACCACCTGGACCCGGGGGTACCCCCGGGGACTTTACCCGGGTGGTGCAGTCCGGGGTACAGCCCTAATTGAATATACATGATTATAAATTGAGCATAAAATATCGAGTTATCTTTGTCTTTGAATCTTATTCGTCATCATGCCAACCCTAACTGTGCGCTGCGGATCATTTGTACTTAGTCTTGTTTCGTCCCGGTCACGGCTTCTTCCCATCGAGTTGAGGACCGAGACCGTGCCGAACCGAGCTGATTAGCGACGTGTTTCTTATCGTCAGATTCGCATTCTTATGCTGATGGCCGTTCTCCATCATGGACACTTCCCACCCAGCCCACCCATTGGTTCACTGTAAGTCCTCCCTCCTCCAGACCCCAGAAGACTTCCTTCCTTTCCAACTCCAATGATTATAGCGAGTTGAGGTTATACTCGCCCCCTTTATCTGGCACCTCTTATTTGAGTCACTCGGTCTGTGTATTTTTACGGACGAGTGACATTGAATTGAAAAACACGATATGATGGACTCTCCTGCCCCCCTCCCTTTGCCATCCTTCTTGGGACTGTTATTAGAATACTGACGTGACTCTTTCCCATTTAGATTATGGTCCCCAAGTGAATATAGTTGTAGGAGTGTTGTAGCTAGCCTCAGATTGTTATTGATCAGGAATTGCGCCATAACTGTTGTAAACCTATGTTTGTTGAGCTCTGAGTAAAATGACAAAGTAGTGTGAGTTTTTTGAGAAGTGCCAGAGAAATGTATCTGCGCAGAGCCTTGCACTCGGAGCCGCTGGCGGCGCTCGCCCCGTTCATCGACCTCAGCCAACAACTGGTCGACGCCCAACGAGCCAAGCGACCCATCATCGCCTTGGAGTCGACCATCCTCACCCATGGCCTGCCGCCCTCAGCTGCCCTCAGTCTCGCCGTCGAGCTCGAGCAGACCGCACTCGGCCTCGGCGTCACTCCACTCCACATCGCCCTCATCGATGGCCGGATCAAGCTGGGGCTCCAACCCCACCATCTGGGCCATCTCATCCATGCCGTTCCCTCTCAAAAACTCCTCAAACTGGGCAGACGCGACTTGCCCTCGGCTATCACTCAGGTTAGATCTCTCTTCCTCTCTCTCTCCTCGTAGTTGATCGAACTTTTCCTCAACAGAAAGCGTCTGGCGGGACCACCGTCTCGGCCACCATGGCCATCGCCCATCTCGCCGGAATCAAAGTCTTTGCGACAGGTGGGATCGGCGGTGTACATAGAGGTGCCACTCACAGTTCAGTCGTATTTCCACCACCAGCAACAACATCAAGAAAAAAAATACAGTAGAAAAGACTGACGTTTTTTTGGGGGGGTTGGTATTGTCTTCTCAGCAATGGATATCTCGTCTGATTTGACAGAACTCGCTAGGACCCCGGTGACTGTTGTTTGTGCCGGCGTGAAGTCGATCTTGGACATCCCACTTACCCTAGAATATTTGGTCAGCTCCGTCATCTATCCTCCAGAAGTCACTAGACGAATAAAGTTCATTTAACCTACCAATCCTTCGAGAATTGAGGCACAATTGCCCATCACAATTTTTAACCAATGACCGGTTCCCTTCAAACTGATCGACTTGATCCTTCATACTATTACATACAGGAAACATTAGGAGTACCGGTGATCAGCTTCTCTAAAACTAAAGAATTTCCGGCGTTCTACTCTCCTAAATCAGGCTATGAGGTGTGTGAAGATCCATTATTCTTTCTTTGCAGCGCTCCGAAAAATTGATTTGGTAATTTTCAATTAGGCACCTTCCAATTCATCTTCTACACTCGAATGCGCCCAAATGATATGTCAGCTACGCCCTCATTACTTGAAAGAGACCTAAAATGACAGTCTGATGATAATCAATGAAACCTGTAGATCACTCTGACTTGATGGATTTCAAGACTGGTACATTAATCGCAGTGCCTATTCCCAATCAATACACACATTCCGGCCAACTCATTCAAGATGCCGTCGAACAAGCCGTGCTCGAATCAGAGAAATTGGGACTCAATAAAATGGGAAAGTCTGTGACGCCTTGGTTGTTGAATCGAGTCAAAGAACTCTCGGATGGCAAAAGTGTCGACGCTAGTAGGCTCTCTTTCTTCGAACATAAAACTTGCGTATTGCACTAGGACTGATTGGTTTCCTTGGACCAAAAAAAACAAGACATCGGTTTGATCAAAAATAACGTGCTTGTGGCTTCCCAGATAGCTAAAGACTATAACGACCTCACCCTTGGCTCCCAAAATTCGTCCTCGACCATTATCACAGTGAGAATAGTCACGTTTTAGATTAGTTGAACACGAGTCATTAATAAGCTATTGCCCCCCTGACGTTATTCAGGGTAGGAAGCTGGCATCAGCTACAGTTAAAGACAAGGACGTGAAATCGGCAGAGGGAGGTTGTAAGATGATGGTAATTGGAGCAGCAGCTATCGACATTACTTCCCGAGTGCCTGAGGATGATCGAACGAATCCTCTTACGACCGGTTCGACGAGCCCGGGGAGTGTTAAAATGAGCTTGGGTGGGGTAGCTTTAAACATCGCGAGGGCGTGTCATGGATTAGGAATAAAGGATGTGATGCTAGTCTCCCAGATGGGAAGGAAGTGCATGTTTGGTGACTATCTGCTCAACCAACTTCAATCGATCGGACTGAGGTCAGATGGCATCCAGCTTAACCATCCCGCCTCAACTGGTATCGTTAATATGTTTTTGGATGGGAATGGGGAACTCTTGGGCGGAGTGGCCGACTTGAAATCGATCGAAAATATCGACTATCAACTGGTCTGTTTGAAATTGTTCATGAAGCTACAAGCCCCCCTTCTCATTTTTGTTTTTGTTTACTATTATAACTTTTAAAGGTCTCCAATCTGATCAGGAATCGGAAACCCAATGTGGTCTGTTTTGATGGAAATCTTTCCTCTGATGGGATTTATGAGCTTATCGAAACCTGTCACGAATCAGAGTCGATCATAAGTAAGATAACTTACACTCTCGCCCAAGCGCTGTTGGTACTGACTTGTTGGGTTCATCTTCAAAGCTGCTTATGAGCCGACGTCAGTTGTAAAATCGACGAAGATCATGAAAAGCTTGGTGGGGATGTATAAGAGGACGAAGGGAGGTAAGAAGCTAACGATGATGTTTCCGAACCTGAAAGAATTGGAAGAGATTCATTCAAGAGGGATCGTAAATTCGCATATTGAAGAGCTGGAATCGGTCGACTATTTCCAATCGATTCAAGCCCTTCAAGCAGACGAAAAGTTCCTAGACCGTATCCGAAAAACAGCGCCCGAATGGGTCACTCGTTCTGGGACTATCCAAATGGCTCTGAGGCTCTTGCCGTTTGTCGATTTTCTGGTCGTCAAAAACGGCGCCAACGGCTTGGTTCTCATTGCCGCCAATCCATCATCATCATCCCAGTCACTTTTCCCATGTGTTGGCCATGTCCAAAACGATCTTCATCCATGGATCTTCAATCGATCCCATACCCTTTGTTTCAAGTTCTTTCCTGCTCTTCAGTTCCCCGATCCTCGATCCGATCGATCGGTTTCTGACCAAAACCCTCATAAAATCATCAATGTCACTGGCGCCGGTGATTCGTTGTGTGCTGTTATCTTGGCGTCTGTGGCCTCTCATCGTTCAGACCTCCAATCTCAGTCTACCACAAGGTTCGATTGGGATCAGGTGATCGCCTCGGCGCAACGGTTCGTAGTTCATTTATTTGGTCTTCTTACCTTGTTTTTTTGTTGTTGACACTGACACTTCGGGTTTGGACTATTGTTCTGTAGGTTGGCTGTTGGCACTCTGCGTTCTCATCAATCGGTGGGCGATTTGATTTGATTGGTTCACTTAATGCTCCTTCTTCCCTTTGCTCTAAAGAATCTACCAGTTGTTTGTTTGGTGGCACTGGCTGGAACATTTCTTGTGCGATGAAGCACTCAAAAGTTGAAAAAATACAATGGGCAGTGTTTGCAACGCAAAAACGGGGCGATTGCACCGACACTCGTCCCCGGACAGGATTGAACTGTCAACCTCTCGATGTCATGTGCGGCGATGAATAACAGTCGAACGCGCTAACCAATTGCGCCACGGAGACTTGATGGACACGGTTTATCTTGTGATTAGTTGGGGATCCCCGTGGTGACACACCGTTCTGGTTTATTGAGACAAAAATAGGAAAAACTCAGACAATCGACGATGACCGAGTTCAGCGAAGAACCAGGAGAATACCAACCAAGACACATCACAGTAGGATACCCAAAACAACCGACGAACGACTACACACTCGACTGTCTGCTGCCAGCCATCGCAGAAGAACTTCCTCAGTTCACCATCCTCACAGACCATGATCTGCTTCAAGCTAGACCGGGGGCGATACAATGGTCCGATTACGACCACATCCATTGGCACACCCTCAAACCTTTTCCTCGGCTTACACTCTTTAATGCGTATCCTATCAGAAAAGTACTCCTTCCTCATCTATTGACAACCTGCTATCTTCTTCTAACTTTTTTTTTTTTTTTTTTTCGGTTTTAGGCCTTAATCAGAAAGAATTATTTGATCAATTCAGTCGAATCATACAATACTAAAAAAAAGAATAATCTTAAAAATCCCCCGAAAGGAATTCCAATCCCAAAATCATTTCATTTCTCTTTATCTTTTGCAGATGAATTAGATGAATTATGGCAAGATGAACTATACGATTTATGTCAAGAAATTAATAATCAAGATCAAGAGAAGAAGAAGAAAGTTTGGATACTTAAACCTGCGTTGGCCGATAAAGCTCAAGGGATTCGGCTGTTTGATTCGGTCGAACAGCTGTATCAAATCTTTACTGAATTCGAAAATCTAGAAGAACAAGATGATAATCAAGATGCTGATGAAGAAAATGGTCATCGTAAAACTTGGGTGCCTGTTTCTCAGATGCGTCACTGGATAATACAGGTCTCACCCTTTTTTTGAAAATAATGATGGTTATAGAGGGCATAGAAATATGTAAACTAAATTCCATTGGATTTTTGTTTTTTGAAGGAATATATCTCGAATCCGTTATTGATAGATCCCAATAACCTTCGTCACACTTATACGAGTGACCCAACGATCGATCGGACGGGATTTCACAAGCATCATCTGCGCGTTTATGTCTTGGCGGTTGGGGCGTTCAAGTCAGTTCCCCATTACTTCTTACCAGGACCGATGAAACAACGCAAAAAGAAACTTACGTTGTGTGGTGAATGTGGGCATGATTTGCAGCCTTTATGTCTACCAAGACATTCTCTCCTTGTTCTCGTCGAAGCCGTACAGCTTGACGGACATAACCGACCTCCTCGTCCATCTCACCAACACGAGTCTCCAAGAAGACCATCGACCAAGAAGCCAACACGGCGCACCACACGTTACCGTGAAGATTGCCGACACTCATCCGGCCGAGGTGCTCGATCAGATCGACGCAGTCTTGGCCGAGCTGTTCAGCTTCGTCGTCCAAAACGACCCCGTCAATTTCCACGCGTATCCCAACTGCTTCGAGATCTTCGGGGTCGACTTCTTGGTCGATGAGGCCTTGAAGGTCTGGCTCTTAGAGATCAATGCTGTTCGTCTTTTTTCCCTCCCTCTCTTTTTTTTTTTTTAATACAATCGCTTAGGGTCCCTTGTTTCTTTTTTTGTTTTTGTTTGGTGGAAAGGGCCCGGATTTTAGTCAGACTGGTGATACCTTGAAGCCGACCATCAAGCGCCTCTTTAAGAGCACTATCAAAGTCCTGAAGGCCGAGTTTCCAACACTCCTTCTCCACCCTCCATCTGTTCACCCAGAAGATGATCGTCCTCCTCCTCCTCTAAATTCTTCTTCTGATCAAAATCAAGATCAACTTCCTTCTTCTCATTCTGAGTTACTCCCTTTTCGGAAAGTCTTGCAGCTTCAAACTCCTCTCAGTTTTCGTTAACTATCATCTTTCCTTCTTACTCTTTTGTGTCAACCCTTTATTGGCTTTTTTTTGGTCGGCTGAAGAGCGGTCTAATTCTTTTCGGATCTCTCTGTCCGCAAGCTCGTCTGCCTCACTTGGTTTACGCATATCCCCATTCACACACACACATATATACTTTACTTGTACATTCATCTTGTTTCTCGCGAGTTTGGTGAAACCAATGGATGATCAACATCAGTCAGGTTGAACACGTCTTTTTGTTTTGTTTTGTTTGTGGTATCTTGGCCTATCTTTGACAGTTTGAAAGTAAACAGTTCTTCTAGGAAAATCTATACATATTTATTTACATTTTTTTTTTTTTTTTAAAAAAAAAAAGAAAACCCGAGCAAAAAAAAGTGTCTTGTACCTTTTGGATATTATAAATTCAATTGCTCTTTTAAATAACCAAAACTGATTTTCTTACATAGTATTTTTGTTTCGGATGGAGTTAATTAATGGTAGGTATGTAGTAAGTCTACGACATACACACACACATACACAAATCTGTTTGAATTTTTTGAAGTAGCGGTTAATTTGGACGAACTGCATTTCCTATATTTTTTTTTTTAAAAAAGTATCCATGGTGATGATGATGGACAAGAGAGAAAAGCAGATGATCAGCTAAAAGAAAAAAAAAAAAACATGACGAAGTGACAGAAAAAAAGGGACGAACCTCTAGTTTTAACCTCATAAAGAAAGTTAGAAAGGACGTGATCTTCGATGAGACGGATGTGATCAGAAGGGGGAGGATGGGAGAGATGGACATTGAACTTGAAGCCATGATAGTTCAAGTGAGTAGTGGTAGTGGAAGACGACGCGGCCGAAGAGGAGGAAAAATGGGAGTCGAGTTCGGATGGTTGGAGAGGATGAGGGATGCGCTCGGAGGGCGGAGAGAGCGGCGTGAACGCATGATGATGAGGAGGCGGATGAGAGATGATGAGACTAGGGAACGTTTGGCGATGATGAGAAAGGACGGTATTTGTAAGGGTGCGATCGAAGTTGAAGAGAGAATGGGACGAGGAAGATATGGATCGATTAGATTGTTGCTGGCTGTGATCGGGGTCTGTTGGCTGATCGAGAGAGACAGTAGGAGTAGCCGGGCTGAAAAGCGTGCGATAGAACTCGGAGGATGAAGGAGCGGGATAGGCTGATGGGGGTGGATGAGTGGAGGTAGTAAGTTGCGGATGGTCGTTGGGCGTAGAGAGTAAGAGTGCGAATCGATTGTAGTGGTCGTTGGTGTGGTTCTTGGTCAGTGGTGATCTGAGCAGCCGATGTTTGGTGAGATAGTTGAGCAGTGCTGGTGTGGGTAGTGCTCTGATGAAGTCGGACTGTGGTGGCTGTGACTGTTTGTGTTTTGTTGACTGTCTTCGTCGTTTTCGTCGTTCCATTTTTATTTTGGTTGTTTTCTGAAAAATATAAATTAAATTGTACTTTCTACAGTTGATGACCATCCCTTCGTCTTCTCTAACAAACCTATCAAGCGAGTGTAAGTTTGGCTAAGGTGTAGCTAACTTACCCTAGTCCAGCTGGAGCAATCAGATGCATATGCAAAGTGATCTCAGGCAAACTTCAATGACAGTGCACTGTATGTAACACCCGGGCGAATCGGCTCCCTGTGGTTCGACACGAGAGCGATCCCGCCCCCAAGGCGCCCTTAGTCGTGTTTTGGCACCCCTGAGGCCCCAGGACTCGGTGTCGCCCCAGGTCCAGCTTTAGCACGACCTGTTGGTGCCCCTGAAGCTCCATGACTCGTTGTTGCCCCAGGGCCGGCTTGAGTACGACCTGGGTCAGCGTGGCGCCATCATATCGGCCCAGATGCACCCCCGAGGCTGTACCGTCTCAGATACACTCCTCAGGGATGTCATCCGGACGCTCCAGGCAGTGACTCTGCTGGGCGCCCTGATGACCGGGGGCGCGATCACAGCGTGGCAGTCACAGCATCGCCCCTGGCATCGATGCGTCAGGGGAGTGCGTCTGAGGTGATACAGTGATGTTCCGCGATAGTCGTCGTGGAAGCGTCACAACAAACATATAAAAAAATCCTTCCAGAAACCAGTTCAAACTGATTTCTGAAAGGACCCTACGTGACCTGGCTGATCGTTTTCTTTTTTTTTTTTTTGGAAATGACTTCAAGTTCCAGTGAGATTCGAAGGGTTTTAGAGTTTGAAGGCTGAGAATTGTTCCTCGCACTAATGCGGCAAATAGCTGAACAGTATGATCAGGCATCGTAACTACCTGGGTTTTGAGCCGGTGTGAGCAAAGGATGCCGGGTCGATCCTTTTACTGGTCGGCAGCCTTTTTTGCACTCAAGCTCCGGTCCCTCCGCCAGGGCGCTAACTAGACGCTCAGCCCCAGGAACGATCTTTGGTCGCCCCCTACGCCATAACCGCCCTGGCAGAGCTCCCAAGTTGCGTATTAGGGGCAGTCCAAAAAAAACGCCCCGCGACCGTTGTCCGAAGGGCGTTCCTTGGAGCGCTTTTGCCGTGCCTGGCCATTTTAGCGCCCTAACAGTCGCAATCGAGGCGACACCCTCGCCCCGCTGTGTACATAATCACAGACCCGTATAATAATGAAGAATTACTGGGCAGTCTTACTACATACCACAGAGGCAGCCGCTGTGGAGTAGTCTCAACGCCTCCTCCTCAAAAGAAACTGAGGAAGGTATTGGTCTAGATCAAATCTAGCCATCCACAATTCTTTAGACTAAAGAAACAGTTCAGGCTATTTGAATGGAAACCTACTTATTTATGTAGTTTTCTTTGAATGAGAAACTACCAAAAACCAAGGGTGGAAGAGTTGTAAAGATAACTTGGAAAAGCAAGCAAGCTCAAGAGTAATGATCAAGAGTTCATCCAATTGCCATGAAAACTAATCATAAAAACTATTTTCATAAAATTCAGCCAAGTTAATAAAATTATTTGTAGCTAATTGTAACATTCAGGTATTGTGTATTGGTCTCGGTGGCTGAAAAAAAAAAGTCTGAAATACCTGGCTGAATGACAAAAAAAAATTTTTAGGAAAACATTTGTGAAAAAGAGATTTTTTCTCTTGAAGGAGTTAGATTGCAACTAGAAAGAAGAACTAGTAATAAATTAAGAAGTCAGTAGAATAAATTCATTTGTTTTCTACTTTATACCAGGTACCTTACACACTCGTGAGGGAAAAGTCACAGGTACTCTCTCCCAATATGCTATTGTCATATGACAGACTCAGCTTCACACTCAGCACTCAGGATCTGGCAGTTGGATCTTCCTTGCATTTGCTAAGGATGCTTTTCTACCATGCTTTACGACCTCAGCAACTTTCAAGCTTTTGGTTAATCCTCGGGTTGCATATTAAGAAATTTCTTGACGCAGACTAGAGATAGATTTCAGTGAGACAAGAAAAATGAACAAACAAAGTAGAAAAGAAAGATGAGAAATAAAGAAACAAAGATTTACCTAGAGGACCGAGATGACAAGTTAGGAAGGAAGAGAAACAAACAAGATCCACCACACACTTCTCACAGACAAATAGACTAAAATAAAGAATCAGTTAAACAGGAAAACAAACAGAGACGGAGAAGATAAGAAAGAAGAATGAGATTAATCACCACAGCTATAGAGTCTGGCAGCGGGGTGATCTCGACGACGACGGCTTGAGGCTTGAGAGTTGAGTTCTAGGGAATGCGAGTTGTTCTTGTTTCGGGAGTTGGGAGTTCCGGTCGAGATGAGAAAGGAACTCGGCCAGACTTCGAGTTGAGACTTGAGCAGGATCCGTGCTAGAGAGTACACAATGGGATTTTGACACATATGACATCACCTATGCACCCTCAGCAATCTTCAGTGCTCTCTTGAAGTTACTTTCTAAACTTTTGAAGATTCAATAGCATGTTGCTTTCCAGTTATGAAAACAAAAGCAAGACCAATAACCCTCTCACCAGTCTTCCTTTACTTTTGGCATTACTTCTTCATGCGCTTAACTTCCTTTTCCGGATTCACACATTCCTTCTTTGAACTTTTGAACTTTGACATGCACAGTCCTCGAACTTTGAACTTCAATTCACTCACTCTCACACCCATTGCATTTACCCTTGCTTGGTCCTTCAGTCATGGATTTGCCTTGGTGTTGCTTGACCTCCCTCTTCATTTCTTCTGCTTTGACCCTATGACCTTACATCTTGTTCATACCTATGCCATACCTTTGTAGCCTCACTTGTATTTACTATATAAGCTGTTCTGCTTTCATGCTTTCCATCTTTCTCCATCAAAATAAGATTATAGTTTTTAGCATAACTTGATTCCGCCTTCTTCGAGCCTTCTCATTGTGAACCCTTTCAGTGTTCTACTCTAAGTCCCTCTGAGCCTAAGTAACTCTTCTTCGAAGCAAAGAAGACCTTCGAACAGTCAGTCCTCTCTTTTCCTTTCCTAGGGAGTTACCGAGGGAAAGGAGATGGCTGATGTCCATGGAGGAGCCACAGAGCGGCCTCAGAGACACGGCTGGATCTGCGCATAGGTACATGCAGTTCATGATCCAGCCGCCAGCCTCGATACTTAAAGACTCATGGAGTCTTAGCTGTGCGGAATCTATGGACTCCACTTCATCATTCCCTGCAAGCTCAGTATTGACAATGTATAAAGAAGATCAAATTTTAAATCCACCCACCCGTCAGGTGTGGGGGGTCTCTCGGGATCTGTGCCCACATCATGGCAGGCTTTCAACCGGTGCCAAGGCAAGAATAGGCAGGCACTCCTAGCCCTAGCACCAGTTGAAGGAGCAACCCGGACACTTGCTAGACTTGGGTGACACAATAGGATTCAGGCGCACCACCGGGTCTAGCTAAGTGGAAATCCTTTTTGTAAAAAGATTCCCCAAGGGTGTAGCTAGAGACAGCAATGTAAGGCGTAGTGGATTCCTTCAAATAGTGCCCACCCGTCTCTTGTACAAGACACCGTGTGACAGCTATCTAATTTTATTGGACCCCATTGACTGAAACACTTATATAATTTCTCTTGGAAGGAAGATTTTTGGACTAATTATTCAAGTAAATGTCTTCAAGCAGGGCGGTGAGACCCAATTTCATAGTTGTTTGAAGTAATCTCTAGTATTATACACAAGCACAATGGTAGGTATTTTAACCTGCTTCATGATGCAAGAAGTGAAAAAAAAACCTCACAGGTAAAGTGATGCAGAAAATTTTTAAGAAGTCCATCAAGAATGATCTGAGATTTAGAGAATTTGCAAAAAGTTCATAAAGAATGATCCGAGTAATTTCCGGCTTCTTGTCCTGTTTTTCGAAGACAAAAGGATGTGGAAAACGAAGAGGTTAGTTGGAAAGGGGGAAAGATTTATGATTTCTTTCACTTCAGGTTCTCAAGGATTTACTTCGCCCAAAAAGGTAGGAGGATACTCATTCAGTCGTCAATTCACGTAGGCTTCATCGATAAGAGTGGTGTCAAGTCGGGCTCATTCCACTCCCAGTAGATACACGAATTGCACCCTTTGTTGAGGCCATGACAGGTGGGTTTAGTTTTTCGATTTATTCATTCCTCTCAAGAGAATGCACTCACAAGGTCTGGCGTTGTTGACATCGTTTGGGTCTTGCCACCGACAAACGAAAGCGTCGCTGGTTGAGGCCACAGCGACGCCCATGACGACTAACCCATTTCAAGTCAGCAGTTTTCTCCAATGGACTTTCGGTGGAACATGAAAGCTAGGAACTTACCAGAGACTCCATGGACGTTATGAGAAACAAAACTTCCCACATATGTGGTATCTACAACCGGGTGATTGCTTCCGGGATATCCCTCACACTTCTCAAACACGAATTTACTTACTGAAGATCATACAAAGAAAAACAAAGACAGTAGAATTGTCAATTTGACTTCACGTTTGTGGGGTTCTTTCAAAGTTCACATTGTGGCTCACATGGGGCTGTTGACGGGGTATCCTGGGCAGTTCCAATGTGACATTGGTCGATTGGGCAGTACCAGCTCTTCGACTCGTAGTCCCTACATGCTGTTTCAGATTGAGATTCTGGTTAAGTATCGAAGAAGAACAAAATTTGTGGTGCATTCAGTCATGGCGACTCACAAACCCACTCTCGTTCACCCGTGGGGTTTTTTGTACCGAAGCTGTTTCCACAGTGAACAGGTCCAATAGCGGGGTCGTAGTTTTTTGGGAGGACGGCTGAAAGCTTGTTTAGTCTTCGTGCAAGGGTTTGCCGTTGGGAATCCAGACGTTCACCCGAAACTGAATTGATCAGACCAACTAGAACGAGAGTGGCGAGACTGGTCCCCCGGAATAATAATTCGAGCAACATCGATCGTGTGTAATAATTCAGGTTAAGCGAGAGGAAAATGCTCGGTGTCCAGCGACGGAAGATGGTTGTGATGCACTTCCAGAACAGGTGGGGCGGGAGGGCACAAAATATGCTTGGAATCTATAACATGATGCCGTTCCGTTGATGGCTTTGATGTCTCGCCACAGTGCTTTGGCTCAGTACTGTCCAACGGGTTCAGTATCATGAACATGGCACCTGCACGGCTCATCGCGGATTTAGGCTGTATGCGGTGGCGCCCGTCGTCTTGACCGGCCTCGTCCCTATCAAAGAATATGCCATCCACGAAGGAGGGTCACCATGGAGCCCGATTGATTGATCGTGAAGGAGTCACTGCTGTCACTGATATGTAAAAATATGAACAATACTCAGCCGGAGGATCTGCCTTTCTCTTTTTTTGTCGACCGGAGACGGTATACAGTTCCTTGATTTCTGCTGTCGAGATGTCTCCATCACAGTTGTGGCTGAGTGCAACAGTCACAATGAGAACTTTCGTTTTGCCCGCTGCTCAACACCTGAACTTGACGCAAGCCTCGGGCCCTTTCCCTTCTCTCCTGGCTTAGGCCTCGGAGTCGGTGCCGACCAAAAAGAGGGCCGGCAGAGATGTCTCAGACCCTGCGGGGCAGCCCCCGGTTCCGCTAACTTAACCCAAGCCACCCTTGGCGGGAGGAGCCGGTACCCCGCGGAGCGCCTCCCGTAGGGAGAGGGCCCCGAGGGGTCTTAGTTAAGTTAGCCGGTTCCGCGGCCCTGGTGTCCGAGAGGCCGTTCAAGCTCGATCAACACAGATCCACACCTCGTTGCAAACGAGACCTCTAGCCAGATGCCGAAGACCATCTTCTCCCAAAATCCATTGGATCACTTCGGTACGACCATTACAGGATTTCGTTTAATCTCAAACAACAGGCTTGAATTCTGAATAGTCTTTTCTTGTTTAACTGTCAGAAAGGATGACAATCTTTGAGATCTGTGTCAATGATAACACTACCTCTGTTTAGTTTGACCATCACCGTTGCTTGTTGTGAACTTCCTGAGACTTGATACGGCAGCTCCTACTTGACCTTATCCTCTGGGCTGTGAACTTAACGCAAGTCCCACCCTGTGCCTCGCCCGAGAGGGCCCGGAGGGCCCGCCGACCGCAGGGAGGAGACAGAGACCCTTCGGGCTCCTCTCACGAGAGTCTTTGTTAGGCTCGTCTGGGCTGGTGCTTGATTGTCACTCGGTTTCCTCGGAATTCAGATTCTGGTAGACCCTGCCGAGCGCAAAACTCGTCACCAAGAAAATTTTGCTGTCACACTAGGTCACACTCGCCATAAACTTTTTTTTCGGGCAAAGACCGCCAATTTACATTACTTTGCAGTTTTAGATTACGACACGCATTGGCGCACTTATTCAGGCTCACACTGTACTCCTATGGTGATTACGAGCTTAGCACCAGCCCCTCGATTGGAGGGCCGGTGACCTATGGCTGGCGTGTGCCCCTCGCGAAGCGAGCCTCCTTCCTTCGGAGGCTCACCCCTCCGATCGAGGGGCTTGTGATAACTTATAAGCTAGTGGTGATTACATACTCTCTAAACTTCCAGAATAAATTTTCTCCTTGAAACATTACAGACGTTCAGACTCCAGAGACTTTTATTGGGGTGTTACTGGCAAACTCTATGAAATATTCTCAACGCCTGCACTCTACCTTCTTAAACCGAGTCTACGCACGACTAAACATTGACGGCAACAGACCACTCACTCGGCCTCCTTCTCGATCAGAAGGCTCCTGGGAGATTTTGAAATGATTTCCGTGCTGCTAATCTTTGCAGTTAAGCGGGTTTCAGCTTCCATGCAGCGTTTGCCAACACTAATGGCTTTCTTATGAGTAGCTTTTCGGCCAATTTCCAGGGAGTGAAATTGAGCAAGAGCTAGCTAGGTTTAAGGGACAGGCAACAGATACAGAGTCTGGTGGTGCATTCAACCGAGCTCTACTCCATCCTCCTTCGATCGCTGTTGATAAACCTCGCCCGTGGAACCTTCATGCCACTGGAGAATCGTCCCGTTCATTTCCCATTGAATATCACGAATCAATTTATGCCGTGCATTCGGTTCGTGTCGAAGCAACCTCAGATATGGGTTTGGGAGGCTGATACTGTTCATGTTGCTGGTCTCATTTGAGAAGCGCGACGCGGTGATTGACATTAGCGAGCAAACAGGACGTGGCAGTACGAAAAAAATGAAGAAGCAACACAAAAATTTAGACGGAAATCCATCTACTTCCATCAGTCCTATGGATCCTGATTCAATTCACGTTGTGGGTTTTTTCTCATGCAAAACTTGGAAAAGAGTGATAAAGGCTGAAGTTTCTATTCCCATGGGTTTAATGAGCTAGCTCCGCAGCAAAGAAGGTCCTGGTCTTAGCTCTGATTTCCAACAATCTTCCCCTTTTCCTGCCGGTGCGAACCTTGTTAATTTGGAAGAAGAACTAGGATCTCACGCTAAAGTCAAGCAGATTAACGACGAGTGCCCGATTTGCCTTACTGGTTTTGACGCAGGTGACATAGAAGTGTGGGACTGCAAGCACGGTTTCCACAAAAGCTGTAGCGGAGAATGGTTGTGGACTCAGTCTCAAGTGAATACTTCTGGAGGGGATCAGTTCATTTGTGCAGTGTGCCGACAGCCTTTGCAAAAGAATGGAGTACCAGCACAGGTACCAACAGATCGCCCCGAAGGCCTTCTTGCATCGGTGAGGCACCTGATGAACCAACAGCTAGCTGAAGAACCACCTGCAGCCTATACAAACAGAAACTCATTTTTAAGGATGTGGAATTATGAGCTGTGGAACCACGGTTTGAAAGTTGGCGAAACTTTAAGTGGCATGCTAATATCCCTGTTTGTGGGGATCATTTTCTGGAAACTGGGAAGCGCATTCTATTTACATTAGTCCGCTGTTTTCTTTATGTTTCCGTTGGGTTCGCTCGGAAAGGTTGTGAACAAATGTGAGCACTGGATTTTCAGGGTCTGCCCATCCCCGTAATCCAAAGTTGTTATGTTACGATTATGTATTAAACCCAGTCCTTTTTGTGCTTCAAACATTTCACATTTGGTGTCAGGCTATGTGATTCCAAGGAATCACTCCTTCTAGCTACACAAGCTGCGAGATAAAAATAAAATAGTAAATAATAATAATTAAATGGTCTTCCTTCTGGTTGATGAGTTTGTTGTACCCCATCAACTGGAAGGGTTTCCTTCCAGTCAATGAGGCTGTTTTACCTCATCAACCAGAAAGAAACCCTTCCAGTTTATGAGGCCCCTGTACCTCACTGAGTATTACCTCTTTGATTTGAAGGATTGCCTTCCAGTTAATGAGGTACAAAAACATTGTCAGCCCAATGGAAATCCTTCCAATTGATGAGGTTGTTGAACCTCATTGACCAGAAGGAAATCCATCCAATCAATGATGTACAAGTGACTCACTGACCAAAAGGAAATCCTTCAGATCAATAAGGACAACTCCAAAATCCGCTGAGTCAAACAGCAGATTTGGGATACCAACTCCCCCTTTTATATTTTTTACATAATTTTCTTTTTAGATGCGCAACTCCATTCCCTGCAGTGTGATTGGAGGAAAAACTCCCAGATTGGACTTTGATCTGGTTGTGGGAGTTGTCCATCCAATCTCTGGGATTTAAAGAAGGAACAATGTATTATCATCAAATTGGCACACATTTTTTGTGTTGTAATCACTTAAACTTTAAAAGTTATGGAACTTTCCTTTTTTCCTTTTTTTGTGTGGAAATGGAACCTGAGAACCCTAATTCCAACATAAAAATTGAAGTTGGAACCCATTTGGACATTCCAAAGAACATCTTGTTGGTCGCACCTTCAACAAGGGTGGGTTGCTGGTCAAAGATCCATTTATTATATCTCAACCCCCCCTCCCCCCAGTTCCTCTAGACAAAGCAAACCTATTTTCATGAGTGAATTCAGAATTAGAGACAAGGGACCTCCACCAGTATATCACCGGTTGGCTTATATTTATCCCCTCTATATTTTTACTAACTTAGTTTTACCTGGGTTGTATGTACTGATACTATGAGTGTTGATAAAAATTTGATAGAGATTTGAGCCAGTAATGATTCCTGTATATAAACAGAGGAACCAAAGAGTTCATGGAGGACTTCCCATCACCAAATTAGAATTTGGGATTCTGGATTTTCAATCTTATTTAGGGGTGAAAAATCAATCAGAAAAAGTTTTCACCACCAAATCAAGTTAGAAATTTAGAATTTCACATTCTAGGTTCTTGACAGGAATTCCTCCAATATGCCACATCAAGATTCAATTGAAATCATAATTATCAATGCCACCCAAGATAAATTGGTTTCTGATTCCAAATGGTATCCACAAGATATCTGAAATCTTGGATTTTTTCCATTTTTCTTGTTTTTGTTGCTCTTATTGAGTGAACTCACTAGCTGATAACAATAATTTACAGATTTACAGTCTTGATACTCAAGCTAAACCATCACAATAACACCAAGGAGCAGAATCAACAAGCATGCCATCCGCTAGTACTCCAAAAAACGCCAACAGGTCCATGAAGGAAGAGAAAGAGATCATTGTCATCCCGACCTTCAATGGATCCAACTACTTGGACTGGCAGAAATCCATGAGTGCTTACTTGGAATATAAATTGCTCTGGCACGTTTGTGAAAAAGAAGTCAAGGACAGTGAAAAGGACAAATACTGGAAGTCTGGCTCATCATGCACTCAAAGATCATTCCCGAGATATTCACCAGTCTCAACAGCGTGTGCCAAATAAACCCGCACAAGATCTGGCAAAAACTCAAGACAGACTATGCCACAGCCACCATCTATGGCATATACCGTGTTTGGTCAGCCTATCAAAGAATTCAATACAACAATGACATGTTGAAGTACATAATTCAACTTGAAGGAGCCCTAGCGGAGATGAGTACTATCAGCCTTGACTTCAATCAGAAGATCATCAGTGTGGATATAATTGACATGATCACTGAAAACCAACCTGTTCTCATGGAGCGACTGCTGGGAGACATGGATACAATTGCCAATCCCCTCCTATTGATTGAGAAGCTTCAAAAACTGGCTAATCACGACGGAGTCAGGTGACTAAAAGACTCTAGTACCAATCACGGCACCATAACATCTTTATCCACAATGACAGCCAACAGGAAAAGACCCGCAGTCTCATTCTGCAGAGGAAAACATCACCTTGACGCCAATCATAATGAATACTGCTGGTGGACCATGCATCCGGAGATCTGCCCAATAAAACACCACAGAGAATCCAATTATGCTACCATGACATCTGCTCAACCACCAATTGAACACACGTACAACACAGAGATGCTTTGGTCATACTCAAATCAGGAGCAAGCCAGAACATTTTTCACTGAGCTCTCCCCTGAAGAGGTCTTCATCATGACAGGATCCGGTCAAGAAACCAAGGACATGATGGCAACACATCATCACATTGTGGTATGGCACATCTCCATTTTGCAGATGGGGCAATCATCTCACTCAGCAATGCACTACTAGTACCCAATCTATCCACAAACCTAATCACCTTTGCCCAGCTCATCAAGGATGAAGCCAAGATCACCGCACATGACTCCACGCTAAGGATTGAGCTCAACAGAAACCACACCATCCTTGTCAACACAAGTAATAAAATATTTGAGCTCATGAACTTGGTCCCAAGGAAAGAAGCGGCTTTAATAACTGAGCACGCCCCTGTTGGTCCATTCATCAAATGACACCAGCGCCTGGGCCATGAAAGTGCTGAAAAAATCAAATCTGTCTTGGGAGTCAAAGAAAAACTGAATGGACTTCAAACATGCAAAGCCTGCATGAAAGGGCAAATGATTCGTCTTCCCTTCAAGGGAGCTGTTTTGCCGACAACCGGTCCTCTCAAAGTGGTTCATGGCAACATTGTTGGCCCTATCACTCCAGCCACAAATGGGGGGTGTAGATACTTTCTTACCCTGGTTGTAGATACTTTATTACCCTGGTCAACCAATTCTCTGGCTTCATACACATCACCCTACTCAAGGAAAAATGAGAAGGAGTGGCAGTGTTTGTAGCCTTCAAAAAGTTCTTTGAAAAACAAACAGGCCATAACATGAAGAAAGTCATCACTGATGGTGGCGGTGAGTTCTGCAACAAGCACCTTGGAGAAATCTTCATTCAAGAAGGTATAAAACACAACATAGCTCCGCCATATACACCTAAAAACAACGACATTGCCGAAAGGGCCAACCACACGATTTATCATGCTTCAATCAAACCTCACACCCAAATGGTGGGGAGAAGGTGTTCTAGTAGCAGCACTGACCACCAACACGTTACCATCCTTATACAAGAGTTGAGTATGCCCCTCTACACTATTCACAAAGACCCGCCTCAACATCTGCAGTCTCAAACCCTTTGTATGTCATGCATGGGTCCTCAAGCCAACGGACAACAGAGACACTAAGTTCAGCCCTGTGTCATGGGAGGGTGTGCTAGTTGGCTATTTGAACAATCTTGCCACATACAAGGTTCTTCGGCTTGAAGACAAGAAAATCATCAGCTCTACACAGGTCCGATTTGACAAGCAAAGGTTCCCGAGATGTGATGCCTTTGTCAAGAACTTCTCCATTGGAATCCAACACAAGAATATACCCCTATTCATTTCTGATCCAGTGCTTCCATTTGACAAATCCGGAAACATCACAGCTGATCTCAATACTAATGAAGTTGACAGACCCATGGATAATGACGGTCCAGTTGACAACCATCCCATCGGAGTAGAATCAGGAAAACAATGGCTTTATGTCACTGAACTTAATCCTGCACAGAACATCAGCAGTTCAATAGATGAATCAAACTTTGTCTCAAGCAAACACAGACACAATCTGACATGCTATGTTACCGTGTCAGTAGACCCCAAATCTCATCACTATGCCATGAAGAGCACTGGCAGCAGCCAATGGTGTGAAGCTGCATTAAAAGAGATAAAACATCAAGTCTGGATAGGAAGGCATCTGACAACCCAATTGTGTTGAACTGGGAATACAGGCAAAAACTAGGACCCAACAGCCAGGTCATTGAATACTAGGCAAGAATTTGTGCGCAGGGATTCTGACAAATGTTTGGCGTCAACTTTGAACTGAAATATGCTCCTACGGGAAAAGCAGCGTCCCTGTGTCTTCTCCTCTCTTACACCATCAACAATAACTTCAAAATCCACAAACTTGATGTGAGAAGCGCCTTCCTCACTAGTCCCCTAGAGGATACTGTCACTCTACTACCTCCTATCGGATTTGTCTGTCCTCCCAACACCATCTTTGAGCTCAAGAAAGCTATATATGGCCTCAAACGAGCATCTCTTGTTTGGTACAAAAGGCTCAGCAAGTTACTCATTTACATTGGGTTCAAGACATGCCTATCAGATTCTTGCATCTTTCACAGATTTTCAGGAGTGCCTACTTGACTCTACGCACACGTTGATGATCTAGTGATCATCAGCAAAGACCCCAGTATCTTCCGAAAGGAAATCATGTCAGAATTTGAAATCAAATACTCGGGACAAGCCCAGTTTCTCCTCAGCATGAAAATCAACAGAAGTGCTGATCAACTACATGTTCATCAGGCTTAACACATTGAGATCAAGCTAGTAGAGTTTGGACCAGATGAAGCAAAGCCTGCCTCATGCCTAATGAATCCAAAGGAGCATCTTTGCAAAGCCACCAAAGAAGAAAAAGTTGAACTCAGCCACCTAGGAATCAATTATCAAGCACTAATCGGCTCTCTCAACTACCTCAGTGTATTGACACACCCCGGCATTTCATACACCATCAGTGTATTCTCACAACATCTTGATCAAACAGGAATCAAGCACTCCAGAGCCGCATAACAAGTGTTCAGATATCTGTCAGGAACAAAACATGTGGGACTCATTTTTAAAATATCGGACACACTCCTCCTCAAGGCAAATGTTGATGCCAACAGGGACAACTGCCCAGGTACCAGAAGATCATCCACCGGCTATGCTGATCTCACCAATAGCCAAGTTCTATGGTGGAAAGCCACCCAACATGCCACGGTTTCCCTATCTTCAACCAAGACAGAATACAAAGCCTTATCCAATCTTGGACAGGAACTGGTCTGGATGGCAAGCCTCATTTCAGAAATCAATCTAGACTACTCACCGCAACACATCCTTGTCAGAGTGGACAGTCAAGGAGCAATTGACCGTGCGAGAAGCGAAATGTCACAAAACAGTTTTTGAACAAAACACATGGACATCCGACTACAGTTCATCCCCAAGCTTGTCACCTCCAACCTAATCAAACTTCAATACATCCACACCAACTGCAACTATGCAGATTTCTTCACCAAACCAACGGGTAGATGTTTCATCAGAAAGTCACTAGCAGACATTAGCCTGACACACTCAGAATCTTCTGCTTTGAACCTAAAGGATCAAAGCAACCCAGCCTGTGAGAATTCATCAAATTCATCCACCAGTGCTCTGCATCCCAAAAGACAAAAGATTGAATCCACTAGCTTCTGTGGAAAATAGAAAAGATTATGTGTGACATGTCTCGTGAAACTTCTCTTGTACCAAGTTTAGTCTGTGCCCCAACATGTGTATTTTTCTTTTTCTTTTCTCATCTTGTTTTCTCCCTTCTATTCTTGATACTCAGGTTCGACAATTGCTCCTCCTCCCAAACTCACCCCACCATTGATCCACTACTAACACTATCATCATTAAAGTTCTTTTTCCATTCTCTCAGCTTCAATGCAAGGCAACATAAGCCTCAATCTAACTTTGCCACAGGCAACAAAGTAATATTCAAAATCCCAAAAACGGAGTTAATGCATTCCACTTTTTTCCTAATTAGAAACGAAAGAAACATCCAGCAGCCTGGATGCAATGAAAGTCATTGTCATCAGCAATGAGTCAGAAGATGAACCGTGAGCATAAATAGATCCTCTCAAACTCATCAGACTTTTTTCTCCTGTGTCCACAGACAAACAAACTCAATGGTACCTAATTGCTCAGAGAACAAACTGCTCAATAGAATAACCCCGACCACAAACTCGTGAATACTTATTAATACTATTACAAATGAAACATCATAGATGAAATCATAGATTCTATAACCAGAAATACATCCTCCACTCCACAGACCACCAAACGTGATTGCAACCAAGCCATTGGCTCTTTGCATTAGTCCCAGCTACTCTGAGTAAGTGTTTCACTCAAACATGAGCAATAAGGATGAAGCAGAATAAATTTAATAATATAATACTCTATGTATTCAGACAGGATAGAATCCTCGCTATCAGTCAACCAGCCAGTTCAGATATCGATATCTAAGAGATAGACTGATGTAAGATCCCTTCTTATCAAAAGGAGTAAGCAAGTCAGAAGAACTGATCAGCTTATCCATATTATTGTGTTGTTACTAGACATCACCTATACCTCTCTTCCCGACATTCTCCTTTTCACATTTTCTTCACTTCAATCAGATCCAGAAAATCTCCTGCTTCATCATCTCAACCAGCCTTCACAGTCTTTTCTGCTCTTAGGTACATTATATTCTTTTTGCTTATCGGAATGCACTTGTTTTCATTTCTTTATATTTTTTATCAGTTTCTGATCAAAGAAATACACTTTTAGCTGTCAGTGTTACCAATATTTTACACTATTCACCTCAAATCTTTCATGGTGCTGCAGTGTAAGTGTCAGAATTCTGGTTTCACTCTTGGCTCACATCCTCCCCCAATCTGTGATGCCTAGTCCCTGTTTTGTCCATCTCAAGTGAGATGCCTGACCTATTTCTGTCCATCTTAGAAGCACTGGGCCACTGTGCTACGCTGCACTTTGTCGTAAAAAAGCGCAGCATGGCGGTCACATTTTATGCTTGAAAACAGCGTAGCGTTAGCGGATTTTCTAGTGCTAAGCAGGGTTACAGGCATTGTTAGCTGGATTTTCCGCTAAAATTGGCTGTAACACAGTGTAACAGCGGCCTTTTTGAGGCTGGGGCGCGTGGCAATAGCACAAAAACCGCTAACAGCCAACTAAAATCTGTTAGCTGTTAGCAGAATTACGCTTCAATACACTACACTACCGCTACAGTTAGTGTAGCGGTCCCACCTTTGATCTTAGTTAGATGTAAAACTACTGTCTTGTGCAGCTCGTTGCCCTTAATTCCTTTTCTAGTTCAACACAGCTGCTTATTCACTCTTGTCCAATGGTTGTTGCCATGTCTCTCTCCTGTCACATGTTCAAGGGTGAAAAGCTGTGCTGCGCTTCGAAAAGTGGTGAAATTAGTGCAGTGCAGCGGTCCCGCGCTACAGCCCTGGCCCAAATAGCTGAAGCGGGTGGCAAGACCGCTGCGCGTCCGCACTTTTTTTTCATCAATTAGCTGAAGCGAAGCATGAAAAGCACCACTTTTGATACGGAAAAGCGCATACACGCTACAAATGCACTTTTCTGCGCTTTCCGGCGCTTTCCGAGTGATGTAACAGTCAGTTTGGCCAGTCAAGTGAGCCGCAGCCTCATGTCGGATTGCACGCAATCTGACAAGAGACTGTGGCACACTGCTGGTACCCTGGTCCCAGGAAGCCACTGATGTAGCTTCATAGAACTTGATTGTATCCACCCATACATATCAGGCTGTAAACTGGCCGGGTTCGGGCCCAAACCCACCCCAGCTAATTGTTTGGGTCAAAATCTCATTGAATGTGTCCAAACCCGCCCCAACTTTTAATGAGCCGGGCTGACCCGAGGTTTTTGAGCGAAGGAGGCATGTTCCCCTTTTCCTTTTTAGGTCTTCTGGGAAAAAATCCAGGACAAGTTGGATTGAGTCCTCAGCGGTAAGGGTACAGCTTCACCCTGACCGACAAGGAAGTCCCATTGGTCTGGGTAAGCCTTTACCCTGACCGATGAGGCTTCCTCATCGGTAAGGGTACATACAACCTCACCCTGACCAATGAGGAAGTCCCATTGGTTTGGGTACAGCCTTACCCTGACCGATGAGGCTTCCTCCTCGGTTGGGGTAAAGGCTTACCCTGACCGATGAGGAAGCCTCATCGGTTGGGGTAAAGGCTTACCCTGAACGATGGGACTTCCTCATTGGTCGTGGTAAAGGCTTACCCTGACCAATGAGGAAGCCTCATCAGTCAGTGTAAAGGTTACCCTGACCAATGAGCAAGTCCCATCGGTCTGGGTACTAACCTTACCCTGACCGATCAGGCTTCCTCAACAGTTGGGGTAGGGTAAGCCGGCCCATCTGAGAAAATTCTGCCCATACCCGACCCGAAAAAGTGCCGGGTCGGGCCGCACTGTTCAATTTCTACCTCAAACAGTGTCCAAGGCCGCCCCGAGACCCTTCGGGCCGTGGGTAGCCCACGGGCCACCCGGGCCCATTTACAGCCTCACATACATATCACCAGGAGCTCTTCACCATGGCCAACGACACCACTCAGGACGGACTTGAACTTGAGGCTGTACCATCAACTCCACCAAATACAGAAATAAGTCACCCTCCTGTTACTGAGTCCACTGACCATGAATCTTCTCGTCTCTGAACCCCAACTGTACGGCCTGGATTCATTGCCACCCAAACTGATTCTCTCCAAACAGTGTTTCCTCAAGTTACCAAAGCAGCTACCAAGAGACCTCTGACACACCCAAAAAAAACTATCCCCAACACAAGCAAACCTGAGGAAGTTGAGACTTCCCCAGAAAGTATTCAAACCAAAACTGCAAGAGCCAATCTGAAATCAGTATGTCCTATTATGTTGATACCTTTTCTGAATTTTACTCAGAGAAGCCAATCTGAATCCATTATTTCCATTTGCAATCGTAAAGGCATTTTTAGGTGTCAAGCAAATATGTGGTCGTACCAGCAAAGAGGTAGTGATTGAGCTTGCACAGGACTCAGATGAGGACAATGCCAAAGCAACCAGCGGTGCTCTTAAGACAAAAGGCAAGGACAGGTTTGATCACATTTGACTTTACTTCTTCCCCCAGGAGAAAGGACCAGAACAGGTATTAATGTTACTTGTTTGGTTATAAACTCCCACTTATGTGATGGCTAACACATCTATTGTGTAGGATCCTAGCTCCACTGCATTTGCATGTGGATGGTGTCCTCACCAGTACAAAGCTACTGGACAATCAAATTACAACCTCAAAACGCATTGAGGTGGGGTCAATAACAAGGGACACATCTGCTCTGCTTGTTTGGGAAGACCAAAATCTGTTGCTGCGGGTGCCAAATTACCTCAAACGGCCTCTGAGAAGATCAAAGAAAAATCAAATGTCGTCAAGGAGAACCAGCCCACCAATACTCTGGTGGTGTATACTTCAAAAGGGCGGTTTGACAACACCCTTCTGAACAAACTACCAGTAATCTGGATCATTCACCAATCTCTCCCCTGGATCCGCATCAAAGACCCCCTTCTGAGGTTTTGTTTTGATTATGCTGTTCATCACTCCCAACTCCAATCTCAAATCTGGGCAGCTGCACAGGCTCACCAACTCTACCTTGAACAAAAGTCCCAAGTCATTAAGGCAATTCTAGTGAGTGTTTAGTGTATTGGCAATTTTTCTCTGTCGGTGTCAGTAACTAATTTGTGATGCATAACTTTTTCATGTCATTTTAGGCATCAGAGTTGCAAATTTGTGTTGTTTCGGATGTGTGGACGACCAAGGGAAGCCATAAGGCCTTTGTTGGAAGTTTGTGTTGCTACATTGACAAAGAGTGGAAGTTTGTTTCTCAGCATCTTGCCATCAAATATGTCTTGTGGCATCACAATGGGAAGTACATTGCCTCACCATTTGCAAATAGTCTTGTGAAGAACGGGCTCCATGCAAAGATAAGTTCCTTTCCCTCTGTTTTTATCATACAATAAATCTAACTTTTTACACATCACGTTCTTACACAGACTACTGATTCAGGAAGCAATAACTTCATGATGGCTAGAGAAGTGGCTTCAATTTGACTTGGTGGGATGTGGAGAAAAAACACCATCAATGCATATGTCATGTCATTGCATTGATATTGGGTGCTGGGCTGAAGGGTCTTAAGCTCTTGAAAGAAGAAGTTTGACCAGAAAGAGCAGACAAATATTTTCCTGCCCTCAACACAATTGTCAAGGAGGACATGAATAATGATACTGATCACAATCATGTTATAGCCATCAACACCTCTGAAAACAATTCCGCTCAACATCAAAGTAGATCTAGACAATGCCGAGCCTCAATCTGAGACTTATGATAGTGACTACTGCATCCAGGAAGATGATGATGAAAACACAAACATCAATGAATGTAGTGGGATTGCTTTCATTTTGAAAAAGGTATTTTCCAATCATAAAAATTTCAGTTTGGTTGATATACTAATGGATCAACTGTACCAGATTGACTATATTTGCCGCAGGATTGCATCATCACCTCAAAATCAGGCTGAATGGAAGGTTTGGGCGAACAAGCTGGGCTATACTGGACGTGGTGTTATTAGCGGCTATGGGATAAGTTGGGATGTAGCTTATGAATGCCGACAGAGGGCTCACAATGGGAGACAAGTCAGTTTGTATTTCTATTTATTCATACTCTCAACCCCCCATTGATTTTAAGGTTTTGATTTCAGGTCATCAAGCAACTTTTGGAGAATGAAACAGATAAATATATGGGAAAGTCGGCCAAAGACCACTTTTTCAAATCATACGAGTTAAGCTCAAGAGAGTGGGAAGAAGTGAACAGTCTTAACACCATACTAAAGGTAAGGACCAATTAAATTCAATCAATACAAGTAGAAATTGAACTCCATGGCTTTTTCTTCATAGGACTTTCTGTAGATGACTAAACAAATGGAAAGCGACTGGCCTGTTGCCTCAATGGTAATCTACGAATATGTGTGGTTGCTGGATTCACTGGAAAAGAAAGCAATCAATGCATCTGGCACCTCTCTTTAGCCGATGTTTTCACCAATGCTCAAGATTGCAAACAAGTACATGTCAATAGCACTAAAATGTGATGCGGTTGTTATTGCGAACTCTCTGAATCCAGCATGGCAAATGATGCTGTTTGCAAAGCAATTTGAATCTCATGTCCCCCAGATCACCAAGCTTATCCAAAATAAGTTTGACCGTCAAGAGGCTCTTCTCAAGAGTATGAAACCTGAAACGCCGACTCCACAAGCATCTCAATCAAATGCCGAAGAACCTACAAGCAAAACTCAGTCCAATTCAGGTTGCGAGGACTATGACTTCTACCCAACTAATAAAGATACTGTTGAAATCAATACTGAACTTGAGCAATATAATAATGGGATCTTCCCACTTGACAAGAAAGGGAATCTAATGGGGTGGTGGAAGGTAAGTAACAAAATAGAAAAACAATAACCACTTTGCTGATTATTGTTTACTCATTCAGGCTCATTGTAAGTACTTTCCTGTACTGGCCAGTCTGGCTCAAGACTACCATGCCTGTGCAGCTAGCTCAGCTACAGTAGAGCATACATTTTCAGCTGCTGCTGACATCTGTGCTTCTGGAAGGGCTGGTCTTGCTATACATACAATTGAACAATGCATTAGCAGCCACATGTGGTTACGTAATGGTGTTAGGTTGGGTGGTAATTTTTTGGATTGTCAAAGAATCATAGATGCTTCACAGAAAAACATCAAGTTAAACCTGGGAAAGAAGATTTCCAGCAATAAGAGCCTCCCACCACCTACCAAAAAAAGCACTTGATATTTTTTAATCTGCTTCCCTTTTTTTTTATTCTCAAGAAATTCAAACATTGATAGGTTTTCCAGCTAAAAGTGTGCTTCTACAGCATGCAGTGCGCTTTTTACCCCTAAATTGTAGCACAAAAAGTGTGCAGTGGAACTACTGAGATGTTTTTTTTCTTCATATCTGAAAAAGCGGCAGCGCAGCGGGTTTCCGCTGCAGAAAAGTGCAGTGCAGTGGGGCCATTCCCGCTGCGCTTCCAGCTACACTACACTTTTTTGTAGTGTAGCTGTTTCACCCTTGACATGTTTCTGTTCTGTCTACTACTTAAGCTGCTCACTTTTTTCAGTAATAAAATCATCAAGTCTGAGCATTCTGAATTTTTCACTACTTTGTTTCTCCTTGGTCCAATCTAAGTCCCTCAAGATTGTCCCCCATTCACCGCTTCTCATTCTCTTGAGCTGAAATCCCAACAGTAAGTTCAAATGAATCAAAAGGGAGAAAGAAGAAGGAAACATCAAGACGAAGCAGAAGAGATAGGGCACTTATCTAGATGGGAAAGAGGAAATCTCTGCCATCTCGGGAAGTGGAGGGAGTCCGAGATAAATGCCTTCAGATTACATAATCTAAGTGAAAGGTCTTGTGAAACCCCAAGGTGTAGGGGGTTTTACAATGAGCAGACCTCATAAAATAGATAACGAGTTCATTAATTTCTACCATTTTGACAAGAAAACAAAAACTAGATTCATTAAATCATTACAATTTCAAAGTTGCACCATTGGTAAGTTTAACAATAGTCCAACCATAATTCTCTCCATTTTTACACTCATCAGCACTAGAAATTTCTATCTAAATCATCAGAAAGTGAACCCCCCCTCTTGAGAGGAATTATAAGCCAAACCTGTATTGGCAATAGATGACTACCCTTCCTCCAAGATTCCTAATTTAGAATGTGTAATTCCAAATGCCAAACTAAATTTGGTGGTGAAAATTGATTGCAATAAAGTATAATAGTTAGGGTTTTCAAATATCGTTCTAGGAAAAAAATTGGATAAAATCTTAAACACAAGATTTGGCTGGGACCTGTCAAGATACTTAGGGTCCGTACCAGCGCTTTTTGGTTTTTTGGGAATTGATTCTTGAGGCCCGCGGAAAAGTACTTTTCTGAAATCTGGAATTCCTGGTTTTAGCAAAATCGATTCACACAGAATCGTGTACCAAAAACCAGCAAGAAACCCCTTTCAACACTCCCACCAGACACTATCAACTCACTGCCAACCAACAACATGGACACTGAAATACTCGTTGCAATTGCAGCCGCTACTGCTGCCATCCTCTTTGTCCCACAACACTGGAAAGAGCATGAATTCCAGGCGTACTACGGCGATGGTGGACAAGCGTTGTATCCACAATTTTTACTGAGGGCTCGGCCTGATTTCTTCAAAGAGGTTACTCGAATGGAACGACCGACTTTTGATGCATTAATAGCTGAATTTCGTAAATATGGATTGCTTGAAGATGGACACTCGGTCATGGTGCAGGAACAGTTGCTGATCTTCCTTGATGTTGTTTGTCACAACAATGCAATGCGACAAACAGCAGTCAAGTTCCGATGAGGACTTTACACGGTTAACCGGTCAGTGTTGCTTAATCATTTTTATTTGATGAACCGCTGATTGTATTTAATTTTGTAATCAGGTACTTCGGCCTAATTCTTGAGGCTCTTGTTGCTCTCTACCCAATCTATGTTAGATTCAACCCACAATCATTTTCCCTGCCACCGAAAATCGCCGACGATCAGAAGTATGCCCCCTTCAAAAATTGTTTGGGTGCCCTCGATGGGGTTTTTGTTCCAGCACAAGTGCCCGTAGACAAACAGAGCAACTTTTGATCTCGGAAAGGCATTATTGCTCAAAACATCTTGGTGGCGGTCAATTTCAACTTCGAGTTTGTATATGTACCGGCTGGTTGGGAAGGAAGTGCACATGATGCCCGTGATTTTACCAATGGTACCTCAAAAGGGTTGAAAATCCCTGGAAACAAGTACTTCTTGGCTGATGAAGGATATGGCCTCCGGAAGGGCCTGATGACCCCATACCGAGGAGTAAGATACCACCTAAAGGAACAAGCATTAGCTGGACTTCAACCGGAGAACAAGAAAGAACTCTACAACCTTTGCCACACAACTCAAAGAAACATCGTCGAGCGGATATTCGGTTGTATCAAGAAGAAATTCATGATTCTTCAAGTAGAACCTGAAGTCGACCTTAAAAAGCAAGTACGACTTATTTATGCCCTATGTCTTTTGTGGAATTTTATGCGGAAGCACGAGGCAATCGAAACAATGTTTAGTGATTACTTGGACCAATGACCATGCAGTCATGGGCACTTCCAACACCGATATCAACGAATTCCCACCGACCACAACAAAAGAAGATGCCTACATGAAATATCGCCAAGACTGTCTAGCAAACAAGTTTTGGGAACAATACACATCGTACCTCCAGACCCGTTCAAATTAGCATAAAAGATCTTTAGCTTTTTTCATCTCTCGGTTATTGTCATTGTTCACTCTTTATAGTTAAATTGCTTTTTTTTCATTGTCAACTTTCTAGTTGTTTGCTATGCTATAAAACAAGACAAGCATTGTGCTAATAACAATCGATGATGAGAAAAAAATAAAGTTATCAATCCAATCATCTAATTTGCCTGAGCAAGAAGAGACATGTCAGCAGTTGTCAGTCGGTTGATGGACTACACGCTAATAATAGCGGAAAATAACCACACCTTGACGCTGGATAGAGCGGAGGGGCTAGCAATCAGACCAGGGGTCTGATGACAATCAACTTATTGAAGTTGTGCCTGCTCTTTGTTGTCTAAAGACAAACGGTTCAAAGGATGCCGGAAAGTGATAGGTTTAGGGAAGAGATAGGTCTCGAGATGTTGAGGAAGGGAGTGGGTGAGGTAGATGAAGAAAGATAGAAGATGGAAGAAGAGTGGTTGCCGAGTGATTATCGATTATAGCCCCCAGTTACCTTTTTGCTGATTGTAAGGCAAGCCTTTCAGGAATTAAATCTAGTATTTTATCACGGGTGAGGTTGGATTGAGGAAACCTCAGCCCTTATATACTGATTGAAAGGAAACATTGACGGTTAGGATAATCCGGCAAGGATGATAACTTCCATCTTTGAACATACTTATTTTCAAAGGTGGACACAATATTCCATAAGTGTGAAATACTGATAATAATATAAGTAAGAAAATTATTTACCCAATAGGCTATTTTAGCCGGTTGGGAAAATTGTGTGAATCTTAATCTTCTGGAGATAATCACACTGACGGTGGATTATTTTCTAGAAGATAAAGTAAAAATATAATATGATAACTTTACGTAAAAATGATTGAAAAATAGGGGAACTGAACTTATGTCCTTGCTTGAGTTTAAGGTGTGTATGTTTTAGTCAGGTGTCCTAGCCACTAGAATATTGTGCTTTTATTATTGCAGACATTTGGGTTATGATAGTGGTAATCTCAGTGGCTGACAGCAGTAGAATCTGAGGGCAAGATGTACATGCCAAGCTCACCGATTTGGAAACCTCCTTTTGGAGCCACATCTCACATCGCTTCGGAGTCGAATTTTGAGCCATGTCCAAGAAAGTCCGGGCTTTGATCTCGTTTTCAAGGACAGTGATGCAACTGATATATTCCTTGTCAGACATCTTGTCTGCAAACATCTCCGAGCATTTATCCATGGCCTTCTCAGCATAAGACTGTGAAGACCGTTTGTTCTCGGTAAGTTTTTCAATGGCACTGGTCAGCCCACCAAGACTAGTTTTGATTGCATCGTTCTTGCCTTCGCGAGTTCGTTTGATTGGAGGGGCTGAGGAAACAGGATCGATATCGTTGTTGCTATCGTCTGCATCGATGATCATAGCAGGGTGCTTAGCTGAAGCCTTTCCTGGACGATTTGCTGCTCGGTTATGTGGGGTGATGTCAGACACGGGACACTCATTGAGGTCTGGAATGAGTTCAGCCTCAGCAAGCTCTCCAGTGGCAAAGGTGCCACTGAAAACTTGATGGGCCAGATCATACAATTCAAAGGGCTTGTCCCTCAGCTTCCCAAAGGCTCGCCGAGGATGTGCCTTGATAAGCCCATTCCAGGTTGATGGGTCGGCCGTTATAACTTGCTTTTCGGAGTCCCAACCGAATCCACTTTGTTCATGCAAGAACTTCACATTGACATACACATCTCGAAGTTTGTTTTTCACATTTTTGATTTGATCACGGCTGAGATTGAGGTCAAATCGATTGTTGATCCAATCCATCCGATCTTGTTCAGGTTGCCGTTATCTGTAGCTAAGCCCTTCAAAATACACTCTGCAATCCCTTCGAGCAGCTCCGCCTTTTGGTCGTGCGTCCAAGTATGTGGAGGGGTTTTTTCCTTGTCGGTCTTGTTCTTGGCCGGTGGCTTTTCTTCCATTTTGTTATTTTCGGTCTTGTTCTTGGCCAGTGACTTTTCTTGTCTTTTGTTGTTTTTGTTTTTGACTGATGTTTTTATTCGGATTCGTGAGTTGGGCTTGATAAATTTGTTGGTCAATGAAATACCCTCAAGAGAGAGATCAAAAGAGAAGATAGCAGGATCAATGGTGGGGTCCATATCAAGAGGATGTGAAGAAGTAATTCTCAAGCTTTGAGAAACAGGTCAAAGCCTGTTTCTCAAAACACTAGTTTTTTGACCGAAATCAATTCTCAAAGCTGACCAGAATCTGGGTGCTATGGTACACAATTCTTGGCCAGAATTGGTTCTGGAAAAAAAAAATTGAACTCGCGCAAGAAGGTACGGACCCTTAAGCTTAGATTTTATGATTTTTGACAGCTCCCTGCCAAATCTTGCATTTAAGATTTTATGTAATTTTTCCCAAAACAATATTTGAATACCACAGGTATTGACCCCTAAACAAAGTTTAGACTTTAGGATCATAAAGTCCAAATTAGAAAATCAGTGCCCACAGGAATTTTGGAAGTCCTCCCATATCCAAAAGCTTCTTTGTGCCTCACCAAACAAAACAAAAAGGAAAATCACTATGTACCCAGAATGATGTAGAACCTCCCACCCTGCTATATCCAATTTGTCCTCCAGTGATATGAACTAAGTCCAAAATCTTGTAAAACTGAAATTCCAGATTTTTATTGATTTATCTTTTAATGTAGAAAAAGGAAAGCTGAATCATAGAGAAATGTTAATACAACTTGACACCACAAACAACAAGGATATTCAAGATGGTAAACTAAAAGTGTAGAAGAGAGGAGTTTGTGTGTGGGTGTAATGAGAAGGGGATAAAAGGAGCTGGGATACATTGGCTTGAAGAAATATTTGACAGAGAAAGTGGACAGTTGGATCAAACCAAACCAAACCAATCAATGTAAAAGTCACAGTCAAAGAGGCAACTGGGGAGTTCTAAAATTTAAGATTGAATAGTGAGTTGGTAGGTTTTTCTGAACAAAGGGGAAAGACCTATGTTGGACGAGTCTGCAAAAGGGAAAAGTAAGAGAGAAACAAAGAGAAGATCGAAGAGCTATCTTAAAGATCAGAAGGAGAACGATTGGGGATTGGAGACGTCGTGGTGAGGGCGGGTGAGGGTAGGGGCACACCTCCGCCGCCCTCGATACCTTCACCTAATGGATGGGGGTCATCGGTTGCCGGTTTGGGCATTGGCCGGCTCTGGCCTCCGCTAGGTGAGCCAGGCGGGGACGGCGGTGGGCCCGCTTTGCCGCTGGCACCCATCGCATCCTCATACGCATCAGGCCGATCGAATGGCCGACGTCCGATCAGTTCAATCATGTCTTGTCTGTTTGGGGAAGGTTAAAATCCATCAGTTAATGCGTTTTATCGCCAATTAACCGGAATAAATGGAGTATGCGTTGTGCGTTACTTACCTGGATAGAACTTCACGTTCTAATAATCGTTGGGCGACTTTGTCTACCAAATCTTTCTTTTCGGTCAAGAGTTCAATCGTTCGTTTGTGGGCTTGGTTGATCAACGCCCGAACGGTTGAATCCAGGTGTTCTCCAGTTTTCTCCGAGTAAGGTTTTTGGAACGATTCTTGTTGTGAGTCCGATCGACCGAAGCTGATTGGTCCGAAGTCTCGTGACATGCCGTCTGTGATCGTACAATCAATCAAAACTAATCAACGTCTAATTCTAATTTTACTCGGAATCAGGAGTGACAAACAATTTCCAACTAATTCAAATGCTAGTTTCGTAATCTTTTGTAGGTCATCTTGAGCACCCGTAGTAATCTTGCCAAAGAAAATCTCTTCTGCAACTCGGCCTCCAAAAGTCATGCACATCCGATCTATTAGTTGTTCGGTTGTATACAGAAACCTTTCTTGAGGCTGAAATAAAATTCAGAAACACTTCGATCAATGAGTGTTTGCCCCGAATCACTTTTCGTAAAACAAAACTTCAAAGATGACAAATGAGAGGATGGAAAAAGCTCAACTAGGTAAGAAGCATAACCAAGAGCTCCAACTCCACGAGGAATGATGGAAACTTTTAATAATGGATCGGCATGTTCCAAGAACCATCCCATGATCGCATGTCCAGCTTCATGGTAGGCAACAGTTGTTTTCTCTTCTAGAGATAAGACTCTTGATCGTCTTTCTAATCCTGCAACAACTCGCTCGATGGCCATGTCGAAGTGTTTTTCCCTGTTGATGCGGATCAGAATGAGCATTGGTTTACAAGTTAGGATGGCGAATTTATTCAACCCCGGATGAAATTTGGTAGTTGGAGGGGAGGAATTATACTATGTATGTGTAAATATAGAAGGGAAGGTTCACTCAACGTTACAAATTCGGCACTCAGTCTAGCTGCAATCAACGCAGCTTCGTTGCAGACATTTGCGATGTCAGCACCACTGAAGCCAGGTGTGTGGGCGGCCAGCTTGTGAGACAGTTTGACCAGCCAATCGGGTATGACCTTCTCAACCGAGTCTCGGCCGTCCAGTCCGATCTCTTCATCCTCTTCAGGCAGCGGATGATCTTTGAGATTGGAGTCCGATGTTTTTGAGTCATTTTTCGTCTTGATCGCACCTTCGAGAACGAGAGGCCTGAGATGAACTAAGAAGATTTGCCTTCTACCTGAAACGTCCGGTCTATCTACGGCGATATGTCGATCAAATCGGCCAGGTCTCAGAAGCGCTTTGTCGAGAACATCTGCTCGGTTGGTTCCAGCTAACACTACGACATGCTGAGAAGTATCGAAGCCATCCATCTCAACTAAGAGCTGGTTCAAAGTCGATTCTCTCTCATCGTTTCCTCCCATCGCTCCTGATTTACCTCGTGCTTTACCGATCGCATCAATCTCATCAACGAAGACTATGCATGGCGCGTTCTTCTTTGCCGTCGCAAAAAGATCTCGGACTCGTGACGGACCTACTCCCACAAACATCTCGACGAATTCTGATCCGGATACCGAAAGGAATGGTACACCTGCTTCCCCGGCGGTCGCCTTGGCAAGCAACGTTTTTCCTGTTCCTGGCGGGCCTGAGATCATCGCGCCTTTGGGGATTTTGGCTCCCAACCTTTCATCTGGTAATTTTCACACAATAAGAAGGGTTAGTATCATAAACCGAAAGGAACAAATCTAAAGTAACTCGTTTGGCAAGTGGTACTGCGTTGAATAACCTACACTTTTCGGGTTCCTTGAGGAATTTCACGAATTCCATGATCTCTTCCTTTGCTTCATCCATTCCCGCGACGTCTTTGAACTTCGTTTTCACATCTGATTCATGATTGAACATTTTAGCTTTGCTTTTTCCAATGTTAAAGATTCCGCCTGGTCCGCCACCACCGCCACCCGCACCACCCATTCCGGTGGCCCTTCGGCTAACGTAAAATAGTAACCCGGCCAGGGTGAGGGTAGGAGCAAAGTTCCAGAAAAGGTTCATGAGAGAGGCCTGTTCATGGTAGCTGACTGGAACTCTTTCGTGACTTGGGATTCCCAATTCATCTTGCGCTTGGTCCATTTTTCTCTCGAAGGCCTCGACACTACCAATACTGAAGAAGTACGATGCACCGATCGAGGGTGATGAAATACTACCGGGAGGTGCCGTCGATCCGTTCGAGTTAATACCAGTCAGTTTGAATGCGTTTGGATGGAGGTAAACTTTGACTTTAGAGCGATTGACGACTTCTAGTTTTTCGACTAGTCCTTTATCCAAGACGCCTGTTCGGAATTCTTGCCATGAGATCTCTCGATTACTCAAACTATCTCCTGCTAGGATGTGATAGAGTGCATAAGCTCCTAATGCCCAAAATACCAATCCATTCGCTGCGCCAGGTGATTGTTGCTGTTCTGATCCCGAGTTCGATGAAGAACCTTTCCCATTTTTAGACGCTTTTCCTGTTTGTTCATTTTTGGAAATAAAAGCCAACGTCAGTGAGTGATTTAGTATTCTTTAAAAAAGTATGTGGTAATTGATGATGCTCTTACCATGCTCGGCATCACCGTGACTGTTATTATTTGTTTTTCGTTTTTCGTTTGAGTTTGATTTCGGAGGCTGACCAAATAGTTTGGAGAGATTGATGAAATCCGAGAATGGGTTTTGGTCTTCCTCATGCTCTGATTCTTTCTTTGGTGGTTGGTTTTTGGTGGGAGAACGTTTTTGGTTCCTAGGTCTCTCGCTGTTTGAGGATGATGATTCCGGGGAACGAGTCGAAGATGATATCGATTGGAACAGACCAAGCTTAGGGTGGCTCCTGGAATATCGGTTGGAGAGTAAGTGAGTTCGGAGGGAGTGCGGATGGTTGAGGATGAAGTTTGGAAGTCTCCTGATCGACATTAATAAGGACTTTGATGGTTGGTATTGGTGTGGTTGTGGTTGAAAGGTTCGATGGTCAACAGGAAGGTGGATGGTCAAGAGGAACTGGCACACTTGAAATATTGGGAATGGCTTATTTCAGGGTCAGCACTGAGCAGTGCAGATCGGATTACGTAATCAGACCCAACAACACCTTCCTTCCACTTTCGGAAATACGTAACCCAGTCGGGGATCGGAGCAATTAAGGCCTGGTACCTTTGCTGGAGACCGCTGAAGCTCCTTGTCTGATGAACTGTTGAACGTCTGATTAAATGAATCTTTGTTGTTCTAGTTGGAGCTTGTGCGTAATAGCTAACTTTAGTTACATATGGATCTTATGAGCACGGTCTGTTACCGTTTGTTTCATGATTATTGTTTCTCATTTCTTATATTGTAACTATTATTCCTTTCCGATGTTCTTTCCGCTTTCTTTTCTCTATTCCTTATTATCTTGGGATCTTTGTTACTTTAATATCTGTCACACGGCGTCTTGTACAAGAGATGGGTGGGCACTATTTGAAGGAAAAGAAAGGAAAGAGATAGCTTCAAAGAGAGGACTGACTGTTCAAAGGTCTTCTTTGTTTCAAAGAAGAGTTACTTAGGCTCAGAGGGACTTAGAGTAGAACACTGAAAGGGTTCACAATGAGAAGGCTCGAAGAAGACAGAATCAAGTTATGCTGAAAACTATAATCTTATTTTGATGAGGAAAGATGGAAAGCATGGAAGCAGACAGCCTATATAGTAAATACAAGTAAGGCTACAAAGGTATGACATAGGTTCAAACAAGATGTGAGGTCATAGGGTCAATGCAGAAGAAATGAAAAAGAGGTCAAGCAACACCAAGGCAAAGAGTCCATGACTGGAGGACCAAGCAGGTGCAAGAGTGAGTGAAGTGAAGTTCGAAATTTGAGGACTGTGCATTGCAGTTCGAAAAGTTCAAAGAGTGAATGTGTGAATCCGGAAAAGGAAGTCAAGCACATTGAAGAGTAATGCCGAAAAGAAAGGAAGACCGTTGAGAGGGTTAATGGTCTTGCTTTTGTTTGCATAACTGAAAAGCAATGTGCTATTGAATCTTCGAAGGTTTAGAAAGTAACTACGAGAGAGCACTGAGGATGCATAGGTGATGTCACATGCAAACCGAGGATTAACCAAAAGCCTGAAAGTTGCTGATGGCAAAAAGCATGGTAGAAAAGCATCCTTAGCCAAATGCAAGGAAGATCCAACTGCGGGATCCTGAGTGCTGAGTCTGTTATATGACAATATCTTTATAAACAAAAATACATCACTCTGAGTCTCACTAATCAAAATAGAAACTTAAATATAACACTATTTGTCATGTCATACAACCCTCAGCTAGACTGATCTCTCTTGAGATATTTACACACTTCCTTGTTAAAAAATAACACCACATTGGCAGAGGGTCGAAAATTTGACCTGCAACCCCCCATTTCAACAGGGGGTTTGAAGGTGTGCCCCCCCTGGCGTCCTTGTGACGGTTGGGGGGTCTCACCTTCAAAGTTAGGGGGTTGAGTGTTGAAGACCCTGATGGTTCATAAAATTGACTGAAATGAAGTTATTAGTTTTCTCTAAAATTAACAATTCTTACTGGTGAAAAATAAAACAAACAAAACAAGTGGATCTGAGGGATTACACTACTAGTAATATTAGCTGGATTGATGTTATCACTACTAACATTACAACATATCCCATATAGAATATCCTGTAAAAAATTGGGATATCCTGTAAAAATTCAGGATATCCTGTAAGGTCCATGTTTTTTTCCAGAGATTTCTGTATTTTTTGCAAAGATACAGATTTCATGTTTCTCTCTTTCTCACCACTACAGAAATTTCAAATCAATGTAATCAGCACTGGGCCGCTACGCTACACTGCTCTTTTTTGGAAAAAGTTGCAGCCCAGCAATTGAATTATCAGCATGCAAATGCTGTAGCGTTAGCATCCTTTTCAGAGCTGCTGTGCTGCGTCACACAGATTTAAACGCTGTCATTAGCAGTTTTTGCCTCTAAACATGGCTTTAAAACAGCGTAAGGAGGAGGTCAGGCGCGTAGCAATAGCAGCGACTCAGCTAACAGCCAACAGAAAACGTGTTAGATGTTAGCAGAATTATGCTGCTCTGTGTTACGCTACCGCTACAGTTAGCATAGCAGGCCCACCATTGATATAATGGCAGCTTGAGATAAAAATGATTAAGAAGTGAAAAGGATGCTTTCTTCAGAGTCATGAATTTATCATTTTTTCAACTGCTGATCAAATTCAAGTAACACTGCAAAAAAATATGCTTCAACTGCCAGCAGTTGACATGCAGTAGCTTTGATTTTACTCTGGTCTTACTCTGGTTTTACTCAAACTTTAATCAAAAGTTACTTTGGTGCACAGTGACTGTGCATCTCAATTAAAGTTTGGGTAAAGTTTCAATAAGAGGTGAGTAAAATCAGAGTAAGCTGCATGTCAACTGCTGGCAGTTGAAGCAGATTTTTTTGCAGTGTAAGTAGACTGTTTGACAAAATCTGCAAGATTCTTGGTTTCCCTTAAGCTTTGCTATCTGAATTCTTACACAAGTATTTAAACTTGAGACAGTTTAAACTTTGGATCTTTCTGGTGAATTAGTACACACAATTTTGGGACATCCATATGCAGGCTTCCTGTGCTTATAGTTATGCATACTCCTACTAATCCTATCAGCTCTGCTCTGTTACTGTTGTTCTTCTCTTCCTTTTCCTGTTCCTTCACCAAGATCTATACACATTTCTCACTTGTCTCACTGTGAGAACAGTAGCCTTCCTTTCTTCCAGTCACTTGCTTACCTTCAACCCTGGCCAGAATTGTGGAAGATTCCATCAGATAGCAAGGCCTTAGGCTAACAAATAATATTTCAGATTCTGTAAGCCAGAACAATCATTTTAATTTTTATTAGCAGTTGAAAAAGTTTGAAAGTTCATGACTCTGAAAAAAGCTTCATTTTCACTTGATCATTTTGATTTCAAGTTGCCATTATATTGATTTCATGATAATAATGTATGTTGAGAAAGAGATAGAAAAACAGAGAGACATGGTGTCTCATTTCTTTCCAAAAAATACAGGAATCTGTGGCAAAAAATGGAACTTACAGGATATCCTGACTGTTTACAGGATATCCCAAATAATCTTACAGGATATCCTGTACGGGAAATGCTGTAATATTAGTAGTGTATCTGGGTTTAACTGGGATAAACTTGGTTTCATCTCAACCAATGAAAAATAAATCCAAGGCTACCTTGGATTTATATTCCATAGGTTGGAATCCAACCTAGTTTAAATGGGTTGAGTGTGTCCCAATTTCACGTGATAACCTCAATCCAGTCTCAGATAATAATGCTGGCAGTTTTAATTAATATTGAAAAGACATTGTTTACTATGCTACACTGTGCTTTTTTGGAAAAAGTGCAGCCTAGCGGTTGTCTTTTTAGACCGCAACACCCCAGTATTTTCAGCGCCGCTATGCAGTGTTATGCTGTGTTACACCGCCTTTAGAGGGGGTTTCTGCTAAAAACAGCTGTAACACAGCGTAACAGCCCCCTTTTTGAGGCTTGGGAGCCGTAGAAATAACACGAACTCAGCTAGCAGCCAACAGAAAACCTGTTAGCTGTTAGCAGAAATACACTACGCTGCTCTACGGTTAGCGTAGCCGGCCCAGCGTTGTTGAGAATGAAAGCACTGCCCACAAGGTAAGATCCTAATCAAATTCCCTACTTCAAATTTTGAAAAACAAAGAGCACATTCTTGCCAAGAGAAATTTACTTTTTGTTGCTGTTTTCTCAGCATAGGCTTGGAAATCTGAGTAACAGGGTCTGCTTGGAGCAAAGTTTAGGAAAGATGATAGGATACAATCTTCAGAGACTGTGAAAAGTAAGATGTGTCTGATGGGATTCGAACCCATGACCTCAGCCATGCTGAGACCCATACTAGAGTGCTGCCTTTACCCACTAGGCTACAGAAACTTGTGGATGCCAGGGTAGTTGGGTGGTAGTGGATATGGTTCAACTCATCAGAGGAGTGATACATCATGGTAGCACACTAACAGACTCCTCAACACAGTTTTGGTTGAATTTTAAGTAGCCAATTGGAAAGTGTTGATATCCAGCCAATTGAAATACTGGATAGCAGATTAAGAATTTGAATTTATTTAAGGCAGATTTGTAAGTCATAAATGGATAGGTTTAAAAAAATTGTCTGCAAAGGATCTTAGAAATTCATTTGGTATGCTATACTCAACATAAACATGATTCAAAAAAAAGAAAAATTTGATCCTGCATAAGGCAATGGAGTTAAATATATTACTAAATGAATGTTGCAAGGAGGCTTGGAATTATGGATTCCGAATGGATAGTTTTGCCTTTGAGCAGCATAGAAGGAGTGGTCTTGGAGGAACCCCATCCCCAACATAATATAAAAATTTCTTGCCCGGCAGCATTGCCAAAAGAAATTTTTGATTTTTTTATTGGTGTTGTAAGCTAAAAAAAGTTCTTAAATTTTAATGTGTGTGTGATTCTTCCTAACCCTGTAATTGGTCTTTGTTAAAATTTTGACCTTTGGAATTGCTGTAGCAAGGTGCCACAATTTACCAGTTTGGCCACTTTTCTCACAGCTAATCTTCAATTACCATAGCACAAGGGCTCATCTCATGTAACAAAAGCTTAAAACATAATTTTCTACCCTTCATAGCCTTTTTAATGAGTGTTACACTGTAGTTTTAGGCACTGTGAGTTTAGATCTATTAATCATTTCCCAAATGGGCCACCAATCTCAAAGGTAATCTTATCTTCTCATGGCATGTGGGATCCTGTCATATAATTAATGTTTTTAGTTATAACCCATACTTATTTACCCTGGAATCTTATTAGGACAATTCACATTGGCTAATTCTAGCAAATGTGCAACCAAATTTCAGCAGATTTTCTTAGCCAACCTGGATGGGAGAGTGGGCTATAACTTGCTGATGGGCTGTTGATTTCAGCCCTATGTGGACCAACCTATTAAATATGTACATATGTAATATGTGGTATCACTGTATTACATGGGGTTCTACTTCCAATCTCAAGTTGTATAACAGGGACACAGGCCTGGGCTCAATACATCCAAGTTGGTTTTAGTTTATAAAATATACTCAACAAATCAAATTGATGCCCAGAAATGGTCTCCTGGAAGTCCATAAAATTAATGGAGGACTTCCTGTGACCAATTTAGACTTTGGAATTCTAGATTTTAAATCTTATTTGGTGGTGAAAACTTGATCTGAAAGAATTTTCACCACCAAATTAAGTTTGGAATCTAGAATTTCACCTTCTAGATTTGCCATGGGAAGTCCTGAAATATATACATGATGCATAGATGCCCACTATTTTACCACAGGTACTTGAAAATACAGTGAAGGGGTATGAATTTGGGGTTAAAAATTAATTGAGTGAACCTAGGTTTTTTTAGTGTAGATCAAGAATATTCCATAATCTTCTCAGTTTTACATTTAGGCCCCGTTTGTCATTGATATACATCAGGCAATATACATATTGTGTTTTTAGAAAAGCTGATGGCACAAGTCCACTTTTTGTCTTGGAACCCATACTGTTATCTGGTTTTGTCCTGACAGCTGTCAGATAGGACCAACAGTTAAATCTGCCTCCGAGGCCTTTTTACACTGGTAGGCCATCTTGGAGTTGGATGAAGGAGAAAATGAGCTTGAATTTGGAACCAGGGTACAATTCTTACTCTGCCAACACCCTGGGAGGAAGCCCCATTGATGGCCCCTGTAACATCGTAATGGAACAGCTGCAAGCACTAGGCTCCACTTGTGGTTAGACCACGGGAGATACTGCAAAAATCCTGTGAGATGCTTCTTGGCAGAAACGACTGTCAAATATTAATGAAAAATCTGTTTATGCATAAAAAGAAAAGGATTTGTCAGGATCCGTCCAAGGTTTTCTGAAAACACAATAAGTGTTTTTTTGCGTAACATCCTTTGTGACATCCGATCAGTTCTGCAAAAACTTGATCAGATGTCACAACATTTTTAATTATATCACACGGATGTACCACTGACAAACGGGGCCTCAAGGTTAAAAATTTACGTATAAATTTTGATATTTCTTGATTTTTCATGAGTGGTTTTCAAAGCTACATAAACTAAATGTTGCATAAAAACATAAGTTGCACAATTTTCAGGGACCTGTCAATTCAAGTTTTATGTATGATGACAGGTCCCTGGCAAATATGGTATTTTATGTCGTTATGAATTTAAGTTATTTTTTAGTTTATGTAGCTTTGAAACCCATAATGGTAAAACAGCATATTTTTATGGTACCAGATAACATTAATATTACAAGGATAAGAATAAAATCTATTAATTTTGATAGTGTATTTACATGTGCATATTTATGTAAATAACAAGTGAAATTCACTTTAAACAAAAAGAACATAAGACAAAGATTGGCATGAATGAGATGAGTGTCACCAAGGTGTCAAGTGTCCTCGTGCTCGGAGCACCCGGGAGGAATGCGTGACAGGCGAGATGTCGTGCCAGCACTCGGCCAGTAGGCTGAGGCACAGACTGCAAACATTGCCCAGAAACCGCCAAGGATGACTTTCAGCTTGAGCACTGCCGTCCGCCGCACCCGGAACCTGGTCAGCGCCTCATGCCAATCCAGCTCAGGCTCTCCCCTGGTACGTTCAAAGCAAGGATTTTCATGTGGTCATCTCAGTTGTCGATCACTTACACTTGGCCCTCAACAGATTTATTCGCCTTTTCATCTTAGGTCATCAGTCTTGCGAGCAAACTATGCTTCATCAGTTTCGCAAACATCCCCACCTTTTCAAATTCCCAAGACGGAGCGAGAGGTGGCCGACTTGCTAGCCAAGGCAGGCTCGGGTGAAGAGCGCAAGAAGATCTTCGAAGCCCTACTCGGCGTCCAGGAGGTAGCCTCCAAGGTACCACCCAAGGCCCGCGGCCCAGCCGAGGTCCATCTGATCCCGATCGGACGGACCAAAATGACGACGGATCAGGCCGGGGTGGATGTACACCATTCTCCCTTCGAGTCCTTGTCCCAAACCTACCAAGACACACTCAAAGCGCTCGAGAAGATCCCTGGATCCACCGTCTACCGTCAATCGGTCCACTCAATCACTCAGAAAAACTTGGAAATCATCAACAAATATCTTACCGCCGCCGTGCCTGGTGAGAGCGCTAACGCCGTCGAGGAACGCGTCCAAGCTGCCGAGAAAGAGCTCGGTGTGGATATGATCGAAAAAGCGATCGAACAAGCTGAAGATGAACTTCAACTGGTCTTGAAAATGATCGAATTTAAAGCGTCAGTTTCTCTCTCTCATCCAATCTCACCTTTCACACCCTGCATTTCCTCACTTATTCCTTTTGACCGCTATTGTCGTATTCTAACCTTGCAATTCTTCTCATTTTTAGATGGCAAGAGTTGGAGCAGAAACCAGTGCCTGGTCAATGGGATTACTTCGAAGTGCCAGCATCTACATCGTATCCTAAAAACTGATAATACTCACAGTTAGCCTTGATTCAAGAGACAAAAGATCGAATACAACTGGGGATTTTTTTCGATTGTTTAACTGTCAAATCGATAGGTTGACTCATCTCAAATTTATGTAACAAAATGTGATAAATGCGTGAGCCATGTTGAGATCACGAAACTTTATCAATGCCTATTGGAGTTTCCGAAATAAGAGGCCGAAATCTTGGGAAAGTACAGGTACAAAGACTCTCCCCACTAATTAGCTAGGGCGTATCTGAGTGGAAGAAGTGTCAAGTGAGCCAGCAGGTCCGGTTCACACAGGGCCTGACGTCCTTAAAGATTCAGCTTCTCTTGAGCCAAAAGGAGTATGTATGGCAGCATGGACTGCTGCCATTTACTTTAAACTTGGTTCGATTTATCCCAACATGAACTGATGTGAGGTTTTACAAAGCTTGATAGATGACATGATAAACCAGAAGGAAATGGAACAGTCAGTTTGGATTTGGTCTTAAAGCAAAATGTTAAAATACCAATTCCTCCATTTGTCAAAAAACCAATCCCTCCATTCTTAGATATTTTAGTTTTCTCTCTCTGAGCCTGAGAATATAGTCAATCTTTACATGTGCCTCATTTGACGTCCTTTTGTATGGTCTCGAAATTCAAATCAATCAGAATCAATCAATCAATTTGAAAATTCTCAAAATTCACATTATTATCTGTTGCACAGGATCAAAATAACCATCAACCCTGTACAGAGTTTTTTCAGGCTCTACTGTCTGCTTAGAGCCGAATTTTGAATGCATTCCTGTAATTGCCCAGGACTGTGAGGTAGCCGTTTTTATACCTATCCAAGCGTTAATTGGTGCTTGCTTTTTGTTTTTGTTTTTTAAAAAAGAAATCCAGGGTCACAACCAGATCATCCCGCTGGTAGAATGCTTTGATTTCTCGCCAGAAGAATAATCATACACCACAAAGGAATAAGCTCAGTCGATCCAAATTTATCAAGATATTTTTTTTGTTCAGAAAGTCAGTGATATGAAATGGTTTTGTCATTGACTCTTAGTATTACTGGTGAGTCAAGATGGAATTAAGTGTTATTGATCTTGAAAGATATTTACATAAAATAATGCTCAAGAATAAGAAACAAATATGTATATGGAGGGTGATGCAGGAGAGTGAAGAATCTTTTTGTATAGAGTGCAGTATATGCAAATAACTAGCTGATAATCCGAGGCCAGGCTCTGGTGTAACCCACTTCGCTTCCGTGAGGGATCTGGAGAGCTACATGAATTTACTTGCCACCGTCGCCAGCGTGGTTGGATTTGTCCAGTTCCTGTGTATTCTAAGGTTTTAGTGTTGCGTCTTTGGCGGGTTGGTTTGCGGGAATGTTGTCATCGGGGCCCGACACTGGGATGTTTTTCAGCGTGGTAGCTTCTTCAGTAGCTGTTGAGACCGATTGTTGCACTGTGGCTGTATCTTTGACTTTCTTAGCCTCCTCATCTTTCTTTTTGAGCTTGGCTGGATTGAAGTAAGTTGCGAGGCCGCGCGCGATCCTGGCGACCAATGAGTGTCCACGGTACCAATTAGCTACACTTGTTTGGATTTGGGCGAGCCAGCTTGAGCTTTTCTTTTCGTCTTCAGCTTTGCTCTGGTTTTTATCCAACTCGGAGATAAATACGGCCTGTGCTTTGGGCTTCTCGTCTTGAGTTTTCTCCGATTGGGTAGTTGCGCTAGAAGTAGACCCGGTGGGCAAAAGTGGCGTTCTTTCTGACTCAGGCTCGAAAGCGATTTGTTCCTTGGTCTGATCAAGAGAGTTTATGCCACGAGCCTTGCTCCCATCGCCGCCACCATCCAGATCCTTGAAGAATGATCCGAATATCAAGCTTGCATGGCAGAAAAGGAAGAGGATAATCGGGAGTAGTTTGCGTTGCATGGTCTTTATCTTGATGAAGAGATCAAAAGCTTCGACACTACAAATAGAGGTTTTTGCAGTTTTTCAGGGAGCAGTCTCGTTCGAACCGGGCACAAGGATAAGGTGATAATTCCGATAAAAGATAAGAAAGAAGTTGCGAGATCCGACATTGTGTAGAGCTCCTTTCCATGAAGGATAACTTCGGGTGCTTATCCATATGCTACAAGTTGCATGTTTGGTACAAATCCCGGATTGTTCTAATATAACTCGTTTCACATTTGATAACCGCTTCGGGCCTCAATGATACGACTGGGTTCTGATATTGCCGGACTACGTCCACATCCGCCGGAGTGTGTCAACAGAAATCAAAGGAACCAATCGGCACCATGGCATGGGGAAAAATGGAACCGGCCCTGACCGGAACACCTAGCAAATCAACCTTGGCCGACAAACATTAACTTCGATTTAAACCCTCAGGATTAGTGTGAAGAATGTAGATACACGATTGGAAGCTTAATCAAATTACATTTTTTTTCAAAAAAATGTGTAAATTTGCCTTTGGAATTGTACACTATAATATTGGCAATATCTACATACATTGATCAACTTGTGGGATTGTGAAAATTGTTTTTTTCAGTCCTTATTGGTGATGATTAGTTCTTTAAGTGCATGCATCTAATGATGGCAGGGGGCGGGGATAGGGACAGATGGGGACTATTGTCCAACCATTTTGCAGGTTGATTAAATTGGGTAACAAGTATTGAAATGTGAAGTGGATAGTTTGATCAAAGTCGACAACTAATAAAGGTTTTTGAATTGAAAGGGGTGGTGTAGCTGTCCAAGTTGGAAGGGGTAGCGGCCAGGTTGGGTCTGCCAGGACTCAAATACTGGACTTGCTTGAAGCAAGTATAATCGAGCCTAACAAATCCTCTCTGCCAACGGCAGAGAGGCTTACACCCAATCACAACCCGCACGCCTGAAACAGGATTGTGACAATGTTGAAAAATTGCATTGTTTGTACATTTTTATTAGTACAACCATCAAGCAAGACACCACTTCTGTTCAGAATTCATGCAGAAGTACCCTTGGATCCTGCGCACATGATGATGTATTGACATTCATAAAATGTCCACTTGAGCACCTATGCCAAGCCTTTGCAGAAAAAGCAAAATGATTCCTCCAGACCAAATTATCACACTACGGATATGTGAGGCTCACTGTATCCGACCAATTGGTCCAGTACTATGGGTTTGGAGTTTTGATTGAACCATAGCAGCCAAAGTCAAAACTCGTATGACCATAGGACCTGCAGCCCATTCATGAATTTGAGGCACTATGTATATGGCCCATCAGATATTGAGCTTCAAAAAATGGTTTGGTCGCAATTATCTAGGGGAAGTGATGACACAAGAAAAAAACAAGCCACAGCCAAAAAAGCGCAAGAGTCATGGCAATCTAATGTCGCTGACAAAATCATATGAATCTGACAAGAACGGGTGCTTATTTGCGGCTGAGTAACTTGCCCGCAAAAAATGTGTGCCATCTCACGCCGAATTGAGGGGATTGGGACCAAGTCCCTCCCTGGTGGTCGGGCAAGCCCGCAGCTTGCTGCAGGCTCACCGCCAGGCAAGGGACTTGTTGTTAAGTTCAAAGTGTAATATGTTGCACAGGGGTGACACAAAGCTTTTGTTTACCATTAGCACTGACAAAAGTTGAATTTCATTGTACTGACAAAATTCACAAGTTTGGCCTGCAGTAGCTGCACCTACTGGCGCAGCTGTCAGCGGGGATCTCTAGAGTGATCACCCTCTGAATAGAAGTCCAGTCTGGCGGGTACTAGAGTTGAGCTCGCAGGAAGAATATAGTCCTGGGCTAGCCACGCCTTTCTCCAAAAGGGGCTGGTAGGGGTTTGACCTACAGATGGGACTTTGGAGAAGTAAGGATAAGGAGAATGGAAGAGAGGAACCTTACCTAGCCGGAGGAACACTAAGAGCTAGGTTTAGGACGGATTGTGAGAGAGAGGGAAGGATGGGAAGATAATAAGATAAAGGGAATTTGAGTAGTATGAGAAGTAAGAAATGAAATAGGCCCCAATCACTAAGTAGTTCAACTAAGGTCAATTACTAGTAATTTGGTCAGGCTTTATAATCCAAATCTGGGGGAAAAACCCTCTCCTCCTTCGTACTTGCTACTTAAGAGGACTATCTTGCAGGGATGGCCCTGTTACCTCCTTCTCCAATCTTCCGGATCTGGAGTTACTCTTGGTGTGCAATGTTTCAGCCACCTGTTGCTTCTAGTATACTGACACCTGCAGTCATGCAGGTATTCTATTACGCGCCTCGTATGCTCTAGATGAGGTCTCTGTTAGTTGTCGCTAGACCAGGTAGCCGGTAAGTCTAACTAGGCTACCTGGGAGCTGACAGCAGCCATGCACTGAATTTTGTCAATTTAAATCTTTGGTTCCAAGCCAAAGATAAATCAGGTGTTATCTTTGGTTTGGAAGTAAAGAAATTGCAAGCTGGCTGGGTATAAAATATGAAAAAATGAATTAGCCATGAAAATATACATATGCATATGTGTAAATTCAATAAGAAAAACAAAACACCTAACACCTAAATATTGGATGAATCCATGGGGAAGTGAACCAAGGGCCTTTGGGTGGTGACAGTCAGAGGTCTAGTTTTTAACCCATAAACCTAACCCCCAAATATTTTTGGGTTTACCAGTGGTTAGCAGTGGGCTAATGACAATTGATGTCATTTTTTTTCCCTCTAACACAGCTCCCCTGAAGCTGATCTCAGATCAGCTCAGCCAGCTCCGGCTGAGTTACAGTTCCAAACCAAACAAACCAAAGATAATGGCACCATTATCTGGTTTGGAACCAAAGAATTCTCCTGACACAGGTGTTTGTCTGTGCAACAATTTTTTTTCATCACACCCTCCAGCCCCCCCATGTTACCTTAATTATAGAATTTTTTTTTCATTGTCTTAAACCTAATTGGTGTATTTAGTCTACCACAACCCAGTCCCAGCCTCCTTCTCTTTTCCTCATTGAGTTGGAGACAGAGACTTCCCCAAAACCCAGGCATCCAATTGGATACCAAGTGTGTAAAAACCCAACCCAGTATCTGATTGGATACCACATGTTGGTGATTAAAGTTGGATGACTAAGAGCATCTTCAGCAGAGTTGCTATATTTGGGGTGCCAAACCCGGAATATAGCTCCCAAGTTTTTGTGATAGCAACCCGTTTGGGATTCTCACACAGCAGTCGAGCTGTGTGAGTTGCTAAATTTTGATGAACCCACAGCAATTGAGCTGCGTGAGTTGCTAAATTTTGATGAACCCTTGGAAGGTGTGGTTGATGGATGTGTGATATGTAACATTTGGTTCCTGTTGGCAGTGTCACGGGTGCTGGAGGGTTGCTAGATGTAGCAACCAAATGGTGTTTTTTTTAGCTCTGGAGGTATAATGGCACCCCTGGTGGGGGATTATTTTTGGGTTGGATAGCACCTCTGCTGGAGATGCTCCAAGTTTGGTTGGCCCTGAAAATTAACATGTGCATGTTTTTAGACATTTGTCAAAAAAAAGGGGGTTGGAAATACGACTCCCAGGCATTGGACAAACGACTCCCACGACCGAGTCAACATCCAATTTTGGAGTTGTCGGTCCAATTCAGGCCACGGGGTTGGGAGTCGTCCTCCCAATCCCAAAAAAATGAAAAAAATAATAAAATAAAAAAGGAGGGAATTGTTCTCCCAAATCTTCCAATGGACTGGGCAGATCGGGAGTCGCCCTCATTGACTGGAAGGAAAACCTTCCGGTCAATGAGATTTTTGTGCCTCATTGACTGGAAGAAAAACCTTCCAGTCAATGGGGTTGTTGTACCTTGTCGACCACAAGGTTTTCCTTCCGATCAATGAGGTAAAACAGCCTCACTGGCCGGAAGGATTTCCTTCCATTCAATGAGCAGTTGTACCTCACTGACTGGAAGGATTTCCTTCCGGTCAATGAGGAGTCCTCACTGACCGGGAGGATTTCCTTCCAGTCAGTGAGGAGTTGTACAGTACGTACCTCATCAATCAGAAGGAAAACCTCCCGGTCGACAAGGTACAACAGCCTCATTGACCGGAAGGATTTCCTTCCAGTCAATGAGGCTGTTGTGCCTCATTGAGCCGGAGGGAAAATCTTCCATTCAATGAGGCTGTTCTACCTCATCAACCGGAAGGTTTTCCTTCTGATTGATGAGATAAAAAAAGCCTCATTGACCAGAAGGAAATCCTTCCGATTGATGAGGAAAAAAGCCTCATTGACCAGAAAGATTTCCTTCTGGTCAAGGAGGACTCCTCAATGACCAGAAGGATTTACTTCCGGTCAAGGAGGACTCCTCAATGACCGGAAGGATTTACTTCAGGTCAAGGAGGACTCCTCAATGACTGGAAGGATTTACTTCCGGTCAAGGAGGACTTCTCAATGACCGGAAGGATTTACTTCCAGTCAAGGAGGACTCCTCAATGACCAGAAGGATTTCCTTCCGGTCAATGAGGAGTTGTAGCTCATCGATTGGAAGGAAAACCTTCCGGTCAATGAGGTACAACAGCCTCATGGACCGGAAGGATTTCCTTCCGGTCAGTGAGGTATGAAGCAGGGCTCTTCAGGTAAATGTAGAAGATCAGGCTAGTAAGCCTTTAGATTTCAGAAAATAGGATATTCTCAGTAAAGGAACTGAGGAACATCCCTACTACTTATAGTAGCTGAAGATAGAAACAAGAAACAGTAAGAAGGTGCCTCCCATGCAAGGGGGCAAAGAGGACTACTACCATACAGGGCAACCCCTTTACGGTATAGTAATAGATTGAAACAACAAAGAAAATACAATTCAACTAAGTAGAGTCTTGGGCTTCTAGGCTATGGGGTTACACCTCCTGCATAAGGCAGGAGAGTACCCTTGGCCTACTTATGGTTGGGTTAACCAAGTAGGTCTAGGCAAACATAGTATGGTAACCCTGCTACAACATCCCTCCTCCTAACCGGGATCTGTCCCAGATCCTGCCGGAGGCAGCTTCAACATGAAACACAGACGCTTGGCGGAGATCTTCGATCCGGCCGGGTTTGTCACACCCAACAATGTAGCCTCCGGGATAGCTTTCTTGTCTGCTGCTAAGGCCTTGGTCTTCTGCAGCAAATTCTTAGCTACTCGAGCACCGGCTCGTTTCTCCCGCTGAGCTATTGCGGGTGGAGTGGCCCACATGTCATTCACAATCAAAGAGCGGAGACTGTTCCCATTAACAGGGCAGGGGTATTCAAACCCGTCATGATCAACAATGAGATACACATTATTCTCCAACACCTTGGATACTTCGAAGGGTGCAAACCATTGGGGTCACCTTTCGTATGACGCTTGTTGCACAGTTTAACTGACTTCCCAACTACAAAGCGCTCTAGATCCCTGGAAAACGATGTGTTATTGTCGAAAGCCTCTTTATTTTTAGCCGCTCTCACAGCTGTTCTACCGGCGGCCATTATTCTTGTCAGGTTCAAAGCTCATCCTGTCCCGGCAGGGCTGGTTCTGCGGCTATCATCCACCGCCTGTCCTGTGGCAGTTGTGGTTTGACACCATAGAGAAGTTTGAATGGTGAGAATCCACTACTATCACTCACATGAACTCTAGCCAAGAATAAGGCTTCTGGCAGGAAATCCTCCCAATGTGTTCAGGCGGAAAAGGGCCAATTCTAGGATTCCATTGAACCTTTCAGATTTCCCGTTTGTCTGAGGGTGATAACCTGAAGTTCGGACTGGCCTTCAAGAATCTCTGAAAACTGGAGGAAAGGTAGTTCAAACCTCTTTCGGTGCACCAAAAGGTGTAACTACTTTTTCGAAGATAGCCTGTGCCAATTCTGCTTCTGACGCTTCCTTCAATGGAACCGCAATCGGCCATGAAGTGCAATGAACTATTGCCGTCAGAATCCATTTATAGCCGGCTTTGTAGCTTGCCAGCATTTGGATTAAGTCTGACAACCAGCGTTTTAACAGCATAACCACTGGACACCAGTTGCTTGGTTGGCATGAGGTCTCTCATGAATTTGGCAAGATTTGCAGGTACAGATGTAACTCTGTACGTCATCGTACCGCTTTGGCCACCAACCTCTACCCCGCAGGATCTGCAAGGTACAATCCCCGCCTCTGTGGCCCAGCTTATCGTGAACCAACCTCAACAAATCAAACCAATGAGTGAACACAACAAAGGGTGATCTTTCTTCCAAACCCCGACAACCCAGATAAATCAAGGATTTGTTGAGTGGATTGTAGTCGAACAACTGGCAACTTTCTTTTGCCTTCACGATTAAACACTCGGGGATTCCATCTGGTAAAGGTAGGGGATAATAAGCGGCCAATCTGTTGCATGCAACTGACCAGTTATTTCTTCTAGAACAGCCAGGTTGCTTCTTCGCGACAAAGCATCCGGGATGATGTTGTCGCTACCCTTTTTATATCGGACTTCTATGTCCATTTCTGTGAATTCTTTGATCCAACAAAGAAGCTGGGTAGAAAGGTATGCCAACAACACATGATCTGTATAAACTACCGTTGTCTCAACGGCACCGTCCAGATATATGTGACATTTTCTCCACGCATGTATGATGGCTAACAACTCCCTTCATGTGCAGGGTAGTTGACATGGGATTTATTCAGTTCACAGGACTCGAAAGCAACCAGGTGTAACACTAGATTGTCCCCATCTTGTAATAAAATGGCCCCAACCGCAAAGTCCGAAGCGTCAGTTTCCATCACGAAACGCTTCAGGATGTCTGGCATTAACAGGATAGGAGCAGTAACTAACGCCTCCTTCAACCTGGTAAATGCAACTTCTTGAACTGGCAACCAACTGATTGGTTGCTTCTTTGTTACTTTTCCTGCAGTGAGGTTGTGTAACGGGGTGGCTATCATGGCAAAGTTCTTAACATAGCGCCGATAGAATCTTCAGAGTCCCAGGAATGACCGTCTGAGGCCTTGGCCATTTCCGGACGCACTCCAGTTTATCCCGCATTGGCCGGATGGAATTATAACCAATCACGTGACCGACATACTGGATTTCTTGTAAGTCAAAGGAGAACTTGGCTCCACTACACTTAAGATCTTCCCTGTGAAGGACATCAAGGACTAATTCTACATGTTTTACATGTTCTTCTTCTGTCTTAGAGTAAATTAATATGTCGTCGAGGTAAACCTGGACAAACACATCAATATACTCGCAGAGCAGCTGGGTCATCATCCTCTGAAATGTACTCAGAGCATTGACCAGCCACTCAAAGTGACCATATTTGGTCCCAAAGGCGGTTTTAGGTATGTTGTCCTCTGCTATTTTCATCTGGTGGAACCCCTGCTGGAGGTCCATTTTAGAAAAAAACTTTGCATCTCAAAGGGAATCGAAACATTCTTGGATAATCAGCAACGGGTGGTGATCCTTCTTTGTAAGTGCATTTACCTTACAATAATCTACGCAAAGGCGTACTTTTCCCGATGTAGTGTGTTTCACCATCACAATTGGTGAAGACCAGGAGGAGGTAGACGGCCTGATAAAACCCACTAATTGTTCTTTTAAAGTCTCCAACAACGCCTGTGACAACTGTCTCACAGGTTGATGGACTGGTTCTGCGCTACCTGTTTGAATAAGGTGCAAAATAGTTCTAGGCTTAGTTGAAACCTTTGATATAGGTCCAAAGACATCCGAAAAGCGCGTTACTAACAACTGCAACAAATTCTTCAAACTGGCATCAGGACCAAATGACGTGGGTAGGCCCACTGGAAGTTCATCTCATGGTCCAGCTACTCCTTCCAACTCCTTTAGACAGACGAAAGACTCCCGAGCACCTTCAAAAAATTTGTGGCGCCGGATGACTCTGGGAAGGAAAAACTCTTCTTGATCAGTCATGGCAGCCAACTCGTGAGTAAGTATACTGCATGCCATTGAGGAGTTCAAATTTAATTCTACTACATCACCGTTTGGGTTTTGTAGGTGCCATGTATTGGTACTCCAGTCAGTCAAATCAACATTCAAAGCAATCCAATCACGGCCCAAAATTATGTTGAAGCTGGCAAGCGGCACAATTCTGCATTCTACGGCAAAGCTGACCTCTGCCAAAGTGAAAAAACAGTGGCTAACCTGTCATCCGTGATGCGCTCCAGTAACCCTGAAGGAGTCACTAGAACAATAGATTAACAGATCACAATTTGAGACAAAATAGAATGACATGTATGACAAACCAGTGCCAGTGTCTAAGAGGACCCTGGCCAATTGGCCCTCAACAGGGTGATGAAACTCAGCTCAGATCCCTTGGGACTCGGACACTGACATTAAGACTGGATGGCATTCATTGGTGCACAAGCAATCGTTCATGACATCAGTGGCGACAGTGGACAACTCACAGTCCAACAATGACACATGTTCCGACAAGGCTGTTCCCATGACTGGGCAACTAATAATTCTTACAGCTGATTCTGACTAACGGTGGCTCTGGACACAATGAGGCTCGAGTAATTCTTCTATGGCATTGATTGCAGGGGAAAAAGAAGGAACTACAGGAAAGGTCAGTGGTAGAGACAATTCTTTTGCGTGAAACTGGGAGCCAGTGGTAACAGTGTGTGGAAGGATGAATAAATTGCATGCATGAGAAACTGGATCAGAAAGAAGAATGAAAAGAGAAAGAAAAAGAAAAATAATAGAGAGAAATAAAAACAAGAGAGATGAGAATTGCATACCTGGGAGCCAGTGGTAACGGTGCGTGGAAGGATGAGAAAAGGGAACTTCCACGACCGCTGCCCCCAGGTATACTACAAGAGCTGTGAAATGTGAGTGACAGGCTGTCAACAGATAAGAAGCACACGAAAGAAAGAAAATAAATGGAAAACATAAAAACAACATGTATACAGTCCAACACCCCCCCTTGCTGCATATTTGAGAAACAGAGAAAAAGAAGGAAAAGAAAAACAATTGGAACAGGAATTAGGGATAAAGAGAAAAAAAAATGAGGAAAAGAAAAGGGAAAAGAAAGGAAAAGGAACAAGTTGTAGGATGATTTCTGGGGGAGAAGAGATAATGAAAGGACATGGAGTGGAGAATTAGCCCAGTACGATACCAAACCAGAGACGGTTTCGCTCCAAGAGAACACGCGTGAGGGGTTTGGTTAACATGTTGGCAATCATGTCCTGGGTTGAGATGTGAAGAAGTGAAAGGAGGTCTTCTTGGGTGCATTCTCGGATGAAATGATAGCAAGCATGGATATGCTTGGTTCTTGCATGATGCTCTGGGCTCTTCACTAGGGCTTCAGCACCCTCGTTGTCAACGTGCAGAGGTAGTGGACTATCCGGTCAGAGACGAAGTTCTGTCAGGATGTTCCAAAGCCACAGCCCCTCCTTGCAGGAGTCGGAGAGGGCTTTGCACTCCGCCTCTGTGCTTGAGAGGGAGACCGTGGCCTGTTTCCTTGACTTCCAAGAGATGGTGCAGTCTCCCAGATGATAGCTGTGGGTGGACATGGAGCATCAATCATTGTGATCTTCTGCCCAATCTGAGTCTGAATATCCGCAGCATTCGAGTTTGCCGCCTGATTGGATCTTGAGGGTTTTAGTGGAGATCAGGTAGTTGAGGACATGGAGGCCGGATAGCCAGTGACTTTCAGAAGGGTCGCGGAGGTGTTGTGAGAGGCGATTGATGGAGAACGCAACGTCTGGTCGCATACACTGAGAAAGCCAGAGTAGGGAGCCTATGAGCTGGTTGTAGGGACCGGATGAAGTTGGATTGTCTGGAGTACGTCGGTGTGAACTGGGAGTCTGTTGGTGTAGCGACGGGTGTATGTTGTCTGTTGAGGAAACGTTCGCTGAGCTCCTTGATGTAGTGTGACTGATTCATGAACAGATGCCTCGCTGGCATGTCGCAGGTGATGCTGATGGAAAGGAAGTGATGTAGTTCCTTGCCGGTGCCGATCTTGAAACGTGCGCCGAGATCTTTGATGAGAGAGTCTATGAAGAAGGGTTTTCCGACAATGGCCAGATCATTGACGTGGGCGGTCAGAGCACCAATGAGCTTGCCACTGGTGACCTTGAAGTACAAGGTTGGGTCATACTTTGAGTTAGAGAGAGACCGAGGCTGGTGAGCGCCTTGTGGAGTTTGATATACCATTGCCGGGGCGATTGCTTAAGTCCATAGAGTGAGCGGTTAACTTCACAGACCCAGTCTGGGTGGTGAGGATCTTCAATGCCCGGTGGCTGTTCCATGTAGATGGGTTCGTCGAGGTGTCCATTAAGAAATGTGGTTTTAAAGTTGACTTGTCATCCCTTCCAGTTGTGGATGGCAAGAAGGCTACAGATAAGATGGAGAGTCTCCAGTTGGAGCGTCGGGGAAAAGACCTTGTAATTGGGAATATCCCATTGCCACAAGTTGTGCTTTGAGCTTCTGAATGGTGTAGTCGGGGAAGCGTTTAATCTTAAACACCCATTTTGACATAATGACTTTTTGCTTATGTAGGTGTGGGACTAGACTCCAGGTGCGCATGCCCATTAGGGAGGCATATTCCTTGTTGGCGGCCTTGATCCAGCAGAGTTGGTTGGGGGACTTCTGGAGTTGACACCACGTTTTCGGCATGTCCAGGACTTCAGCAGCCTTGGCGCTTTTGGCCCAGCTCCCGTACTGGTCAACTGGCCTCCTGTCCCTCCCAGATTGGCATCTGGGGGGAGAGGATGGTGGTTTTGCCTGGATTGGGGAGTCTGGGGCATCAGCAATACCAGGGGGCGCAATAGGTACGGTGTGGTGTTCTAAATGGAGCAGGCATCTTATTAATCAAAGCTCTCATCAAGTCCAGCAACTCAAGACTCTCAAGCCAAAAAGTTTTTCCTATTGTTATTGATTATCCTCTCATTTCTTGGTCCTAAAAGTTTAGTTTCTTTTATGCTTGATTTATTTGTTTATTTCCTCCTTCAACTTCATCATGGAAAGCTTATCGGCCTTCTTTGATTCCGGCCAAGGGTGTTGATGGAGGCCATTGTGCCTCATAATCTCCCAAGATGTCTGGAGGTTGAGATCAAATTGCAGCAAAGTGTTCAAGCATGGCTGGTGGTAGACTTTACCATCACACTTTCCTGCAGCCCCTGGACATTTGGGGTCCTTCTGAAGATAGTCGATAATGGCATTCCTGCTGGTCGGTGGAGGACCCACCCATTTACAGCTGCTGTTGTGGCACATCATGGCACCAAGACAGTATATTCAAGTCACTTTCCAGGTTTTGTTGGCACGGAATTCCACACCAGTGGTCTTGGGGAAACCAACTTGACCAAAGTTGGCCACGGTCATATCTGGAGTTTTCACAAACACCGTCTGGCAGTTAGGGTACAAAGGGTATCCCTGGTCATCGAGCTGACAATGATGGTCAATGAATGTCTCTTCGTTACCGGTTGGAGCAAAAAAAAAAATATTGTTGATGGCGGCTCCATCTTCTGAACAGTTGTATTTTTCCAAATTCATCAACATGATAACTTTTTCGGCTTCAGTTGAATTGTAACAGGATTAGGAGTGGAGGTGATTTAGATAGATGAGTTTTTCTGGGTATGGATGGTTTCTGGGCAATCACTTTAGGGGAGAACGTGAATGACTTGTCATTATTGTTCGCCTGTGTTGTGATGGTTACTCTTATGGTGGAATTATCCACTGTGGCTCGAACCCTGTAACCAGCACAGCATAAAATTAGTGATCAATCTGCTGATCTGGATTGTTACACGCTTTTTTACTGGGTCCGTAAGCCATCCATAGTAAATCTCAATGTTTTGTCTAGTCTGATCATTTTCACACAGCTTGTTTTCCTTGGCTTTTCCTTACAGGGCAAAAAAAGTTGGACATCCCTCGTAAAGTTACATTGCACCCCTGGTCAATTGTAATTTTACACTGCTCCTCCTTTACAGGGCATAATTCTTGTAAAGGAACACTTGTAAAAATAATCCACCCTGTATTTTAAGCTCCTTTATTTCTAAGTAAGGTATTGTTCGGATAGAAAATTTATTCGGTAAAAAAAAAATTAATCATCTCGCTACCACTGAAGCGGGGCTCTTCAGGTAAATGTAGGAGATCAGGCTAGTAAGCCTTTAGATTTCAGAAAATAGTATATTCTCAGTAAGGGAACTGAGGAACATCCCTACAACAAAGGCTACTACTACTTATAGTAGCCGAAGATTGAAACAAGAAACAGTAAGAAGGCGCCTCCCATCAAGGGGGCAAAGAGGACTACTACCATACAGGGCAACCCCTTTACGGTATAGTAATAGATTGAAACAACAAAGAAAGTACGACTCAACTAAGTAGAGCCTCGGGCTTCTAGGCTATAGGGTTACGCCTCCTGCATAAGGCAGGAGAGTACCCTTGGCCTACTTGTGGTTGGGTTAACCAAGTAGGTCTAGGCCACCACAGTATGGTATAACCCGGCTACAGGTACAACTCCTCATTGGCCGGAAGGAAATCCTTCCGGTCAGTGAGGCTGTTTTACCTCATCGATCGGAAGGAAAACCTTCCGGTCAATGAGGTACAACAACCCCATTGACCGGAAGTTTTTCCTTCCGGTCAATGAGGGCAACTCCCAATCCGCCCAGTCTATTGGCGGATTTGGGAGAACGACTCCCTCCTTTTTTATTTTTTTGGGATTGGGAGGACGACTCCCAACCCCGCAGCCTGAATTGGACCAACGACTCCCAAATTGGACGTCGTATTTCCAACCCCCAAAAAGAAAAACCCCGCATGAAACTGGTGCAGGTGGAAACACAGAAAAACCGAGCTTAACAAAGCCCCTGCTGGGGGACGAAGTCCCCGCAGGGGCTTATGAGTTATCCGGGAATGTTCTCCTGAGAGAAACACAAGATTTTGGTCATTTGAGACCATTTATTGTTTTAAAAATCACCACAATTCCGCCCACCCACATCCCATTGACCAGGCATGCGCGTATTTTGCCGCCTTCCAAATTCTTGTGGCATTCTTAGTTTTTTTTTTATAAATTTCCAAGAACCCCTTCCCCCTCCTCCTCCAAGTTGCTTTCCCATCCCGTCGCCAGATTCGTCAATGCGTCATGGCGCAAATTTTTCAGAGTTCAGGAATCTTCTCAGTTGAGTTTTTTTTTGGTTTGAGGTCCAAAAATTAGGCAATTCGGCCATCTTGTGCACAAGATCAAGGCCTATCATGGTTCCGCTGGGGGGCTGCTTTGGTCTTGTGGAAAAAATGGCAGACATTGATTTGTGGGTGACTCCAGAATTTGGTGGGGGCTCTCAGACGAAAATTCCTGCTAACTCGCAAGTCCCTCCCGCCTCTCGCTTCGCGATAGGCGCCCTGCGACGACCGCGGGTGCGACGAAGGACTTGTGTCAAGTTCGCAGAAAAACTGGGTGCATGAAACTGGTGCAGCTGCGCACAAAACCGGGTATAAGCGTGAAAACCCCAAGTTTTATATCAATGCCCAATACAAAAAAAAAAAAAACTGTTATTAAAGGAGCTTGTTTGGCTAAAATCATTAGATATGGATGTAAAATCCATAATCTAAATATAGACTTTAACAGAGATATACTCACTCAAATTGTACTAATGATCACTCATAGTCTATAAGTTTCAGATTGATATGTATATATATATATATATATACATAAAAAGGATAGACAGAGAAGAACCTTACAAAACAAGAGATTGAGACCCTGCAGGAGATGAAGCGCGGGAGGGCGGGAGTATTGGCTGAGGGGCATCAGAGACGCTGACGAAGGTAGGCGAGCCAGTCTTAAACCAAACAGGGAATTTCTTGTGATCCTGAAGGTCTGAATGATTTGAGGGTGGATGTGAGGACAGAGAATAAGAAGATTGACATTTCCAATCGCCGATGCTCATCGTTCCTGGACCGAAGAACCAACAGAAACACTGAATATCAAATTTTTCCAGTCGCTCTAACCTTCCGGAATAATTCAATTTTCCGACCCAATTCGTCGACGTGGCCGGCAGGCTTGGGGTGGCCAGTGGCTGGTTCGGTGAGGCGAAGTCTCCTCGGAGAAGGTCTATTTTGTACTCTGCAGCTGATGTTGTCGATAGGTTTTTGAGCGTGAAGGTTACAGGTACTGTCAAGGGTCTTGAGGACCGAAGCCAAAAGTTCTCTTAGTTTTCGAAATCAACTCCCCAGGTGGAGCGCTGTTTCAAATCCTACAGCTGCGGACTCACCCTTTCCCTTCGAAATCCCATTCAATGAATTGTCGGCTAGGGGTGACATCCACAGCGATCGGATCAAGAGATCTACCGTAGTCTGAATTCTGGAGCTGTTTGATCAACAGTTTCTGTTGGAGCTGGCTTTCTTGATACATCCCGCCAGCCTTGTCCTTGACCAACTCCAACGTCTTCCCCATCAGATCCACCGTCGTGCCGAACATGAGATCTGGGACATACTGATGACCAAGTTTTCCCGATCCTTTCGTTCTCCAAAACAGGATCAGGTCGACTGAGCGAGTTGACGTTAGCGGGAAAATGCAGTCTATTTGAGACATTGTGAGACTTGTGAAAAGGGATTGTAGCGCCTTCCGACGTAAATTTCGATGTGATGAGAGAATAGTGCTGAGTAGTGTAGAGGAGTCGATTCTGACGACTGGCCGAGTAGTCTACGATGGCAACCATTGATTAAAATTAGAAATTTTAAGACGAGAACTGAAGCTCCCTCAGTGATGAATAACAAGCTACAAACAAACCACTTACTGGGTGGGTCAAAGAAACATGGGAATGGACCGAAGATTTCAAGATTTCATTTGAATCCAATTTCTCCTTCTTTAGCAACTTTGCTAGCTGCTCTAGCATCGTCATTGTGGTTGGGTCATCCTGTGAATCTTGGCGAGGATGTAACTCAAAAGCCAGATTGAAGGATGAAGATCCGCCTGGAAGGTCAAGTAGACTCGGTGATTCGGCATTGTAATTGATGCATTTACCATACCAATGCGTGCTGATTGTTGACACTTGGTATATTTCCACATCTTCGGGAATATCAAGGCAATCGAGCTGAATAGATTTATAAGGAAGTCCGCGAGAAAGCTAAGGATCTTTGACAAAACAAACCATTAAAAGAACCCATTGCTCACCTGCAGGGTTAATAAGTAAAATGAATCCGGTGTAAGACTGGGTCGAATTGTGGGGTTTATTGACAGGAAAGGGAGGACGGTGATACGCTGGACATGACGAAATACAAGAGCCTCCCCTGAAGTCTGAGAACCCGACAGCAGTCTCAGATTAACAATGTCAGAGTAATATGCTAGTGTGATGGACAAGAAAAAATGTGAATACTAACGGTATGTCGGAACACGAACAACCAGCAGGTGGCGTGTTGTCCAACTTCTTCCCCCCGACATACAATGGAGGCCTGTACAGTTTCACCATTCATCAGTTCGGGCGCCAACAAGGCAGGCGGCTCGAGAAGTATGTGATTTGGTGTTTTTATGACAATCTGGCCCGCGCACGTATCACTACATTGCTCGTATAGAGCACTGGCTTTATTCGTAGGCAGTTTGATCAAAAAATCAACAAGATGAGTACGGTCATGGCTGCTACAGCTTATCAGCCACGCCACTAGAGCAAACAAGCAAAACGTGACCTACTTTCACCCATCGGTTGTGAATCTGAGCAAAACCTGAAGATGCTGGTTGGACTGGTAACACATTGTAAGTCTCTTAATCCTACTTGACCAGAGTTACGGATCGTGATAGTCGAGAGGAAGCTCTCCCCATCATATAACTCTGTGGGAAAATTCTCTGACGCTACAATTTCAAGAATCGGAACCTCTCCTCGAACACGAACTTGCATAGACTGATCGTCCGTATACACGCGCCCTAGCCGCTGGATCAAAGTAGTTTGTAGCCGCTTACCCTTCTTCTTCAGTGCTTGTGAGCAATCAACCAATGAATCAAACCTGAATTTGACGTGTGTGATTTCAAACTTCATGGATGATCGGTTGCATGTCAATTTGACTGAAATCTGGTTTCGACATATTAATTTGGCAGTCGTCAGTTGGACTCTTTCAAATTTTTAAGAAGAAGAACAAATTCTCACTTCACGTTTTTCAAGTGGAAGAAGTTCTAGGTCGTCGACAGGTGCAATTTGCAGGTTTGATGAAAGATCATCGGATGTGTCTAGTGTATCTGAGTTGGCCACCTTAATATTGATATGGGTAATCTTGATCGAGGTTTGCAACGGGTTTCTCAAAAGCAGGTCAAGATAGAAAGGCTCTTGGAATTGAATGTGATGGATTACATGTCAGTAAAACATTCAAGCTATCTAAATCATTAGCATCAAGCGGTTGAATTAATTCTCAAGACTAGCATACCATTTACTACCGCAGTATTTAGCTCCCTGTGTGGGTCAATCAAATCAGGGCTCCCGGGGCAGCGCGAAATTAGCTGTCCCCATATACTTGAATCGATGTCGACATATGCTTGAAGATGATTCTGGTGAGGTACACGAATCTTACAACCTTCGATGTCGAATATGGAAAGATCACCTATCCTAGGAAGAGTCAATGAGGATTTCAAATCGAGCGCCTTCTGCAAATTGAAGATTGTCAGTGAAAAGGTAAGTTTGATGGACTTTGAAAAGAAGTTTGGAGGGATCTTACTTGATACAAAGTTCTAAATTTTACCAGGTAAACTTCATCATCGTCACCAGTAGCACCGGTGTGCACTCGCCGCCTGATCACGTTCCAATATCGAATCACAGCAGCTGGCAAATCGGACTCGAGTTCGGCCATCTGCCCCATTTTGTAATCAACATAATCTTCTAGTCGGTCCCAACCGATGAACTGAGGACAGTGCCTCAGACAAAAATGCGATAACCAATTTTGTTTAGCAATCGTGTAGCGATGTGCAGCTAACACAATATACAGGGCCGCTTGACGGGGCGACACAATGCGTGATACTTGCTCATAAATCAGCCCAGAGATCAGGTCATTATACTGGTTCCAAAATCAATAAGTCAAAAAATGAGGGTATGTGAGTCACGATACACGATCAGGAGAGTCGCAAAACATTGTGATGTAGACCCACTGACAGTCGGTGCGACGCAAATCAAGGAGCTGGACATCAGATTAGGATTTCCGACGGCTCTTGCCATCTCGTAGTAGATCATCACGATCCTCAGCTGACTGACCGATGCGGTGGCTACAGAATGATCAAAAAGAAAACGTTGAAGATCGATGTTGAGCTTTGAGCGTTGACTGAAAGAGGATTGCAACAATGTGCACAAGCCAATCATTTGCTAGATTGATTTACGCCATGTTATTAACTTTTCTAGTGTCAGGAAATTTGTGAATAGTAAATTAGGTGTGAAAAGGCTAACGGTGGCGGACGAGTAGTAAGACCAAGCTTGATCGCTGGACGCGTCTTTTCGAAGGTACTCGTACATCTGACTTGCAAGCTTGTAGTCTCCTAGCATGAATGAAAAATCGGCAAGACGACGGGTTTGCGCTTCTTGACTTTGATGAGGATAACTGTGATCATAAAAGAAAGAAATATGGATGAGAGATCTGGAGAGATAAGAAGTGTAATATTTGAATGATGGTGACACGGACGAGCAAGTGGTAGGATTGTAGCGGTGCTCGGGAGTTGATGATGAGCTTCCAGAGCCAGGCACTCTGGAGAAATACTTCTTTCCGACACTGAAGAGACGACCGGTTATTCCTTGTCTGGAAGCAGCTAACTACATAGATCAGCAGCGAAGCAAAACAACAAAATAAGCTGCTGCTTTAGATTTCATCTATTTGGTGTATAAGAAGTGTGAAAGGTACAGACACTATCATTCCATTGTTGCACACATCGTTCGATGTGAGGAATCAAGCTTTGCAGAGTAAACTCTCGAAGCAAAACTTTCAAGCCCAAGATGTCCTCCTCAGAAATAAATTCTCCAAACTCAACCACCTTCTCTTCTTCTTTATTGGCAGGATCACCCTGATACTTCAACCAATAGTCTTCCTTCTTGATATTGTCTTTTTGCTCATTGACAAAATTGGGATCTCGATCAACAATTCGTTTTTTTCGAAGCCATTCAGTCTTTTCTGAGTTAATAAAGATCAGACCGGAATTCAGACCATACACCTTCTTGACTGCATCGAGGAATGCATTTGCTCGACTTTTGCCACCATCAGGTTCTTGAGTGATTTCATGAACCAGTAAGTAATATCGTAGGATGGTACCAGTTTCGAGCCAATCCTTCGAGGGCCAGCCAGGGCCATTCTTGGCAGTTTTCTCATGAAGCTTTGAGAATTCGCTCAATGGGTCCGGGTTGCTGGTCGATACCACGATCATAGCAGCGAGTGGATGTGAGGTGTGATCATATTCAACTAAAGGCCGATGTTCGAACAACAGGCTCAAAAATCTCATGTACCAAGGTGTCGGGGGTTGGGGATAATCTTCGACTTCGTCTTCAGTCGATCCTAGCCATTCATGTTCTCTCTTGATTCTCAGATTTGGGACTACGGCAGAGCTGGGTGAAGATGGAGGGGATTGCCTGGAATTAATAAAATTGATCCAATTCGCGATGTTTGGTTCTGTGAAAACGGATCTGTCGAGTAAACCGTCAATCCAATCCGTTCCATCTGTTTTTGGTTCTGAATCGGTTGTTTGATCGACGTGAAAGAAAGCTAGCCGGATGGAGTCCAGGATGGTGGTAGAATAATTCGAATGGCGAACGCTGACTGCACGATGGAATGTTTTTTTAAAAAAACAAATTAATGCAAAAATCAACAAACCGAAATGAAAAACAAGCATCAGAGAAATCGATCCACATTAATATTTTGAGTAATTTTGGTAGTTATTCTTTCGACAGACCCCGATCAATATATTCGAATGGACGCAAGAGGCTAACGAAGCTGGGCAGGTTGTTCTTCCTGCAGACATCCTCCTCAACATCCTGACTGGCAAAGACAGCAATCCTCGGGCTGAAGCAGGCCTGGATGGGGCTACGTCTGGCATCTTCGATCAAGTGGATGGCAGTCATTCTCGGGCTGTGTTGGTTTCGTTTGGTTTGGCTTGTTGACCGTCGATTTCGGTCAACAGCTTCCTCAGCTGCTGATTACCTAAGCGACCCACCACCACCAAGCCGAACTTAACCCAAGTCCACCCTTGGGGGAGGGCCGGAACCCCGCGGAGCGCCTCCCGAAGGGAGGACTTGCGCCAAATGTCAGAATTCCCGCCCTAGCGGATTCACCTTTTGGTGGTGGCACACCTCACCACCAAATTACTCGAAAACCGATCGTACAAAGTTCTCCATTTTTGATGGAGTGGTTGATGTTGATGTTGGGAACAACATCTCCAACTTTTGGCCAAACTTATCAAGCCAATTTTCATCAATCCATCTTTCAAAACAGTCTTCTTGGATTCTTGACGGTGCCATCTTAAAAAAAAATATAAAAAAATTCATACCTGTCAAACCTGGCAGAAAACTTTCTGCAACTGTCATTTTTTGAAGTTAATAAAAAAAAATTCAATGGTTGCCGCTACCGAGGAACCCTGTTGTCAAACGGTGCTGACAGATTTGTATTACAAGTGTGGGATAATGGAAATACATGTATTTTCTTTTTTCGGATTTTTTTTTCCTTTCTTCCTGTAGTTTGTCCCAATTTTGGGTTAGTTCTGGTCACCGAAAAATTATAAAAAAAAAAATCTGGAGTAGGCCTTAATAATGGCTACATGTTCGTATTTTTTTAATATTTTTATGATGACTAGTGGACGAGTAATTAGGAGTCAAAAAAAAAACAACAGCTTTTTGGTGGTTTTTCAGCGACCCGCTTGGGCAAGGGGTGGGAAATAAGTCATAAGTCCCCTCTACGAGGGGCCCCTGCGGGGCCCGCTGAGGGGACTTAGTTAAGTTCGCCACCAAGCCAACAACCAGCTTCCAGAAATCAGTCACTCTGCCATCCCATACAAACAAGATTAAGCAGTAACAACACCAACCACCATCCCTTGTGAAGCTCCTCAATGTTTCTTTTCTGTCAAGTCTATAGTTGAGTGACATTACAAGTTGAAAGGTTTCTTTTACCATCCAAGATCTTGCTTTGGATTGTGTCTGTGTAACCAATCAGCTCTTCTCAACAAACAAGTGTCAGGGTACATGTGAATCAATTGCATCAATCAAGATTGGAATTCATAATAAATCAGGTTTCCTCAGCAAGTCCAGCCGAGATTTTTTTTCCCAGATTAGGTATCAAATCATGTCAACAGATCTGGCTCACTTACAAACATCTTCACTGCAAGAAAAACTGCCTCAACTATCAGAAGTAGTACTAGAGATGCAAAAGGACAAAGGTGCTGTTGTAATATTAAAAGTTTTAACATATTTGAAATAAATAGATGTATTTTTATTACGGTTCAGATCACTTAAAATAACTGCTTACTGACAAACAAAAAAATCACTTTGAAAATTGAGTAAATTTTGTATGCATTGGCAGCAACACAATTTCACTGACCTTTGAAGATGATTCTTTAGGTTCATTGGCAACTAACCTGGGTGGTTGTTGCTGATTCCAGCTGGTGGATCAATCCGCCTTACATAGATGATGTGCAGTTTTAGCTGTCTGCTAAAGAGATCATCAAGGCCCTGTTTGGCACCGTCATAAAAATGGTTGTAATATTGAACATTTAATTCTATAAAAGCAAAACTGTTGGCACAGATAAGACCAAATTCATATAATAAGTAAAGAGTGCTACCTGCTTCATCATTTGTGACATCCAAATGGGCATGCCAGGCTGTCATTAGCATCACAATATTAACATTACACTTGAAACAAACATAAAGGGTAATAATGCTATTATGGGAACAGAGACAGTCCAATACATGGATTTTTATCTTGTCAATAAAGAAGCGGGAAGCCTTTTTGAATTCTACACCAATTCTGTTGCATTTGTGACAACAGTTTGGTATTTATTGAATATTGTTTGTTGAAAAATTTCAAGTATTTATATTTTTATCATTTTGTTTCTTTCATTCTTGGGACCACATTTTGTATCGACTCACACATTCACGTTCATGGGTTGAGATTCTGGAAAGCTGAAAACTTTGACTTTTTTGTCCTGCAACAGTAGGTACATAATATCCCTTTTTTTTTTTTTGGAAAAAGAATGAAGCTGAGTTCAAATGAGCATCCTCCAATTCAATCCAACAAAAAGAATTGCCAAACTGATGGGCGGTGTTACAAAGCAAAAAACAAGCAAGATTTTCAAGAGGACAAAAAAAAGTACTTTACATAAGTTCATTGGGGTCGTTCATTTCACTACTCTTAGACATTTTCTTCAAGGGAGGAAATAAATAAATAAATAAACATGACTGGAAAGTGGATATATCAATGAGTGTTCGAACAGAGTTGTCTCACGCAGCGTGTCACCGAATTTGATTTATTCAAGAAGGGGTTGAACAGGGTTACTGCGTCAATTGAGGGTGTTATAGGTAGCGCATCCTGCCTAGATATATTTCTTGTGTTCTGAATCGTCGAGTAGACAGATGTCACCATTTGCTTTCAGTCCGATGGCTTTGCAGGTTATCGGTGAAGATATTCACGACTTGATTTTTGTTCAGGTAGTCACGTTTCTCGAATTTGATGATTGTTGGGTTGTTGGATGTGGCTGATGGAGGCGAGGGGGTTTGAGGGAATGGTATGGATGGTGTCGTGCTGAGAGAATCGGCGATCAGAGAAGGTGTTGAATGATTGTTGAGATTGATCCTGATCGAGGCTTCCATCTTCCCAGTGACCAAGTTAGAGAGAGCGGATGAGACGCGGGCGTCAAGACTGAGTAACATGACCAACTGAACGTGGGAAGCGAGGGAGCTAATGAGTGGTTCCAGTTCAGCCACGGTGTGATGATTGAGTTGGTTAGAATGTCGTAGATCGAGTACAAGAATCGATAATCGATCGAGTGAGATGGCCTGCTGCTGAAGAAGGATACCTAATCGAGCCAAGGTGGTGATCCAAATGGGTCGATTGACCGATCTTCTGGCCAACTCCAAGTCTACACTGAGTGACTCATAATGCTCGATGTGGTCTAAATCAAGTCCTTCGACCTCTGCTCTAAGCTGCTTACCGACTGCACAATGTCGCTCGACAGCCGTTGTGTTGAGACATATGACTAGAACCATGGGAGAAGCTTGAACGAGAGGTGGACTTGTATTTTTGAGGTTCGAGGCTACAAAGCTGATGATTGCGGCCTGGACGGCGTTGGTAGTTTTAGCTCCGGGTGGCACAACAATTTCGAGATGATGGGCTTGTAGGATGCACCGGATGATTCTCTTGTGAAGTTCTTCGGGAGTGAGCCTGTTGGAAATGTCCAAGAAAGTCAGCCACTTTAATATAAGAATATAATTTTACGAAATATAGAAATGTATGGATGGAAATGTACATGAAGCTTCACAGTTCCTCCACAGCGATCTGACCAAAGCAGAGATGGTGACTTGCCATCCTGAGGAGAGAAAGAACGGATCAGAAAATTTAATCACCCACGGAATTCTATCCAAGTTTTTAATGACCTGTCTATTCAGTCCAGAGCCAGCCCATGGGCTCCCCATTCCCAAGCCGCGAAGACCAGTTGAGGGCGTTGGGAGGTCAGATGGGGGTGACAAAGGTTGCGAGTTGCTACCAGCTCCCAGGACGCGTTCCGGTTCGGCTGGGACCAAATTCAATCGACCGAGACTGAGAGGGAAGGACATGACCACTTGTTAGAATGGAAAACTGAACAAGTTGAATGGGCTGAAGCTTGCTCAGAAATGTCAAGCAGCCGATTTGCTTGGCTCCCGAAACACCCCGGGGGTTCACCCCTTCAACAGGGCCAAATGCAAGTCATACAGAACAACCCTCTTTTCCTAAAGCTGAACGCAGTATTCTGTCCATGACTCGTGTTTGAAAATTGAAACCCCAAAAATTAACTATCTTAGTCAACCTTACAAATTAGCTGGAATTTGTATCAAACAATCTAACAGGATGTTGATTAGCCTAGTCGCATAAAATTTCCCTTAGCCACCAAGGGAATTAGCTGTGGTGAGTTGTTATGTCAATAAAGAAAAGAAATAGAATATGAAATGGATTTCAATTTCTTGTAACAAGATATTAACTCTTTTTGGATGTGTGATCAACTCATCCAAGGTATTTTTTATAGAGAATTTAACTCTATTAAGCCCAAACTTTCCCACCTGGAGGGCCCATGTTTTGATTAAATTTGATGATGGATGGTTCACCCAATAGCTGCTCTGCCCAATTTATACTGCTTTAAAATGTACTTGAGTCCACAACTGCTATAGTTTGAGAGTTGTTTTTCAAGGAATTGGGAAAGTCCCTATTTCCACTCTGGTATACATGCTTCCACTTGGTGTTTGCCATCAACGAAAGAAGCCAAAGTTTTCTGGGTACTACAGGAGTAGGTCAAAATCCAGTCGAACTTAATTGTTTGAAGTTTATTGGCGTTGATCAAGCTGTTATCTATTTGGCATAATTTGGAAACTGGCTGAAACTGGACAAAAATTGCTCGCAAATATAATCGGGCGCCCAATTCCAAGAGCAATGGATTATGGAAATTTTTACCAATGCGAGATAAGGACTAATAGTTTCCAAATCAGATTCGCAAATAAATAATACACTGACCCACTATAAAGTCTGTGAAAGTACAACATAACAGATTAATAAAGAATGCCTCGAAAATTTCGAGCAAACAATTCAGGCTGGATGTCTTAAGAATGCACTGGCATAGCTGACACTACTATCTTTCCCAGTCAGACATTTGCTAGATTGCTCATAGCGTACAAACCGTAATTCTTGACTAATAGAGGTCTCTTTCAACTTGATCATCGCGCCCAACAGGACACCGATTGGATGTCGGCCGCAGATAGTGTTTTTGGTCCGTTTGAGATAGGCCTTGAATGAATCGTGAGCATGGCTGGGGTCTTGGAGAGAGATAGCTTCCAAAGCCTCTTTATCTAGACACTCGATCGATTTATGTATCGGATATTGGGCCGCTGAAGAAGAGGAAGACAGCGCTTTGGGCGACCCAGGCGAATCCGGGTCTTGATAATATGTGTACGCAAATCGAGTTCCCCTGTCCAACGAAAGCCCCACAGCGTCAGTGAAAAACGATGCCTCGTTATTGAAGGCAAATTAGATGGCCCAGATAAGGTCAAATTACCAATGACAAAAATCGCTGGAAATGACGAAAAAGTTCTGCGGATCGGCTAAGTAAGGAGCCAGTAGAGCGCCATATTCCCGCTCCTCTGTGGAGGAGAGGGATCCTACTAAGATTGGAACGATCTTAACATTGTGACTGATATGTCCCAAAATTGCTAGCCAGCTCGTCATTAGATTTGATTGATGGAGCTAAGCTGAGCCACTTATAGGGATTGCAATTGGACTTTACTTTTTAAACACATGTCGAATGTAGGGTAGATGGAGTTCTATGCTGTGTTCTTCCTCATCGGTTTGAAGGCTCATTTCGCCGAACCTATTCTTTTCTCTCAACTCGTCGTTAACTGCAGGGGCGATTCATACTTGGTATTAGTCCGCAAAGCCGCACAGCTGACATAAAAAATAGCGAATTCGGAAGAGATAGGTGGGGCTAAACCAGATGTATCAATTGGTAAATCGCCGATTGGGGTTTCATATTGGGTGCATTTCGATAGCGCGCAGCAGTTCAGGTAAACGTGGTGGGAAGGACCAAGGATGAAGACTCGTTTTCTGAGTGGGGTGGAGTAGGCAAGGGATTCGACGAAATAACTTCAATATCCAAGCTGAAATGGTCGCCGCACGGAGAAATCAACAACAGATAACTTAGCTGACATTTGATCTGGATCAATTAGCTTGTAGGCCCAAGCAGCTGCCCTTCCAGAGTACGAATAACCAGCGTGGCTGTTAATGGGGTCGACAGATCCATGGAAGGCACGAATTAACACAATGTTCGCCCATGAAGATCTAACTCAACCTACGGGGCAATGATCGCTCGGCAGTCTTTCATGGGCGAAGACAGGCTCACCGACTTCCAGGACTCCTCATCGACATCATGCTCTTCGTCATTGCCATGGGCATCGTTCAACCAGCCTTCCAGGTCGTTCACCAAACGAGTCTCTGAATGGAAGGTACAGACGAGTTTTCAGCATCTACCTCCAACAAGACTTGATGGAGACCAGACTGACTGGATGCAGGATACCAGGAACCAGCATGTGAGGCGGACCGAGTAGTCATATCGTCGATACCCCAGTGGTCGTAAATTGCAGAATACAAGATGGCTGGAGTGCACTATGTAGCCATGACTTGTTCCAGCCCGCTTGGGCCGGCCCGGGCCCATTGCTCGGCGGATAGCCCATCGCCACCCACGAGGAAGGTTGTCCATCCACCCATCATGCGTCAAGGGCATTCGGGTGATGTTTTGGTGTATGCAAGTTTGTAGCTTTGCTGCTACACATGTGTTCAATCCTCACAACATGTCTCTAGGCCAAAATTTTGTTGGACATTGTGTTTCTTGCCTGTGGTTCTGTATGTCATGCTAGGTTGGAGGTTTGAGGAAGGTGATTTGAAAGGAATGACATTACAGAAGGGTGATTGGAACAATGAACAAAAGCATGTTGCTCCTTTAATTTGCTTTGAATGCACACATTGTGACCATGCAAAATGACATTCCTTACAAAATAAGTCATGTCCCTTGGAACTCATGTTCTGTTTTGGTTGGAGGTCATTGGCTGAATTCTTCAAAACATACACAAGGAATAATTTCTTTCAAAATAAGTTTTTCACTAGGGCTGATTCTCTGAGAGTTTAATACCAGGCAATACATGATGCTTTACAACATCTGCAAGATGTCACAGAGAAATGGCCCTGCTTTGTGTTGTAAACTTGCACTCAATTTGATCACAATATGTTAAGGGGTCTGGAAAAACAACTCCCAAAAATTAGACCAACGACTCCACAAGATTTGCTGATCTAATTTGAGTTTTGATTCAGGGAGTTGTTGTGATAATTTCACAAAAAATAGGCATACAAAAGAAAAATCATAACTTTTTACTGGGTGGCCCAAATATGATTAATCATTCAGTGACATATCCAATGACTGATATGAATAATTGATGTGAGAGGTGTAACTTTAATGCTTATGAATAAATTAAGATAACTAACACATATTGTGTTTTCCGTGAAGCTTGGATCAATTTTTCGATTTTTGTGTTTTCGGATCACATAAAAGTTTATTTTGCTGAGTGGCTGCGGGGCCTTGCAGCCAGGGAAATACATGTGACTTGTCAAAAACAAGATTTTAAATGACCGGTTAGCCCACTGCAAAACATGACATTCACTGACAAACTCAAGCACACACAAATCTGTCCCCCGCCATTTCATTTGTTCAACCTTTCCCCAAAATGGCTTTCAACCCTTACACTCCAAATTCCAGTGTTCAAACCTTACCTGACATGTCCCTAATAAACGGTCCACTTTCTGAAGCAAACAGATCCCCTCCCCATCATCACCTTGACTCAAGCTTGGGACCACCCACCAGTATCAACAGAATCAGATGGTCCTCTGTCAGCGGTTCGTGGAACTGGAATGAATCTTGTGTTTCCTCCGATCTTTTGTTGCACAATATTCTTCACTATATATTGTCCAGAAAAAAAAGGCAAGAAAAAGGATCTCGTCTGGGTCACCTTTCAACAAAGCAAGAATCTAGCTACCTCCTTCCACCCTCGCCAATTCGACTGGGAAGAATTCAAGATGATCATTGGAAAAAAGTGCTTGACTGTCTTCAAATCAATAGAAAAGAAGATACCCGAGGGCACCAACGCATGCCCCCCAATAATTCTGTGGAGCACGTACATCCTTCGCAATGAAGAATGGCCTAAAACGGCCCCGGTGATCATCTCTAACCAACTCGAGTTTCAAGCGTGGATAGATGCAATCACCAAAACCAAGGCCAAAAAACGAGGCATCATGGTGATGATGGAGAATCCCCGTGACCAAGAGGTTCTTGCTCACAAGGAAGCATTGCTGGCAAAGAATGTTAGGGCCAAAGCATCTTGCCAAGCTGCTGCTGCTGGGATGGCCTCTCAGGGCAACCCGCATAGTCAGACCCAAGGCCTTTCCAAAGACCTAAGTATGATCCATTTGTATATCTGATCAACAGCTGATTGACCTTCACCTATTTCTGTTCATGTTTTAGGAAAACTCAAGTACCAAAGAGTATGAGGACCTTGAAATCTATCTGGATCAAATATAAGACAAGCACATTGTGAATGTTGAATACAACCGACTCCTTCCTTCCTTCCCCCACCCGACCGACATGAATAAGTTCATCCTACTCACAACGGTCAATGTGGAGGTTTGGGCCAAGGCCTTGGTGAGCTCTTTTCATTTGCACACACTCCATCCTTGGTGATCGAGTGTTGCTGACTATCTGCCATTTTTTCTCAAATGACTGACTGTAAATAGTCTCAGGGTTTGGCTGGTGTATCCGTAGATTCACCACTGTCATGCCTCAAATATGAGATCCGTAAAGAACACTCCCCAACCAAATCAAAAGATGGCCCCAGTGGTTCTCTCAATACGGCACAGATTGTGGCCATCGCCACAGCGGTTGCTCAAGCCCAATCGGACTTACAAACTAACTCAGCAACCCAACATGGTCCCCAAGCCAACTCTCCCAGTTCATCGGACGGCGAAAACACCCTGGGTTCTCTGTCCAATTATCTGGACTTTGCGAGGGTGGTCGAAAACAAGCCTGCTATCCTTCACTCTTTAGAGGCGAACGGCATTGACCAGTACTACCTACTCAAGGCATCTCATCTATCACAAGAGCAGCTTGCATCTCTTGGGATAAATATGGGCACTATTGCCAAGTTAAGGCAATGTGTCAACAAGTATAAAAAGCATCTCACCACTTGTGCAAGGCAAGAGCAGCTCTTATAGGATTTTTTGCCTATTATAATTCTTACCTGTCTGCGGCTGTTTAAATCTTATTTCTACTTGCCGGTTATCATGTTATAAGGAAATTGAAATATTGTCATTTGCCCTCCATTGATTGGGCCATGAATCTTGTTTAACTCAATTGCATTGAGTGACACTGATTGTCTGGTCCCACAGCACCTCGTGCTTCTTAGATATCCTTTCAGAGCATGCGACTGAAGGGTACCATGCCCTTGAGCACCTTGAAAGAACCCTGGTTCTGCAGACAAATTTCATGATGGGCAGTCTACTTAAGCTCCTTTCCCAGCTGCCTTACACCTTTCATCCCACCAGGTGTTCCAGAGTCATAGAACCAAACCACGTACGTCCACAATATCCTTCCTTCCTGTGGGTTGCCATTTGCCTGCATTGCCCATACCATAGTGTTGATACACTTCCTATTACATCTCTCTCAGCCAATCAATGGGCACCAATGATAACTTTTTAGGCAAACTTCTGGGCAATTTCCTTTGTGAGGAGTCATTGCAAGCTTCTTACATCTTGCGCCCACCCCGTATTGCCCCTGTAAATGTCGACTATCAATTATTTCTCAAGGTACAGGTGTTATCACCTTTGACACACTCCCAAGACAGACACAACAAAATCCACGAGATTGTTCCAAAAGACAATCAAGCACCCTGGCAAACCGACCTCCAATCGGTAACTTGGTGGAAATGCCAAGTTGATCTGATTAAGTACTTGGTTGGTGACCGCCCAATTCTGATGCAATACTTTGAACAAGCCAATGAGCGCGGAAAGATATCTTGGTGTGGCTTCATTCAGGATGACTTGAAATTTGGAGGTCAGCAAGCCAATGGCTATCTCATACTTGGAGATCTCCACTTCCTTGACTTTGCAACTCGGGCGTACAATGCATACCCTAAGAAAGTTTGTATCAAAGTGATGATACCCAATCCTACCAAAGTGAGTGGACTTGGTCTCCCACTTGCTCTTCTCGTATCATTGCAGCTAACAAATGAACAGCTTGGTTTCATTGGCTGAAGAACTTAGAAGTGGAGAAAATGCTGATCTCCAATTTGGAGCCCCACTACGAGACTGCTAACAACAAAACCGCGAGCCCCACCATGCACATTGCTCCATCTAGCACAGCCTGACACGTTTACAGGTCAGAAGCTGTTGTGGTAGTTATGTGTGTGCTTCAAACCCGTTACATTAGATTTCACATCTTGTGATAGCTCAGATCAAACTCTTACAACTGGGATAGCAGTAGTGAAAAGACTCTTCTCTTCATCCTTTCACTCACACTCAACACTTTGTGTACTGCTATTCCAGATCAGTCTCTTTCTCATTTCTTTCTTTTTCTCTCTATGAAATCAATTATCCTTTCACTCACACTCAACACTTCGTGTACTGCTATTCCAGGAACATCAACTCAACAGAAGCAAGGATCAATTGCCGGCCATGTCCCCAAGGAAGAGGGGGTGTTTTGATACTGTGGTTTATTACAAATAGAAGCCAAACTAAAAAGAAAAGAGTCAACAAAAAAGAAACAAAGAAAGAGAAGAAATGAGAATAGAAAAAGAAGAAATATCAACATGACTGAGACTGAAAGGATGTGAGATATATGGAAAGAAAGAATAGTTGGACAACTAAGTATGAAGAAGAATCAATAAATGTGAGTTGAGATCTCACGAGACAACAGAGCAGTAATGTAAGAATTGGAAAGAGATAGAAAGAAATAGAAAGAAAGAAGGAACAAGAAATGAAGAGAAGAGATTAATAGGATGAGGATTGATGGTTGAGCTTGATGGATTGATTTAATGAAGATGAGATGAGATTAGTAGTCAATGAGATTGGAAGAGAGAAAGTGAAGCAAGTCAAGAGAACTAGAGTCTGAGCAGTGAGATTAGGTTTCAATCTGAGAACCAGAACTACACCATGGGTGCAAAAAGAAAGTTGGTTTATGTGAGGTTTGCCTGTCTGTCAAATTTCAGTTTGCCCACCCTGAAATGATGGGAGGCAGGCCAAATGGGTGGCTTGACTGCTCTGACCTGGTCTATCCGCCCTGAGATGACAGGCTGGGTGACCTTACCTTACCATTGTTGAAGGTGGTATGGTTGACTTGTCTAGCAGGTCAGCCAGCAAGCAATCCGACCTCTTGGACATGTTGGTCACTACACTCGCCAACGTTGATCTTTTTTTCTGAGCCATGCTAAAAACCCATTCAGGGTTTGTCAGACATACTCATCACATCAAAAAAAATGCTAAAGATAAAAAAATTGTCTATAATTTTTTCAAAATCAGGTGTATTGCAATAGCTTTCACTACAAACAATTTGGTGTCACAACATTGCGCTGCAATGTCCGGTCTCTGCAAAATGTTGTGACACCGCTGTTGTGACAGCCGGATGGCCCGCTGGGCTTCCGCAACATTTTGTTGCGACAGCGGTGTTGAAACATTTTGCTGTGGCCTGATGCGGCTCGATGTTGTCCGTAGTGTGTATGGCGCACACAGCCCGCAAGCAGGTGACAAAACAGAGTTTGTCTTGCTGACAAAATGCGCGGGTTTGGTCTGCAGTAACTGCAGCTACTGGCGCAGTCACGCATTGAATTTTGTCAGCGAGACAAAATATTTATTTTGTCACCTCCTTGCAGGCTGTGGCAGCGGTAAGACACTGCTGATGCCCCAGATGAAACAGTATGGTTGAGGGTTCAAGCCTTCCAAAAGTCATTTTTTGGTGGCCTGGCCCATCTCACCAGACTGCCCCTATCCAACGGATGAGCTGTGGTGCCATTGAGGGTGGAAACCAAAGGCCTCACACTGACCAGGTTGGGTTTTACATTCCTACGACGGCCTGCTGTTGGCCTATTGCAGGGTCAGCTGCAATTGGCTTGACCAGATTACCAACGTCGGTTTGCCATTGATCAGCACCTGCAGTGTAGGGAACGTCGAACTCAAGTTGAGTGAAATAAGTGTGACAGATGAGATTTCACAAATATCCAACAGCATCCTGGTTTTGAATGATGTGGTTGAAATTGCCTGTCATTTGTATGTACATCACCTCATGAGGAGGTGGTAAATAGACACAGGCTGACACAAGTTAATTTCTAGGATACATATCATTAGGTTGCCTTATGTGAGCAGCTGGTAAGCTCTGGAGCTTGCTTATCTTAATGGGATTCAGGGTTTAAGCCCAAATCCTGAAAACCTTGAATTGGTCTGTGAGCTGTCACAAGAACACCAGCAGGGGTCCAACACACTCAAAGACAACATTTTTGGAGTCCATAGGGTGACTCTTCAAATGTATCTTGGCCAAGCAATTGGTTCAGGAAAAAAATCAAATACTTTTTTCTCACAAATTCAGACATGTGGGTTTATGGCAACACCATAGTGCATAACCATGGTTTTATGCAGATTTTCAACCTTTTTTCATGCCCCCTATGGACATACTAAGGGATGTGGGAAGCTATTTTTGCTACTTTTTCTGTATTTATTGTCCAGACCATCCGGACAACCCCCCCCCCCCCCACCCCAAATTGTGTATAGTAATTTGACATGCACAACTGTAGTTGAGCATAGAACCAACTGCACTCGTTGACATACCCAAATCCCTATCTTTCTCTATAGTCTCATGCAATAATCACTCAGAGGACGTGTGAATGTACCCCTGCTTTGTCTTTCATTTTTTCAAGCCTCACATTTTAGTAATGAAATACAACTTTTTAGTTGCTACAAATTTTTTATTCACAACCTCGTCAGTAACTCCTTCGCAATATCTCTGGTGGTGCTGATGTTGGCACTTAGATGAACACTAGGCCATTGCTGCTTTTAGTATTAGCATAAATAATTGTTGTCAGCGCTCTTGATCTTACTCTCTTTTCCAAGTTAAAGACATTACATGTAGGGTGAGTGAACCAGCCTTGAAAATGACGGTCAAACGATCAAGGCTGAAAACACACAGTACAATGCTTTGGAGTTATGTTTTGAATTCCTCCAGGATGAAAGAGGTTTTGCTCAGAACAAGCCATATACTTATATGGGGGACAGAAATCTGGGTCTCCCTACTGCGTCGAAGCAACTCAACAACTATTATCAGACACTTCTCTAAGTCCCAACTCACCAACGTTCGACTCTTGATTGCCCATGAAGTACCTAGGAAAAGCCCTGACTGGGGCAGTGCTGCTTGGTGCAACTTTGTTTGACCTGGTGGCTGCGGCAAGATGTCCAAACTGCCGCACAACTCAAGGAATCACATTGCACACGGCCACCCAAGATACTTGTGGCAAGTTGTGGACCTGTGTCTTTAATGTTGAACATAGCTCTTGCAATCAAATGGCCCAGGTGGAATCCTATTCATGTAGTGCCTGCCGTAACATGTGGGAAAACAGGCATTGCACATATGATGCCGGAAACCATAAATGGCACAACTGCCCTGCATCTGGGGTACATCCATGGCGCTGAAATTAGGATATCTTCCTTTGTTCTATCAATTGCCTGACTCATGGCTCCGCTGGTGAATATTCTTTTTGCTTATTTGCTTGAGCTGGGTTGGCACCCCAAGGTGCCAACCAAATTTCATGGGATCAATTGTGGATTGGAGATGATAATGATGACTAAAAAAGAGGCATAAAACCTTTGTGTACTACTTATGATTGCAAGAAAACACATAGAGAGCACCAAAAATGATAGAAATGGAAGAAATCCAAGATTCCAGATCTCTTTTGGATACCAGTTGGTTGCAATCAGAAACCAATTTCATTGATAATTATTATTTTGATTAAATCTTGATAGAGAATATCAACTATTTGGTTCCTCTGTTTAAATACAGGAATCCTAACTTTTACGCTCAAATCTCTATCAAACTTTCAATGAGGCACATATTACCACCCGGGAAACACTAGGTTACGAACATAGAGGCTGAAAATATGAGCCAACTGGTTGTATGTTGGTGGACTTTGTCATTAAATTAGGGCAGTTCACGTTCTGCTGATTTGTCCAATTTTGCTGATGGCCTTAAGAAGCTTATTGGGTCAGCCCACGCGTCACTGCTGGGGAATTGAGCCTGATGACACAAAAAACTTGTGTTATAACTTTTCCTAAACCCTGGCTGAAGTTTACTCATGCAGGTGTAAAATTAGCAAAAAATAATCAAAATGGCCCAACATGAACTGCCTTAGGCAATGTCCTAGCAAGGTATCATCTACAAAGGGGCCTGAGAGGAACATGACCACTTCTGTTTCTCCACAGTTCTCATGGGCTTTTTTTCTGGAAAATTTGAAAGTTTTCTTTTGTCCTTTGTGGAGGTAAAGTACACAGTCTAGTAATAGTTACACAGCACAGGCTTTGTCTTTTACACAATTTTTGCTTTGTTTTGTTTTGGTGAGAAAGAAAAAATGTTTTCCAGATCTTCATTTTTGTGAATTTTGTTTCTGAGAACTAGTACATCAATGTTGTTAAAAAAGAAGATTGGACCTAGAAGGTTAATTTGGTGCGGGACATATCAATCCGCTGAAACAAGACAAAAGACCATCATTGGGTTTGTAGCTTTCAGACAGAGACGTAGGCCAAGGTGAGCAGCTAAATGTGGTTCCTTCGCGGCCCTTGTTCTTAGTACAAGAACAACCTTTCACTGGTTCATATTGAGTGTTCCCATTTCCGGCATCTCGTCGGAATAGCTCATTCTCCATAGTACCCACTTTTGTGCCTGAATTATTGTCACAAATTGAAAGCTGTTGATTTCGTAGGTGTTTGCCAAGTCAGTTCTATGCTCTCATTTATCATCTGAGGAGTGCTAGTATGTAACAACTGGCTAGATGTGCTATTCTATTAGGATAGGTTGAAGAACACACCTGCTGGGATCCCTTACTGGCCGAGACGAGGTCATAGCTTTTAATCAAATTCTTATACAGATTTGAATAATCTTTAGGGCAGGTCGGGAACCCCTCAGTATTTCTTCCATCTGCACACATCATAGGTGTGTCTGGAGGTAGCTGGGCGATTTGCGGCCATTGATTCTCTCCACATGATAGATAGACCTGATTGTCTGCAGCCCTCTGACAAAAGCATTGTCCGCCTTGCGATTTTAGAAGCTCTCCTTGGGCGTTCGTTGGTGCAACTTTGTGGGAAGTGTCCAGGGAAGCTACCACCTTATCACCCAGACACAATACCTAGTTTTAGGGAATGAAAATTTCAACTTCTGATTGTAAAAAATTCTTGCATTTTGATTGAGGTGTTTATAGGAGCTACTTACCTGATCAGCTGAAACAAAGGAAACGAGTCCTATCAAACACATCAACGACCCTCCAAACCTATGCATCCTGATCGTGTTTTTCTGAAGCTTTCTTGAGGGGGGAAAAATGGTTTAGGGAGGAGAGTTTTCGGGCTAGAAGTTTTCAAGAATGTTGGAATTTGAAAACAAAGATTGTAAGGGGCGGGGTTGCGAAAAGTTTGGAAAAGTTGATTTAGGATTGAAGTGCCCCGGCTGGGGGATAGAATTTCAGCGTTCTGAATCAAGTTATCAGGGATGAGATATATTGATATGTACAGCGTCAGTTGTGGAATTTAATGAATGGACTCTTTCCAAACCATGTGGGTTATATATCCTGTCTGCTTGGGCACGACCTATCAGGTAATTCGGTCAGGAAATGTTATTTCCTGATATCAAACTAGGCAACGGACGGGCTGTTAGCCCCGTAGCTTTTCATCTCCGATAGAGATGTGTGGACCAGCTTAAGGACTCCCGGTTGTTGAGGAACTACTCGGCAACTGAGCCGTCTGGACAAAACGCTGCCAAGATGAGCCGACCTCGGGAGACATCGATTCAGTCAAGTTGTCGGCGAATTGCAATGGACCCTCCCTACAAACAGCACAACGACATCTGCCGGGGTTGCACCTCGGTCGTTAGAGCAGAGAGCCTCATCAAAGCTAGAAAGCCCCGTTGTAAAACACCTCCGTGGCTTCTGAGGATCATTTCTACAACAATTACAGAGCGGCAAGGGGGACAGTAGCTAAATCCAATGTCCTGGCTTTCCAGAGTTGAATGGAAGGTGCAACAAGTCCAGTCGAGAGATTTAATCGGACGCTCATGAGGGCACTGGGCAAAGCGCGAGTCAAAGAAATAGCATGTGACACCCTCTGAGAGATTTGTGAACCTCACTGTGACAGACAGCCTGCAGGGCCCGGTGGAGTGGGCTTTAGCGGGACCCGCCCAGGTGTGCCTGCAGCCTGACCCGAGAGACGGTCAACCAGAAGGACCTACCACTCCAACATCAGCAAGTGAACAAAAACAATGGCGATACCAAACTATTATGTATGTCCTATCATTTCAAAATATTCTATCAGATACCTACAGCAAAAATGGAGAGATAGAAGTGAACTGTCTCGGTATGCTAACTGATTATAACGGGTTTCCTCGATTTCTAGGAAATCTTATCACTCGATTTCAATCCAAATCTGACGGCTGAAGAGATTCGTACGGCATACAAGAGGGCCTCTCTAGTAAGTGTTGAATCTATGTCATATTTCATATCCAGTACTCAGATACCGGCTCATCTACACGAAAACCCAAGTGAACGTAAATTGATTTCTTGATTTCTTCTGGATGGGAGTTGACTCATCCAGATCGGAACCCCAATCTAACCGAAGCTGAACGAAGGGTCGTGACTGTGAGTCAACTGGCGCATCTGAAATTCCTCGACTCGTCAAGAGAGGCCATTAATCTGATGACACGTGGTCAAATTAATGTGTTGATTCGTAGGAAAATTTTCAAAAAGTTGCAGATGCGTACTATATCCTCTCTAACCCGTCAAGAAGGAAGGAGTACGACCAGATCTTGAGATCACAACAATCGAATCCAGACACAGATCATCAAAATCAATCGACTAATAATCCATTCAGTGATCCCTTGCACTTCTTCAAAAGCTTTCTCTTTAATAATGGTCAAAGCTCGAACAGCAATTCAACTGGTCGCGGACATCAATCTAGACCTGATCCAGAAGCTACTTTTGCTGATGTTTGTAAGTAAAGCTGTGGAACTTTCTTTGGCGAGGGGAGATCCAGACTAACACAGCTGATGAAATTGGGACATTCAAAAGTTGAAGATCTATTAAAACCAGAGATGGAACGAACTGCTGAAACGAAAACGACAAAGTGGAAATATTTAGGAGCGGCATCTGGAGCTACATTAGGGTTCATCGTCGGCAACTTGCCAGGCATGACGATCGGATCTCTGGCTGGAAATCGTCTAGGTGCCATCAGAGACGCTAAAGGGAAATCAGTTTGCGAGGTCTTCACAAGCTTAGAATCTAATCAAAAGACTTTGATTATCAAGGCCCTAGCTTTGAAAGTTTTAGGGTACGCGTTGACCTAGCTTGAGCACCTGGCCAATTCGGGTAACAAAACATCCGATATGGCCAAGCATTCCAATCATGCAATACCCCCTATCCTACGACACCTCCTCTATGATTTGGTTCCAATTCGAAACATGAAGCTTTTGGAATTTTGTTGCGCTTTTTCGGATGGGGAATCTTTCTTTGTACAAAATCTAGGACTTCTATTTGATGCCCTTCATCCTTTCCATATCAACCAAATACATGTGTATAACAAGTATACTTCTCAATCAAAGTCTGCTTAGCAATCATCACATCATAGTCCACTCCAGTGCCACCTGATTTTATCAATTTGTTTTCATGGCAGAAGTCATCTAGGGCTTTGGTCAGTAAAATTTTAACCATGGTCAGCAAGATGTATACATAACAATTCAGACCCACATCAACAAATAAATAGGGGGGTTCACGTGGGGCTGTGATCAGCAGAATGGGTAGATGACATACAGTAGAATTCCCTCTAGACTGCAAATATTGGAATGACATTTGAGGAACATGCTATGTAAAAGCCTTATTTTGGGACCAAAGGGGAGAGGAGAATGAAAAGGACCCAGGGGCTGAGTCTTGAAAAAACATTTGGGTACACAGCAGCTCCAGCTCGACGTCTGCTTTTTGCACTGGCAGACGTCGAGCCGACTGTTCCCAACCCCCGCACTGAAGTTGACTGTCCCCAACGTCGGGAGGCAAAGATCGGAGGAGATGAGCCGACCGGACCGATGAGCCGATGCAAGGCTGCCTGGGTCAAAAAGGCGGGGGTGAGCGGGGGCTGGTATGCCTCTGCTGCTGCAAAAGTGTACTGATTGTGAATCAAACACACCACGCCAACCTGCACTCGCAGGTAGTAACCTGTCCTTAGCCAACTCGACTACACTGATCCTTGTAAGCATAGCTGTTGGACATTACTCGATCGACTGGAAGCAGTAATCGTCTCACAAAAAGGAGTCCACTACGCCTTACATTGCTGTCTCTAGCTACACCTTTCGGGGAATCTTTTTACGGAAAGGATTTCCCCTTAGCTAGACCCGGTGGTGCGCCTGAATCCTATCGTGTCACCCAAGTCTAGCAAGTGTCCGGGTTGCTCATTCAACCGGTGCTAGGGCTAGGAGTGCCTGCCTATTCTTGCCTTGGCGCCGGTTGAAAGCCCGCCATGGTGTGGGGACGGATACCGAGAGACCCCCATTTCTCAGTCGCCAGGAGCCTGAGCCTCTGGAGGGATCACACCCACAACTCCTCGGCTGAGCTTCCCGGCTCAATATCCATTGGTTTAATCGGCACTAGGGCTTCGTTAGCCAAGAGGGTTCGGCGCCCTCTTTAAGAGGAAGAATTTTGTCGATTGGTTTGGGATCAGTGCCACCTTGATCACTGGCTACTCAGCGGTATCACCGGTAAAAGTGCCATCATCTGTTATGACGTTTGGAAGTACAATATTAGTCGCATTGCGCCTCGGTAAAGAAAGTTGGTTTGGGATCAGCGCCACCTTGATTATTGGCTATTCAGCGGTATCACCGGTAAAGGTGCCATCATCTTGATCCTTGGCTACTGAGCGGTATAACCGGTAAAGATGCCGTCATCTGTTATGACGTCTAGAAGCATATTCTTAGTCACATCGCTCCTCGGTAAGGATAGCCACATCAATATAGTTTGGTAGAGAGTCATACCCTCCTCCTTTAAGGGAGGGGGACACCTAAAAAAGGATGGTTTGTTCTGTCAAGGATTTGTTTGGTGAATCTGATGTTCCGTTTTGTAAGGATGAGTCCGTAATCTGAGATTGGCTCCAACCACTTTTGATGCTCAATCTCGGCAAAATCCGAGGTGCCGCATCCCAGGAAGTATCTAGTCCGGTTCCAGGCGTACCACACAGACAAAGCAGATTGAAACCGAAATACAGACCTTTGGTCCATGCAAACCAACAATTTCTCCTCGCCTGTCCAAGGGTTTCTTAAAGATTTACCGGAATGGATAAAGGAGCCAGCTGATAGTAAGGTGAAAAAGAGAATTCAAAGATCTGGTACGAGTTGAGCCAGTTGAAGTTTAGGCAGCAATCTGAAGACCGGGAAGAATGAGATTAGCCATGAAGGGAAAAGCACGAAGCACAGTGAAAGAACGTGTGTGTAATGAGTTTCAATGGCAGGGAGAGATTCAATTTAAAATTTGATCTTCTTAATACATCGTCGATACTGAGCTTACTGGGAATGATGAAGGCAGGAGAAAGATGAGGTGGAGTGCATAGATTCCGCACAGCTAAGACTCCATGAGTCTTTAAGTATCGAGGCTGGCGGCTGGATCATGAACTGCATGTACCTATGCGCTGATCCAGCCGCGTCTCTGAGGTCGCTCTGTTGCTCCTCCGTAGACATCAGCCACCTCCTTTCCCTCGGTATCTCCCTAGAAAAATGACGAAGTCATTATGTTTGACTTTTTTTTTTGGAAAAATGCTGCCCAGCGGTTGATGATGTCAACAGCACACCAGATTTTGACGATTGGGTCAAGCTGGCTGGGTTGACCGGTCAAACACGTGCAGCTGTCAGGATCACTTTGTTCAAGATGGGGCGGACCGATAAGCCACCCGTCATGACCAGTATGGTCAGCCAACCAGGGCAACCAGGGAGGGCCATAGTGGATGGCTGACTACACTGGTTGTCAAGGGTGGGGTGACCGGCTGTCCCACTGGTCTGGCTGGCGCTGCCGTCGTGTCTTGGTCCACGGGGACGGTCCTAACGATGGGCAGGCGTCAACGCCTGCTTGACGGCGGCAAAATAAAAAAATCGAGCCACTGTGTACCTGCAGCTCACCAACCAGTTAGCCAGTTCGAAAGGCTTAACAGGCTGAACAGCCTGTTTGACAGGCTAGGGTATGCCTTGTGAGCACTGGTTTTGGTACCTGACTCCTGTAACCTTTGTATTGACTCCCTGATCAACATTAAAGGGAGGGGTCCAAACATTCAATTTTGGCTTCTGGTCATGCTCAAAAAAATCTTTGAGACTTTTTTTTTTTGCTTTTTTTTAAAAAAATTGGTGACATTTCAACAACAAAATAATAAGTCACTGTACTTGATTTGATTAACAACCAACCATTTTATGAGTTACAAACTAGATCTATCCTTATAGACTCAAAAAAAAAAAAAAAAATGAAAGTACCTTATTGATTATAAGCTGAATCAATCTCACATGGACTACTGTCCAGATTTGATGAGGAGTAGAAAAATCTGCATGTTATAAGTCAATTTGTACATACAGTTCCAATTGAATCATAGTGTTAAAAAGGTTGCAATTAAATCTTCTTGTGAAACCTGCTTAATAGAGGACACAGTTGAGGTAATTGCACCAAAAGAAATAAGGAGGATTTGGCTAACCCAAACAGACAACATAACTTTAAAGGGACACTTTATAATTTTGATAGCACGGGTCATCCGTATCATCATGCTGATTTCCCATGGTGTTGTTTGATGATGATGGAGGTGGTGCGAGTCCTTACAGTTTACTAACAGTCAATCTCAGTTACATAAATATGTAGATCTCAACCAATTTTGTTTTGAAGAAGTGCTCTCTGCTAGCTACATAATGAAACTGATTTTTTTTACTAATTTTAAGCCCAGTGTGAACCGAGTTATTTATGCAATTTGTAGTCTGAGAAATCAGGCCCTGTTTGGGAGCAGAATATGACGGACGTTATATTACACTTTGTGTGTGAAATCCTAGGTGACATCTTCTCAACTCCACCAAAATTGGACCGGAAATCACAAGCAACTTCAATATTCCGCGCGTAATATGTCGCTCCCAAACGGGGTCTCAAATCTAGAATCAATAATGGAGGACTTCCCGTGACCATCTACAGTGGCTGTAAAGTCTAAATTACCGGGCTAAATCCAATCAGCCCTGCCAACATTTAACTTAACAAGCTCAAATTAAGAATCTACAGGGGCTGTAGATCCTACATAAAAGTCCTCCAATCAATCTGATGAAAAAAAAGAATTCAAATTTTTCTTGTTGATTTTGTTGAGCAACAAAAAAAGAAGAAAAAAATTGTTCATTTTAAGCATATACAATTACACTCTCTTTTGTTTGCCTTAGGAGGTAAAAATGGTCAAGAAAGAGAGAGAAGAAGAATGAAAAGGATTAGAAGAAAGATAGGTCAGACAAAATTGTATGAAAGACGCCATAGATAGAGAGAGAGAGAGGAAAGAGAGGGAGATATATATGTACATGTACAACTTATGATGCTAGTTAATCAACAACAGGAAACTAAATTGGAGAGGGTTTGTTGGGATGGATGGAAAGGAAAAGGAGAAGAAATAGTAGGAAGGAAAGAGCTGGTTGGCGATGTCTTTGTTGAATTGGCGGTCATAGAGCGGAAGAGGGATGAACAGACAAGCAGGAAGAAGTATGAACGAGAACGAGAATTCAAAGGTACTAATCCGAGGCCTAGGAGACGCGCCTGAAAAGATAGGCCAAGCTTGGAGGGCTGGAATAGTGTGTGATGTCGAGAAGAACGCCAGGGAAAGGGCCCAGAGGGTTACTTGATGCGTTTCAAGCGTTCAGTTTGACCATGAATACGACTGTCGAGCCGGTCGGTTTTACCGGACATGCCTTCCAGTTTACGGTTCTGGGAGTCGATCTCAGTGCCCATAGTTTTAGACATCATATTGAGCCGACTAGTGAGCCCGGAAATCTCGTCAAGATTTTCGTCGAGTTCGTTCTCCAGTTCGTCGTCACTCTCGGTGTTCTCGAATTGGTAGCGAGCCTTGTCGGCCAACCTGGATCGTAATCCTCCTGCCGCTGCTTTCGGCTTGTTGGCTTCCTTATCCAAAGCCTTCAAGGTCTCCGCCGTCCTTTCCCTCGACTCGTACTGTTGTCGACGGACCTCCTCTCGCTCGGCCTTCTCTTCTTCATGTCGAGTTAGTAGTTTTTGCTCATGTGCATCCCGTTTCCCTTTCTTGTTGAAGGTGAATGTCGGTCTGAAGATCGACCGATTCAAGGCAACGATTTCTTTCTGTTGATCGTCAGCTCGGACGGCATGTGCCTTGGCCATATCAAGATGATTCTCCGTGTTTGCCAAACGATCTGAAGTTATACAAAGTTGGATAAAAGGCATTAGATGGTGAGTATATAAAAGATAAGTAGATCCGAGGCACATACCAGATTGTTCACCAAGTCGGTTCATGGTGTTACGGGCGGTCTCTTCAGCTTCTCTAGCGATTCTTAAAGCATTACGAGTACTACTCAAGCTTTCTTGTTTGGTAAACTTAATCTGTTGCTTGATAGCCTCGACTTCTTCGTCCTCGTCATCCAATTGGCGTCCTGAAGAATCGGGAGGGCCATCCATATCACGATCCACAAAGGATTTAGCGGGTGCACGAGCGCCCTTGAAGAGCTCTTGTCGATTGGCGTCTGGGTTTCCAAACCTATCGTTCGGATTCAGGCGAGTCGACGAAGAAGGGCCAGCCGGGTTCTTACTGGAGGATAGCAAGTTTCGGTTTGCTGGTGGTGCGCGAGCTCTGGTCTCCTCCACGGGAGGGATTTCGACAGCTTTCCTTCGGCTAAACATCTTGATCTGGCAGGTAGTTGTGGTTGAGAGAGAGTATTTGGAGCTAAGGTTTATTGGAGATGGAGGATAGGAAACGGAAAGTCAAGCGAAAACGGTGTTTTCCTAAAAGCTGTTGTCTGTGCCAGGTCGCGACTGGAAGGGGGCTTAACTCGATAGAAGGATGCTGCGGGGTTCATTTTAGGCTGGACGGATGCTTTTAGGCTGGGGATGGTAGCCCCCTCCGCCCTGCAGCCTTCACTTCATCTGCAACTGTAGTCATGCCCACGATAATAAAGACTTCTGGTAGCAACTGGCTGGACGGATGGCAAGGATATCTTGATCAGAGAATATGAAAAACTCACCGTTGCAAACCCACACCGAACTGTCTATAGTCGCAACCCCAGACAATCAATCTCGGATCCATAGCTTCCTGGAGATTCTTTCAACGACGTGGTTGATGTCCCGAGTTATGTAGTTGCAATTGCCGAGACAAGTTACAATGCTGTCATGAGAGGTAATGCTCACTGCCAAAGTAGCCCAATGGCTTATTGGTCCTTTACAAGAAAGAGTCATATGTTTACGTATGAGCAGAGGTAGATAGAGCCGTATGGCAAGTCCCAAAGCTTCATGTCCCTTGCTCGGCTTCGTCTTACTACCGTAGAACAGAGGTACCGAACAAGATGTCTATGTGTTACAATTTTCCGAAAGAAAGGGTTGGGTGGGTATATTTCAACAAGATGTTCTAGATGTGGGCATGTTCAATGGGTCAAATCTCTGATTGGAATTTGAGTTAGTCGCTTGAGATGAGATTTGACGGTGGGCAGGGGAACTTCGTTTCGATGAAAGATTCCGGCAGCCAAGCCGGCTTCGACGTTAGTCAGATGGAACAAGTCATCAAAATCCTGGGCAGAACCGGCGCCGGAACTAGCGATGACGGGAATCGTGACCTGGCGTCTGACGAGTTCGACCAGACGCAGATCGAATCCTGACTTGGAGCCATCCTTGTCGACCGAGTTCAACAGGATTTCTCCCGCCCCAAGCGCCTCGGCTCCGATCGCCATCTGAACTACATCCACCGGTCGACTTTCTCGTCCACCCTTGATCGTGCATTGATACCAGCAAAACCTTTCCCCATTTGGCCCCAGGTCTGCCTTCAAGTGATGGGTGGAAGAACCTAATTCTAAGGCGGGAGAAGCAAGGTCTACAACAGATGGTTGATGTTCAAGAGGTGCATCCTCAATCTTCGAGACATAAACTCGTTTGGGATCGATCGAGACTACCACAGCCTGTCTTCCATATACCCTAGCGATTTCGGAAATACCAGTTTTGGGAACTTGTTTGCTAGATAAGTATGATTCAACTGCGAGCACTGCATCGCCACCGATGCTCACTTTGTCAGCGCCTGCACGAAAATATGCGGTAGCGACTTCGAGGGCAGAGCGCACGATTCCATCGGGTTCGATCGTGTCTCTGATCCCACCTCCGACGCAGAACGGCACAAAGACGGTTTCGGCTGCCTTTTCGAGAACTGCGAGCATGGGTTGGTCGGTCAGAGGACAGGATCGGAAGGATGTGATGTTGAGGAAGGTGATCTCATCGGCTCCTTCGTCGTAGTATCGACGGGCCAGCTCGACCGGCTTGCCGAGGTTCCGGACTTCTCCCTTGGTACCCACGCTACTCAGATCCGAGCCGTTGGCCTCTCGGACATCATATTGGTCACCCTTTGTTACTACCAAGTCCCCGTTGTCATTACTTCGGACGTCCAAGCAGGCAATGATTCGTTTGGTAAGTCCAGATCTTGCCATCAACGTTTGTGGATCCAGAGGGGTAGGGATCGAGAGCTGAACATCGGAGTAGGGATTGATGAGATCAGGCTGGGATAGCCAGCCTCGGAGAAGTTCGAGACCTGCTGGGCCAGATTTCTCGGGGTGAAACTGCGTAGCAAGGACGTTTCCGCGTCTGATACTGCTGACAAACACTTCATCTTCGTAACGGGTCAAGGTTTCCGTCCATCCATTCATAGCTTCGATGTTGGGGGCCCGGTATGAGTGAACGAAGTAAAACGCCGAAGATGTGATAGGGTTTCCGGTCCCAGATTCGCCCGATGAAGATCCGACTTGCAAAGAAGTGTTCCAGCCCATGTGAGGGACCGCTTTATTTGTCGAGGAAAACTTCTGGACGTGTGAGGGGACGATTCCTAAACCGGGGATGTTTGGACTTTCTTCTGATGATAAGAAAAGCGCCTGAATTGTGGATAAAGGAGAGCGTGTTATAAGAGTTGATTAATTAAAAATCATCAGAGGATACTTGAAACCATTGGTACAAGCTGTGGGATTCAATTATTTACCTGCATGCCAATACAAATGCCCATGTACGGCTTTCCTGATCGAATGTAATCCATCAAAGGTCCATCGTATCCTTTGGCACGAAGGGCTTCCATGGCGGGTCCGAAAGCGCCGACGCCGGGGAAGATTAATTTCTGAAGAGAAAAATTGTGAGCACCCAGGAAAAACGATGTCTTAGAGTGAAGAGCCTGATCTTCTGAAAATAAGCAAATGGACTCAACTGAAGCAGCCTGGATATCATCAGGCGAGGTGACCCACTTGAATTGGAATCCAAGTCGATTGATGGAATTGGCTAACGAGCGTACATTGCCAGCTCCGTAGTCGAGAAGATATCTGTGTCGAACAAAAACTCAGCTCAGTCTGTTCAATCAGAGGAAGTCAGTTGGTTGTACTCACATCATGTCACCCAAGAGTTCCTCGTGAATATTATTTTGGTGAATTGTTTTTTTCTTTGAAGGGTTCTGTGTACATAGTCCAACGAAACCTAACCCAACTTCACTCACATGAAACTACCAACAGATTTGTAAATACCATTTCAAACAAGACAAGCACCCAGGCATTTGGGCACAATTAAAAATGTCTTAACTTAAGCCCTCTGAGACTGTTCCAAACAAGGAGAGAACGGGATCACACCATGACATGTGAAAAGAATAAATAAATAAATAAAATGAAACCATCAATTAGGGTATTCAAATATTGTTTTGAGAAAAATTGCATAAAATTTTAAACACAAGATTTGGCTGGGACTGTTGTAGTAAGTACTATGTAAAAAATACATAATCACTTGTAACTACATAAACCAATGATAATCATGGATTAACGCAAAGGATAGTCACACGCGGATTATCCATGATTACATTAAGTCCTCGACGCCACAGTACTGAATAGACTATAAAAGACACGTTGTAATCGAAGTACTAGATATCACTTTCTCTCTCTCTTGTAGCGTAACTGAGTACATTGAGGACCTGTCAACATACTTAAACTTAAATTTTATGATTCTTGACAGGTCCCTGCCAAATCTTGTATTTAAGAACTTATGCAATTTTTTTCCAAAACAATATTTGAATACCCTAAATATGGTCCATTTGGGGGGAGTGCCTCTTGAAGTTTTGGGAGGTTAAAACCAACAACTTCAGACAAAGGGCTCAAGGTGAAAGAAGAACAAGGCACCCTGATCTTCAAGGGAAGTACAAAATAGAAAACGCTCTGGTGTGACCATGCAAGTCTAGTGCTAGCTTGTGTGGCAGGAATGTGCTCACACCGCAAGCCAAGAGGATGTTTGTCCTCAGGTATTAGGCACAAATGAACTACAAAATTTGGAATCTCTTTAGAATGAGGACTACTAAATTCAATTTCTATCTACAGCTGAGGCTGAAATGTGGGATATCAGGAGAACAAAGATGTATATTCATGAGGGGGAAAGGAGAAAGAAACAGAACTGAAATTGATGAAATTCTAACAGTGCCTGTATCCAACAATCTGAAAAAGAATTCAAGCCAGGCATTCCAAATAAACATACAAATGAACCTCAATTCCAAACTAATCTAATAAAAAATGGGTCAGCCTTTATGCACAACCAAACTTTACCACATGCACACCAAGAATTTTGGTTCCCATGGCCATGCACACCAAAAGATCTTGGTGTGCACGCACCAAAGGTGATTTTTCTTTGGAGTGCTCAAGCCTGCACTCCAAAACTTGTGGTTTGCAAAGCCATGCACACCAATTCATAATCTGAGCACTCTTTTTTTGGAGTGAAATATGATTCACTCCAAAATAGGAGTGCTTGGATTATCAATTGGTGTGCATGGACATGCACTCCAAAATTTTTGGAGTGCAGGTTTGAGCACTCAAAAGAAAAATCAAATTTGGTTTGCACAGCCATACACACCAAGATTTTTGGTGTGCAAGGCCATTCACACCAAAAAAGGTGTGCATGGCCATGTACATGCACCAAAATTCCTGGTGTGTGCATGGCCATGCACACCTTTTTTGGTGTGCATGTGGTAAAGTTTGGTTGTGCATAAAGGCTGATCCTAAAAAATCAGTGTTTCAAAGAACTTTTTTCTTGATTCTTGTCACATACCAAATTACCCTCCTCTATAAATAGTAAATTTTTCTCCTTTCACTTGGTTTGAACAGTATGAAAAGATGTATTGTAATAAATCAAATAACTTCTGCACTTCAATTTTCCCCTTAATGGATGTCACATTATGGGAACTTATTTCACACCCCTGTGGTTGGCCTGAATGACTTCAGATGTAGTGAATTGGGTCCTTGTTGAAAATCAATGATACTGGAGAAATTCCCATGGCCATCTTCAGGGGCTGTAGATCTTAATTTACATGTCAAAAAGCTAAAATTCTAGCTTTTTGACTTCTAACATACTCTAGTATCTAACTAGATATGGCTCTTCAGGGGGGCTGTAGATCAAAGGGAAGTCCTCCATTATCCACAATCTCCTCTCTTATCCCATATCACCACTTTCTCCATATTGTTGGAATTTTGCCTGGTCTCTCTATCTCCCTTGTTTTTTCTTGATCATTTATTCAATTTTGTATTCAAAGTAGTTAAGTCTTGGGTCCCACAACTTGACCACATTTGTACTTGATCTACTTAAATCAGTTAGATTACAGAGAAATTGAATCCTCATCTGTCCTTACCACATATAAGATCCCTTGAGTGACACCTGAGCCTCCTCACTGACTTTCTTCAAAGACACTCTTAGCCTCTTTGATTAAGTAATAAAGGTGCTTCTCAAATATTTTCTGAATCTTTGTATTATTCCATCTTCCCCAAGAACTCTTAGCTTCAACACAAATTACCACTCTCAAACTCAATCATCAATCTTAAAGAATCTCATTTCTAATCTACCCCTTGTCTCTCATTCCTCTTGGCCCCATTGTCTTCGCTCCTCCGTCCTCCCTTGTCTCCCATCTCCTTTTAACCCATTTCCCTTGCGCCTCCGTTCCTTCTCTTCACTTTCTCAACCCCATTGACCCCACTATTCTGAATAATTAATCACTGCCTTCATGCATCTCATTCTCCACCATTGACTACTCTTCCTACATTATCAAAATCTCCCTCTTGCATACCATCCATCCATTAAGGACTACCTCATACATTATCAATTTCATTCCCTTCCTATCTCATTAATCACTTCTTTTAACCAAATTCACCAACTACTTCCCAGTTCTCTAAATCTTCATAAATCACTCTTTTGATCCATACTGCTCATCTCTCCATTCCATTTCTTTCTTGTTTATTCTCTCCACTTCCTACCAATCACCTCTTCTCATTAAAACAGATTACTTCCCAATTTGGTGAGAAAATACACATTGTATTCATTCTTCTTTTATCTTAAATCTTACTGATTTTCTATTCTCTTGCCTTTATAGTTATCCTGTGTTCTTCAAAATTGTTTTTAGGTTTTTTTCTTGCATCATAAATTCATTTTACAAGCTTGTGTCTGGTTTTAAATCTAATATCACAGAATTCAAATAGTCCTGAACTTATTCAACAAAGAATTCTGGGCTCAATTCTCTTGACTCATGGGAGGGCTAGCTTCACTTCAACATCTGCATCCCCTGCTTTGAATCAGATGATGTATGTTTTGAAAAGATAAATCTACAGATTTTTGACGGAAAATCAAATCTGTAATTTGGATTCTCAGGGGGTGTAGATCCATGGTAAGTCCTCAGACTCAGCTGAAAGAGTCAGTGTATTTACACAAGGTTTTACAATTTCAATATTGTATTAATGCTGTAAGTCTTAGCTGAAATTCTAGAGCATGTGATTTATGCAGGGGGATATTAAGAAACATTTACTCAACACACAAATCAAATTTCTAGATGAATCTGTTGTCTGAGTCCAAAATCCAAAAATCTGTTTTTTTCCTCTAAATCTCAACTCACTTTATAGTCTTTTAGCATCTTTGGTATGCATATCTACACCATATTCCTTTAGTCTTGGAAACCATATTAGTATTCCTTATTAGCTCCCAGAGTTTTACTTATCATCTAGTGCTTGTCTGCACAGTTTTTTTCAGATCTATACATATCTCTTTCTTCATTTTTTAACAATTTATCAACACAACATTTATTATTGATTCTTTTTCTTGACCATATCTTGATCAAATTTTTGTTATTTATTGAAGCCTGAGTAAGAACTCAAATGATCGGTTCAAAATCACTTGTTCTTCCTTCCATCTGAGATGTTCCACCAGTAAGACCCTTACACCAAACCTGTCCTTGAAAAATTCCCGGCTTTAGCTTCATTTCCCATTTTTTGTTTCAATACATCTTAGATCCAAAAGAATCAAAGGGGGCTTGGTTAAACAACTCCCCAGAATTAGGTCTGAAACTCCCATGTAGTTTACAACATAATTTTTGGGAGTTACCAATTGAATTCAGAATTGTTTTTGGGAGTGTAACCATTTTTAGACCAAAAAGAAACTGGTTGATTCTATTTTAAGGTAAACCTATAGAGTTTTGAATGGTTTAAAAACTACTAAAAACTAATAGTAAAATGAGTCAAGGAAAAGAATGATCAAAAGATCATTGGAGAGTTCAAGATTGAAATAAAAAAACACAATCAAAACTAGAGGAACTCATAACTTAGTAATCCATACGCTGGATAGTGGAGAGAGTACATCAAATTTGGTCCTTTAATATTAAATTTAGAGCATCTTCATTGGTTTGTAGATTAGTGCAGTTTGTGGATTAAGTGCACACCACTAGGACCAATTAATAATCACATCATACAAGTCACATCCAAAAATAAAAAGGGGCCTTTGTACTTTGAAATGTCACTTTCAATCAATTGGTTATTGATTGGTCCTGGTGGTGGTATTACTGGATTACCGCAAATAATAATAAAAAAGATGAAAGGGGCTTGTGAACAAAAATGTGTACCCAACATTGGTTGGACAGAGAAGGGCTAGGATAACTGGCCTGGAGGGATGTTACATGTGGAGGTTATTGGCATATTTGGTCCACACCTGTGGCTCTTCAGCAGTTTGGATAGCAGCTGCATTGGACCCCCAAGATTGGTGGGCGGCCAAAATTACTATTCTGGGGAATGAATATCAAGGCTGTGCTAGTCAGAAGGTATGCACCAGTTAAGTTTGTAATCAAGACATAATAGTCTTCAGGTCATTTAGAAACTGCTTGTAGATGGTACTGATGACTTGGGTAAGCTCCTGAACATGAATAAATACTCTCAAAATACGTGATCTGTGACACAAGCCACTCTTTGGTGAACAAAAACCGATCAAGTGATTATTGGTACAAGTTTTCTTAGATTTATTTGTGCATAAATTGATTTTTCTTGTGATTTGCACAGGGCATGTTGTGAATCAAAAGGTACATTGAAGAGTCCCTTACAGATCAGACTTTACTCAGTGTATATATGATATCTGTGTGTTTCTTTCTCCACCTGGTATGTAATTAGGATTGCCCAATTAACGTTGGGTGAACGCCTGATGAAACACAGCACAAAGCACAGACTGCTGTGAAGGCCGAGATCCGTGGCGAGAGGGAACGTTGTGAGTACCCACAACAACGGCCTTTTTCAGAGTCTCATTTTTATGTTTGACATGAATATTTATTTTTTAAAAAGAAGAGGGGGATCGACGTGAGTGAACAGCACGGTCTTGCGGAAGAGAAAGATCAGGAAAACCGACTGGGAAGAAAACCATGACAACGATCTCGACTCGGATCAGACTGTGTCACCGGACGGTGACAAGAGACACATATGCTTGAGAAATCCTTCTTTAAGATTCTATACCGAACTCTGCAAGCCAAGCAAAAAGATACAGTTGGGATGTATACCATATAACGTTGCTGTACATTGCGCTGCCACTGCTTTGCATTGTAGTGGGAGTGGATTGCAGTGTTGAAGGGTCCGTATGTATAGTACTGGATGACCACCGGAGATACCCTTTTGGCTGTTCTGTTCTGATTATCCATGACAGCCACTTTCGTGCAGCCTTGGTTGCTTTAAAAAGTCCGTCAAGAAGCCACCGGAGTAGTTCGCTCCCTTGTCCATTCCGACAATCATTCATCCGCACAACATGTCTTCCACAAAGTTAGTTTTCATTTTGTTCTTTCGACCGATTACCGTGACTTGATGATGCTCGATGAGTGGTCATTGGCTTGACCGTCGGGCTTGTATCCAACACTGTTGACGGCCTCTGGCTTGTAGTCTGCAAGCGATCAGTCTGGGTCTTAGATTGCTTGTTGACCTGCCATCGCATCCAAGTGTTATCCCGAGTTCTTCGGAAGCCTTTGGGATGGATTCATGACTGACTTGTTGACATACTTTTTCTGATCCAGCGTTGACCTCAAAAACATCCAAGGCGATATTATCGTCGGTCTACAGAAACGGGTCGAAGCGTTTTTGTTTTGCACACTGAAGACTGAACCAAAGTCGATCGAAGGCTTTCGTAAAAATTTGAAGAGCTCTTTCCTTCCATTAATCACAACCACTCAGGACGTGCTCGACACCCAAAAGAAGATAGATGATTTCAAACGAGATCAGAAATCCGGAGGAGGGAAAGACCTTCTACCAATCACCCAAATCAACTTGGGCTTCAGCTTTACTGGATTGAATAAGTTAGGATTGAAGGTCGAAGAGATCCCAACCGGTGGTAATGGAATCTTCTCCAAAGGGCAAAAGGTTGACGCTGTGGATAACTTGGGCGACCCAGTAGATCAAGCAACCAAAAAATTGAAGACTTGGTCTAAGGACTTTTTGGCTGAAGCTAACTCGATCGATTTCGTCGTCTTACTCACTGCGCCCGATAATAACTTGCTTCATCAAAAACTCGAACAGGTTCGAAAGAACTTGAACGGCTTTTTATCGCATTCTTTTGTTCGTGAAGGAAATGTTAGACCTGGTAACGAGACCGGTCACGAGCATTTTGGATTCTTAGTTGGGTTTCTCTCTTGCTTTAGTTTTTCTCTTTGTTCCTGATCTTCTTGGAAGCGGCGTTTGTGGACAATCTTACGCAGATGGACTGATGCTCACATCGCAACAACAATCGTTTTAACAGGACGGAATATCCACGCCGACGGTTGAAAACATAAACGCCCAACCTGGAGATAAGAAGAGTGGAATAGTGAAACCGGAGGTGATCTTACTTGGCCAGCCTGCCGCAGGCACCTTGGACCCAAAACAATCGTGGATCAAAGATGGCTCGTTTATGGCTTTCAGAGAACTCCAACAACTCGTTCCAGAGTTCCAATCCTTTTGCGATCAGTCCGCCAAAAAGCTTCAAAACCCTAACATATCTGGTGATTTCATCGGCGCCAGAATCGTCGGCAGATGGAAATCAGGTGAGAGCCTCCATCTCACCTTTACTTTTTTGCTCAGATACGATCATCGACCAGCGTGAAATTACTTGTTTTGGAATCAGTTATTAATCACATCCTTTTTTTTCAGGTGCCCCACTTACCTTGACCCCGGTTCAAGATAAACCAGAATTAGCTCGAGCGCAAGATTTCGACTATTCGGATGAGCTCAAGCAGGAACGCTGTCCCTACGCTGCCCACATAAGGTATCAACTCAGATATTTGAAAAAGACATCAAATCATTATCCAGTGATACTCACGCTTATTTTTCCATAGAAAAACCAACCCACGCAATGGGATAGCTGGTGCGGATCCAAGCCAGGCGGTCTTGCCTCACCTTATGGTCAGGAATGGAATTCCTTATGGTTAGTCACAAACAAAAAACAGACATTGTTTTAAAGAGAAAATTTCTGGAGATCTAAAGTGTTGGATTGATCTAATGCCTAGGTCCGGAGCTCACTGAGGAAGAAAAGAGCTTGAAGCAAACCAAACAGAATCGTGGCTTATTATTCGTTTCCTATCAAAGCCAAATTGAGAGCGGCTTTCAATTCGTTCAGAAGGTATGTACGAAGAAAATTTACAAAAGATCTACTCAGAATTTTGGTTTGTTTTCTATCAAATGCGATGCTCAAGTTTCAATCGATTTTGTTTTGTTTTGTTTGAAAAAAAAAAAACGATAATTATAGCTTTGGTGTAACAACACCGATTTTCCGTCTAAGACTCCGGCCAAAGTTACCCCAGGTTTTGATCTGCTAATTGGACAAACCGGCGATGAGAAGGCTCGAGTAGCCCAAAACATCAACCCCTTGGTGAGAATTATTGGATTTAGTTCTGACCGGCAAGACCCGTGTTCTGAATGCTTTTTTTTAAAAAAAAAACAGGGCGTGGCGGGGACTACCGACCCTAACAATGTATTGACCGCGCCGAAACATTTCATCGTCCCTCTCGGGTGAGTGTTATTCGTTATACATCCTTTTTGGAGAAAAAGTGTTCAGAAAAGAAACATTGCTAATACAATGGATGTACGGCTCGTGAATATCTTCCAGTGGGGAATACTTCCTGATGCCTTCTATCAAGGCAATTAAGGAGAAGCTCAGCATTTAGTTCCACAACTTTTTTTTCTCTGCTTCTTCTTTTTCTGTCTCTTTTTGTGTATGTGTGTGTATGGCTTAACGATGAAGGTAAGTATGAGGCGGATGATCAAATGACTGTTTATTTGTTCCGTTTTTTTTTTTCTTCAGATAAGAAAGGTAAATACGTAACTCTCGTTGGGTTCACCAGACTCTGAAAGTGATCATCAAATAACTGTACTACAACTCGCCTTCTCTAAAGGTTTCTTTTTTTTTTTGGATTCAAGAGTGTGTGTGGAAAACTTTGTTCATGATTAATTCACACACAATTTCTAGTCATTACTCTCTCAAAGGTCTTTCTTTTTCCTCAGCGAAATTGTCTGTTTTGTTTTCCTGTACTTCAGATTTTTCACTTGGAAATACATACACAAATAAGCCAAGTGACACTTTGTCTTTGACATAAAAAGAAGTTCATTGGGAGAACTAATCCAAAGCATCTCCGGTCTCTCGACCACTTTCCTGCACACTTGTCGGAAGAGGATTATCAACCTCTTCCTAGGCTCTCTTGCCTTGGAGGTCAAGAACGGGCGGGTGTACGGTGCATTGGGGATTAAATGTGTTTGCCTCACATTTATCCCGGAGGCAGGAGGTTATCTTTCGACCAAGAGCAGGGGTTCCATCAGGAACTTTACGCCCTTGACTCGGCTAGAAGCCTGAGCCAAAGGTCTTGAGAGAAACCCCTAAACTTCTGGCTAAGAGTCATGTTGCACCATACACCCTCGATAGTTGAGCATAGATTACATGTGTGTCACTAGCTGGAATCCTTCCATGCTTCATTCAAGCTCTCGAAAAGCGCCGACGCGTCTGCTAGCTGCTCGGAAGAGTATCGCCTTATGTACACCTTGTAGCAAGACGATGTCCAACGTCCGAACGTGCAGATCTTCGGTATAGGGACCCCTATATCGTATTGTGCAGAGAAGCGCCGCCTACTCAGAAAGAATGCCCCGACAGCCCAACTCTTCCACCGCTTGCCCAGACCTCCGTAACCCGTTTGATTACCTGGGCCTTGCTCAAAGCTACCCACGAACCTCCTTTCTCGAAACCGAAAAGGTTGTTCCGAAACCCACAAGCCGTCAATCTTCTCCTCACCGCCAGGAGTGGGCACAGGCAGTTGTGTAGCGCCCTCAGCCGCAGAAATTGTACCTCCCCCGGCTTAGCTGTCTTCGCATTCCGCACCGCAAGGGTGGCCCCGGTCCCGGCAGGATCAAACTCTACGTCAGACGCATCGATTCCTGCCTTGTCGCCATACGCCGTAACTGTTAGCTCCCCTAGCCTAGCCAACCCCCAGAAAGCCACAAGAGCCACGTCGAGGATCGCCATATCCGCCTCCTCGCCCTCCAGCAGGACTCGTGCAAGTTCGACTAGGTCAGGTAAGAGGACTGCCGCCTTCTCTCTCTTCTGCTCCAGCCTTGCGTCGTGTCGTGCTGATGCGCGCACCATCAGTACTACCCTTTGTTCAGTACAATACGGATAAAGCTTGTCGTGGTAGATGTGCCATGCTTTCAGGCCGCCTAGGTATTTGGAGGGCGTTACCGCTCGAACTGCCTGCGCTACGCCCCGCCCAGAAACAGAAACCATAGATGTCCGTCCTAGTCGCCGGTAGGTTGAACGGCACCACCGATTGCTCCCGTTTGTACTTCAGAAACTTCCGTGCGGCCGAATTATAGCTGGCGAGCGTGTTTGCGCTCCAACCGCTCAAGACATGGATGTCAATCACGGACGGGTCGTGCAGCCGGGCCCCGCTCGACAGAAAATCACGAATAGACGATATAAAATTTTCGGAGAACATTTCTTTCAGGACGGGTAGTAAAGAGAAAACACAAGTGGAACAAACAACAAGGTGAGTGGTACTAAACGGACTAAATAACAAAAATAACTTGGGACAGTATCCCTTCCAGATCGCTTGGCACTGATATCACGACCTGATCTCTGACGCTTTGCCCAGATCGTATCCCTCTCGACAGCTTGTCTGCTGTATTATCCTTCGACATCACTCTCCTTGCCACTAAGTTCATCTGGTTCGTCAGTAAGAGGTCTTGTATTTGCAACCACTCCTCATTCGTCTCTTTGTTCTTAGATTTCCGATTGTTCATTTCAGACTCTGACGTCGTGTTGTCTGTCCCCACCACGACATTCTTCCCTCTCTGGCCATGCAGTGCCAGAGCCATCAGCAACCCCAACCGGACAGCGATCGTCTCGAGGAGTGCGATCGAGTGGGAGCCGCTCCCTGGGTCCTTCAGCTTTAATTGCGCCCATTTCTTTCCGACCAGGACGCCTATCCCAAAAGACTTTGAAGCGTCCCCAATCCAACCGATATCAATCTCCGGTCCCCAGCAGATCAGCCGAGTTTCTTGGAAGTTTTCAAGTGTCTCCACCCAGACGTCCAAGTCTCTGATTATATCCTCCGGGGAAAAACACGTCGCCCTACGATGGACCCACGATTTTAGCCGTCTATAGAGAGAACACAATCTCGCCTTGAGGTGCGGAAGTAGGTAAGAGACATGGTTCAGTCGTCCTACCAGTACCTCGACATCCTCGTAGGAAAACGTTTTCCCGGCCGCCAGCAATGGTCTAATCTGCGTGATCCTTACTTCAATCTTGCCCGGCGGCAGCTTCACGGTCTTCTTTATCCCGTTCCACACGAAACCTATAAACTTCTGCTCCTCGGTAAAGTCCGAGTTTTTCTCCTCATTAGTCAAGACTCCTCATTTTCGCGATTTAAGGACGATGTCCCCCATGGTAAGCTTCGCGGACACATCTTTCACCAACAGATTGTCATCCACCCAGCGGAAAACCTCGACTAAATTAAAACTGCGTTTCATGATGTTCTTCCATGCGTCGGCCGGCCTCCCAAAGGAACCGCATCCTGCCACGCCTCCGAACGTAATACGTGTATCGACGAGAAACCTCCCATTGAAGTCCTTCCACAGCAGATAACGCCACTGGTCCTCCTTCGTGGGAATCTGCCGATACCCCTTCTCCAAGTCAAACAGCGCGAGGTGGATTGCCAAGTTATTCTCTGTGAAGAACTTTGAGACTCAACCAAAATCGTCCCACGTCGTCGAAAAATCCAACTTGTTCACGAACGAATTCACAGATGGAACTTCAGGATCATTCCGCGGGAAGGATAAGTCGTTTATTGGCCTAATTTTCCCATCTCCGTTCACTACCGCTCCCAAAGGGTTTGACCTGAAGAACCCGAGTCTCTTACTCACTTCCTCTACGCTAAAAGGTCCCCACATCCTTCGATTCTTCAGTTCAACTGCGATGCCAGCTTCTATTTTAGATCTGACCTTCTCTGATGATGAGTGGTTGTCCGGTATGAAGTACTGTTTGCCTGGAAGCTCGTGTTGAGGTATTCCTTGACAGAAGCCATTAACGAAACCATCGACCACATCTTTGTATTCGTCCAGTAGGCCATTGTCCCTTAAATCGGTTCTCCACTGATTAACGTTTATCTCGCAGCTTATCCCTGTGGGCCATTCGCTTGAACTCTCTGGGTCTGGGACAACGGTACTTCTATCTCTATTCGATTTTTTTTTTTTTTTTTTTCGGAAAACAAAAATGGATGAACAACACCATCAAACACAAGAATAACATTGTAGTCAGCCAACTATAATGACTTTCGAGCACACAACACGTTCCGCACAACTAATAAATCAAACAATTTTGAACAAAAGGACCACAAATTCACCCGTCGACCTTCCCTTTGAAGTTCTTCCCATGATCTCTGCCCAACGTCCCACGCCCTTCGGCCGCCCCCTGCCTTCCTGCAGGTCCTTGACTAATCAGATGCTGTGAGTTTTGTTGATGATAGTTATTGCGGGTGTCATGGTTGGAGTATTGATTACTGATCACGTGTTCACTCCCCCCCTGATCTTGACACCCGTACGGATGACAATAACCAGAGTTATCATGGTGCGTTTGTCGGTAAGAGTGTTCCTCAAAGCCACGCCTTCCTCCGTAATCGCCTCCTCGAAAGCCATGGTAACCGGCGCTCCCTCTTCCCTGATGCGGCCCCATCGATCTGCCCTGCGCTTGGTGAGTCGACTGATTGCTACTAGCATCCTTTACTTTCGGTTTCCCAGTCTTCAGGTCCCAACCGAATTTCTCACATCCATACGCGTAAGGGTTATCTCCGTACTCCGTCTCACCGGCGTCACGGGTTAGCTTCAAGGATTGATAAATATCCTGTCGCCAGACCGATATGTCAATCGCTGACTCTTTACCCGCCGATGTTGCCACTTTGTACGCGAAAGCGTTCCTCCTGACCGTTATGTCGTATCGGAAGGCGGTCAAGAAGTATCTTCTTTGATTATCTTATCTACGTTCCTTTTATGACCCTCTATCCATTTCGCAAAAATTTCCATTTTGTAAATGTCTCTGAAGGTAATCAAGAATGTTCGATGGTTACTAGTCGATCTACTGAAGCTTTGTGTCCACTCGTTAGGATACTCGAAACCAGAATAAGTTCCCTCTTTTTCGTCCGATTTAGACTCCTTACTGAAATGAAAAGATAATGTGTCTTCCTTCCAGTCTTTATTGAAGATCGTAAGAGGTAACGGTCCTTGCAATTCTTGGATGTTTTTATCGAAGAAAGGAGTGAAATCGACATCGTAATGGGTTGGTACAGTTCCATCTAAGAATTCGAGGGTCTGTCGAGTTTTTCCCGATTGCAAAGATGCCTCCGCCGATGCAGATCTCTCTGGCAGAAGATAGTGGAGGCGTCAGCGGCGAATGACAAGGAGACGACAGATCTGTTACTTCGCATTTATGCAGATTTAAGCAAAGATTCACTACACGTACCAAGTAGACAACAAGAGTTTCTCTCTGTCCGTTTGTTTATCTTCTTTGGCTTCTCCACTGGGCCGACCCACGAGGGTCTCTGCTAAGTTTGCATTGCCCTTGTCTTCGCTATCAACATGGGTAACTAATGCTTCTTTTAAGGAGTTCAAACCTTTGGCTAAACATGTAATGTGCAAAGACTAAGTCAGTCGATGATTACTTAACCTGATCCGAACACTATTATTATGGTTTTTTTATTATTATTATTAGCATTTGTTCATGTCCATTGCCTCTATGCCCTCTGACCCTTCAACTATGGATGGGTTCGGAGTAATCTCTTTCTCTATACGCGCGCCAACAACTTTGGTGTCTGTAGCTGCAATCACCATGATCATTCATAAGTAAGGAACTCGCCTCATCAACTTAGAGACGGCTGTATCTGTCTGTGCGAACCTTGATCCATGTTTCCACTCCCTTCTACTCCCTGTGTTACGGCTACCTTATCTTTTACGCTTGTCGCATCTCTTACCTTTCTCGTTGCTCTGGCGATGGTTAATTCTGACATGATTATTTGTACGATACTGTGAATGCTTATAAGGGCTTTCTTCTTTCAGAGGATAACGAGAAAAATAAAAACGTGGTAGCGGAGAGTTTTTAGGAAAAGATGAGGAGATAGAGTACGAGCGGGGGGATGGAAGACACTTCTTCTGGCCCGTCTGCGAAGGGGAGGGATAGATAAGCAGAGTGTTGAGGCTCGAGCGCTGGCTCTCTTGTCAGCACGGGCCTCTTCAGACAAACTTGCTCATGCTTCGTTCTTCCCCTTCACGGACTGGGAGTGGATCCCTCGATCCCTCGTGTTCTTTGGACTTAGGCGCCTCCCTTTCAGTCCAGATGCCTACAATTAAAAGAAGCTCTTGATTCTTGGGTCCCATTCTATTTCTGATCTCATCATCTTATTTATTTTTATTACCCTAATGATTAGGTTTATCTTAATAAAAATCCCCTTCCAAGTTTGTTAGTTCTGCTTCAATAACTAGAATCTTTCCTCTGGAAAAAATCATCCAATCTTCTTTTCCTTCTATCTTGACCAGCCTCACTGGTTCCAGTATTTCACCACACTATCCCTCTTCCTCTTCTTCTTAACTCAACAGATTCATTCAGGATAATTTTCATGTTAGGAGTCTGAGTGACATAATATTTTGATAAGGGGTTTAATTTTCTTGAATAAATCTCTATCAATATAATGAACTACATAGCTGTGAAGGGTATCATGTGTGGTTCCTAAAATGAACTGCCTGGAAAAAACACCATGAGAAATAAAGAGGGTTTGGCTGGCCAATGACAACATAAGTATAAAGGGTCACTCTTTTGTACTTTTGATGTCATTGGTCAGCCATATTATCCTCCATATTGGATGACTTCTCTTTGATCTACAGCCCCCCTGTAGAGCCAGGTGCCAGAGCTTATTTACAGTTGAAAAGCTAAAAATTCAGCTTTTCCACTTCTAAATTAAGATCTGCAAGGGCTTCAGATGACAAAGGGAAGTCTTCCATTGTACATGGGTGAAAAAATTTACAATATCTAGAGTGGAGACCACAAATTCTTACATTCACAATTTGGAAAAAAAAACGGATTTGATTGTCAAATACGTGTGGAGGAATTCAGCTTTGCTTGACATACAAATTTCTTGATCAAGAGAGTTGGTTTTTCAAGCTAAATAAAAGCAACACATGGACTTGGAGCAAAATACTAATAATTAAAAAGCCCTTGGGATAAAAAAAATAAGTGAGAAGGGAATTGTGGTGAGCTTGAATAAGTTTCTTATAAGGAAACAAGACATGGGAAAATAAAAGGGGATGTATGGGTTTCTGAATATGATGAATTTATATATGTGTTTTGGGATACACCTGCTAATCAAGGTGGATATTGAATTTTACAAAGTGTTGTTTACAAGGCACAAGGCCATGTAAAAAATCTTTTTGTACAATTACACATTGATGGGGGGTATGTATAATTTTACAATGTGTTTGCCCAAATTCCCACCTTGTAAGAAGAGTCCTTGTAAAAAATACCTTGTAAAATTCAACCTCAGGTTTACCATGTGTAGTTTTACTAAGTGTTTTTTTACAAAGTGGGACCTTGTAAAGAAAGTAGCTTGCAAAATTACACCTATGCAGCCAAATTCTGAATTTTACAAGTACAATTTTAAGCAATCAGTAAAACCTGAAAAATCCACCTTGTAAAAATCAATGAAAGAGTTTAAATGACTTAAATTTACAAGGTTTTATGGAACATTTACAAGGTTCTTTGGAAAATTTACAAGGTGTTATGGAAAATTTACAATGTTTCTCCCCCCCCCCCCCCCCTTTTTTTTTCCAAAAACCTACCATCCAAAATTAACTTGAAAACTTTGACACCCCTCCTGAAAGGGTTTTTCATAATTTTGAGGAGTGTGTATCAATCCAAGTACATTTTGGGCAGTGGGTTTTCAAAAAAAAAAAAAAAGAAACCACCTTGTAAATTTTCCACATCACCTTGTTAATTTAAGACATTTAGCCATTTTTATTCATTTTTACAAGGTGTATTCTTGCAGGTTTTACTGCTTGCTCAAAATTTTCCTTGTAAAATTCAGGATTTGGATGCAAATGTGTAAATTTACAAGCTACTTTTTTTACAAGGTCCAAGGTCACACTTTGTAAAAAAACACTTAGTAAAACTAAACATGGTAAACCTGAGGTTGAAATTTACAAAGTCTTTTTTACAAGGACTCTTCTTACAAGGTGGGAATTTGGGTAAACACATTTTAAAATTATACATACCCCCCATCAATGTGTAATTTTACAAAAATATTTTTTACAAGGCCTTGTTCAAACCCACTTTGTAAATCTCACCCACCCCCTAATCAAGAGCAATAAAAATGATGATGTTACAAAAAAAAAGAAGACAACATGAGTGTGAAATCAAATTTATTTTCTAAACATAAAGACTACATAGTGATACATATTTACATCCAAACCTGTGAGCTATTTATTTGTCTCGTTGAGCTTTTAACCACATTCCACCTGGTATGTTTGGTCACTTGATTACAACTGGTCACTACTTGATTGCAACATTGGCACGATTTCTTCAAGCATTGTATAATTTCCCATAACCTGATGCATCTAATATGTAGCTTGATGCGCACAAGAAGTGAAGAAGCAATTTGCGTAACCTTCACAGTCCGCGAAATTTTCCCAACCAATCACCCTTCCGATATTAAAGTGGTTGGGAAGAATGAAGAGGAAGGTGTTCGACTGGCTATACCCTCTGTTCGGGGTGTTCCTTCGCTTCAGATTCGATTTGAAGTGAGGAAGTGTTGTGCGTAACCTTCACAGTCCGCTCGATTGAAGTTGAAAGTTTCTCGACCAATCATGCTACCGATATCATAGTGGTTGGGGTGAATGAAGAGTAAGGTGGTTGACTGGCTATACCCTCCGCTCAGCCTCGGGTGTTTCTTCGCTTCAGATTTGAATTGATTGAATTGTATTTGGAATATCGAGGGGCAGCATCAGCTCTTGAGCATAACTCAAAGAGTCTAGATGGCTCTCATCAAATAGGAAACCAAATTAGACATTTCATCCCGTCACTCTTTCTTCAAAAAAGAAAAGAAAGAAAAAAAAACATAAATATGTTTTCCGTTGTTTGGCTTTTTTGAGAGGAAACAGGGCCACTGAGACTCAAACTTCGTCCACCCAGTGAGTTTCATTTCTCTTTCTAATTCACAATTCCCTCCACATTTCCTGAGCTGGTTGAATTAGAGTGGCTTGATTTGAGTGCTTAGTTGCTACTGCCAGAATCCTCCAGAGCCCCCATGATGCCCTGGCTGATGGCTTTTTGTTTTCTTCCTGCGTCTGCTCCATTTCTTGAATTTGGATTGTGTGTTTCTTCTTTTCAGGATCGATCTAAAGAACGTTCAAGGCGATATCATCATTGGTTTGCAGAAGCGCTGCGAAGCATTTTGGTTTTGCACTTTGAAGTCCGAACCTGAATCAGTCGAAGGCTTTCGGAAAAGCTTGAAAGGAGAAATCTTGCCATCCATCACGACCACCCAAGATGTGATTGACACACAAAAGAAGATCGTTGATTTCAAACAGAATCGACCCTCCGGAGAAGAATCAGACTTGCTACCGATGACTCAACTCAACTTGGCTTTCAGCTTTACTGGATTGCAAAAGTTGAGATTAAAGGTAGAGGAGGTTCCAACCGGTAAAAATGGAATCTTCTCAAAAGGTCAAAAGGTTGACGCCGTGGACAACTTGGGAGACCCAGTCGATCCAACAACGAAAAGATTAAAGACATGGTCACAAGATTTCTTCGATGAAGTCAACTCGATAGATTTCGTCATTTTGATCACGGCTTCAGACTCTAGCTTATTAAATGAAAAACTCGAAGAGGTTCGAAATATTCTAAATAAGTTTCTGTCAAATTCTTTCCTTCGTCAAGGTAATGTCCGACCTGGAGATAATGTAGGTCATGAGCATTTTGGATTCTTAGTTGAGTGCCTTCCCTGCATTTTTCGTCTCTTACATTGAGAGGTTACAACAAGCATTGTAAACCGATCGCTACCGAAAAATTAATATCATGTCAATTTGAAAGGATGGGATTTCTGCGCCGAAAGTCGAGGGGATAAATGACACACCAGGAGACGAAAAGGAAGGAATAGTTAAACCGGGTGTCATACTACTCGGTCAACCTTCTTCCCACGGGAATAACAATGTCTTAGACCCAAACCAACATTGGATCCAAGATGGCTCGTTTATGGTTTTCAGGGAGCTTCAACAATTCGTTCCAGAATTTCAGACCTTTTGCGATGAGACTGCCAATAAGCTGGGAGACCCCAAAGTGTCTGGTGATTTCATTGGTGCAAGAATCGTAGGGAGATGGAAATCCGGTACAATCTCAGAATTCTTTTTATTTTCATTAGGAAAGGCAGTATTTGAAACAGGTTACCTCTTTAGGCGTTCCTCTTAGCTTATTTCCCGACCAAGATAATTCTGAATCGAGTCGCTTTGAAAGCTTTGACTATTCAGATGAGTTAAAACAAGAACGTTGTCCCTACGCTGCTCACGTCAGGTATGTATTCATATCATCTGGTAAAATTCGCTTTCAGTTTGTTCCAAATGCTTTTTTCTTTCTTTCTTTCGGTGAGAAAAACCGACCCACGACGTGGTATAGCTGGCGCGGACCCGAACACCGCAGTTTTGCCTCACCTGACGGTCAGGAATGGAATTCCTTATGGTAATATAAACTCGCCTTGTATTCAGCCACAAAGCGACATCCAGGGTTTCTTTTTCTCCTTCCCGAATTGAAATAGATGTGTTGCTCATGTAGGGCCGGAACTCACCGAGGGAGAAAAGAACTCCAAAAAGACCAAAGAGAATCGCGGTTTGTTATTCGTTTCATATCAAAGCCAAATCGAAAGTGGGTTTCAGTTGGTTCAGAAGGTCAGAGTCGTTCACGTTGCCATTTTTTTTCTATTTTCCACACCCCATTTCCGGTTGGTTCTGTGTATATAGAGATTTTTTAATCTATCTTTGTGGAAATTGTCAGGTTTGGAGTAACAATCCCGAATTTCCGTCTCAAAAATCCGTCTCAAGTGACCCCAGGGTTTGATCTAATCGTGGGACAAACCGCCGACGAAAAGCCTAGAGTAGCTCAAAATATAAACCCATTGGTGAGTACCAAGGTTCGATCAGGTCAATCTGGCCTTTTAAGACGGTTTTTGATTGTCCTACTCTCTGTGACCAACAGGGAAGTGCAGGCACGACTGACCCCAATAACACCGTGACTGCCAATCAACACTTCGTCGTGCCCCTCGGGTGAGCATCATTTTCCAAAAAAATACTACTGATCAACATCAGTAGCAAAAGAGCAACGCTGATCAGCAGTCCGATTTTTTGCCTTTCCACTCATTGATTATCAAGTGGTGAATACTTCCTAATGCCCTCTATCCAAGCGATCAACGAAAAACTCGGACTCTAGCTGAATCGATCAAGCAGAATCGTCTGAAGGGGTAGTAATGCAAGCGAAGTGAATTTGCGTTTCTCAAGCAAAAAAAGGGTGATGCAAAATGTTGTATGAAACTTTTAGCAGATCATCTCCACATTGGAAATTGTCATATTTTCGAGTTACCCAAAGTTTAAGCCAGAATTCCGTGCTACTCACTTATCACACCTAGTCTCCGAAATTTCACAATAGTTGTGAATGGCTGTTTCCCTTTGAGCGCCTGGGCAAGCAAGGCCGCCTGTTGAATTCCTCACCATCCTGAATTTTTCCTTCCCAGTATCGTTACTCTATTACAACGTGAACAAGGACCACAGTATTTTCATCAGAACCAATTCATTATTATTTTCCAAATAATCTCCAGTTTTACTGACGCAAAAGGAGATTATTTGAAAAAAAGTGCCTAGACTATCCGTACCCTGTCTATATTTTAGAAAATGAAGTTTCCAGTAGACACAATGATTTGTCTCTCCATGAGGGTCAAAATGCCAGATGAAAGAAACTCCTGTTTCAATTAAAGTTTTACAAATTTCTTTATCACATCACATGTGGTAAAAAATAATGGGATTTATTTCAAGTATTTTTTTTCTAGCTGAAAGTAACACATTGAGTTTGGGATGTGTTTCTCCTAGATCATCATCTTCTAATTTCTCCCTCCTTCCATACAGATTCAGTCCCTTGAGAGCAATCTTGCTCAGAATGATAACAGAGCACAAAGGTCCTGTTGGCTTGAATTATTACTAAGGCCCTGTTTGGAACCGTCATAAAAATGGGTGTAAAATTGAACATTTAATTCAATAGAAACCAAACTGTTGCCACAAATGTAACGAAATTGGTATATAATGAAAAAAGGCTTCCTGATCCATTGTTGACAACATAATTGGATGTTCTCTAGTGCCATAATAGCATTATTACCCTTTATATCTGTTTCAAGTGTAATATTAATATTGTGATGCTAATAACAGCCTCACATGCCCATTCTGATGTCACAAATGATGAAGCAAGTAGTTCTCTTTATTTCTATACCAACTTTGTTATATTTGTGCCAACCATGCAGCTTTTATTGAATCAAATGTTCAATATTACTGTCACACGGCGTTTTGTACAAGAAACGGGTGGGCACTATTTGAAGGAAAAGAAAGGAAGGAGATAGCTTCAAAGAGAGGACTGACTGTTCAAAGGTCTTCTTTGTTTCAAAGAAGAGTTACTTAAGCTCAGAGGGAATTAGAGTAGAACACTGAAAGGGTTTGCAATGAGAAGGCTGAATCAAGTTGTTCTAAAACTATAATCTTATTTTGATGAGGAAAGATGGAAAGCATGGAAGCAGACAGCTTATATAGTAAATACAAGTGAGGCTACAAAGGTATGACATAGGTTTGAACAAGATGTGAGGTCATAGGGTCAAAGCAGAAGAAATGAAAAAGGGTCATAGCTTCTGAGGTCAAGCAACACCAAGGCGAGGAGTCCAGGATGGGAGGATCAAGCAGGGGTAAGTGCGATGGGTGCAAGAGTGAGTGAAGTGAAGTTTGAAGTTCAAAAGTTTAAAGAGGAAATGTGCAGATCCGGATAAGGAAGTTAAGCGCATGAAAGAGTAATGCCGAAAAGAAAGGAAGACCAGTGAGAAGGTTATTGGTATTGCTGTTGTTCGCATAACTGAAAAGCAATGTGCTATCAAATCTCCAAAGATTTGGAAAGTAACTTTGAGAGAGCACTGAAAATTGCTGAGGGTGCATAGGTGATGTTATATGCAACCCGAGGATTAACCAAAAGCTTGAAAGTTGCTGATGGCAAAAAGCATGGTAGAAAAGCATCCTTAGCCAAATTCAAGGAAGATCCAACTGCAAGATCCTGAGTGCTGAGTGTGAAGCTGAGTCTGTCGTATGACAATTACACCCATTTTTCTGACGGTTCCAAACAGGGCCTAAAATTGAAGGGCTGTTACCTAGTAGGCCTAAAACTCTTGATAGGTGGCTTGCAGTATATAACTGAGGTATTTGGCTTTGAAGCTCACACTAGGGGAAAACAAGTTTGGACAAACTATCATAAAAATTCATATTCTAGCTAAACACACATTGCTACAATTGCCTAGCTAGCAAGCATAAATTAGATACCATAAATTAGAGCTAAGGAACTTGGCAGAAAGTTTCCACTCAAGCCTCATATACCCTTATTTTATTTGGTTCATTCAAAAATAAATATGCTCCCATATTAAAAAAAACCTTGTTACAGATGGGAGAATTTTTGTCAAAGAATTTTTATCGAATCATTTTCACCCTGCAGAGGAGTTGAGCTTCAAATGTGTAAAAGGAAAGATTGAAAAATGGTATTGGCTGGTGAAAAGCCTGATTCGAGGTTTTTTAAGAACTTTATCACATCTATGTCAGGATATCAAGTTTTTTATTCCTAATCAGTATGGTTCACAATTAACCACATTCCATCTGAGCTACACACTTTCTTGAGTAAAAAAGTCTTGTTATTTTTTTATGTTGTTATCTTTTCCTCCATTATTACAGATGTATTTATCTCAATTTTACATTTGAACTTTCTTGGAGTTAAATATGAACTCATGAGTTAACTTATGCCACTGCCAACATGATAGGATAGGTTGATGGTGGCCCAGTTAAACTTGGATGCCCTTCACCAAGTTGAACTTGGTTGGATTTCAACTGATAAAATAGAAATCCAAGGTAGGCCTTGGATTTGTATTTCATCTGTAGGAATCCAACCAAGTTTAACTTGGTTGATTTCAACCTAGTTAAACTGGGATATTACCAACCTAGGCAATTATGCTGGCAGTGTGCTGCTGTCAAGGTCACTAAACTGTGTTTGGTTGACTTGTGAGATGCTTTCAAATAACTGTTGGTATAAATATTATATAGAAACATACTGTGTATTCACTGGAAAATATTCCACATGAATGTGTATTACAGCCTTTTTGAGGTCAAGTTTGAGTAAGAGCATCTCCACCTGAGGAGCTGTAAGCAGGGTGCTAAAACCGGTCCCAGATATAGCTCCTCTGTTTTGTGTGATAGCAACCCGACGTGGACTGGTACCCAGACAAGGTTGCTATATCCGGAGCCATGTTGTGAGACAGGACTCACCAGGATATGTGGTTTATGTCCCGGGTTGCCTGTCTGTCATGAGCTGTCACAGGTGCTAGATGGTTGCTAGATCTGGCAACTGTCTGGCTTTTTTTAGATTCGGGGCTATAGTAGCACCCCGGGTTGGCACTGATTTTCAGCTCTGGTTTAGCAACCCGGGATAGCACCTTGGGTGGAGATGCTCTAAGGCATGAGTAAAAACACATGTACCATAAGACCTCAACCATTTCTACTGCACCATGCGGTGTAAATTCTTTGTGCAAAGAATATAAATCACTGGTTTCACTGGCTCTAGGTATTTTCCAATTAGATTGATTGTTTTCTCAAATATATAAGTCAGAATGTTTTTGTTTAGACATTCATCAAGTTTGTAATAGATGTGATGTGCAGTGACCACTTTTTGTGTTGGGCATGAATGATTAATGGTGAGTTGGGTTTTTCTCAATTGGATCTGTATTCTGTCATTTACTTTATTTTGATTAATAAGAGTGACAGCACATCTCATAGGAGTGAATTATGAGACCTCATGAAAATGTGATACTGAGTACCAAAGTGGAAGAGCAATTAGTTTTCTAGTGAAACTTTAAAGGGCTATCTGATTAGGTTGGACTGAAGGTAGAGACACAAGAAAATTCACTAGATGTGGACTACAGGAACCCAGATATTGGCTCCACAAAGCTAACTCAGTAATAAGTTTAGGCTGACTGTGTATCAAGTCCCCTTCATTACACAACAGAGTTGGTCTGAAATCCATTTCTTTCAACATATCAAGATAGCTCAAAAAAAACACAGAACTTGAAGTATGCGCCCACAATGCAACTGGCAATAGATTTGAGTGTGCAGTTCGCGTGTCGCGTGACGCGAGGCGTGTCTCGACGGTGCAACCATGAGCTGTTCAGACTGGAAAATGACACAAGAAAAAAAAATGCGGCAATCGAGAACTAATGGTTTCCGAACTGAGTACACAACTGGGAAATTATACCCTTCATACTCTGAAGATTACGGTTCTTTTCATGAAAGGGGATATCCAGATTGAGTGCGTTGACCATTGTATAGCTGAGCTAGCGATGTATCACTGGCTCGATTCTCCATCTGCGTTCTTTGATATCGCGATAAGCAGCTTGTCCGATAGCATTTTTTACCTTTCTCCACAATCTCCTGGAGGCTGGCTCACTCTCGCTGGAAAAGTGAGCTCCGTGCTTAGGCTGAGAGATGCGCTTGTCCGACTACGTAACACTTCCTTTTTTAACAAGCTGAGGATATAATCAAAGGCTCGCTCTTCCCAGACTTTACAGTCTCAGGCCACGAATGCCCGAGCCTGTTGCACAAAACCTGGCATGTAGCCTTGGGCTTTATTGGGTTTATTATTCCCTCACCGAAACCGGCCAAGGCTCCACTCTCATCTGCTCCTTTTCTCCCAGGCTTGTGCTTGGAGCACGCATCAGAACAGATTCCGAATACCAGTTTTCCCTTTCTCCTTGCACTCAAGCCAGTTACTGGCCACGGCTTGATACCCTTAGTATTTTTTTTCAGTTTGAAAGATTTCATCAGACCACCAACCAATCAGTGCGCCAATTTCGAAGCCCTAGGAGATTTTGGGGAGGATACTCACCTATGTAACTCATTTTTGTCACATTCAGCCGAAGAAATGATGCGCGATGATTTCGATACCCAGTGGTCAGTAGTGATAGTTAGGGTGCCCAAGGGAAAGGATCCATTTGAATATGTTCAAAAGAATATGGTTGGTGAATCTCGACATTGTCAACTGGCTCATCTACAGCAATTGATCTCCCGCCTCCTTGGTTTTTCTGCGACTGTGAATTGCAGAGTCTTCGGGCCCATAATAGGATCACAGAAGGCACATTCTCCGTCCTAATTATTTTAACAGTTGTTACAATCCTGAATAATCTCGCCTTGGTCTTTTGCTTGCTTTGGGTTCTCTTCAATGGACGCGAAGGGCGCTCTCGACATCTATGGCTCATCCGCCATGTCAGGATGAAAGGTCAGAAACACCCGTCCGACCCATCTGAAGTGGTCCCAACGAGGCTGAAACGATGTCTTGACGCATTAGACAAGAAATTTATCGTTGCACCTAACAACAGCCTATTCGTAATAATCTTCCAATTTTCATCTGGTGTTACCACATTGATTTATCTCTACATCACCTGCAAAAAATTGAAATTTGCCCAAGAACTCAGCGCTCCGTCGTCGTCCGTTAGGTAGGTGGCAATTTGAATTCTGAGTATCTTTGTGCAAAATTCAAAATAGGCCAAGTGCATCTTCTTGAAAAGGTTTAACGCTACATTTCTTTTATCACATCTCTGCAAGGTTTAATGCTACATTTCTCCTGTCGTTTATCGGGCTCTGGATTTCTGGATGGGGTTACTGGTCTGCTTCGTGAGTCCCTCTTCAAATACCACCTATCTGCGCACCCGTGTTTACACCTTTCCTCCACCTCCATTTATTGGCGAATGTAGTTTGTCACGCCTGCCGAATTCTCTACAGCCTACAGAACGCATCCTATCCTCGAGAAGGCTCGCCGTAATCGGGGCTATTTTGTGCTCGGCCGGGAGTGCACTATACATATTTACCTCGCTGATGATGCAGGCTTCCTTGACCGATTCTCATCACACCGACTCCCGCTTCAGAGATCAACTGCGAAAACAACACAAAATGTGGATCAAAGATCCAAGAGCCGTTCACCCTCAGGATCTTACTCCACTCTTTAACAAATGGCGCGATGCTCAGCATAGCTTTGCGCTTTGGCGCGTCTTCATCGGAACATTACAAGGAATTATGAGTTTTCTTCTCTCTCTGGTGCGTTCTTTGGTTGTTATAAGGTTCCTTGCCCGTGTGATCACGCGTGGTGCGGGCTCCTACTAATTCTGTTTATGTCTCTCTCTTGCTTCAAACAGTGGTACTCCGTTGCGGCATCAGTGCTTCAGAGAACCCAGGATATGCGAAACCCTGGAAAACTTAACATGTCAGCTGAAAAAGCTACTAGTACTTCAAAGTTTAGACAGGCAAGGATTTATGGGATGAGTAAGAGAAGGAGCTTCAGTACTCTACACTCATATTAGAAAGTCGGCTAACTACTTTTTGTGAACCAAAATTTAGGCAAGATCGAACTGCTTATCTTCTACTGTTACGCCATGGTCACATGTAACCTAGGATACTCGTTGAGCCTAATTGTTTGTTATCATCTGCCACATCGATTACAATGGTGAATTGTCATGATTATTTCTAGTTTTTAAAATGGGATCAGAACTGACTTCTAACTTGATGACAGGGTCCTGAGCGGAAATGGCAATGACGCCGTGCTGAAAATCTTGCCTCTGATGGTGATTTCACTTCTTTCATCGATTCAAACGGTACGTATGAGATGGTGGGGATGAATGAGATACGGAGAATGACACTGACAAGTTTTTCATGGATTGATGGTAATCAGTGGGGAGCTCTTGTACGAAACAGGAGAGCCCCAAAAGCTGATACCCAATTGGCCATCCAAACGCCCCTCAAAGGCACATCGGACCTACCGCAGGCACAAGCACTTAATACCTTCACTATCACAAATCATGGCTTCCAGTCTACTCACGGCGGCCAAAACCCTATGTTTCCATTTGATTATCTTCACCCCGCCCCCCAGATAGAGATAGATCTGTCCAATCTACATTGCAGTACTCTTGTTGATCTAAAGGCTGACCAGGTGAATATTGACCGTCGAGACGATACTTGCAATCCTGGCATGCTTAATTAATATTGTATATACATCTATTTATACTTTGTCGTCTTCTTCAATGAAATGGTCATGGCCTCTGTTTCTAATTGCAGATGTTGACAAAATTCATCTTTGAGTGATTCTAAATTGCGCTGCCACAAGTGTCTGGAGAGTTGCAGACAGGTTTAATTGGGGAGATCAAGGGATTGTTGAACCTTTTTCAAAAAATCAAAAAAGAAAGAAATTGGAAGCCCAGTTGAGATATATTCCCAATCAAAAACCCAACAAATCCCGAGGAGATAAAATGCTTTCACTAAGATTCGAGATACAGAGATAAATCCATGCATTTAGATGACTTCGAATGTGTCCCAAAGGGAAAGTGTGAATGGCATTTTAGTAGTATTCTGGAATCCACACTCAACGTTTCAAGAACAAAACAATCCCTTAAATCACAACAAAACAATAGACATGAAATGTGTCGATTTTCGTCTTTATGTATGTAGGTAGAAACAGATCAACCAGTTTTCTGTCTCTTTGATTTTGAACGATGTTTCCCATTGCCACCCTGACTATCAGATTGCTTGCGTTTACTATCTTGTCGAAAGAACTCTTTCCTAGTTTCTTTTTCACGTTCGGAACGACCTCCAGCCTCGTGGGATCGTTCGATTTTCTTGATCCTCTCAGCGTCTGCAGAAAAAGGAGACGAAGAGAACATTCAGCTGGTTGCTTTTGTCTAGTGGGCATCCGCAAAAAAAAAAAAAGGAAGCTTACTCTTTTTAGCCTTAGTTTCTTTCCGTTTTTGAATCCGCTCCTTAGTCACAGCTTGTGCCTGTTGCAGAGCACCTAGAGTTTTACGCTCTTCAGGTTGTAAAAGCACTGTTCTTTGTTGGAGATAAGTCGGTTTCGATTGTGGTTTTTGAAACTTGGGCTTCGATGCAAATGGCAAGGAGCCTTGCAATTTTCTAGGAATTTTGAGCGGGTTGAATCGCCGAGTCTCTCTCACGATTGGCTAATAGGTGATCAAAGGGGAATTAAATTGCTGTTAGCAAGGGCCAGGCTTGGACAACATCGCATATAGCAAGTAGAAAAAAAAGTGACCTACCCGGTACTGAGAGTTAACATCCACAGGCGTTTTCAATTGTTGATCCCGTCGAACTTCACCCGTTAGGCGCATACCTTGCCATCTTGTTTTGTTCGGCAAGAGCAAAGAAGCCACCGGTGTGTAGAACATCCTTGGTTTCACATTGTACCAAGCCCTCAAGAATATTATATCGCTCATGAGAACTTTATCCTCAAACGTCGCCCTGAAAGTACCTTCAGGCTTAGCAAGTGCCTTCTTCACCTGGCCTCGGATTCCGGAAACCGTTCGGATTTGTGCACCTTCAAATTTGGCTACCTCCAGTGAACTTGTGAACATCCCTTTGACAAATGCAGTGTTTTTGAAAATCTTGGTGGGGACACCGGTCAACTTCAACTTTTTCACTATTCGACTACTTCCATCCACATCAAGTACGACTCCAGTGGCTGAGATTCGAAAGTTAGTAGAACCGCTGCCCATGCGACTAAAAGCGCAGAGACCAGTGTTGGGACTGGATACCGGGCCGTAAAAGGTGGCTAAGCAATGTGTGTGTTCGGGTGTATATTTGAGCATTCGGTTCCTGGTGCCATCATCCAATGAATAGATTGGGACAGTTTGGAAGCGGCGCCATCCTACAGAAAGTATGAGCGGATCGTTTGTCTTCAAGACTTTCGGGTACCATCGATGCTTCTTTAGCCGTACTTGAACAAAACCAAGACTATCTTCCCCGGGCAATAGACCACCAATTAAGAAGGGGAACATAGGATCGAAGTTATTGACTAGTTCAGGCGGTACTCCTGCAATCTCAATTCGAACATAAGCTCCCGGTCGATAACCTTCAACGGCGATTCGAGTCTGAGGATCGTCATTTTCAAACTCCTTCATCGTTTGCTCCATCCTTCGCGCAATTTCTTCCATCTGCTCCGTGTAAAAATCTTTCATCCCCTCTTCATCAGATGATCCGTCGTACTCTCTATCAAACTGCCGCTTCAGCGCTTCTTTCTTGGTAAGGAGATCGGTCTTGGCATCGGTTGAAGCTACCACGGCCTGAGATGGAGTGCTTCCGACGACCTTTTCACCAGTTTCAAGATCTTCGAAATCACCTCCTTCACTCTCGTAGTGATCTGCAGCTTCTGCGTCATTATTTTCACGATCTCCAGTGATGAATAGGTGTCTAATGGATTGAAGGCACTTTTCGTCGCTCCAAATCTCTAGCTCATTAGACTCGGTTGGCCGGTAAAAGTTGTAAAGATCATCCCGCTGACTGTTCTCATTTGCCCCTGTGGGACGACTGGCAAGTTCAAATAATTCATTGTCGCCGGAATCATTGACTTTGGGTAAATCGCTAGGAGCTTCGCCTCTCATTTGAGAACACACTTCAGCTGGTTCGAGGCGAGTGTCGTAGATCAGTTTCATGGGATCAAATCGAGATCGTTTCGATGCTGCTAGACGAGCAGCAGTCTGGGGCAGGTTCTCCTTCCATTTCGGTGTTTCTTGAGCTTCACCATCATCTTCCTCCTCGTAGTCATCCTCAAAGCCTTGTTCGTCGGATAGGTCGACATCGGATTCATGCTGAGACCCAGATATGCTGCCTTCAGATCCGAAACCAAGATCGGAGTCACTATCAGCAAATGCAACATCTTCGTTTTCTTCTTTCTGTGTAGCTTTCCAACCACCGGCGCGTCTTCGAGCCTCCTTATTAGACCTTGATGATTCAGCTACAGCATTCGCATCACAAGTATCATCATCAGGATCTTCAGAATCTGCATCGCTTCCATTCTCGCTATCACTTGCATTCGAGTTCGAGTCGGATGAACCAGCTGCATCGGAAAAGTCTTCAGCTTGGCTGCCATCCTGCGAAGAGCCCAAAGTGTTGAGTGGCTCTTTGGAATCGTCTAATAGTCGGATCTTGCTGGATTTCACATTGTCTCCGAGGCTTGATTTGACTTTCTGTAGGTCGACGACCATTTTGATACCCTCGCCAGCCAGATCTTCACTCTCGCTACCTTCATCTGAAAATTCTGAGTCTTCGGAATTGTGCTTATTAGATGAAAAGTGATTTGTAGTGTTGACCCAGACTGTATCGCCATCGAAAACCACGGCACCTCCAGCACCACCACTCATGGGAGCGTGTACAAGTTTATGCTTCTCGGCGATCTTGCGGCGCTTTTCACTTTCGACGGTCGGTAGTGGGCACGGATCATCAAGCCCAGTCATCTTGGTGATAAAGAATGAGTCGACTCCTGATCCTGGCACGTGTACTTTTGGAGTGATGTCATCGGAGGGTGGTCTGAGTGGTATACCTCGTAGATAACCCCAGACAGCGACGGTGCGGTCACAAGATGGTGTTAGTCGCACGGTTTCACGAGGCGTCAGATCTTCAAATCGGTCGGCTAACATGTAGGGATGGCTATTTCGGAATATCAGGGGACGAAATTTGACGACACTTATGAACCTGTGGGCATGGTAGACGGGATGTGATGTCAACAAACAAATTGATTTAACAATTCCACATGAGACTAACCTCGTTAGATTGATAATTTCTCTGTCTGGATACCTCCCGTTCCGAACACCGCTGAGGTAAAACATCTTTGCTCCATCGTATACCTCGGTCCAAAATCGATGTTTGAGTCGTTTCTTTTGGTCTTTCAAGGCTGCAGGCGTCTTGATCAGATCCAAATGGGTCAATACGGCCATGAGCTTGGGTAGTCCATGAGAAGACAAGGCAGATAAGGCCTCGAATGTTTCCTGGTTGCAGGGATGAGAAAATAGGGTGTTCAGTGGTACACAGGTTGCATTGAACAGGAAACAATAACGTCAGTTATAAGGTTGGCCGATGTCTAAGATTATAACACACCATTTCAAAGCCAAAACTTCCATCAATCATAAGAAGCACCAAATCTGCAACTTTGGCAAGATCAACCATGGCACCCAAATTGTTGGGACATTCCACAAAAGAAAGCCTTCTTGCCTTTCCCGCGACCACTGTCACCGGTCCTTTGATTTCTGGTAGCGTATTTTTGGTGTATCTCCGCACGAGTGATCGAATTAGGGTTGTCTTTCCTACCTGGGAGGATAAAATTGGGTAAAACAATTAAGATTTTCAGTTTTCCTTCTTCTTCTAATTGATCAGCTGTTTAGGGGGGCCACGATTACTTACACCCGGTGGACCCATTACGGCTACGATCACAGGTGGTGAACCATTGTCCTGGTTAGCGGAATCTGCGTGCGTGAAAGTTATTACAATTCATTCGAGCCAGTGATCAAATCAAACTTAGGAATTAGATCGACGAATACATAGGGTAGTATTTATTTGACCTTTGCTTGAGCCCTGACTTGGTTCTTGTTTCGTTGTTGGTCTCACACCAAAAGTTCGGTCCGGTAAAGGTACGTGAAGCTTGGCTTGATCCTTTTCGACGTTTCTTCGGGCTTGTTTCTCGGCTTTTCGACCTGATTGAGGAGCGAATGCCTGTGTGTCAAAAATATTTAGAAATACGTTTACACAGGATGAAGTTCTGCTAGCGAGATGGAAAGTAGACTTACCTTGGGGTTTTTGTCTTTCTCATGTTTGGGTTTCTCCTTTTTTGGTGGTCGATGTGGTCGATTGGTCTGTTGTTCCATCGTCACCTTAGCCCGGTAGAATTGGTTGAGGTTGATGCTTCGGCTGCTCGCTGCTGCTGTTCTGCTCGTCTTGGTTGTGGTTCTGTAAATTGCATACGCGCTATATGCATCGAGCAATCCGCGCAGAGCGAGGAGGTTTAGACTCGGTGCATGATTGGCTGTGGCATCCATCCAGCAGTGTCATCGTGGCACTTGCCCTATTTCCTCGGCAGCAACTTTGTGTTTTTTGAAGGGGCATGGCTTTCAGGATGCTGGCACTCCTATTTTTTGTTACCTGTTGTGCAGTTGGGTGAGTTAAGGGACAATTCAACCAAGTGGACCACAATTGAGCTCATACAGCCAAATTTTCAACTCCTGTTATACTGTATCAGAGTGCAAACACATTCTATTTTTACACCATTCACTAATCTTCCAAGTTAGCTTTACACTCAGCAAATGGAACCAATACCTCAATCCTCCACATTCCAACCACTCTCACGTAGGGAAGAAGATGAATTTCAAAAACGTGTCAAGTTGGTAGCTTTAAAGCAGTGTGATCCAGTAGTTGCTGGTTGGTTATGAAAATTATGCCTATCATTTTTGTTTATCAGGCTGAAGAACTCCTTGATGTCTTTCTAAACCTTCCATACACCAGCTTTTGCATCCTGTTCCAGTACCCGGACTATTAGTGTGGCATGGGCATGCAGAAAGGAATGGAAGGCAGTCCAGGAGTGTATGCAAATACAGTTTAGTGTTTATCTGACTGTAATTGTTTATTCTGACCCTGCACCTGAGCTCACCCCCTCACTCTTTCATTTTTTTTGATAAAATAAACAGCATGACTGAAGACAAACTTGACCTTGCAAGAAAGGAGTACATGACCAAGCGAGAAGAACTGCGGGTACCATACAAGAAATTAAGCTAATAGTTCTACAAAATCTTAATGTTTAATTTTGGCATATGCTTTGCTTCTGTTGTCAGAACTCATAGAAAGCTCAATATAAGGAGTGAACAGAAAAATACACAATAGAGCTTGCTTGATGTTATAAATGCTCAAATTCTCTGGCCAGATGGCTAGTAATTTTCATTAGATGGCCTTATTAAGGCAGTTCATGTTGGGCCAAATTTTATGCCTTTTGCTTGCTGATGCACCATCCAAGGCTGCATTGCCTGCATAAACTTACATGTAAATCTGCATATGCAAGGCAATTGCATTAAGGGTGTGACCCAGGGTTCGGGATGGGGTCTGAGGGTCATCCCAAACCCCACACCCTGGGTAAAATATTTTTTTCTTGATTTAATTCCAATCAGCATTGACTCTTTCTGTATTGCCAGTCACCACTATGAAGAGATAAAACTGCTAATCCAACAATGATCTAACTTAATGAAGTCCCTCCGTCTTCAGAGGGGGAACTGAAGTCACCTTGCGCAAAACTGAGTCCTGTAATGGATACAGGTTGCGCTGTCCTGTTATATAAACAGGACATGGGGGTCAGGTTTCAATACAGATCCACCTGACCGGGTCAGTACCTGCAGATGTCACACCACCTGTCACCCATGTGCCTGTCAGCTGCCTGCTCCTGAGGCGCTGCCAGAAACTCTTACATCCCATAGCCTTGCATGGCAAGGGCTTGACCCATACTATGAAAATACATATATATCACTGAGCCTAAAAGAAAAAAGGCTGATATGTATCCATTATGCTGAATGCATACAAATATGAATATGTATGATGTATGTAAATTCAAAAGTCTCATAGGCCTGATCAAGAAGTTCCGGCCGGCACACATAACAGTCTTGCAGCCTGGATGTGGTTGTCATTTTTCAGCCAGATATAAATAGTTTACTTACACATACTTACTCCTCCGTGCCAACTCCCCAGGAAAGTATCCCCTGTGTATCCGTTCAACTCACAATCAACCTTTCTGCCTCTACACACCAGCTGTCCATCCAATCATCACAAACCACACCTTTTTCTACCTTTCCAGAAGATCTCCACAACATCAAGATGTCCCCACTTCCTTCCATCAACTTTACCTCTCAACGCTCCCCCACAAGCTCCTCAGCCAACAACCCGCAAACAGGCCCTGACCACCTTGGTTTTGTTGAGGAGGAGAAATTGAAGACCTCAAGCAAATGTTCCGGGCTGTCCATGTCCAACCTGCCAGCCCAGACACACCAACACCAAATTCCTCTCAACCAGGGAAATCGGTAACACCTAAACAGTTGAAACGACAGAAGGCCGACTGCGACTTGGATGCTGTTGACCTAGATCATGTAGGCAACAAGCTACTAGTAAGCTTTTTATTTCCTGTCTAGACAGAACAGCAGTATTCTTACGTTCATTCTCTTCTCTTCTAGACAAGCTATTATGAGCTTGCCCGCTGCCTCATGAAGCATCCAACTGCAACATCACCGGTTCCGGACCCCCTCCCTCTCAACAAGAACGTGCCACACTTGAAGGGGTTTTTGATTTATCTGAGGAATACTCATCGGAATCTGCAGGTTTACACATTCAACACCGTGATGGTACTGCCAAAATTGACAATGATTACATCCGATATGTCCACGCCACCATGGACTGGGATGACCGCTTCAACCAGATCATGTGTCAATTTTTTATCTGAGTTTGGAAGTGGGGCTTGTCCACTGCACAATTTGGTCTTCTCGCTCAATGTGATGCTACCTCTATCAACATGGATGGCCACCTTCTTATGGCTATTTATTGGCAACACACAAAGATCTTGCACCGTCATTTCAAACGTGGCAAGAAAGGAGAGTAAGCGTTAGTGCTGGATCAAGAAAAAAATACTCAACGTCAGTTGTTAAAACGAGTAAGTCAACTGAAAACACAACAAAAACTGATTGTTTTTTCACACTACAGAAATCTGTTGCTTGTCAACTCTACCTTCAAGAACCAGGTGTCAAGCCTTTTGATGACAAGTACATCAATTCCGATGATGAGGTCACCATGGAAGATAGTGTTGTTATTGCTTTAGCAAAGACACCAACCTGGCGTCTGCCTTCATTGACTGGATTGAAACCAGAAGAAGAGCACAGCGTGTTTCTACTAGCCCAAGCATAAAAAAAGCTATCTATGGCAACAAGGCCGTTATCTGACCTCGCAAACGACCCAATGTTCCCATCTACGAATCTACGATGACAACACCTGCATCCCCATTGGCCTACCTCAAGATTTCTATTCCCCCACCTTTATCAATCAACAGAGCTTTGCCGAGAAAAAAGCCCTTCAAATGGCTCCAGCTGTCTTCGAGATGGTGGAGGATTTTGAGATGATACTTCCTCAATCCAACACCAGCTTCACCAAATATCCCCCCAAGGCACACATTGATATGGTCGAGGCTCACTGTGACGACAAGGACAGCAACAATGAGGTGGAATTTCAAAACAATCCCATTTTGAAGGAAGAATCCAATTCAGATGAGAATCGATTGATGAAGAGATGCTCTAGAGTTACTCCTTTGCTTGTCATAACCCTCCCTCTCGGCTCAATTACCTGTCCCCTTTTGTCTGATTTGAGTGTTCTGGCCTACTGTCTCACTTTTCATTCACTCATTCACCTGCTCCTTCTCCGTCTCAATTGATGATCATGTCACATGTCAATCTGTTCCTTTTTTGTCACTCATACACTCATTTATTGATACGAGATGTTATTTTTTTGCTTCTAACTATTTGAAGAAATAAATATTGTTCCGTACAGAATTACTTCAAGAGATTCTGTGCTGCTCCAAGTTTGGTCCTCAAGGCAGTTTTTTTTGGCACTGTCAGAATTTGTTCTAGTCATCTAGAACTCTCTTGATGACCAATTGTTCTGGTCATCAAGAGGTGACCTCTCTTGATGAACGGAATGATTCTGGTCATCAAGAGAGTTTATACACCTGTTGATGATTGGAACGATTCCGATCATCAAGAGAGTACATACACCTATTGATTATTGGAATTGTTCCAATCATCAAGAGGTGTATGTACTCTCTTGATGACTGGAATTGTTCCGGTCACCTCTTGATGATTGGAACGATTCCAATCATCAAGAGGTATATGTACTCTCTTGATGATCGGAACGATTCTGGTCATCAAGAGAGTACATATACCTCTTGATGACCAGAACGATTCCGGTCATCAAGAGAGTACATACACCTCTTGATAATTGGAATTGTTCCGGTCATCAAGAGAGGTCACCTCTTAATGATTGGAATTGTTCCAATCATCAAGAGGTGTGTGCTCTCTTGATGATCGGAACAATTCCGATCATCAAAAGAGTACATATACCTCTTGATGATTGGAATCGTTCCAATCATCAAGAGGTGACCAGAACGATTCCGATCATCAAGAGAGTACTTGCGCGGCCAAACGGCCCCTTAGAAGATTGAAGGTGATTTTGAATCACAATGAAATTTTATTTGAATAAGCCAGAGAAGCTGCGACTTAAAGGTTTCACTGCTACAATGTCATGCTTCGTGCCAAAAGTGGCTGAATCATGCACGAATGTTGCAGCATGATATACAAGAGAATCTGCAGTTATTAAATCACAAAAACAATCTTTTTGATCTTCAGAAAGTAAAGGTGGGGAATAAAAGACATGGATGTTGAAATGGGGGAGTAGTTGTGGATAAGGGTTTTTTTTTATCACATATTGAGAGTTTTTCAAACCTTTGAATGCAGAAAAAAGTGTACAATTTGTGGGTTTTTTGAGTTCGGCTAAGAGGCTCGTAAAGTGGCAGTTGTATGATCCAAACAATTTTTCCAAAGAACTGCTTGGAGTCACCGTTCAGTTTGAGCCTGTATTCAACTGTGCTGCTGCCTTTGTCAAATCAAACCCATGTGCTTGAAATGATGAATTGCCTTGGAGACGTCTTTCCACGAAAAACTGACTTTCTGCTCATTGAAATAGTTAGATTGGCTATCTGGGCTAGTGTTGTCAATTATTAAGTCCAGGATTTGTGCATACAGATGGGGGATTATGCAAAAGTTGAACTTGAACTTTGCTAATTTTTCTTCATCCATTGTTTGTCCTTCGTCTTGTAACTTGCTCATCTTGCCAAGTAGTGATTATAATTTCTTTTTTTGGGTAAAGAGAAGTGAAAGCTTGTCAAGAAGTAGAGGAAGGTCAGGTGATTCTATTAAAATCACCAGGTTTGAAGCCCTTATAGCCTGCTTCAGCATGGTGTAATCCAGCTCATCTGTGTAAGAAGATTGAGCATAATATCAGAATCAATTGTAAAATAACAAAATAAAATAAAAATGTGAGAAAGAAGAATAAGTTGAAAGTTGGTTGCTCCGGATGAGATGGTTGACAACAGTTGAGTTTGAGAAACAGGTTGACAAACAAGTGAAGAAGGGAAGATGCTCCAGATAAGACGGTTGACATCTTATGGTAAAGTAGGTGGAGAAACAGGTTGTGGCAGATGATGGATGATGACTGGAGGTCATGGGTTGGATGGCGGAGTGGCCATGAGTACCTTGTGACTGCAAGGGGACAGGATCAGGAGGATGGAGGAAGGGACACTCCAGATGGTTAGAACTCAAAACTGATGGGGTTGATTTCAGGCAGAAAATAATCTTATATAGCTAAATAAAAAACTGTGACATGAAAAGAATGTGAAATGAATGTTAGTAACAAGATATTCCTAACAAAAAAAACTGACTTATTTTCTTGTTTGTAGGGGTTTTTTGAAGTATACCATTTATTTGTTTGAAGTGCCATGATGCGAGGTAATTTGTGGGTCCAAAGTTTGACATCTGGTTTGGGAAATGGAATGCCATGTGATGATTGGGTGTGGATAATGTTTGTTCAGGTTGGAGCAGTAAGTGGTTAAGTGAAAAAGATACTTTTGTGTTTGAATATCGTCGGTTTTATAATCCATTGCAATCTCGGTAAGCATGGAAAGATGATACCATGAGTTTACAAATTCACTATCTTTGCTCTTTTGTAATTCAAAAATTGCAAAAGGCATGAAGATAGTGAAGAATGTGACCCAATCGGCTGAGCAAACCTTCTCAGAAGACGCATCACCAAACAGCAATGAAGGTTGGTTGAGCCAGGATGGAATGGACATAGAGCGTATTATGCGGCGGATTACAGAAAAGTCTTTGTAATGTTGAGCGAGCTTGGCTGTTTTTCTATTTCCTGGTCAATCTCCATTAGAGCATCTTGCAGAGACTTGAGATTGATCCCGGAGTCAATTGGATATGGATTTCGCTCTTCTTCCCTCATATTCATCTTGATTGAAATAGTCTTCAGTTTCTAGTCGGCGATCCAATTCAGAATTGTTTTTTTTGTTTCTTAAGCTCCGAAGCCATGTCATCCGAGCATGCCATTCAAGTATTCCAGAGATGAGGTGCATCGGCTCCAACACCATGAATGCGATGGGATTCCAGTAAGGTAGCTTGTTTAGTATTGACCATCGAACACCATATTGCTTGAACAATTTGTCTGCTTGGAAGTGAGTTGTAGCTTCTTTCCAAGCTCTTGATTCTTCTTGGTGCCATTCAATTGTTCTCAATTCCCAAGAGCCATAGTTGAGACAGTGGTTGTTGTTGTGAGAAAGGTAGCAGAATGAACAGAATTTTCTTGCACTGTGAGAGGTGTAGTAAATGACTTTGCGGATTGCTGGTAGATCACAAACAGCATAGATGAGTGCTGCACAAACTATTAAACCACTGGGATGATTTTTAGCTTTAATCTTGACGCCTGTATGCCACAAAGAACAAAGCTCTTCAACCAACGAGAGGAGGACATTGTTGATTTGAAGCACCGATGGTTCGGAGGGTCCAGGAGTTATCCCAGCAAAGAAAAGGTTCTGAAGCTGATATTGATGGCTGGCTGGGAGAGAAAGGCAGAATAGGATGATTGCACCGACACTGTGGTGCTTGCCAGAGATCTTATTCCCCATGGGATTAAACCAGTTGACATAGATTCCAAACAATAGGTTACCAAAGCGTTGATGGAATGGCTGTCCTTCACTATCTTGAAAAGAGGACCACACGTCTCCATCCCACAAACAAGTACGGACTCCTGGGTGTGGATTTTTATAATTGATAGATTCTGCAAGTAGATCTTCAATTTTTTCCCGTTGGAAAAATTGTGTGAGCCACTCTTGAAAGCTTTGTGTCGAGTATGGCCGGATGCAGTCGCTCTTTTGGTTGAATAATGCTGAGTTGCAAGGCTTGCTTCTTGCCATTGTTCTGTGATTGAATAGGTGAATGTTGGTTGAATGCTTTGGGTATATCTTGAAGCAACCAGGGCAACACAAAGTACAGTATATTTTGGGATTGAGATTTAAATAATTCATTGCGGTGCGGACATCGATTGGAATTGTTTTAATCAACTTGGTTTGATTGGGCTTGGAGATACTGCTGATGAGAATGGTCTTGATTGAGATTAATGTTGTTTTGGCCTCTTTCTCTGATAATCCAACAACAACATGCAGGTAGCACACAAGCACAAGCAATATGGACACCCACTCGTTTTGACTTTGGTTTGAATTTGGTGAGGCTATGAATCAGAAAAAATATTCAGCTCAAAACTGAAAGAAAAGTACATTCAAGAATGATCTTACAGGTCTTTTGAACTTCTGGGACATTGATGATGGGTTGTTTGGGAGTGTATTGTTGAATCATCTGGGTGGTGGATAAGTTTTCAAATGCTTGCTGCTGTTTGAGATGGTTTAAGATAGTACGTTGGGTGACAAAGGGTCCATTTCCTTTGAATCCGTTTTGGCAGATTGTGCAGGGACAACATCGCTCAGGCATTGTTTTGGAACGGCGGAGGGTTTGCTGGAAGTTTGTGACGGTCAATCCTAAAGCAAGATGAGATTAATATTCAGAAGTGGATTGGTTAGGGAAAGGAAGTCAACATTACTAACCCAATTGAGAAGGATGCAGATGGATGTGGCTCAGTGTCAATTATAGCAGCTGGACATTGCTGGTCACGGCCGAATTGTAGGTTGGTCATTAGCGACTCAGCTCTCTGTCACAAATTCGTGGTTGCTTGGTTGGTGAGTCGTGACAGTCTTATTGTAGTGTATGTATATTGTATACTTATAGGTGTTATGTACTTAAATATGTATTATTTGAGGGTTATTGACTATGGGATCACAAACCTATTTGAGATTTTGACTTGTTTCTGCTACGGAAGGTCGAGGTACGTACACCAATCAGACATGTGCGGGATTCACTGTCCTGCATAATGTGCATGACACAGCGCGCGGGTGTGAGACCTGTACTGTTACAGGACGGTGCAACCTGTATCTGTAACAGGACTGGGTTTTGCGCAAGGTGAGTGCCGCAGGGACTTATGCCCAAAGTCGCCACCCTTGCCAGAGGCAATTAGGAAATTCAGTTTTTTTAAGATCACCACGTAGCTTCTTCAGTTCAACTTTCCAGCTCCACATGTTGCAGAAGAAAATCTGCGCTATGATCTCCTTTTTTGACTGGTCTGGTCAGATTCATCTTACACTCTCTTCCTCATCCCACAGCTTGCATTTTGTAAGTTTGATTCATGAGAAATTTATTGGGTCTTGCCTGTACAGTACTAACCTACAGGCAGTTGTACAAATGCACGGATAAGCCATATCCAAACAAACCCATAGGACATTTAAATAAGCCCATAAGCTGTTTGGTCCATTTAACAGGGCTGATGCCAAAGTATGAGCCTGGCCAAACCATTCCCGCCTCCAGCTCCACATGTTAAAAACATTACAAATTCAAAGGACACTCTCACAGTCAGCATCTATTGGTACATGTTTTGGATTATCTTTATTTTTAGGTTGTCATGATTGCTTATTATTCTCTCTCTTAGATACAGCTGAGAGTGCCCAACCAAAACGTCACAAGTGGTGTACCAAGGCAGAAATAGCAGCAGACATGTGATGGAGTAAATGGCACTGTGACAGTATATTAATGTTGTGGAAGGATGAAGAAAAAGGAGCCTTCCACAAGTAAATCACTGCCCAGGTATACTACAAGAAATTGTGACATGTGGGTGAAATGAGAAATGTAAACTGAAAACAGGATAGTAGCACACATAGAACAGTGAAATGAACATGAAACCCAACACCCCCCCTTGCTACAAACCTGGTTTGATGAAGAAACAGGAAAATAAAACAGAGAGAAGAAGAAGAAAAGAAAAAAAAATAAGACAAGACAAGGAGAAGGAATAAGAGAGGGGAAAAGAAAGAAAAAGAGATAAAGATGGGTGACGAGTCGAAGAACATAGTGTAGGTGGGAATGAAGGATAAGATTATGGAAAGATACCAAAAATTGTTTGATGCTTTTCCAAAGGAGCCGGCTAAATGCACACCACCCTTTTGCTAAAAGGACTCCCCGAAAGGCGTGCACGCCAAAGCACACCCCATTTGGGGGTGTGCAAGGCTAGCAAGCCCCAATTATGGCGTCCTCATGGAAGCACACCTTCGACCAAGGCGTGCACACCCCAGACAGGACCCGAGGGGCTCAGTAACTGGCCAATGGGTCCTGCTTGGTGGATGCACCCCTCGATTTGAGGTGTGCATCCCCCGAGGACGCCTGGCCTAGTCCAAGCCAAGGCGTTCAAGTCCGCCTTTGTTCTTGGAGGGAATGGGAGAGAGCACTCTCTCCTTCCTTCCTTCCAAGACTAATTAGTCCTGGAAGGAAGGAAGGAGATATACACTCTCTCGTCCCTTCCCTCCAAGACCGATTGGTCTTGGAGAAAAGGGACAAGAGAGTACACTCTATCTCCCTTCCCTCCAAGGCCAATTGGTCCTGGAGGGATGAGGAGAGAGCACTCTCTCCTTATCCCTCCAAGACCAATTGGTCTTGGAGGGATAAGGAGAGAGTACTCTCTCCTCCCCACCTCCAGGACCAATTGGCCTTGGAGGGAAGGGAGAGAGAGTGTACTCTCTTGTCCCTTTTCTCCAAGACCAATCGGTCTTGGAGGGAAGGGACAAGAGAGTGTATATCTCCTTCCTTCCTTCCAGGACCAATTGGTCTTGGAAGGAAGGAAGGAGAGAGGGCACTGTCTCCTCCCTTTCCCTCCAAGACCAACTGGTCTTGGAGGGATGAGGGGCCTGCATCATCCCGCATGCCCTCAGTTTGGGCTGCTACCCCCGTCCACGTCCTCCAAGGCGGACGTGGACAACCTGTGGCGTGCATTGGCATGAGGGTCTTATTGATTGCATTGGACCAAGTTTGACCTCAGACAGCTCTAGATTTCACTCCTGATATAGTATAAGACTCATGAAAACCTTGATGGTCCAAGCTTGAAACCTGTTGACTCATCCATCAGTTGATTCTTTGAGTCATTTCTGACATGGTTGATGATTTCCTTTATTTTTAATCTTGAGCTTGCTTTTCTTTTTTTTTTTTTAATTCTGACCTGGATGACTTACTGATTCTAGGTTTTTATTTTAATTTTTTAATTCTGTGGTATGATTTGAGGACTTCCTATTCCTTTGTCGGTGGGGGGGATGATTCACTGATTCCATTTTTTTTAATACTGTGGTATGATTTCAGGACTTATTTCTGGTATTGTAACTTGTTTTTTCCAGACCCCAGCTAACAAAAAAATTTCAAAAGTGTAGCGTAACTTTTTTAACTGCTAACCCCGCTAACACAAATTTCAGGTAGCATTATTTTTTTTCTTGACCCCCAGCTAATGCTACGCTACCAACTAACAAAAAAATTTCAAAAAAATGTTAGCGTTAGTTGGCTGGATGGTACCACTAACGTTAGCAGTGTGTTAGCGTAGCTGAAAAAGCTAACACTATGCTACACTAACAATACATGTAGCATAGCTGACCCACTGTTAATTGCTGGACAGGAAGACTGGATTCATGTTTGCAATTTTTTCGATCTTTGGTACCCCCTGTAGTAAACCAGCATCCAGAACCCAGAGGTAGCAGCATTAATCAACTACCAAGAGCCAATCATGACTATGGCTTCAGATCTGGGAAAGCAACGCTTCAGAATACTCAAATCCAATTGGTTGTTGCTCAACAAGCTGAAGATCCACACGGGACACTACCCAAGACAACAACAAAGTAGAAACTTGGGTTTTCCCTTCGAGCGTCTTGTGGCTCATGCACAATCGAGTGCCTAGGTGATGGCAATCACATTATTACAACCCCAATTGTGCCAATACTTGATCAACAAAGCCCCAAATCACCATCAACCTTCCCAAGAAGCTCTCCGCTTGAGTTTTCTTCCAACCCCAATGACAAGAACATGTCTGATCCTTCTAAAAGGGGGTTGTTTTTAGAAATCCTTAACAGAGAGTTACTCGATGATTTTATTCTTATAACTGAAGACAAGCTGAGAAATACATTCTCTGAGTTCCTCTATGAGATGTCTGGTAACTTGAAAAATATTCCGGGTAATTCATTGGAATCTTCTGTGAGAAACTTGAGGTCTTGTGTGAGTACATCTATCCTTGAGATCATTAAATATAGTATTCTACCAATTGCCCTTGATAAGATACTAGAGCTATTTGCAGACAACCCACAAGAAAACAAACATCTGATGAGTTTTGACAGGTTAAACTCCTTGAAATTTCACATAGATGAGAAATTAGAAGTCCTACGAGATGTTATCCTTGTGAATGAATCCCAATGCTTAAGTGAGATTGATGAACTGAAAAGGAAAATCAAAAGCCTTGAAGAGAAAACCACTAATGGAGTTTCTGGTATAACCTCTCAAATTAATGAGTTGAATGTTAATGAGAATAGCAGGTTTGAACAGATAAAAAGAAGAGTAGGTGGAATTTCTTCCAGCATTTCTAGGAACCATAGTAAAACACTTCCCATTCTTGAAGCTGTTGATAAAAGTGTCCCCCTTAACTTATTAAATAAGAATTGTTACCTAAATAGTATTGCTACTCCTCATCCTTCTGACCCAGTAATTTCTTCTCCAGAGTCAAAAGCTACTCAGAGCACTCTTCCTGTCTTCTCCAAGGCTCAAGCTGTTGATTTCTCCCTTTCTAAAGACAGATTTCCCTTCATTAACCATGACAAAGTTGACCCAGAAATGAGGAGAGAACTATGGAGAGCTATCCCCAAAACCAGTGAGTGGGAAAAATTCTCAGGAGAACTCCCTTATAATCATGAGCTATGGTTAAAAAGCATTGATGTTATTGTTGAAGATTACTGTATGCTGGACCACATGATTATAAGCAGACTTAAAGCTCTGTTGACTGACACTGCTAAGAACTGGTACCTTGGAATCAGAGACAAGAATGGTAAGAAGTCTTGGGCTTGGTGGAAGGATGCCATTAGAAATAAATTTGGTACTCACAACTGGAGATGGAAGATGCAACAAGAATTTGAAAATGATTACTTCACATTAGACCATAGAAAAATACACAATTGGTTAAACACTCAAAGAGAAAGGCTAAGAGCTTACCAGCCAGAACTTAGTGAGTACTTGATTTGTGAGAAGATACTGAAGCAATGCCCTGGTAACTTGGAACATGCTGTAAAAAGTAAGTACAAGAGAGATGCTACTGAAATGAACTTTGAAGAAATGGTTATAATAATTGAAGAAGTCTTAGACAGAGCTGTAAGACAAAATAAAACTGAAGATGACAACAATAATTCTTCAACTACAAGTCAATCTTACACCAAGGGCAAGGAAGTCTGTCATTTCTGCAAACAAACTGACCACTGCTTCAGAGAATTTCCAAAGAAAGTAAACAGGACAAACAAGATTGACCAAGAACTTGATTATATTCTTCAAGGAGAGGATGAGAGTAGTGATTTCCAGGAACAAAGATTTGAAGATTATTCTGATGGTGAAGATGTGAACCATAAGAAGAATAACAGGAACCTTGAATTTTGTAATGATGATACCTATGACCCCCTCATTGATTTCAACTTAGGCAACTATTTCATTGAATGTGAACCTCCTGGTGAAATTCCCCTTGAAGGAATACTATCTGAGGCTCACCATCCCAAATCTAGTAGTATAGCCTGTCAAATCACTGATGTAAAAGAGGCAAAGCTGATGAGATTCAAGCCTCAGAAAGGGAAAGCTCATCTCCTAGGCCTTCAGAGCCTCACTAGTGTACTGATTGATAACTCTGAGTATACTTGTCTCCTAGATAGTGGTACCTCTTGTTCTATTGTCAGTCAAAAACTCTTAAGCTTCGTCAAACCTAGTTGGAAGAGAAATTTGCTGCCAATTAACCACACAAAATTCCATATCTGCAGTGATCAACTAAACACTCTGGGGATTATTAAAATACCTTTAGCTTTCCAGCATGATAATGGTTCTATGAGAATACAAGATGAATTTGTAGTCATGCAAAATACTAGCCTGAACTATCTTATACTAGGGAATGATTACTTATATCTGTATGGATTCAATATTACCAACAATAATGACAGATTCTTCACAATAGGTAATGAAAATAAGATGAATAAATTCAGGTTCAAGACTCATTATTATGAGAAGATGCCCCCATCTACAAAAATTCATGCAAGAGAAGCTCTCAGTGATACAGGTCCATCTTTATTAAATAAAGATGGAACCTCTTTTGGTGGTAGGTAATGTCAGCCTTAGAGAAAATAAGCATTGCCCAAAAGGCTTCAAATTTATTCTCTCTATTGACAATATTTCCATACTGATTCTTATAGCTTAATTTGGTGATTAATACCTCTCTTAAACTTCTTGAGCTGTGTACTTCCACTTCATCAATTGATGACTGATGTCCTGTTAACATAGATGTTGGTTAATCTCCAAGTTGTGTTGATTAAATCCTCTAAGTTGTGAATCAAAATGAATAAATTCATTTTGAAACCACATCAATCCCATTTTTGTGACAGGCAAGGGAAAGGTATTGAAAAGAATTTTCATCGAGTATTCCAGCCTCAGTGAAAATTCTAAATCATCACTCCAACTCAGAACCAAGAACTTAGGAACCAGTCCTTTCTCCCTCACCCAGGCTTGAATACCACTAAGGACCTCTTACTTCAGATATATCCTCCTCACTACACTGTGTCAGTTTATCCTAGAGTAAGTCTCCTTTTGTCTGACTACTTTTACTTCTTCTTCTCATTGAATTCATCCCTTGAGTGTTGGGTTATCACTCTGTTTCTACTGATCTGCTTTCTTGATTCTAATCTCTTTTGATCCAACTTCTCTTGATTACACTCCAAATCTTCTTCTCTTGGTTTTGGTAGTTTTCATCCATAAGAAACTACATAGGTTTCCATTTAAATAGCCTTGGCCTTTAGCCAGAAAAATCTAGGCTGGCTAGACTTGTCTAGACCAATTACCTTCCATCAGTTTCTTTTGAGGAAGAGGCGTTGAGACTACTCCGCTTAAGCAGCTGCCTCAGAGGTAGTAAGACTGCCTTTAATAAATCTTAATCTTGATCTTCTTTCTCTCCAACTCTATATCTCTATCTTTTTCTCTCTCTCTCTCTCTAGTTGTATCCCTCTTTCTTTTCGAGCAATACAACCTTTGAGAGCTACACCCTTGTGTCCTGTGCGTCACATAAGAGACCCAGGCTCACACAAAGCATGGTCGGGTGAGATCGGAGTGGACAAACAGACAAGGATCCACGACAGTGGGGTTGAATTCGATGGATTGAAAGAAATCTTTGAGCGCTTTATACCAACAACGAGGACTTTGTTTGAGTCCATAAAGGGAGTGTTGCAACTTCAGCCCGTGTCCTTTTCGTAGTTCCATGCCGAGGCCTTCAGGAACCTTGATGAAGATTTCTTCTTCGGGGATCCCGTTGAGAAAGGCACAGCAAACGTCCATTTGCTGTATCTCGAAGTCTTCTACCGCAGCAATGCCAAGAATGAGACGAAGAGTGGTGAGCCGGCCAGTGGGAGCAAAGTTGGCGTTGTAGTCTATCCCCTCAATTTGTCGGAAACCCCTCACGCACAGTCTGGCTTTGTACTTGAGGAGTTCCCCGTCGACGTCAAATTTACGCTTGAATACCCACACTATGTCTAGTTCTCAAGTGCCTGGAGTTTTGGGGATGACCACCCAGACTTCGTGTTGTTTTAGATTAGTGTGCTCGACCTCCACGGCCATGAGCCACTCGGATTCGTCGACTCGCCCGAGGATTTCACCAAAAGATTTTGGATCTTTAACCAAGGCGGGTTCACCGACTATGACGAGTGTGTGGTCCATCAATGATATTGGATTCGCTGACAGCCAAGTAGATGTTGTTGGCCGCTTTTTTAAAGTGAGGCACATAGGCATAGCCTTTCTTGTTGGTCTCGGGTGCTTGGACGACTTTGACGGGTTCATCTTCAGACTGGGAGTCGGAAGGAGAGTCTTCAGGAATGTGATTGTTGAACATTGGGGGGAAGCAGGGCTTCCAGTGTGTCAAAGTCAAACAGGAGCGGTCCGTCGCTAGGGAGCTTCGTGGAAGTCTTCTGGGGAAAATCATTTGGGAAGAATTTGACGTGGTGGGAAACTACCATCTTGTCCATTTGCGGGATCCAAAGTTTGTACAAATGATGGTGACCATCGTAATTAATTAAAAATGGCTTCAATTCCGCTTGGAGCCATCTTGGAGTTCATGTTTTGCTTTCTTTGGTAAACCAAAGGGTACAAGCGAGGTTAGATCTGGCTTGCGCCCATGCCATTTTTCATAAGGGGAGGCAAACCCAATTGAACTATTGGGAGAACGATTTTCCAGGTAAACGGAGAGTTGAACCGCCTCTCCCCACCATGCCAGGGAGAGACCACAAGTGGATAGGAGGGCTCGGGCTTTCTCGATCGTTGTTCTTTTTCCTCGTTCAGCCAGTGGGTTCTGTTGAGGAGTATAGGGCGCGGAGGTGAGATGTTGGATTCCCCGTTCTTGATAGAAAGCAGTGAAGAGATGATTGTAGAATTTGCTGCCATTACTGGACACTACATGTTTCAATTTGTGTCCGGAATAAGTTCCGGCTTGGTTGAGAAAAACTTTAAAGATGGAGACAGTGTCAGACTTACACCGCATAGGGAAGATGAATCAATACCATCTCGGCGAGCGGGGTCAACCTGCTCACCGAGATGTCTCGGTGAGCAGGGTCAACCTGCTCGCCAAGATGTCTCGGTGAGCAGGTTGACCCCGCTCGCCGAGATGTCTCGGTGAGCAGGACCCAATAAATCCCAGGCTATAGGCTATTTTGGGATTGTGTAGTGTGGGTACTCCACATGTAACTGGAGTTCCAAGTACTACACTCCATTTCAAGATACACAGTTTTTGGAAAAGTGAGTGTGGGGTCCGTGCACTCCAAATGTATATGAGTGAACCTCATGGGTTCTCACATAAATTTTATGCAAAGGGAGTATCACCCGTACTCCATCACTGGTGGTGTGTGGCCCACCCCCCTCATGTTCCTTTGGAGTGCTGGTAGCCGTAATCCATGTTTTCTTGGAGTATACATCAAGTGTACTCACTTTGGGAGTGCACACAGTAAAAGCTTGGAGTGCATTTAGGCTGACCCCTCATTTAAAAGGTTGCCCAGACCACATTGATCACTAACTTCCACCATCTCCAAAAATTGGAGTGTTATCCATTGTACTCCAGTGAACATAGTGGAAGTTAGAGTGCAAAGCCAAGGTCTCCTTGTTAAATGTTGGAGTGCAAGCCTGGGCACTCCATTTTTTATTGCGTACATTTAGCCTCACTCCAAAAAAGGGTGGTTTTTGGTGCGGCCACACCAGTACTCCAGGAGATGTGGAGTGCCCAGGCAGGCACTCCAAAAATTGTAAGTGCAATATCCCAGTACTCCATGTTATTTGGAGTACCATGTCAATACAGCCAAAAGTTTGGGGTGCTTGAAGTACATGTTTGGAGTGTATTTAGGCTGGCTAAATCCACACCCCAAATTTGCTAAAAGGACGCCTCCGGTGAGGTGTCCTGACTTGTACACGCCACAGTCAGGGCGTCCATCAAGCATGGAGGCCCCAAATGGGGTGTACCAGCTTTCCACGTCCCCCATGGGACATTCAAGGCTGGGCACACCCCACTCATGGGACGTGCAAGACCATGCACATCCCAGAGGGCTTTTTGGTCCTCAATTGAAGGGTGTGCCAAAGTTGACACATCCTTGATCTGTGGTGTGCATGCCACACGTTGTCCACGTCCAGCTTAGAGGATGTGGACAGGGGTAGCAGGCCAGGCAAAGGGGCATGCATCTTGGTGCAGGCCCCTCATCCCTCCAAGACCAGTCGGTCTTGGAGGGAATGGGAGAGAGATGCTCTCCTCCCTTCCCTCCAAGACCAGTTGGTCTTGGAGGAAAGGGAGGAGACAGTGCACTCTCTCCTTCCTTCCTTCCAAGACCAATTGGTCCCGGAAGGAAGGAAGGAGAAATACACTTTCTTGTCCCTTCCCTCCAAGACCAATTGGTCTTGGAGGAAAGGGAAAAGAGAGTACACTCTCTCATCCCTTCCTCCAAGACAGACTGGTCTTGGAAGGAAGGAAGGAAAGAGTGCACCCTCTCCTCCCTTTCCTCCAAGACTGGTTGGTCCTGGAGGGAAGGGAGGAGAGAGTACATCCACTCGTCCCTTCTCTCCAAGACTGATTGGTCCTGGATGGAAGGGAGGAGAGATGGTGCACACTTGTACACCCTGCCTGCAGCTCCTCCTGTCTCCTTGGTTGTGCAGGCCCTAATTTTCCCAAGGCGGGGTGTACATACCCATGTAGGCCCCAACTTAAGCAAGGCAAGGCATCCATGGGGGACAACTTGAGGCGTGCATAACCCAAAGTAGGACCCAGTGGTGGGTCCTGTCTGGGGCTGTGAAACCCGCTACAACCCAGATTTCACACAACAAACCCAAGCTTACATAATCATACTCAACGACTTCATCCCGGACGCTCCCCCTTCCCAGCTCAGTAGAGATCTACTGACTTTCATTCTACTAAGCTAGGTAAGCCCTCACTTTCTCCTTCTCTCGTGTTTCTGTTATCTTTCCCTCTTTCTTATTCTCCTTTCCTATTCATTTCATTCTATCTAAGTGTAGTAGAGAGATCCACTGACTTCCATTCTACTAAGCTAGTACTTGCAATCTAGACAGCGGTTCTAAGAATCTCTCCCAGACATCCAGTCTGCGCTTTTCGTGGTCCCCCAAATGAGAATCAGTGAAGAGCAATTCAAGCTCTTACAGGGGCGTGCACGCCTTTGTGGGAGGCCAAATTTTGAGCTTGCAAGGGTTGCACGGGGGCGTGCACGCCAAAGCACGCCTTGCGGGGCGTTTTTTTAGCAAAAATGGGGTGTGGATTTAGCCGGCCCCAAAAATAATTCCAGAGGACTTGTGAGAAATGAGTCGAAGCCGTTTTCATGCCTGGGGCACTTAGTTGGAATGCCGGTGGTCGATTTCAAAAACTTATATGTTGCGGCAATATAGCGGTTACATTGCCATGCCATCGACTCATGTGCTGACAGCTATCAGATCTTGGGTTCGGTCCTTACTTTTGCAGCAGATAAGGACAACCTGATCAGGGGTGTGGAGCGCGGTTTTCGAGCGGTTTCCTTGCTGAGGAAAAACCGATTTTCAATCTGTGAACACTTGCAGAACCGAAAAAAGATCGAAATTTCTTCCAGTAGCTAACCGATAATTTTTCAGGCGGGAAATGGATGACATCCTGACCTGGAACTGGAAGTCTCTGCTTGCGGGCAGGCGAGGCGAAGAAATCTCGCACCACTTCCGATAAAAACTCGGTTGACTTCACCCGTGGTGTTAGGTGCTGCCAGTGCTGCCTGCAGAACCGAAAATAATCGTGTTTCCTTCCGATGGCCAACCGGTTATATTCCAGGCAGAAAATGGATGACATCCCGACCTACAACGGGACGTCCTTGAAAACTCGCATGACTTCCGATAAAAAATCGGTCGACTTCACCCGGTGCAAAAAATGACGACATCGGCCTGAACTCAATGACGCCATGGCCAATAGTAATACCTTGACAATCGAACAATCAAGATTATCGGGATCAAATCAAACAGAAAACTTGATTCTAATTTGAATGATCGGCACTACAACTTCAACATCCAAGAATTGTGCAAAGAGATAGAGTCCCGGTTGAAACTCGGATCAGCATGTACCGTTGCGAGTGATTGTTTCATACGATGTAAATATGTTGATGCTTCGTCCGCCCGGACGGACATTCGATTTATGCCAGTTGGATCCAGCTCACTAAGCACTTCTTCAGAGCCATTGATGAGAGGAGTCAACAGTGCAGATTTTGTCTCTGGGCGGACCTCGGGCGGAAAATGAGCCAGGCCGGTTAATGTTACGTTCATGGAGCTCATCTTCTTATCGAGTCGCGCATTGGTCATGTCTCCGGGACCCCGCCTATTATGTAGGGTTTCAGCTTGAGCTTACATATCTTCTCTAGTCTCCTCAAGAATTCGGACACGGACACGCATATATAGACAGTCGATAGCTGGTGACGAGCTGTTTTCTTTGTCCAGGATTCCAATCTACGCCTTGCTTTGATTTGATTCAATATGACTGCTACCTTGTTTACCAATACATACTTCGCTACCCTCAACAAGGGAATACTCTTTTCGATTCTCATAATCCTTTGGATTCGGGCGAATTTGTTACAAGCCCAGCCTATGACAAAGCGGAACCTTGGGAAATCAACACGTGACGACTATCAGAACCTTCCGAAATTAATATGTGACGAATCACAGGAGGCTTATGGGCATGATGGTAAAATAAATTATTTGCTTCGACTCATCTCGTGCGGGGCGGCTTTTTCTTCGCCACCTCCGAGTCCAATGTTGAGGATAACGGGAGAAAAGACATCAAGTCAGTCTGTGCCGAATCGGGAGCCAACCTACTCGGATTGGTACCATCCAAGTTTAAAACCTCAGGTTAGAGATCCTGGTGACCTGGAAAAATTGAATACTCTGCATTCATCAAAGGAAACCGCCGGTAAGTTAAAGAAAAACATATCTCATTTCTTGAAATTATTACACGAATTTTTATTTTTGTCTATTTTCTTTTTAATTCCATCATGTGAGGGAGTGAAGACCTTGAGAAGTTGGAACCTTCTCCTACTCCAGTGCCGGAATCTTCCGATCAAAAGTTTTCCTTTTCTGTCGGTGCTCCCTATCCAGAAACCCCTGAATATAGCTCACAATGGTGGTCCCCGAGAACGCGGAGATAAATCCTGGTATCTGCCCAATAGAACAACTTAGCTTAGTTTTCCACAATATCTGTAAGATAAAGCTTCTTGGGCACTAACTCTTCATCAAATATAAGTACAATTCTCTCATCTACGTTGTTTACCATTTTCTTCCTCTGTGGTTTCTCATACTTTTCCAATTGGATTTCTGTATTAATCATTGAAGGAGAAAATAGTTTAGCTACAGTTTCTGATAATAATCTCACTTTAGGGGTTTTTTTATCTTTGAATTTTTTATATCACAATCTGTGTTCATGGACACATTTTGTTTGATTCAATTCAAATTATCAATTTTGAGTCATTCTGTGTTTTTTGTTTTGTTTTAAAATGTTGGAAGTTTGATCATGCATATTTAACATTGAAATGATGAGCTTATGTTTGTTTTTTGGAAGATTGATGAGCTTACATGACATGGCTGGAAATTTCAAGTAAATTTTGTAGATCTTTGCAAAGAATATGTAAGCAATGTTATCAAACCTTTAAGCCAAGTAAAGTGAAAGAAATTTTGAAGGCTTGGGTGCTATAGAAAGAAAAGAGAGTTTAGCAAACAACAAGAAACATTGAAGCCAGTTTTGAAAAATTCTATGGGATCAATATCAATCAACTTACAAATTGAAACTGGGTTGATTGTTGTGACAGGAAATCAATTTCTAATTGTAAGGAAAGTGGCCTAATGCCAGTGACAAAAAAAAAAGATGAGCTGAAAATTAAGGAGATGAGTAAGCTCAGGGAGTTAAAAAGATACAACAGAAGTTTCCAGTGGAGCAGCTCTTCCTGACCAGAACTCAGAACCAAGTGACACTTGAGTTTCAAATGGATGAGTCTGAAATACTATAACAAAAAAGTGGCCTAGTCAGTCTAAGAAAGAGAATGTAAAGAAATAAAATAACCCCTCTTTTGGACATGGACATAAAATCCAACAATTTGTCAACTTGAGTTTAACCTTTTCCACCTTAATCTTAAATAAGCTCAACTTGGGCTGCCAGCAAGAGTTTCTGTTGGCTTGTGCCTCTGAAATTGGCTTATTGTCAATTTCAGCTGCTGAAGAACCAGGGCTCAGCACTGTAACAGTGGATTGTATATCAGCTAGACCTTGATTAGGGCCCGTACCATACGACCTCCGAGGTTGGGTTTTCCAAGCTTTTTCCCTCACAATTGTTTTTATACAAAAACCTGTATTGCGGGTGTCGGTTTTTTCTTTAGGTTGAAAGTTGTTTTTAGTCATTTTCCTGCAGTTTTCAGAAACAGGTCAGACCCTGTTTTTGGAAACATCTTCTGTTTACAAAAAAGTGCAAAAAAACCAGCATAAATCATTTTCAAAAACAGGTGCCCGCTGTGGTACAGGCCCTTATAGTGACCCCATATGAATAAAATCCACTGCCAGCTTTTAAGAGTAGACTAGAGGACAGGGCGGCTACACCGCCACACTAACATGGTTGTAGCATTCAATTATAATCTAACCCTATGTAGATCAGGCTTAGCCAAATTATCTTAAACAATTTAGTTCCACCATCCATCTGAGCTCTTTGTTTTACCAACAAGAAATCCCTCCAATTGACAAACATCTAAACATGTTGAGGGAAATTAGTCTGATCAGACCCCAAGCTATCTCATTGAACAACTTAACCTGCCAACCAAGGTTGAGCAGTTTAATCTTTGTATCCTGGAAGGCAATTGCATGCAAGTGCCATGCAAACATCCCTAGGGCTCTTTGTAGATAAAAACTCAAGAAAAATCTTGATTGAACTGTACATATTTTTCCAAAATACATTAAAGTTTCTGTTCTCACACATTTACTACTCTTGACAGGCTTCCCATATCTTTTTCATCTCTCATTCCTCACAAATCAAAAAAAATTGTGACATTTCAATGTATCTCAAGAAAATGTTGTTAAGATTTGGAGGCAATGTACACAATTTGGCACAAGATATGAAAGTTCATCTTTTTCCTTCTTGCACCATTTTTGCTAAATTACTCCAAGCCTTGTACCTTTTGTATGCCTCACTTTTCATGTAAAGAATTGCTGGGGAGGGCAGGGAGGAGAGTACACACTCCTATCTCCCCTCAGGGACCGGTAGGACCTGGGGGGCAGGGAAGAAAGTGTAATATCTTCTCTTCCCTCTGGGACCGGTTGGTCCTGGAGGGAAGGGAAGATTGTGTAGTCTCTTCTCTTCCCTCTGGGACCGGTTGATCCTGGAGTAAGGGAAGCGAGTGTAATCTCTTCTCTTCCCTCTGGGACCGATTGGTCCTGGAGGGAAGGGAAGAAAGTGTAATCTTTTCTCTTTCCCTCTGGGACCGTTCGGTCCTGGAGGGAAGGGAAGAGGGTGTAATATCTTCTCTTTCCGATAGGACCGGTCCGTCCTGGAGGGAAGGGAAGAGAGTGTAGTCTCTTCTCTTCCCTCTGGGACCGGTTGGTCCTGGAGTGAAGGGAAGCGAGTGTAATTTCTTCTCTCCCTCTGGGACCCGTCGGTCCTGGATGGAAGGGAAGAGATTGTAGTCTCTTCTCTTCCCTCTAGGACCGGGCTGTTGTGGTTGGATGGTTTGGGCACCTTGGGACGCACGTGGATTTTGTGGTCGGTGACGCGCGTGGATTTGAGGTTAGTAGTGGCGAGGAACATGTGAGGGTCCTGATTACAACGAAAGGGGACTGGGTGTATTCTGAAGGTTGATACGGTTAGTGTTTTGTCTCAACCATAGCTTGGATGGATGACGAACCTGGTAAATACAACTGCACAATGACGTGCGGGTGTTGGGCTAAGCCACGGTGAAAACGGTGGCTGATTGGGATTGGTGAGTCAGCCGAGGTGGGGGGAACTGACTCAAGACAGATATATATAGGCTCGCATTTGTTGAAAGTGGATAGATATCCCTCGACCTAGCGGCTCGGCGAGAGCTTCTGAGGGGTTCAAAGGAGGTGACGTACAGTGGCGCAAGGCATTGTGCTGTTACATCCCGCCTTCAAAATCTCAAGTTGACGCGCGGACCAAATCGGGGCCCCGCGAGGTATTCTGTCTGACAAGACAACCACATTTTTGAGGTTTAGATCTAACTCGGCTTAGGTTTTCACCCAGCCATTTTTTTTACTGAACATTCCGGACAGAAGCCATGATATAAACCCATAACTATGTATTTAACATATAAGTATGGGTTAATATCAATCCTCAATATTGCAGCTTGACAACATACATGAACATAAAAAAACAAAAATGAGACCGTGTGATGTAAAAATGAACAAATTTGAGATTTTTTGTCAGTCATCCCCTACATTTTTTTGAAATTTTCCATCTCCAACATTCCAGACACCACAAAATCTGTGACAGTGGAATGACTTGCACCACTGTAAGACATGCTCGTGTTTCACGTCAAGTCCAATGGCTTATGTCACGTTTCAGAGTTAAAATGACAAGCCCAAAACCCAAAAGAGATGTGTAAATCTTGGCTTTCGATTGGGAGACCTTCAACTGAAATCAAGTATCTCGTGTATTTTCTTTTTTTGCCAAATGAAAGGTAAGAAACCTGCGATCTAGTTTTCATAAAAGTAAGGATTTATTAAACTTTGATGAATCTACTAGACTTGAGATAGACAATCTGAATGAGTATTCCATTCCAACAGAAATCAGAGATGCTGGAACAGGTAGCTGGCAGGTTTATAGTTGAGAGATGAATATTGAGCACAGGAAAAGTGATCTCAACTATGTGAGAGTGGTGGAAGGGAAGAAAGAAAAAGTTTCTGATGTCTAGCTGATTAAGCTAGTCCTAGCACACCAATAAGAGTGTGACCAAAGGTTTGAAGAGATATGCTTTGTTGTTTGACAAAGCTTGAAGTTGAGATTCCTACGATTAGTAGGTGTATGTAATAAGCGAGGTGAGGTTAAGGGCTTATAACCTGTTAGGGGAAATGGCTGGAACTCAAGGTGTTAAGGTTAGAAAGTGGTAGAAGGTGATAATTCTCATCATCCATCCGGGAGAGTCCCCGAAAGTATATATACCAGTGCTGTGGCAAGTATTCAGGTGAGTAGCCCTCTCTGGGTTACAACACCTGTGACTTGCCACCACTGTCCAGAGGTTTGATTCTTTCAGATTGAAAATAATTTGTGCTCTTCTCACATGGCTTGTCAGCTGTTTTTGAATAAATTCCTGTTCAGAACTTGGATGTGTAACGAGAAACTGTGGCTTGGGAAACATTCAGTAAGTGGTATTTATGTAATGCAGATAGTGATCATTGACTGAGCCTCTGGCGGAGTGGACTGTAGTCTTCTCTGCAGCCGAGTGAGACATGACCCATGAGGACCCATGTCAGAGCTCTGTACACCACGGGTGCAAAAAATGTTTTCTCACACCGTGATGAAACACTTTTGCCCTCCAGAAGTTTGTTCAGTGGAGGCAAACATTTTCGTTTGACACTACAGGAAAAATGTTTTCCACCACCAAATTTCAACAGTTTTTGATTGAAAGGTGGTTGAAGGAAATAATAAGGTTAAATGCCACATACACCATGGGTGCAAGAGAATAATATTTTGAAAAAGATATAAAGATTTTCAAAAAAATATTTGCCCATTCAATTGAGCAGGTCCTTATAATATCATTCACTGGTTTTGACAAATCAGGTCAGAAAATATTTTCAAAATATCATAAAACATTCCATGACCTGAAAACTAAGCAAAAATGTTTTTCAATTCTTTCAAAATGTTCTACAAGCCTTGATTGTGTTGGGCCGGAGATGCACCCACCAGACATACGTAAGAGGTTTTGGGGAGCCAAACTTCTGACCTGCTTGGTATTTGTGATTATACACAGACAACCTACCCAAGTTGGCTATACATAACAACTTTTCATGAGCAAGGTGGGGCTTTTGGTCAATGTATAGGCAGTCTTTGTGTGAAAGATTTGTGGCCTAAAGGCCCGGAAGAGTTTTGATTGAGCTTAAGAAAATCAAGAGCACAGGATGCTCAGGGACTCAGAACAGCAGATCAGAAGTCTCCAGAGGAGCAGGTCTGACTGCTATGGGCTTGGAACTAAGTGGGGTTTGTATTTCAGAGGGGAGAACTGAAATACTACAGCAAGAAGGGGCTTAATTTGAGGTCCTACAAGTTCTGAGGAATGAAAAAGAAGGAAATGGAAAGAGGAAGAACAAGCCCTCTTTTGGGGCACAGATCAGAATTCTAACATTGTGATTACCATTTTTTTCTGGATGTTTCAATAAAACAGCCAGCTTTAATATTTTTAAAGTAAGACTCTTATTTTTTTAGATCACTTGAAAAAGTTCTTAGTCCTTCTCCAAAGCTCATTAGTTTTTTTGGAAGCATTTTCTTACCACTAAAAGGTTTCATAAAACAAATTCAATGCATAATATTTCTATGAAACATTTTTTATTTTGACAAATATGTTTTGAGAACTTGAAGATGTTCTCCTGCACCCAATTTGTTCCAAGACTTGAGCTTTTTCTGCATTGTAAAAGCATTATCACACAGAGAAAAAAAAACCTCTATTCTGGGGGAAAATTGCCACAATCACAGGATGTAGTGGATGACTTCCCTTCAATCTACAGCCCCCCTGTAGAGCCAGATACCAGAGCTTAATTGCGGTTGAAAAGCTAAAAATTTAGCTTTTCCACTTTCAAATTAAGATCTGCAGGGGCTGCAGATAGCAAAGGGAAGTCATCCAGTTTGATTATTGAAAAGTTCCCAATTATTTTGGTGCTGTTGCTCACACATTTTCTGGTAACTCTCTATCATGTTGAGTGGAATCACACCAAGCAAAAATTGAAGTATTCTTTTTATCATAGTAAGCCTTGCTCTTGAAATAAAGCCATGATTTTTTACACTTGCCATTTATTATTGGAACAATACTCCAAAGAGATCTTATTCCTCAGAGATCTTCCAACTCAAAATTCTATTATGATTATTTTAGCTATGTTACATGTTAATCAAACAAAAACTGGAAGTTGATATTTCTCAGATCTAGCCCTATTCTACTAAAGTAGTGGAATGTATATGAATTTTTCTGCCTTTATTGTTGATTTGGGTATGGGCAGATTTTTGGCCTTTACTGTTGATATGGGTATGGGCAGATTTTATATTGCCAAGAATTGATGGAGGAACCAATGTTGAAGGATTGGCTGATTCAATAGGGATGACAGTGGGCATTTAAAAGATAAGATAGGCAGGTGAGAAGGGATAAAGTTGGAATTCCAAACTGCCAAAAGGCATGAAAGAGATGAAAATGGATGTGGACAAACTAATGAGTTATTCCATTGAAGTTGGAGAATAAATCGTAATTTGGAGTTGTGATGTAAAATCAGCTGAAGTCAAGGTCCGGCTTTGGAAAGTAGGAAAATCTATGTGATAATTGGGACAAAGAAGGAGAGACCATGTACAAAAGGGCTGGTTGTAAGTAGGAATAATAAACCAGGGCCCAATTAACTACAACATATTGCCTGTTCTTCAAGTACCTCTGGCGGGTTGTTCAGGTAACTGAACAATATAGCGTTTGGGAGGGAGAAGAAGGGTTCCCCAAATTAAATTTGAAAGTTTGGTGATTTGTTTGTTTATAAATCTAAGGCCCTATTTGAGAGCGGGATATGACACACATGATATTGGGGTTGCTTGTGACATCTGGTCCAATTTTGGTGGACTTGACCAGATGTCACCTAGGATTTCACGCATGGAGCGTAATATTACCGCCATCGTATGCCGCTCCCAAACAGGGCCTAAAGCTGCTAATATATCTGATGTTGTATGGATTTTTGGCTGGCAGAAGCCCTCCTTTTATATTTTGAAGGTGAGTGAGGGACTTTTGCTGCAGGGAATCTGTTGGTAAACGGAATCATGCACTCTGATTGGCTATAGGAACTAAGCAACTGAATCATGTGCTCTGATTGGCCAGGACTCCACATTTGAATGACTCGTCCTGGTAAGTCAGAGCCAGACCTGCTACATAGTCCGTGACGTCAAGGTCAGTACTTAATTTGACCTGATGCCACTTGTCATCAAGTGATCATCAAATTTTTATGGTGACAACAGCACTGTAACTCACCCTCCTGGCTTCTTACAAGGAATACAGAGAAGAATTGTGACCATACATGAATGATGAGGACCAGGAATCAGAAAGAAATTCCAAGAAAATCGTCTTACAAATTTATCTGGCTAATTTTTACATCTTTTCCTCCTGGAAATAAACCTGCTCAGTTTTCTCTTATTCAGCAATGGGTGGTACATTCTGAGAATCCAAACAAGGTGGTGATCTCAATGATCCTCAGTGAATTGCAAGTGGAGGAGGGACAAATGAGAGGACATCAAAGCTGTTTGGGAAATCTTGCGCAATCAACCGAAATCTCATTTGATTTGATTTGGATAATTTTTGAACGATCTGCCATGAAATAAATCGGTATACATGCGTATCTTACAACAATCTAATAAAAAAAAGCCTTATCCAGAAACCAAACACGCACAAAGAAAATCGAATCACAGGAGGGGTTGGGATGGAAGAAAAAAACAGGGCTAGAGCCAAAGAAGAGCTACAAGACGAACTGATTATCGAGTAAATCATCATCATCTGGATTGATGCCGGGATCAAGAAGCTCGTTCTTCCAGCCGACCGGCTCGTCGTCCCAATCGTCATCCAAATCGACCACTTCATCGTCGAGCTGTTGGTCGCGGTCAAGTTCGTCCAAGGCCAATTCGAACCGGAGGTCGTCCTCCAACGAGTCCTCCTTGGCCGGCAAGCGCAATGAATGTTGTTTGCCCGAGCCCGTCGGCTTCTTGGTGGTTGATGGCTTCTTGCCCCGTCCTCCCATCAAACTCTTGACATTCCCTCCCACCGCTGCAGCCCCCATCGAGCCGCCTGTAGTCGTAATGCTTGGATTTGTTAGCGTTTTTTCCATTAGCGTCATCCCGTCTAAGATCTTTCGGACCTTTCTCTCCCGCTGTCGTTCGCGAAGTAATTGCCGTCGCTCTTCTCTCTCGCTCGTCAGTCGGTCGTCGACGTTGAGGATATTCATCAACTCTTCCGAGATCCCCAAATCACCCTCTTCCTGTCCCTCTTCCAGGTCTTCATCTTCATCTTCATATTCGGAAGATTGATTGTTCTCCGCTTCATCCGACTCTTCAGCTGCCTCTTCTTCCTCTTCCGCCATTTCTTCTGCTTCATCGAGGCCATCGAAACCCGACGGGCCAACATCGACCAAATAGTCATGATCTTGGTTCTGGCTCATCTGGCTAGGTTCGATCGGCCGATAAGCCCTGACCAAGACCTTCTGGGTCCCCAATTTAACAGGTTTCGGACCCGGCTCGCTGGCCATCCCGGTACCCTTCCCCTGATCTTGCGTCACCATAGCCCCACTTTCCGTTGACTTTTGTTTTCCCTTGGCTCCATTCCCAGTGACGCCAGGTGTGGTGAAGGTAAAGGTCTCTAATTCAGTGTAGACCGCCGATTGATCCGGGTTGCCGAACGGTAAATTGGGAAGAATCGTCTTCTCCTCTGCAGACTCTTCCGAACTTTCCGATCCATCACTCAATAATACGTTGGCGGAATTCGCGATCGGTTTAGTCGAGTTAGTCTCGCGCTTCTTGACTAATAATTGAGCTTTGGTTATTGTCGGATTTTTATCCCCGATTTTCCTATTTTGGTTCTTGCTCGTGGGTTGCTTGTCAGCACGTTCGACGCGCTTTTTCTTGTTGAGTAAGATGATAGATGACCGGTTCTTCGACATGTGGTTTGTGTCGGGGTCAGGTAGATCTTCATAGAAGCTCAGATCTTCCTCTCCGGGCAAAATCAATCGTTTCCGTTTGGTCCCAAGACCCAAGCTCTTCTTCTTCCCATTTTGATCAGGATCTTGTTGAGCGCATTGAGGTGCTGAATTTGTATTGGTTCCACCACCAGATGGGTGATTCTGTGATTGGGAGATGAAAGGAGTGGCAGATGTGATCTTCCATTTAGATTTGATCATCTTTGATGGACTGAGAGAATGGTCATCTGGTTCAGCTTCTGGCTCATCAAAAAGAGGTCGGAAGACATTGGTTGATGCTGGTTTGAATGGTGATGGCCCTAAGACTTCATCATCTTCATCGTTAGGATTATCGGATGTATTCTCACGGCTAGATTTGTCGTGTGATTGAATGGGTCGAGACTTGAGAAAACTAGATAAACCCAAGCCTAAGCTTTGACTTCCAGGGAGAGAGTGCTTTGGCGAGTTCAATCGAGGCTTCAAAGGACTGCCTATTCCGTCGAAGTATTTTCTTGCTTTCGTCCGGGGAGTGTCTCTCTTAGATTGGAGTAAAAGGTCAGCGAAAAGTGCAGGACTGCCTTTGCCGCCACCAGAATCGAGATCGAAAGGATTGTGACGGAGTTGACTAGGCGTGTTCTTGTGATTAGTGGTGGATTTACTATGGGAGTTTCGTATTCGATCGTAATGAGCTTTCCTGGGTGAGTGATCTTCTACCAGCTTCCTAATCTTACTTGGTGAATTCGCGTGAGCATAAGTTTTGGAAGGCGAGATGTTCAGGTTTTCTTGAGATGCTTTTTTGGCCCCTGCGATCGAGCTCCCCTGACGAGTCTTGCTCTTGGGTGTACTGAGAGTATGATGACGGTTATTAGAATGAGCAGATGATGGATTGGGTGGGTTGTCGGATGCTCTAGTGCCTTCCTTACGCGACGAGTTGTAAGCTGCATACATTTGGGCTGTGTGCAAGAAGGATAGCGGTAAGAAGCAAGGGAGGGTTCAGCTACTAATGCGTCCAAGCTGCTCGCCATTGTCCTTGTCAAGCGCGTACCTATTTCTGGGTTTGCTTTGATATCCGCCTTACCCGGCTGGCGACCTTCCATCGCCTTGAATTGGCGCTCCCATGTTTTGAGTTTGGTCTTGAGCTGGGTGAGCTGAGACGATGAGGAGGGAGTTGAGCCCATGATGATGGTTGTCGGTGGTTGTCGTCAGTGGGTGCGCTGGTCTGCGTGGGCATAAATAGTCTGCGGCTATGGCCTTATGGGGGGTTGGGCCTGTAAGCCCATAGCGTGGACCACTCTGAGTCCACTCAACACAACATTCCTCAAAAACAATTATTGTCAAAGAAAACCATCCTGGAAGAGAAAGACAAACCGATTCGACATGATTCCCTGCTACTTGAATATGTAGCCCTACGGAAAAGAGCATGTGTACCTGCAGATCAGCCAGCTGACTATGGACGAGTCCATACCGGGTGTCTTGTCCCTCCCAGCTTGAGAAATCCCTCTGCGACCCAGCGGTGTGGCCCTTACGGATCATTACCATGGTGACAAAATCGTCATCTTGGTCCGTTGGAAAAGATGACGTTAGAGCGGGCTCACTCGCCTTCGAAAGATATCCATGTGGGCAGCATGCCATGTTCAAAGGGTCAGCCGATGTCTGGACGGACTATGTTCGATGGCAGATAGTAAAGGCGATGGGTGCATCGGCCGAGATGAAGGGCAGCCCATGAGAATGGCCGGCTTCAGTACCGCACTCAAAGGGACAAGCCAAGAAGCAGTATGAGATGTTTCACCAGAGATCAACGGACAACAAGGAGAGTGTGTCTCTATGGTGCTTGGAGAAGTTGTCAGACCATAATAGGAAATAATTTGATGAGGCTTGAGCTGAAACAAACACTCCAATTCCGGGCTGCTCGGATGGTTTCATCTCCGATGGCTTGTCCACCTCCACCATCATCTGTGCTCTAAGGGCTTGCTGTTGTCTGTGCCTGGTCTTGAGTGCCCGACTGCTCACACAGGAAGACTTCTTTCTGGTTGCTGATACTCGTTTTAAAATTCTACTCGGCCTCACTCGTACACGTCTCTGCGCGTCCATCCATCCTGCCTTCCACTCGACTCGGAGGCAAAGGATTCAGGAGATAATAGTACTCCATCAATAACCACGCGCTGGAGTGACTAATTTGCCACCAACAATCATATCATCAACAATGGCCCGTTACCACCTCACAGTACCACCCCGCCCCCACACTCTTTGGACATGTTTGATCTTCATGAGCACGCTCGGCCTGCTCTTCTACCTCCCCTTGTTCAAGTTCCGGGCTAGGTCGTGCACGCCTGCCTTCCGACGGCCGGCCCCGCCGATCTTCTTTAACACCGAAAACGGCCTACTCGTCTTTGCCTCGCCGATCCATAATACCACCCAGATCCAACATCCCGTCAAAAGTCTAATCATCAACGCTCAAATCGAATGGGAACGACTACTCGAGCGACAAAGTACTTCTTTGGCCATGGCCGTAAAGGAATACCAGAGGCGCAATCATCAAAGACTTCCCCCTAAAGGTTTCGAGAAATGGTGGCAATTCGCTGTCGATAACCATGTCCGTCTAGTCGATGAATATGATCAAATCTCAAAAGATTTAGAACCATTTTGGGCAATGTAACATTCACCCCAATTTATCTGATTATGATGGACGCGAATTAACCAACATATTTCTCTCTCTCTCTCTCTCTCTCTCTCTCTCTCTCTCTCTCTTTGGTATCAAGTGAGCCGACAAGATTGAGAAAGCTTGTTCATCACCTTCAGACGAAACGAAATGAACGAAGGCTAGTTTTTGAGGTGAATTCGGACGGAAAAGTGAACCGGACGGGACACTTTGGCCAGTCTGAAAGGGCCAAGGACCTCTCAAAACTCATGGAAAGCTACCAGAAGTATAGTCGGAAAACCACCAAACCTTTCGTAATGGTCATCGGGGCCGACGACCAAGCCGAAATCAAAACCACCTGGAGGGAAAGATCAAGGCTACTTGAGCTCGCCAAACGCGATGAATGTCAGTCGAGTTGGCTCTGTCCCTTCCGTTCCAGATATCTAACCACTTTCCTAAACTACAATAAAAACAATCCAGTCATCAAAGAAGCAGAAGATTTCCAGCTCTCAGAAACTCACTCGCCCTACGATGATTGTCCCCCGGACAGTTTCCCTCGGAGCTTGGGTCAAGGCTACAGCAGCTTCGTCTTTGACCACTTGAAGTCGATGGATATCTGTTTGAGTCTCGAGCAAGTCCCGATGCATGGCTCATTGGTCAACCGTCAAAATAATGTCTTTCAGCCAATCACCCCCCTCTTCTCCTTCTCGAAAACCTTCCTCGATTCAGATATACGGGTCACTCCTTTGGAGCAGTATCAAGCCTCTTATGTTTGTCTCTCATCGTTTGAGCCCCATCTTTCAATCAAAATCACCTCATCCCACCAATCTCATACTTTCCTTTTTCTTTTCGAATTCTTATTCATAACAGAGCGATGCTTATGACTGGAAAGATCCTCGTAGGATCGGGAAGGCTTTCTGGAGAGGCTCGACGACCGGTTTGTGATCTTTGAAAATCTAGGAAAAGTTTCGAAAAGATGAAAGACTTGATCGACTAATCTGTCTTTTTTTTTCTCGATGATTTCAAATTGGTAACACTTATGGCAACACACAGGTGTAAGTTAAATAAAAACATTTGAGTGATTTGAGGAAGAGCTAACAGGGCCTTCAACAAATGTCCTCCCCTGTCACATCAAAACGAATGAAACCAACAGACACTTTACAGCCAAAATAACCCGAGCTGGAAAGACTCGCATCGATTGAGATTACACCAACTGACCCGAGCGACCAAGAAGCACAAGCAGTTAATTGACGGTACCCAGATCAACCTTGCGACGGCCAATCCGGCATGGTTCGATATCGAGTTCGTCGGCAAGCCGATTCAGTGTGAACCCCCGGTTTGTCAGGAACTCAAACAGATGATCGACTTCCAGGAAGTGGTGGGTGAAGACCAAGCCTATCTTTACAAATATGCACTCGATGGTTTGTCTTCCATGCTTTTTCTGTTGTGGATCTCCAATACTCTGACACCGAGTTTCTTCTTCCCAGTCGATGGAAACGGCTGGAGCGGTCGATTCCATAAACTTCTTTCATCGAATAGAGTGGTCATCAAAGTCAGCCTGATTTTCTTTTTCTTTTTCTCCTCCCCGTCGGAGCCGCGCTGGGTTCACTGACTTAATTGAACATGGCGAAAACCCCCAGAACACGATCTTTCCGGAATGGTATGCGGACAGGATCCAGTTGAGTACCATCAATACAACATCGTAACATGTGAGAAACATATATCCTGATCGCTCCTCGGATATTATGGTGTTGTAGACCTTGGTACCATTACATTCCAGTCAAAACGGACTATTCGGAGTGAGTTCCACTTATCCAAGCCATCAATACTCAGACCGGCCCCTCAAAAAGCAAATCATTCCGTATGAGGAAAGGCACAGGAATAGCTAACCGATTTTGGTTGTTGTTTCTCTTGAATACAAGCTTACACGATATCATCCATTTCCTCAAAACCCACGACGATTTGGCAGAGCAAATTGCCCGGAACGCCAGGGACTACAGTCAAAAGTATTGGAGGAAGCAAGACATGGTCCGTCCACGCCTCTCCTACTCTAACTCCTCGACCCCACTAACTTCCCCCGTTTTCTCTGGGCACTGTATCTTATCTTCCATAGGCCGCCTACATGTTCCGGTTGTCTCTGGAATGGTCAAGGCTCTATAACAGAGAAATATGCAATTCGAGCACAAAAGCCCACTGCGAATCATTCGACTTCGAGTTGAGTACTTTACACCTCTCTGTTTAACAGCACTGAAGGGTTTTTTTACTAACTTTGATCTTTCTTGCTCTGATCATTTTTTTTCCGTGGTAGTTTAAGCTTGTTGTAAACCTTCGTTCTTCGCGAAACTTTCCTTCCCAGAAGCCCACATCCAACCCAGAATTTCTTCTAGAGATTCAAAAACGAGACAGGTTACCAGCAAGTCATGAATAGATTCTCTTCGTGGCGCTCGGTGGATATATCTGCAGCTAGCTACAATCTTTCTCTCACTTCGCTAGTCCTGCGACTCCCTTTCTCCTCCGGAACGTTGCAGCATAGTCCCGCATACCGCCCTGCCTATCCGTCACACACTCTCCACAGACACAGGAAGGTATTCCAAGGGTACCCACCGCCATGGTCTCTCAATCCTTTCGACGAAACACTTCTTCTTCATCATCAAAGGCTCCATCAAACTCCTTCTCTCTCAAAAAGAAAAAAAAATGGACTCGCATACATAGAATAATCAAATTTAATTGCTGAAGACTAATAAGATTCCTTCCCTTTTCCACTTATGTATAAATTGTACATAAATATTCCTAGCAGTTGTTGTTGTTTTTTTATGATATCATCCATTTGTCTTGCTAATATAATCTCCACTACTTCTCTTACACTTCCTTCAACTTCTATCTTTCTCCTATAATTCCACCTGGATTTGTTTTGATTTGTAGTGTTTTTTTCTGTTCTGTTGCGTGTCTTAGTGTCCCTCTGCCCATCTTGTTTTAATCTAGGATTCTTGAATTGATTTGATTGGGTTTTTGGGTCTTCCTCTCTGATTTTCTTTGTAGAGTGACCTGTTTCCCTAGAATCTAAAAAATACAAATTAAGCCATATATGTAGTGGTCTGCATGTTTGTTCACTTTAATCTAGGCCCTGTACATTTGACACAGTAATGCATAAAAGTGGTGTAATATTGAACATTTAATTCAATAAAAACCAAACAGGTGGCACAACTATAACTAAATTGGAATTGGTATAGAAAGAAAGAGTTCTACCTGCTTCATCCTTTTTAACATCAGAACGGGCATGCAAGATTGTCATTAGCCTCACTATTAATAGTACACTTGAAACAGACATAAGAGGTAATATTGCTATGATGGTGCAAGAAATGGTCCAACACATGGATTCCTATCTTTTCAATGATGGAGCAGGTAGCCTTCTTTCATTCTTATCAATTTTGTTGCATTTGCAAGAACAGTTTGTGTTTCTATTGATTTAAGTGTTCAATATTGCACCAATCTTTATGACTGCCAAAAGCAGGGCCCTAGGGACTTAGAAAAACAACTACCAAGTCTTAGGAAAACAACTCCCATAGAACCCATGGGTCCAATTTTCCAATTGGATTTGAGATTTGTCAGAAAAAAAATCATAACTTTTGAATGAGTGGCCCAAATGGCCTCAAATTTGTAAATCAATGAGTGTGATACCCAATCAAAGGTTGTGAATCAATTTCATCACCATTCCATATCCAGAATTCTCCTAGGAGGTGTCACCCATATTCCAATTTTCCCACCTTAATATTTACAAACCAAATCAGATAACTTTTGATTGGGTCGTCCAAATGGCCTAAAAAATTTGGAGTACTTGTTCATGAGAGCTATCAAGTTCCCAAAAGAATGTGTGCCTTGTTCTCATCCACAGAAAGGATTTGTGATGTGTATTTCTTGTCCACCATTATCACTGACACATGGATACAAGAGGCTGTAGCGTGGTGGCCCCTAGGACCGTTAAAAGGCTTCTGACAGAAAAAATATGGGCTGCTATGCTACACTATCTTTGGAAAATATTGTAGCTTAGCATAGCAACCAAACACTGCTATGGAGGGGACTTGTTAAGTTTGCTGAATTCCATGCTTTGTTGACAGGCCCTGAAGTCTGAAAATGTTCTGCAATACATAGTGTCAAAGGTGGCCAGATATGTTATGTTACATTAAATTTACAGCAGGGTAATTGGAGAACATAACTATCTGAAAGTTATCCAAAAAAAATTGGTAGTGTAGCAGCGTAACTTTTTTTAGGGTGATGTATCTACTTGTGGTCAGAAATAAAAATCAAAATTCAAATTGCATCTAGCTTACACTACAAACTTTTTGGTTTCCCAACGCACCCAGAATGAACAGCCAGATGGCCCACTGGGCTGTTGTGACGTTGGTGTGAGAACATTGTGCTTAGACAGGAAATGGAAGCAGTATGTTGCAACACTGAAATATCTGTAGTGTCAATGGCCAATCAATCTCTCCTGGAGGCTCCCAAGGTTGATCTTGTGAATTCAATCCTCAGACTGAAGCAATTTTGACCTTGCTTGCTGTGGAGTCAAATTGAACACAATTAATCTTGCTTGTATTGAACACAACAATCATCAATTACCACCCCTCCCAGAAAGTTACAGCTAAGTTATCCAAATTTGGAAAAAAAAGGGAATGTAACTCTTGTTTTTCTGAAACAAGCTGGGAATGTAACTAGTATAATATCAGGGCTTTTTGCACAACAGATAATGTGCCTGGACTACAGATATCTGTAACTAACAGATAACATAACTGTAAAGGTTACGTTACAGTCAGAGTTCTCCATTTGGAGAACATATCTGCCCACCATTGATATTAGTGTTGCGTGAACTGTACATATCAGTTTATCCTGATTGACAAGTTTGTCATTTTGTCTACTTGTGGCAAGTGAAGTAACAAGTGTTGGATTACACTTTGATTGACTCTTGTCATATTTTGAAATGGATAGTTTGAATTTAGTTGCTATAAAAGAAACACGAAAGATTGAAGCAGTCATCATAATAACTCTGATCCGAAACAGGAAAGGTATGACCTGCGAAGGTGTCATTAGCGGATGAATTTACATCTCGTGCAATCTGTGATAAGACAAGGATAATAAAATTTGAGAATGTTTTTTTTTACAAGAATCTGACTCAAGCTTGCAGGTTGGGGAGGGGAACTCACGAGGCCTGTGTGTTCGAGGTTACAGGACAAGTAACAAAAGAGACCCTCGGCGTCGCCATTGATGTTGTGCTTAACGTGACGTCCGAAAGAGGAGAATGATGTGGTACGTTAAAGGTCTCGATCCGCGGTGCAGAATAAAAGAACAAAAAAAAAAATCGGCTCCGTCAGCCCATCGCCAGCTTACTCAGGTTCGTACCAACGGAGACAAATGAATACGGATGGACAGTCTTGTGGTAAAGAGCGCCATATGGATCGGGGTAGACGATAGTGCAGTCATGGAAGGCGAACTTCGAGACTGTCGTAAATCGATAGATGACAACAATTAGGGTGTTCAAAGTTGATTCTTAAAGCTCATTTTACATAAATTCGTAAGTTCAAACAGTCCAACTCTTCATTCACATCAAAATTCAATGTTCCCTTCACTTGAAACCTTTCCTGAAAAACTTGCACATTTTATGATTTTATGTAGAATCTTGTCTGAAAATTAACTTTGAACACCCCTAATCAGTCGGGGGTAACCGACCAAGGGCAAAAAAGTGTGGCTCACGGCTTATTTCACGTCTACTTCCATAGCATCTAGCAGCATCACAATTATAGGTCCCTTTGGGGTATTCTCACACGCTGGATCATAATTGAATGATGTTTGTTGTGGGTAAAAGGTTTCAAGCCCCTTGGCCTTCTCTCCTGGATTGTAGGGTCCATTATTCACCGTTGTGTGTACAAATTTCCAAGAGGTTTGAGGCTTCGACGGCTTTCTTCAATACACAACGGCGTCATCCATTTGTAGAAAATTCATATGTAAATGAAAATAAATACAACAATTTGACCAGTAAAAAAAAAGAAATCTGACAAAACTGAAGGCGATGACACAACTACATACAAGTATGTATAGATACAAAGATGCCCAAGAATAATCTGATAGACGGACCATCGATCAGAGCTACAATCCGAAAGGCTTTTAGATAAGATACAATAAGATCTCAAAATCACCGCTTAAGCTGCCACTCAGCGAATATACAATCAGGGATATAGACAACAGATATACACGGCGAGAAGAGATCCGGATCAATATTATCCCTTCAAGACTTGGTCGGAGAAGAGGCTACAAGAGGTAGTCGTCGTTGTCGGTGCGAGATTACTGAGCGAGCGAGAACGACTGACGAAGTCGAGTGGGGGATATTCATGGATGAGCTGAGAATCATATTGTTGCTGTTGAGGGAGTGGACTTCTTGAAGAAGTGATGGGCAAGGGGTCTAGGGACGAGCAGCTATAAAAATCATTATTAGCCAGTACGTCCCCTTTATTGTTAGGTAACTCGCGTTTCGATTGGTTAGGATACAAAAAATAGCAAGGGAGAGAATGAAGTCGGGAGCGTACAGACATCCACACCCAGTAGGGCAGCCTCCACCACCACCATCGGCCCACCACCAAGAGATACAATCGAGGTGACCTGGAAGAGAGACCAAATGAGAACTTCGGCCAAGTTTTCGATTGGAAGAGAGAGGGCGACCTACCGCCATGGAAACAACGGACACAATCCCGAGCCAATCCACCGACGGGCCGATGACAGATCACACACAAGGAGACCGGGCGAGCCCGACGACAACTTGGACACGTCGATCTCAGAGAACGTGAGTTGGAGGTTGTTGTTGAGGAACCGCCGTTCGGAGGCAGCGCTGAGCCGCAAGAGGGGCACAGCAGGACCAATTCGACTCCTACACAGCGTACACAGCAACATCATCAACATTGGCTCTCTCGCCACTTCACTTGCGATGCAAAAAAAAAAAAAAAAAAAAATCGTTTTGGTCTAGAGAAGAGAGAACAACAGACCAAGTTCACAAGCTCGATCGAGCCCAGACGCCAACCGGGCGCGCTCGGAAAACAGGCCATCAATGATAAGACCCGTCGCGTCTGAGGGGTCGGAGGAGGACTGGACTCTCAACAGCTTGACGACGATAGCCCGCTCGATCAACTTGCCCCTGCGCATCAAGATATCACAGAGATAATGTTTATAGCCTTCCAGTTGCGCCTGAATGATAGGATCAATATCCATCGCCGTCTCCTTGTGAGACTCCCTTATAAATATACAAACCGAGGTTAGCTATTGTTTTAGAGAGCCACGACTGTATATAGCAACGTACGAAATTTCATCGTTCTTTTCCTCGTCTTGAGGTTGGACTTTCTTAACAATGATGAGCTGTCGTTTGCGAGGAGCATTGGAGACCGGTTTGACGGGAAAGATGTTGGGCCGTTTAGAATTTTTGATGGATCCATCGTGATCAAGCCGAGAAGACTTAGGAGTTTCTGTACGTTTATGAGCGATCGATGAGCTGTCGACGGGTGATTGATGAGGATTGGAGGAGCTGGCGAGCTGCTGTTTAAGCATGGCGACGGCGCGATCGGGAGAGGGCGTAGTTGCGCTACAATAGGCATGGCCGGTGGAGGAGTTCGAGGCTCGGCTGGCCGCAGGTCCGGCGGCCGGGTTCGATAGACTGGCACCCTGGGTTAGCGAGAGGAAGAACGTGCTCCAGGAGCCCTTAGAGGGCGACTGGGAGGCCTCGACGGCTACGGGGATATCAGGTGTCTGAAGCAGGCCCAAGCCCTGCGAGCCTGTCGATTTCAACGCTGGCCGATGCCCAGTCAGCACCCCTTTCGAGTTGAAGTAATCCGTTGTCGGCGCTGCGCGGTTGTCATCAGTCGTGGTCGTCCGTCGGTTCTCCTCACATCTTGCATGACTTCTCCGCTGCGTTCCGCATGCTACTTCGGAATTACGAGTCAGTGCAGTCGACTGACATTTCTCATGAGACTCATGTCTCACCTCGCCTGTTCATCTCGATCACACACGCAATGTAACCCAACGTTTCCAAATCATGGATGCCGCGCAAATACCTCAAGCTTTGGGGTTAGAAAGGAACGTCGGTTAGCCGTTAGACAAGATCACAAACGGGTAGGAACACACATCTCCAAGAAAACCGCCGCATTCTCGGCCCGAAAATCTCCCAGGGGCTCTCTTGTACTGAGGATAAAGAGTCGAACCAGGACCCAAGTTCGATAGCGGACGGGATCATCGACGCTGGAAGTGAGGTTCAGGATACTATCAATCACGACGATTGGGTCATGGCCGTCCAGGTTGGGTATCGGTAAGGGCCTCAACATCGCTAGTGAACAAATAGTCACTAAGGTCGAGATTTCTCGGGCGGGCAGTGGGCCTGGAGCCGATAGTAAATCGGATTGCTACGATGAGAAAAAAAAAGTTAGAAATGTCTGCTAGGATAACTAAAAGAATGAAAGATCATACCATGCGTATCCGACGAGACATCGGTAATTTTAAAGCCTCGTCCGATTCAGACGATTCCTCGTCCAAGCCCGAACGAGCACCAGCTCGGTTCTTATTATTGATCGGGGTGACGGCAAGACTACCAAAAGCTTCAAATTTGTAGTTCCTTTTTGGGAAGGCCATCTCAATTTTAGGGCTGTGGACGGTTCGAAAATCGCCGCAATAAAAAATGACCAGACGGCCTACCATAAGGAGTCTGGTTCAATTATTGCATCTAATCAGTGCAAGAGAAGAATGCAAACCTTCCGGTGTGAAACATGCTCCAGCTTGACGTGGCGAGGGAACACTGACGTTATTTTGAAGAACATCAGGACGCATGCCGGGGGTTGGCTCGCGCATCTCCTCATCAGAGTCGACGAAGCGGTCAACTTTGGCAGCCTCGAGCGCGGCGGAACGATCGCCGAGGAGAAACCTGAGACAGGACTCGAAGGCAGCCGGTTTGCGCTGAAGGACATGATCGCACATAAGTTCACGGGCAGATTTGAGAAGGAAGGCTCTGGTACGAGCACTAACGTCCGAGCTACGCTCGATCTCGATCGTCGGCGGCTTAAGCTCGAGATAGTACTTTGGAAACGAGAACATGATCCGCAGGAACGCGATACCACCCCGGGCTGCCCATGGCCCATAGAGGCCCACCGAACACGTTCGACTCTGCACGGCGATCTGCTCAAACGTAATCCGAGGAAAATTGCGTTGAGCCGCCGTGAGCTCTTCGCCCAAGGTTTGAGGCTTGGCTGAGAGTGGAATCGGCTGAGAGTTATCCATGGAAGCCTCGGTCCGTCGATCTCGAGAAAGGGATCGGGCAAGGTGGGAGAGGCCGATGGCAGAGCTACTGCGGGTTTGGGCGGTAGGAGGGCTTATATCAGCAGAGGTGCGGTGAAGTTTGATGCCTTCCATCCATGTCAGTCGATGACTAGGCGTGTTGAGTGGACCAACGGTAGATTGGGTAGTCATATACCCTGGGTGGCGATTGAGGCGATCCTTGAGGACGAGGCTACGAGAATGACGGAGATGTTCAGTCGAACCGGCTGGTTTGGATTGATTACGAGTGGGGGTAGGCCTATGCGAACGTGGTGAAGAGTGATGATGGCCTTGGTGAACTGTCCGAGTGGCGACTGAGGATGAAGTGTATGAGGAAGCATGACTGGCTCGACCGGACCTGAATGGCGAGATGGAGATCGAAGACGGACTGGGGACGAAGGGCACGGTCAGGCTGGACTGGCGGAAGCTTCGATTGGCCGAGGTAGCTTTCCTGGTGACTCGGACGTCGATGGGTGCGCCAGGTTTAAAACCAACCTTCTTGAGGGTTTCGGTACTGATCGGCCAGAGTCTCAGCTTGCGATCGTTTCCCCAAGTGACGAGCTGGAACTGGCGATCATCAAAGTTCGAGTTGGCCCCACCGCGTGTTCTCCAGACAAATTCACGCACGGTATCTTGATGACCGGAAAAGTTTGCAATTGGAGTGTGAGGTTGACTGACGGACCACATCTTGAGGACGTGATCGGATCTTTGGGGTAAGGTCATGACGCCATGACCGAAAGGCAGATGACGTGCGCGACGGACGGGGGAAGAGGTTTGAATTGTTTTTGTAGGATGATGAGTTGAATTGGTTGACCAGAACTGAAGAGATGGATGGATTTAGAGCTTGATTGGCTACAAGATGGATGTTATTGAAGATGGATATACCTTGACAGTTTTATCCAAACTACAGGTGACCAGACTATCGGAAGAGCGACGAGACCAATCGATCCCATAGATTTTTTCGTTATGAGCGTTAATTTGAAGGACTGGTTCGGCAGGGTTCTAAGAGAAGCAAGACTGAGTTGATCGATATAAATCTTGATGTTAAGTTTTTGAGAGAACGAACGCGAGTATCCCAGACCAAGACTCGAGAGTCATGAGAGGTAGCCAGTAGATGAGGGTCTTGTCGGTTCCATTTGACTTGAGTTGCAGGTGCTGAGAGCGGGGGAGAGAGGGCGAATGAGTAGATTGATTGAAGATGAATTAGACGAGAGATTCTTACAGTTCCATGCACAAAAACCTTGTACAGCAGTTTTCCGAGCGAGACGGAGGTCGAACGTGTACGTCCAAGAGTCAATTCCGCAAGTTGCGAGTACGTCTACATTGCTTTGTTTTTATTTGAAAGAAGTAAGTTTTCTGTTTTTAATTTTTGGCTAATCAACTTTGCGAGGGTGCTTACAAGACAGACCAGTTGATATCGCAGCTGATTTGAGTGAGTGTTTTTAGTTAGTGAGATAAAGATATCTGTGGTTTGAAAACAACTGACATTGCTCTAGTGTGTGATTCGAGTACGAATTGAATTGGAGATTGGATTGTGTTTAGGTCGAGGTTCCAGATTAAAGCTTTCTGGGAAGACTGTGGAAAGAATTCAGTGATTGGATTGATTTATACATTCTTCTGCTGGAATTTTTTTTTTTTTTGATTCTTACGGTAGATGCCACCCAACTTCTTCTCTCTGGATGTGGTGACCATTGTATATCGGCTACATCCCAAGTTGCTGAGTGTGCCAAGAATCTGGGTGGATCGTATGGATGTTGGAGATCGATGATGAAGAGACCCTTTCGACTGTGTGAAGATGGAACAAGATATATAAGTTTTTTAGTTTCTGACAGAGAAAGGATTGAAATTGCTTACGCTCCCAATACGATATCTCTGTTCTCTGGGCTGTGTGAGTGGTATTAGTGTTCTGATTTTGGAGATGGTGGAGTGTTTGTTGTTGGTAAATACTAAATACCTCATGCTGAGACTTCCAACTGGTTGATCGAGTGAGAGTTCGAGAGTTTGATAGAAAGTGTCTTCGGACATGATGACGAAGAAGAAGTGATCGCAGCCCAGCGAAGAAGAAGGGTTGGAAATTAATGATCGGTTTTAGGTTTTGGGTTTTGATGAGGTAATCCAATCCGCCACCTCAAATCGGATGATATTAAGTCTGAAAGTGAACCTGAATCAGCTCTTCAACGGTCAACCGTCAACTGTCAACGGTCTTGATGGCCAAGATGAAATTTAAGCCAACTCCCAGTAATAAGCGAATGGGCATAATCAATCAGGAACAGGAAGCTGAAACTAACTTACTAAGGGAAGAAGAACCGTTACTGCAACTGATCATCATCGCCATTCGATCGATCTGGTCAACTTCGATTTCACACTCAACCATCTATCAGCTACTCAAACGGTCCAGGACAACCCAAAACACGATCAAGATCACTCTTTATTACATCCATCAGGCCAGAAGAGAGTTACGTCAGCAAATCAACCAACAACACTCAGCCAATCATCCCATCCTCTCTCCACTCAACATCTTCTTGGCTGCCCTGATGATTGCCAGCAAATTCTTACTCGACCGAAACTACTCCAACAGAACATGTCAGTCTTCAACAGTCGACCGTTAGTCAAAGCTGCACTGAAACCAAAAATGATTTGAACAGGGGCAAAGATTTCAGGATTACCGATCGAACAGATCAACAACAACGAAAGGCTCTTCTTGGGCTTGATAGACTATCGCACTCATCTCGATCTGGATGGCTTTCAGATCTGTAAGCCAGTTGCTTAATAATAATCAAATCACAAGTCATGCACATCACTAACCAATCCTCAAACAGGGTCATTTCGATTACAAAAGCTGATGGTCGAAAAAAACATTTCACCCACCAAACCAGTTTCACATAAAACCCCATCAGTCGTCTCAGCCTCAACCACTTCCTCAGCCTCAGCCTCAGCCTCAACAAGAACCATCCACTCACCCACCAAACCAATCACCACCACCCACAGACTCACCACAACCACCAACGACCACAGACTCACCACCCCAGCAGTACGAGAAAGAAACACACCCATCTCATCCAGACGAACCTCCATCCTGGGATCTGCTCGTCCTGCCGATCTGAGTATCAGGCAAACAGTCTACAGCACTCCAATCTCATCCAACATCACTGCAACTCTGGCCAATCCACCCACCCCTAGCCATCAACAGTCTGCCTCAACCTTGCGACCTACCGAACCCATCATCATTCCATCATCCACCAGCCATGAACCATCCAAGAGGTCATCCACCACCACACTTGAGAACATCACTGCTGCCGACGTCGCTCAAGCTGAGCAGGAACTGAGTAAAAAAGTGGCTCAGGTGAAAGTCTTGTTGGCTAAACAACAGCAGCCCTCACGTCCACCTCAACATCATCAACAGGAACAACTCGCCCGTCAGCACAGAATGAGGGAGGAGGAGAAGAAGGAACATCTGCGTCGATTGCTGGCTGAGAAAAATAAGCAGCTTCCACTCCAAAACGTACCCCGGGCGCCTTCCTCGATCCTCTCTAATCTCGATCGACCATCCTATTCTCGACAACCTGAGTTCCACTCCTTCGATCGCTCCCTCGATCGCTCCTTCGATCATGAGACCGATGAGCATCTTGAACAGGAAGAAGAATCCAGCGAGAGCGAGCAGAGCAGCAGTGAGGAAGATGATGAACTTTCGGATGAACTGGGCTATCATCCTAGGACTAGTCGAGAGTCTTCCTTTGTCCAGGATCGTCTGTATGGCCAGACTTCCCTCGATGAAACGCTCATCGGTGTATCCAATCATTGCCGTCAACAAACTCAGCCTGCGGCGATCACTCGCCATCCTAGGAATGATCATCACCAAAATGCTCAGAAAGATGATTATCAGAGTCGGATTGAATTTCAGAAATCTTTGGAACGGCTGCGGCTATCGAATGACCAAGTAACACGCCAGCCTCATCGATCAGTATCTCATCATTCCCAGAACCAGCACTCTGTCGAGAAGAACCATCATCTGGACTCGATGGCCTATCACCCTCGTACCTCCTTGGCGATCGGTAACGACAACAGGTCACGAGTATTGGCCACGCCGAGCTCAAGTGGGATAGATGGCTACAGCAGCAACGGATACCTCCGCCAGTCAGTCTATCGCGGAGCCACCCCGCCCCTCGTCTCTGCCCGGCCACTGCAGTCTTGCGCGCTTCAGGACAGTCATCCCGCGCTTTCCATCGGCCGACCGCCCAGCATCAGCCAGGACCGCTCCCGGCCTCCACCTGCTCTTTCTAATCCCCTGATCTACTCCCGTCTGTCCGCTGACCCCTTAACTTCCGACACTCACTCTCGCCCCACTCAACACTCACACTACCAGGCTACTTCCAAGGACCATTATTTTCCTCCCCATCGTACTCCCTCTCTCTGCCCCGTCCCCGTCCCCGCTCCCGCCCCATTCCCTCGCCGCGCTTCTTCCTCCGGTGTGCATCGCGATGCCTCTTATTATCCCCACCATCTTTATCCGTCTCACTATGCCCTCAACGCTAACCCTCCCGCTGCCAAGCACGTCTATTAACTTCCCGCCATCTACCTTTCCTCCAAACTATTTTCATCCCACTTCTCCTGCTCCTTCCCCACTCATCCATCTTCTTTTCATCATTTCTTACAACTATCTCTTATCCTTGCCCTTGATTTATTGCCCCGCTTCTTGTTTACTGACAGTTTCTTTTGGTATATATGGAGTCTATCCATTTGTCTGTATCGTTTTCTCGTCCATACACACACATGCATGCCCATACATGCACGTATGTATATACATATATGCATATGTATACAAGGATATCCTGGACCGTTTGTTTGTTTGTTTGTCTTCATCTTCTTGACTATACAGGAATGAAATCGAACAATTTTTTGATACATAGTCATAGTCCTGATGATGTTTATGTAGTGGTTGTGGATTGCTATTTCTATATCTATATTATACATTGTGTTTGGTAAGAATAAAAAAAGTGGTGGAAGCAGAGATTGATGTTTCTTTTTATCTAGGCTCTTGTATGATATTTCTACACTCATTTTCCACTTACACAGACACAGACACTAATTATGAACATTCTTATAATACATTAATGTGTGTGCTCTTCTTGGTCATTCTTTGAAATACATGAACAACTACTTCAAGAAACCACAATTCCTTAATTTTAAGTGTTTAAAAAAATAGAAAAGCATAGTTTGACCTCACTATGAGTCCCTGACATGGCTGGTAGTAGGTACAACTAGTTTTTTTGCTTCAGCTCTTACAGCAAAGAACACACAGCTTAGGAAATTCTGGGGGTGGTACTTATCTGACTAAGTTGACTAAATGGTATGAATCTTCTTTCTTGCTAAGGAATGGGTGAGGGGATTGGTGGGTTAATGAGCTCAACTAAGTCCCCTCCTGGGGGCAAAGCACCGCCCTCACCAGGAGGGGACTTTGTTAAGTTTGGTGGGTTAAGAGGGTTGGATGTGGAGATGAAAATGCCCTGCACAAATTCCCAATAACCATGTCATGGATGGACCATCCAAGAGAGGAAATAAAGGGCCATCAAGCCCGTGGTGTTTGTAAAATCCTTGGTTAGAAGTGTTGCCAGGGCATGCTTGATGTGAGGATTTGTATAGGGGTTTTTTGACACATGGCTATATTGTGTGCTGATCTACTCAGTGTAGCATGCTTGCTGCCAACTAGGGGACTGTACCCCTTTAATTTTGAGTCAGTGGTGTTCAATCAATACATTAGAAAGTTACCTCACTGGGTGTATTTTAAATGATGTTGAGCGCGTATTCCAATTACTTTTCTATTATTTTCTTTCAATGTTCTAGATACAACATTCAAGATTGGACTTGAGTTCACCCAATTTGATCCTACCCCCAAAGCCCCAAACTTCATTCCATTTTTTTTCACTCTTTGCTCTCTCTTTCTCTCTTTGTGTATTTTGTCCTTTCTCCTGATTGTTTTGGTATGATTTTTCTTTTCTTTTACATTTCTTATGATGATATAATGAGTACGTTTATGTTACCAGTTATTTTAACTCATACTTCAGACTCACCTCATTCCATTGAAATCTCAAGAATTTCTGGCAACATGGTCATGACAAGAGAATTCAAAACAGGGTATTAAAATAGATTCAAAAATGTGTTTTGTTGGTTCATTAGATTATATTCGGTTAAACAGATGTTGAAAGTGAAATCTCTCAAGGGTGACTCAAGTAGTAAACAAAACAAGAGACATTAATGTAGTTTATTTAATTAGTAAAAATTTAGTGGCAGAAATTTGAAGGGAGATGAAACGGGTCTTATTTGGAATTATTGAGATAATGGAATGCAGTGAAAATCATTAGTTGGTGGGGGAGGTTGGGCTTGACGATAAAATTTGAGTGATTGATTATGGATGGCTTGTGACTATTTCTTGAGGTGTTTCTTTTCCGAACATGCTTGAGCCAGACCATTAGAATCCTTCGTTCGATTGGCCTGCAGCTTGGTTGGAGGGAATCGGATAGGTAAGACGCTCGGGTAATTCTTTCTGGTCTGAGAATGCGTGAACACGGCCATTAGGACCGGAGTCTTTTGTAGTATTCTTTTTACTGGGTGACATTGTCTCGAGTTGCATCAGAAGAATCGGGACGCTCCGGTGAATCCCCCTCGTCTGATAATGTGTGAACACGGCCATTAGAACCGGAGTCTTTTGGAGTATTCTTTTTGCTGGGTGGCATTACATTTCCGTCTCGTGTTGCATCAGAAGAATCCGGACGCTCTGATGAATTCCCCTCAGGCTCGACTGAGAATGCGTGAACTCGGCCATTCGGACCGGAGTCCTTTGGAGTGTTCTTTTTGCTCGGTGATTAAGCATTTTCGCCATCAACTTGGTCTGGGAATTGATCACGCTTGCTGACATTGTTTGATAAGGGCAGTTGCTCTTGGGGAGATGTGGTAGGGTTCAAATGACCATTATCGGCCGTGGATCTTTTGGTAATCTGCGCAGCAGTGACGAAATGTAAAGCTTCTGTCCTCTGGCTGGATTGAGAGGCATCCCAAGGGCTACGAGTAACAGAACGCGCTTGAGAAACAGTGGCTATGAGGGAAAGATGCGTTAGCATAAGGATGAATGGCGTGTTCTGCTGACTGGTCTACTCACCAACGACCAGAACTCCGGCGGTAGCTAAGCAAAACGCATTGTGATATCTTTGAAGATGACTGAGAATTGTAGCTTTGGAATGTTTGAATAGGGAAGTAGGAGACGATAATTGGAAGCTTTGAAGGTGGGTGTTGGTGGGTGAAGAAGTTGCTTGGACGATGGACAGCTGCGTTCTTATAGAATTCCTGAAGCAACCTTACATTGGCCAAAGCTCTTTGACCAAGCCTATACCGCAGAAGCAAAAGACGGCTGGATGGTACCTTTGCTTGGGGTCCCAGTTAGGCCCGGTGTCAGTCAGCTTCATTTCAGACCAGCAGGAATGAAATTTGCCAGCCTTCCTTGTCTATTCAAGTCATTCACTTTGGAAATAGCCAGTCTACAGGAACAGAGACCAAATATGACCGGAATCAGGGCAGCAGACAAGCAATACACGCGAAAGCTCTGGGTATGTACAGCTATTTTGGACTGGATGATGGTTGGACCATTCCTTTCGTCCGACCCGAAGGCATCAAGACTTTTGGATGTGGAAGCTATGTCCCTCCGAACGTGCCGCGTTCCATCAAAGCGCAAAAGTATTTTAAGTGATGGCTTCACAAATGGGAAATGGCGGCTACATATTTACTTACCTACGAGCCCGACGTTGAGCGCGTGTTTCTATAAAGTGATTCGAGTGTAGAAGAAACAGGCTAGAGGTAGCTTGATCTACCTCTCCCAGGCCCTGAACTCTCTTTGAAATGGCTGTAAAGAGAAAATATGATAATGATTAATCCAAATAGACAAAGAGGGGAAATTTTACTAGGGTTCAGAGCGTGCGCGACCTTGCGCGACCGCGGTCTAATGACAACGTATCGGATAAGAATGAAAGGTTTCGACACGCGACCCAAGATTGTACCTAAGTACATACATACCCGCCGAGCAGGACCCCCTCTTGGCCGTTTGGTACGGTCTGTTACCAAGGAGAAATCTTCCTCGGCGGGTTGACAATGTCTGCACCAGCCGGCCGTGGAGAAAGCCTTTTAAGCGGCCGAGAAGGGTTCTTCCTCGCGCAGGTCCAAGGGGGAGAAACACTCCTCAGCGGGTTATTACGGTCTGTGTAAGCAGCTGGCCGAGGAGAAACAATCCTCAGCAGTTGCCTTTGACTATTTTGTCATGGGTCCAGAATGACTCTTCTATTTTGCGGGCTGAATTGTTTATGTGCTCTTCTCATTTGGGTATTCTGGAATGTATCAAGGATTTAATCTTGTGAGCTGTTGTGAGTATTTTGTATGCGGGCTTCAGGTTTATCAAGTCTACACTAGTAATCCATGATATGTGAGGCTTCTCTGCAATTGAAGAAACCTTATGCAATAATCAATTTTCTTTTAGAAAGGGAATAATAAGTAAAGAACGGCGCTCCTGTCAGGTGAGAACTAGCCGACAAAATGGAATCAGCTTCTCAAAAAATATCTCCAAGACAGGAACAAAGCCCATTTGACATCTGGTAAGATTAGGTAGCATGAAACTGAAGTTCAGTAAATGCTGCTTTTCTATATAATCTGGCAGTAATCTAAGATGGGTATTTCCCTTTTTTTACGTTGAACCCATCTGATATAGGTATCAAATCCTAATGCAGCTAGCTGATCAGAATTACTAAAACATGTGAATCTAATGCAGACCGCTGGTGGTACTTAACCATAAGATCTCTCTGCTAAGCACACATCATCATAAAATGAAAGGAAAATAAAGGGGAAGAGGAGGAAAACAAAACAACAATACAATTGAAAAAAGAATGAAATTGCGTAGAGAAAGACCACCAATAATGTAGTGATCAATCTCATCAGATATTCTTTTCCCCTAAAAACACCATTTACACTGATTCTAGAGTGAGAAAGTGGTTCAATAGGTGTCAGGACTATGGTTCTCATATTATTAATGATAATTAATAAGAGTCAAGTGGTGAGCTGCCTCAAGCTCAAGAGATTGAATAAAGCATTTCAACCAATGGGGGTTAAGTGGCCCAAGGCTACAGGGTGCAATGACTAAGTGGGTTGAATGGATCTTTGGAAGGAAATGAGAGACAACAGATGATTTGTTGATTCTTATGAACTAGATAATTTAAAAGACTAGTTACACTGGCCAATTTATGGGACAACTTCAAGCGGTGGTGAGAAAATGAATACAAAATAGAAGTGAATAGTAAGAGAGAAAACACTCCTGAGGACAGGAGGTGAGAATTCCAACAATAGCTCAAGGCAATCCTTGTTCATATTATAATTTCTTCTTCACCTTTTTACTTTCATCTTCTCAACCATGGTTCTTTTGGGTATCAAAGAATGGGTATTATAACCTTCTTTCCACATATTTCATGAATTCTCAATCAATCTTGTCCAATCTCTATTGGTCTAACAGTCTCAGTGAAGTTCTCTCAGTCTTGACATTTCTAAGAGGGAAAGCTACATTTTCACTGTCATATATCAAACCACCAGCAACTACTGGTACTTTCTCTGCTTACTGACTTAACACAAAAGAAATGGGTATGTTTCTATCTTTCCTTTTATCCTCTTCACCTCAAATTGATTATCAATGGTTTGCTACATACATAAAATTCCTTATCCATTTTAATAATCACCTCTCAAGACTGTGATGACAAAATTTAAACTATGCCTACTCTGGCTATGGACAAATCTACATGAAAGTTCTCAAGATACCAAGGGAAATGGTAAAACTAAGATACAAAAGCTCACCAGTAAGGCCTGTAATCATTTTGAAAGGTTGGTCACTGGCAAGGATGTGAAACATGTAAATGAATGTTTGGTATAAATATGTGAAATGTTAGATGACATCTTCAAATACAAATGATTTTATTTTGATAAGGAAAAAATCTACAACAGCTGATACTATAAATCAATGATGAAACAAGGCCAGGGGTCAGCACAACACATTAGCCTCTTCAGCAGTGAGTGTGGATAATGATAACAGGAAGAATCCTGACTATAGCTATTGTCATCATAGTTGGTGGCATGTGTCACTTGAAGTTGCATTCACCTGCCAGACAAAGGTTGTCTCAACAGGTTTCTTAGCTGTACAGGAAATTTTGAACCAGTTCCTGCATTTTATAGCCCTACTACATAGTACAACCATCCCCCCTCTCACCAAAGGAGGGCCCCAGTACTGCTCTTTCAGAACCACAAGGAGGCCCCAGCCATAGCTTTAATCATTGGCTGGGAAGCTCAAATTGCTTACCTAGAATCACCTTAGCCACAGCCTTGGTGCATGCCAAAAACTGTTTAGCTACTTGGCGCAATGCAGCCCATGATAATGAGGGATGGCAGTGCTATGGAATGCAAAATGTCCCTGTTTACCTGTGGGGAATAAAGTGGCAGGCTGCATTCCATTTTACACAATTCAAGACAGAAAAGTCTTTGATGTTGTGTGAACGTGTAAGCAAGCAAGCAAGGATAGCGGCAGCAACAGTGGACAGACAACAAGTGTTTGTGAGTCGATTGTTAGTTGAAGGAAAACAATTGATGATGAGAAAATAGAAACACAACCCAGTAGAGGGAAGTGTTTATGAGATGACAATCAATTAGGTTCCAGACAACTACTGCGGACACAAAGTTTTTTCATCTAATAAACATGCTTGAGATACTATCAAGGAGGGTCGCAAATGGTATGCTAATTTTTTTTTTTGGCATAACACACCGTAAAAAAAACTGCTTCAACTGCCAACAGTTGACATGCAGTAGCTTTGATTTTACTCTGGTCTTACTCTGGTTTTACTCAAACTTTAATCAAAAGTTACTTTGGTGCACAGTCACTGTGCATCTCAATTAAAGTTTGAAGAGTTGAGTAAAATCAGAGCAAGCTGCATGTCAACTGCTGGCAGTTGAAGCAGATTTTTTTGCAGTGACACATTTTTTATGTGTCACCCAATCTCTCTTTCTTCTTTCTTTTTCTCCCTTGCAATTTACCAGGGATATTTGAATGGGAGTTGCATGCAATTACCTCCCACACTGTAAAAGAGGCTTTTTAGCCTGAGGCTGGGAGCAAATTGTCATCAAAACATCTCAGGTGGCTGGTATTCAATCTGAACAATTCACAGCTCCCACGCCTTGATCATTGTTGGTTTTAGTCTCTTTATGCATGCTAGATTAAGTGTTAGTTTGAATCATCTGCCATGGCCACTTCTACTGCTGCTACAATGCTAAAAGTACATGGCAGAGGTGTTGTGATAGAATAGGTACATGCACAGGCTAGTATATACACGATGAGGAAGTATTTTTAACAGAGAAATTTGTTGAGTAAGCACTTGTCACTATCAGGAAGGGAACAGCGGACATTGTATATTTATGGGAGGAGTGAATTTCATTAGGAATGAAACCAAGGCCATGGTGTGGATGGGATGATGTTTTATTGACTAGGATTGGAACCCAGGATATTCCAGATCTGTGAAGCCCTCAACTAGGATTGGAACAGAGGACTTGGTATGTCTGGGAAAATTTTGTCTCAAGAATGATTGAAATGGAGGACTTGGTATGTGTAGGAAGCTTTTGTCTCAGCCAGGATTGGAATTGAGAACTTTGTAAATCTGAGAAACTTTTATCTCAACTAGGATTAGAACCAAGGTTCTTTACTAGGAGGGACGACTTATAAGGGTATACACATCATACTTTATAAGGGTGGTATACTGCTTGATAAGGGTCTAGAAATAATCAGGTGAGGAGGAAGAAGGAAAGAAGGAGCAAGGTGAGAGGAGGCTCTGAACCCCAAAAATCTGGTTGTGAGGGAAGAGTTGGAAGAAGTTCTGCAGGGCTGGTTGCTTGGTGATGGTTAGAAGAAATAGGAAATTCTGCTGTGCAGTCTAGCATCCAGCTGGTTGCTACAGCCAGATCCCAGGATATCCAACAGTTTCTAGGTAAGAAAAATTCCCTGCAGAAAAAATACCTCAATGAGTTTCCCTGCAGCAAACATTCCTCACTCTAGAATATGAAAGGAGAGCCTCTCCCAGCTAGATCTCCCAGGACCCACCAGATATATCAGTCTCCCAAAGCAGCATTCCTGAACCACCATTAGTATAATTGGAGTGTCAGTATTACTAGATTAGTTAGTATTAGTTAGTTTTAGTGTGGTTAAGCTAAGTACAGTGATGGTGATAGTAGTGTTAGTGTTAGAAGCTCAAGTAGTGATTAAATTGCCTTAGAAATAAACTGTTTGAGGAGTAGATTGTTATTAGCTTCATTATCAACATGTATTAGTAGTGATAGTATCATTAAAAATTAGTAGTAGTAATAATAGTATTGGTTTCTGAAAGCTCTAGTAGTAATTAAAGTGCATTAGCAGGAAATTGTTTGAGGAAGAGAGCATGATTAACTTCATTATCAACAATTACACTGTGAGTGATGATTGATGGCAAACCAACGTTGGAATTCTGGTTGAGCCAATTTCTCATGAAATAGACCAATGTCAACTCGTCATAATGATGCAAAACCCAACCTGGGTGGCAGGCCTCTATCCCAATGGTTCCACAACTTGGCCGTTGGATAGGAGGTGGTCTGGTTAGGTGAGCCAGGCCACAAAAAAGTGACTTTTGGCAGGCTCAAACCCTCAACCAGACTTTCCCATCTGGAGCACCAGCAGTGTCTTGCCACTGGTTCATAAAGCTATTTCAGGACTTGGGATTTTAAAATATTTTTTAGAACATTTTTTTATATTATCAACTTTTTTTCTTTCCTTTCTTATTTTTTTTATGTGATGAGTATGTCTGAAAAACCCTGAGTGGGTTTCTGCATGGCTCAATAAAAAATGAAATTGATGTCAGTGAGTGTAGAGACCAACCTGTCCAAGAGGTCAGCTTGCCTTCTCAGGCAGGTTGCTTGCTGGCTGACCTGATAGGCAAGCCAACCATACCACCTTTGACGGCAGGAAGGTAGGCCGCCCAGCTTGTCATCTCAGGGCAGCTAATGGGTGGGTTGACTAAGTCAGAGCAGTCAAGCCACCCATTGGGCCTGCTTGACGTCGTTGCAGGGCAGGCAAACTGATATTTGATGCACAGGCAGGCCCACCGTCAACCAGCCCCATTTTTGCACCTGTGGTGCAGTATTTGTACTACTATTGTAATCTTACATAATCAATCTCAATGGGTTGTTGATCCATTCATCAGGGATGTTTTCCTTGCAGTTTGATGCAATTGCCTACCACACTGCAAAGGGGCCCCTTTGTACCCTGGTAGGCAACTACATGCAATTGCCATGAAAACATCCCTGGTGATTTTTATCAGCAATTCCACAGGTATGAAAGAATATTTATCTGATTGAGGCTACTATACATAGTGAATCAATGTTGAAATCAGCCATATCTGGATAAATATTGATGATTTATACACATTGGTATAATGTCATCGGAGGGGCAGGTCTTTCATAAACCACCTGTAAGTTGTAACAACTTTTAAACCTATTTGCAATTCATCTCCCCCTCAAAGGATCTTTTCACCAAATACTGTGTTTAGTGTCCCATAGGAGTCCTGCACTGGCACAAAACACTTTAGCCATGTGTTATTGTCTTCATTAAAGACACTATCCTTGGAGAATAAGAAAAAAGAGATTCTCTTAGACATTGTCTAACTTTGGAATTTTCCAACTATCTCCCCAACAGCTAGACATTTACTGGCAATGGGTTATTTCACTTAAACTGGGAGACCAGAGGACTTCCTGTTGCCATCCGCAGGGGCTGCAGATCTAAATTTACATGTCAAAAAGCTAAAATTCTAGCTTGTTGACTGCAAATAAGCCCTAGAAACTAACTGGATCTGGATTTAAAGGGGGGTTGTAGACCAAAGGGAAGTCCTCCATGGGAGGACTTCCTGTGGCCATCTACAGGGGCTGTAAAGTTAAATTACAGGGCTCAATCCAGTTCCCCCCTGCCAAAATTTAGTTTTAGAGGCTCAGATTAAGAATCTACAGGGGCTGTAGATCCTACAGGAAGTCCTCCATTGATCAAGCAATTTGAAATTGGCTGATCCCAACCAAAAGATATATAAATCCAAGGCAGCTTGCATTTATATTACTGCATCGTTTGAAATCAACAAAGTTTAAATATGGTGTTCAAAGCTACATAAAATAAAGAATTACATAAATGCTTAAATGATGATTTGGCTGGGACCTGTCAAACAAAGCTTAATGCATGTTGACAGGTCCCTGCCAAATCTCACTTTTTATGCCGTTAAGAATTTACGTAATTGGAGGACTTCCCGTGACCTATTTGGAAACTGGAATCCTAGATTCTAAATCTTATTTTGTGGTGAAAACTCAATTTGAAATGATTTTTGCCACCAAATTAAGTTTGGAATCTAGAGTTTTACCTTCTAGATTTGCAAAGGGAAGTCCTCCATTCTCTAGTTTATGTAGCTTTGGACACCATAAAATTGGTTGGCTCTTCACTTGAAATCAACATCCAATTTTAAATTGGTTGGGTGAATCCAATTCCCAGTTCCCCTCAACCAAGCCAGTTACACAGGCAGTGGAGGACTTCAAATAGGATCTACAGCCCCTGTAGATCCTTAATTTGAGCCTGTCAAGCTAAATTTTGGCAGGGAAGATTGAATTTAGCCCTGTTATTTAGACTTTATAGCCCCTGTAAATGGCCACGGGAAGTCCTCCAGTGACAGAATTGTTGGTTATTGCAGAGGGATATGTTTCAGTAAACCATCAACAAGATTTATAAAAACGGGATTGAGATTTAATTGACAGTAATGAATAATATTTATCCATGAAAATCAATCAAGGAAGACTTTTACATCAAGGAAGAAAGTTGTGTACAAAGATAATAGTTCCTACTAGCTCTGGGATCTAAATCTGACTATGTACAAGGTGTGTGTGCCAAGACAATGAAAAACGGCCAACTAATTAATGAACATAATCCCAGTGGAAATTTATGATTATCTTTGAGAAAAAGAAGTGAGATAGCTACATGAGAAGGAAGGGAGTCAGGAAAAGATGGTGAGAGTCTATGAAAGAAAGCTTTTGTCCCAGAAAGAAATTGATCTTTTCATTGGCGATTGGTGGAACGACATCATTCACGTAAAACGAGATTGATTGAACCGGAAAAGCAACAAAAAGTTGTACTGCTACCACTCATGACGCGACGTAAAACAAAAATAATCTGCACCAGTACCACAAAAACAAACCCCACTCTGGACAAACTAGTAAAAAAAAAGGAAGTGGTGGAAAAAAAAGAAGAGAAAGAAAAAAAAAAAACGGTACGAGATTCATGAGACGATCCAGCTAGAGATTTAACGAAGAAAGAAAATGAGCCAGCCTAAATATATGTACATGTGCGATGGTGGTGTATACAAAACTTCAGACAGATCATCAAGCGTTAATGAAAAGGATGAGAGATGGGACGGGACGTAAGGAAATCGATCAAGATCATTCTAAGTAATAATAATAATACATTCTGTAGGGATGAAAACGATGTTGTGCATGTGTTGAATGTATGAAGGTATTTGAAGAGGAAGAATGAGCAGACCACACCGGGAAACGCTTCCACATACATCAAGAGTATTATCCAAAAAAATAAAAATAAAAAATTGTCTGACTTAACTAAGCTAACTAACTGCCTTGAAAAAAAAGGCAACAGTACCAAAGAAATTTTCGAAGAGTAGTTTAGTCTAGGGATCATAATGTAAATCCAACAAAGACGGGGCGTTAAGAGGAGCGAGCTAGTGGCTTATTTACTGCCGCTCATCATCGAGATCCTGCGTGCAGTACGAGCTAATAAACCCTCGTTAGCGGGCTCGGGATTGTTCTGGTTAAGGTCGGCGGTCATCTTGAGACCTTTAATCCCACCGGGAGCGGGGGTAGGGACAGCGGCGGTACTAGATAAGGAAGTAGTCTTTCCAGGGCTGAGGGAGAAGCTAGATTGAGAGACGGGAGAGAGAGAAAGGTTGGGGGTGGTAGGTTGGCGGGCGGCGGAAGGACGCATACGATGGCCGCGGATCTCGATCTCGGTGAAGCCCGATGCCTGGCCCTTCTCCAGGTTCATCTTTGACTCTTTCTCACGTTCCTCGGTCCGCTTCAGCAGTCCGGCTTGGGTTAGTGGGACCAACGAGGAGTCTATGCTCGGAAGAAGCGAAAGTTTACTGGCCCCGCCAATCTCCCCCGAGTTCCTCCGATTCTCGTCTACCTTCGACACTGCCATTTGGCTCCGCCCATACATGCTCAACGAGCGTCGGTTGGCCCGGATCGTAGCGTCCTGCGGCTTTGCGCTTTCAGCTAACGTCGAGTCAGCATTGTAGGTCCCATGCAGCTTCATCTCCGCTATTTTGCGCTCTCGGGCACATGCCTCTTCATCGTCTTCCTCAAGTTCAGGATGTTCCTTGACCCCCGCCCAGCCTCCATTCAGTACGGCTGAAGGAATACTGGAGCCCGGGGTGACTGAGGGGCCAGTTCCCAGTCGGAGAGGCTTAATGTTGGTGGACGCGACTGGAGGGGAGCGCAGGGTGGTAAAGTATTGTAACCAACTCGATCGCTTGGCTGCGGGATTAGCTGCACTGACAGCAGTGCCAGTGGTCGTTGAGCCTGTCAATTCCAAATAATTGAGTTCACCGTAGTTTTCTCTCTCGGACTGTATCAATCAGGGGATAGAGCGAAAAGTACTACCTTTGGCAATTTGAGACCCATTGGCAGCTGTGTTGGTCGTCGTCGCGGATCGGTTACGCCTGGCTGGACTTTGCTGCCCGTCCTTGGCATAATCGCTCGAAAGCACCTTTTCGAATCCATCGTGAGCTGAAATACGATCAAGAATCTTGGAGATGTAGAGTACCAACGCCTTGTTGGTATCTTGAAGCGCTTTGATTTCTGTTTCGCACACAGAAATTTGTTTCGTGAAAACCATCCATTTAGTATGAAAAAATTATCAACTGGTATCCACTAGCCAAAAGTGACAGTCCAACTTACCTTGTTCTTTATCCTTGTTGATTTTTTTTGTCTTCTTTCGCGCCTCAAGCTCCTCCTTGCGAGTCTGGAGAACCTCAGTTTCCTCAGCTTGTGCCAGTTCAGCGGCTAGGTCTAGGCCCACCCCACTGGGTTCATTTCGACGACCAGAGATGCGCTTAGGTTTTGTGGTTTTGGATATCCCAGCTTCGACAGCTCCAGTGGTACGAGACCCATCTCCGTGGGACTCAAGAACGGCACGCTCGATGGCTGCATCTGCATCCTCATCCTCATCCTCTTCTTCGTCTTCCTCCTCTACACCCTCTAAAGATGGTGTCGAGGTGCTTGAGGGACTTGCAAGACGAGTAACAGGAATCGGGGCTAAAGTAGATTCGGATTCGTCTACGCGCAAGAGTTGCTTGACGTCAAATCCGCCCATGAGAGTTCGCTCACCTACTAAGAATTGATAGGATTCGTTGTCATCCATCAGTTGTTCGTTCACACGTTCTAGGTCAGCGAGTTGGGTCTTCAGAGTCTCAGCCACGGCAAGTGCTTGCTCCAATGTGGCTTGATTAGAGACCTGTTGAGATTTGAGGGCTTCGATGTCAGCCTTTAGAGCAGCTGTCGCTTGCTCGTCCTGTCGACGAGTCTGGATCTCTGAAGGCTCTTCTGTCTGAATGGGTGAATCGGGAAAGAAAGTCACTGAGTCGGCTTTATCGGTCTCAGCACACTGTTTCTGGAGCGCGGCTAACTGCGTATTGGAGGCCGACAGCTGTACTCGAAGATTAGCCTCCTCTTCAGCCCAAGCAGCTTTACTGGTTTCAAATTCGTCTGCCTAAAGATAATTGAATTTCAGTCAAATGAGAATGCAAACAATGCAGGAGGAAAAAGATTACTAACCTGTTGAAATTGGGTTCGTTCAAGTTCTTTATGTGCAGCTTTGAGTTTTTCAAGTTCCTTAGTGATGCGGTCGTACTGGGATTTGACCTCCTGAGCATCAGCCAGTTCAGCTTCCATTCTATCGATAGTGTTAGACAGTTCGTCGGCCTTTGAGCGCCATTTGGCGCATTCAGCGGTCGCGTCAGCTTCTTTCTCTTCGGCGGCGTTGATAAGTGCCTTCAGACTTGAGATCTTGGCTCGTTCACGTTCCAGTTCTTCGGATGAGTTGTGGGCGCTGGCGGAGTTTGACTTGTTGTGATGCAAGTGAGAAAGACGTTTGGCAGCAGTTGTTGTTGGGTTGGGATTCTTGGTTGGACTGGCTACCATCGATGAGCGGTCGGATGTTGTGGTAGGTGGGTGGGAAGCAGCTGTGGACTTGCGAAGAGCAGATGGAGAAGAGGATACCATGGCGGGTGGACAAGAACCTGGTAGACCGATCTGAGTAGTAAGTTGGTGTTGGTTGTGGGCAGGAGAGGAGAGCAAGGGGCACCGGACCTATGTAGAGATCAGAGATGTCACAGGAACTGTAATCAGAGCTGTTACAGGTGATGATCATCAGCCCGAGGCTCGAGCGACTCCCGTGGAGCGAGTTCGGGTGAAGCCCCGGACACAGCGCCGGGGGACCCTTCGACTTCGTCGTTTCCCAACTTGGCCCAAGTCCCTCTATTTTTTCTTTGAAGTTGTCTACGCCTCGCGTGAAGCAGGAGAGAAGGATTCATGGCCTAAGAGACAAAACCAGATATAAGACCCCTCCAAGCGAAACCCTGAGAGGCCCTTCAGACAAATTTTGAGACCTCAAACAAATCATTTGTCCCCAGAAAATTGAATGGATTTGATCCCTGTAACCACACAAATGCCCCATCTGTTCTAAATTGAGCTACTGATCAGCACTTTTAAATGTAGCGTGAAAAAATCACACAATAAAAATGCTAGGTGATCTCTGCCAACGGCTGAGTATTTATTCAAGAGCCAACCAACTACTTACTTTCAGCCAAGGACTGACAATACTGGATGAACCCACATCTCCCAGTCTCCAGAGGACCTGCCTTGTCTCTAAGTGCGAATTTCCGGGCTCCATTGCCCTGTATATATAGCAATTAACTTTTTCTTGCAGTGTAGCTTTTTCTTGCAGTGTAGCTTTTTCTTGCAGTGTAGCTTTTTCTTGCAGTGTAGCCTTGTTGATTACAATTATAAATTAAAATTTTAAGCCCACTCCTTCCTTGAACTAAGTTCAGCCGACTAAGATACTTTAAAGTTTCTAACTGTTCTTGAATGATTCCCCTAAGCATCCGTAACCATAGATAAGCATGAAAAAGATGTGTCATGATTTTATAATTTACCAAAAAGAATGCCCAGTTTTGACTAGTATTACAAACGAACAAGGAAAATGTGTGATTATATTTGCTTTAATTGATTCGAGGCCTAACGTGTCAATCGTACACTGATAAGCTTTCGTGCGGTGATAAGCTTCCACCCAGAAGACTCGGTTGTCGAGTTTAAATCACGACGATGGGTTGTGGTCGTTTAGAGAATAAGAACTTCCGTTCGATAATATCCACGATGTCAAATCCGTGGCTTGTCTCTTTGGCTCCTTGCAGTTGATCCTCCGGGCCATCGATCCCTGGATATTTCTTCTTAGCTAACTCTTGTCTCCGCAAGACGACCAGTGGTTTTGCTAATTTGATACATTTTCCTTCAAGCTCATGATTTCCTATCCGTAAGATTGGCTTGTCCTGAACATCACGTGGGGTATGAGAGGTAAAAAAAAATCAGGAGATCGATGAGCATCACGCGCCATGGGTAGTCTTTCTGTACTACATTTTCAATAAAATCTGAGAAAGGTCGGCACGTGGCTCACCGAATTCGACAAGTCGATAAGTCCGATTTCGAACCCCTCTAGGGCAGCCTGCGGATCATCGGTCTCCAAATCTTTCGATGAGGATTCGAGGGCTCCCTGTAATTCAACAATCACTGTTTCAGATCGAACCAAGCCTTTCGCGTTCTTCACCACCGAAAATGTTGTCGATTGCTGTTTGCGAGTGACGGTGACAGGTATCTTCATTTTGTTTTGCTGGTTGAATGTTACGAACGCGCTGCAAATTGGTGTGGTGACTGACACACAAGGCTTATCCCCCGGTCGGGTGATTTGTCCCCGAGACATGATCTGTCCCCGAGACACGATATGTCCCCGAGACCCCCCCCTAAGACCGAGGCCGATAAAGCGAGCATTATAAAAAACCACTCCCTTTGTAGCCGAACTAAAGTTACACTACAAGTTGTTAGAGTTTGGAGGATAAGGCCGGAAGTTTAAGAAAAGATTAATCAGTTTTTAATATTTATTTATTATGCAGGATGTTTGATCAAATCTCAAACCTCCTTTCCAACAGAGCACCCAGTAAGAAACTCATGTGGTTGCTGAAACCATTTTTGATAATACAATTGTTGCTACTTGGCCGCCGTGGGCTCTAAAGTGACCCCTGGTAGATGAGTAATTACAAACATGTAGCTAAATGTAGCCTCAACTCAACGCTTCTCAGCAGAGGAACTAACCACCTAGACCTGTAGCTCTAGGGAGGCCGGACAGATACCTCCGGCACCAGTCTAAGAATATAAGTAAAACAGGGATTAAAGATCTGGAGTGACTTTAATGGCTTTCTATAGTCTAAAAGTTAAAATTTATCTTTTACTCTTATACACAGTCAGAAAACCTCAAATATGTTGATGAAAAACCTGGATTCTGTGACTCAAAACACCCCTAGTCACCACTGAATGAATCTTCTCAACCCCACTGGATCAGAAGGTAGCTGCTATGGTCAACCAAACATATCCCACTTGGCCAACCTCAGCTCACAGCATACACACATTAAATAGTCTAACAACCTCAGCTCACAACATACACACACCAAATAATCTAATCAATTGCCAATACAGGAGTTTTGGCAACCAGATCCTTCCATTCTAAACAGAACAAAAAATAAAATTAACTTCCATGCAGAACCAGTGGGAAGGCAGAGCTGGTTGAGCTGGATTTAGAAAATGGAAAAATGGACTGGGTACGATATACAGATTGGGATTCATTATGTAAGCTGGGGGAGCTGATATGTGAGCTGGGTAAGCTGGTATATGATCTGGATGAGCTGCAGACTTTGTTATTCTGAAATCTCAGTGTTGTGATACTAGATTTGATTGGATTTGTGAAGCGAATAAACTTCTGACTCAAGGAATACATAGAATGAAGACTGATACATGAAGAAGTTTAAGCTTGGTAAGAAAGCAAGGGATGGACCACTCTTACCGCATAAAAGAATGGAGATTTGAACAAAATCCACATGACATGACATGACATGAAATAGGAAGTAGGGAGTCCAGAAAACAAATATAACCTGAAGGGCATTTTAATGCAGTTTTGCCAGAGTAATAAAAATCAACCATAAAAGTGTGAACCCCGCCCAAAGGAAAGCCTCGCCAGCAGTCAAGCCGCGGTTCCATAAGGGAAGTGTCCAGAATAGTGAAAGTAGATTTGGTGATTGACTTGGTGTTAAAGCTTCAGCTGTTTCGGGACTGGCTTGTGTATGTTCTGGCGAAGCTGGCAGGATTCCCTCGGGACGATCCTTTGGAGCCGATGCTGGTACTTCTCCCTGACACAAAGGTGCTCGGCACAATGGGCAGAGGAGCTCTTGCCTGTTTACATGTGAGTAACGCTCTAAATTTTCCTTATCAGCCCATAACCACTTCAGAATACATTCTTCGTGAAAACGGTGCCGGCAATTCCATCCGGGTATCTCTGACGATTCAAGCTCCTCCAAGCAGATCGGACACTCGCCGCGGGCCTGAGTGGTTTTACCATGAACTCTAGCTTCTTTTGAATCAACTAGAATTTCAATGGTAGGAACAGAAGTGGATTGATTCACATCAGTTTCTGGTTCAACACCATTGCCTTCTTCTTCTTCAATCTGAATGGTCAAACCATGCGCCTTAGGGTAAATCACAATTTCAGCCTTCAGTACTCGTGTTCAGTCTCGATATCAGAAAGTCTACACCCACCACGTGGCTTGATTCAGGCTCCCTAAGAGCGGGTTGACCTATTTTAGAGTGCAAAGGATTCTTTAAGTTTACCCTATTGACATCCGATCTTTCAACATCCGTGTTCGACGCCGGGGGGCCCATAGGCAAATCCACGACAGTCCGTTCAGGAGGCGATAGGACTGGGCTGGATGCACCAGCGGGTTCTAAACCATGTACTGCTCTGCTTGAAATCTGGGCCAGGTCTTGTTCGGGTGCTGTCGCGAAACTTTGACCGACGAGCTATTCCCAAGAAGGATTATCATTAGTTCCAAGGATCGAAGGGGCCATACGAGAGTCCAACAAAGCTTAACGGCCAAGATTAAAAATGCGAGGATCATAAGGGCTAACTCGCAAGAGTGGGCTAGAGATCGAAGAGATCGAGTGAGAGGGTTACTATGATATTCGTGCTGTGAGTATTCCCGATCAAAGGTGTGGTACTTTGATGGCGCTTTACAAAGCTGAACAGGTGGAAAAATCCATCCGGCTTATTCACGGTATCCTCCAAGCTGAACAACGGAATGGAAACGGATGGCAAGTTATAAACGGAATGACATTGAGAGTATGACCAGACGCGTACAAAGAGGAAAGTATAATGATCCATAGGAAAGCGCAGTGGATGAAACTGAGCTGCGACAAGTAATTAAAGAGGGAATGATCGGAGACCGACTCCACAACTTGTTGGTTCGGGCAATAAGTTGGCTATTTTCCTGGTCATCAACATGAATTGCTGGACTCTACTACTGCTTTCATCAATTACATCCAGGCCTTCCTGCCTCAGATGATCCTGTCCAGCTGGCGGTCCCGCCCTACCGGCCACTCCGTGAAGCTGGTAGTGAGAGGGGTCCAATTAACGCCGAGACCACATGATTACAAGTGACCAAAGGTCAAAGGGGCTTTTTTAATTTGAGATTTCACTTGTAACGAAGTGGTTATTGATTGATAGTTACCGGGAGAATGGGAGGTGGCGCAGGTCCACGGTGGAGAAGATCAGGTGAGAAACCCTGGGAGATAAGACAGCTGGCCTACCAGGCTGAAGTGGCACGGTGCGGAGGAGCTAGGATCAGCCACCACTTAAAAGGCCCTATCCATCCGTACCCTGGAAGGCCACCTGTCTCCTCACCTCCTTCCCCCCTTCACCCTTTTCATTTTCTCGAAGACAGCTCTGATACTCAAACCTTTTATTTTTCAAGTTACATTACAATTTTTCCTTGCGTTTGGAAACTAGACGTTATAATATCACCAAAGTTCTACTATCACAACTCTTCTATTCTCCGAGTTTAGTCAATCTCTATCTTTTCAACTCTTGTTTTACTCAGACAGTAAGCAATCACGCCTTACACGCGACTGGTTCACAAAGCATTGCATTACACCACATTTGTTTTAATCATCTTCCCCCTTACCGGAAAGTTTTCGACGTTTTAATTTCTACCACGTGAAGGTCTTACCCGCCTGTCCTTACAAGACCCCAAGACTTTATCCTATCGAATCACCCCCAGACACCGATATCACCCCTTCCCTTGCCCGTTCAACTCCACCGTTCAACTCCATTCGCTCCGACTGCCAAAGCGCTATGTCCAGCAACGTGCAAGAGACTAGCTCAGTAACTCAGAATCTACCTTCCCTTACCGGAGGTAAATGAGAAATTTCCTTTTGTTTTTTTTTTTAAAAAAAAAGGAGTCGAGACATTATTTCTTACATTTGCTATTCGTTACACGTGTTTCCGATTGTCCAGATCCAGAAACCCTTACAGGGGAAGCAAGGGATGATAGCCTCGTCGAATCAGCCTTGATCACAAGCCAATCAACATCTTCTAACAGAAACGCGGGAGACACGACGGCAAAATCCACGAAAGCAAAGTCCGTGCCGAAAACCCAAAGATCTAGAAGCAAGAAACTCCCTGAAGCATTGGCGAAGAGTAACGGTCACCAGACACCCCATGACAATACGTTAGTGTCTACCCTCCTAGTGGACGACGGGCTTACGGGTGAAGAACCTCGATTCTCAAACGAGGCGGCGGCAGATGCAGAAGATCCCCCAGTGGAGGAGTTGTCGGCTCAATCATCAAATGAGGTCGCTAGCTACAAGCCCCCGAGTCCTGCACCGGCCAACATTGCCAACCAGAAAGAGTGGTTGATGAACCTCTTGAACCTCTTATCGAGAGCCGCTACGGATAGTACTAAAGATCCCATCACTTCCGGAGAGTCGAAGAGACCCGCCGAAGCGTCACCATCATCACCGACGAGACCTTTAGAAAAGAAACCTAAAGGACCTTCTTTCAACGAGGTGAATCTCAACAAACATACGAGCATAGGCTTCACAGTGTTTTTCGAAAAGAACATCAGAGAATTGAAGTCGCCATTACCTTTGACCATCTTTGACAAGGATTGGCAAGTGGATGCCATGGCGTACCAAAACGAACGGAGACCCAACTCAGAACAATCCTCAGAGAAAAACGGCAATTATACTGGCTTCCCGTACCCGAGCGGATGGCTTTTAAACTCCAGCGAGTGGGAGCGCAGACACAAGACTTTCTATCAAACCCTCAGAGATGTCTACAAATTTGACCAATTCTGTGTGTGGTTGTTGAGACAAAGAAAATGCAGACCAATTTCACGCGGACGATTGCTTCATGGTCGCGTTGCGGTACGACATATGGGTCAGATCGAACACATTTTCACACCACATCACGGAAGGCGATGAAGATTTCATCAGTAACATAGGCATTTTTAGGGAAGACATAGCAGCTAAATGCCATGCGGTAGCAGTGAAACAAGGAGAGATAATGTTCAAGGACAATCCGTACGTGGCTAATGGCCCAAGATCTAACTGGGATCCTCAGACGGGCGAACCCAAAGGAAGGTCCAGACATCCTTCGAGCCAGTCGATTACACACAGTGGACCTTCGGTAACTCACAGAACAAATTCGTACCTGGTGGCACACAGGGGGAGAGGAAGCGGGCGCGGCCAGTGGGGACATACGACCAATCGCCCTGGTTATAGCCATGGTGATTGAGGGGATAAATCCCATGAAGCTTTCCCCAAGTAGGTGACAATCTTGTTTTACATGACAGTCATCGGGGGGTTCTTTCTTGTTCCTTTTTGTCTTGTATGAATAATGGTAACATCTTGTTTTTCCTCGGGCCGTTTACATTGTACCCTTTTCCTCTCGCATTTTGTTTTTTCCTTGGCTTGCCTTCCTTTTTTCTTTCCACCGAGTTTTTCCTGGCCACTGTGCAATACAATCAACAACCTCTAAGTTCAAATTGGCTGAGTGAAGCCTGTCGTTTTTCTTTTCTCCTTCTGTAGGATTCTCCTAAGGTATGAGTTAGGTGACCCAGAATTCTTTCCGGTCCAAGTGGTATCTGGTGAAGAAGCCGAAAATCTGAACGTAAGATGTTTAACGACCCCGTCGGCTCAAGAGAAGAAGCCTGAGTGGCCGGTAGGAATAACCTTCGAAATGAACATACCTGAATGGGTGAAGGCTCTAAGCGAAGCTGGAATCCTAGACAAGTTCCAAGATGTTGTGGACGGTTTCCATCAAGGGATTCCTCACCACTCCATAGAAGGTACGAGATGGTTCACACCCCCAAACCATGCATCAGCGGCTCTAGCAAAGGAAAAGCTGGAGAAAGGATTCAAGTTAGAACTGGAGAAAAGTCAGATGTTTGGTCCCCACGAGGAAGTGGCGGAAAGGTACCCTTTCTTCCGTTCTAGCCCATTGGGAGCAGTAGTTAATGGAGACGGTTCAACACGACCAATAAACGATCTTTCTTTCCGGCGAAATGTACAAGCGGTGCCGTCGGTGAATTCTTTCGTGGACGCCGGACAGTTTACAACCACTTGGGACGATTTCAATGAGGTTTCAAGGTTTTTTAGGCAGCGAAAGGACCCATGTAAGCTGGCACTTTTCGATTGGGAGAAGGCGTACCGACCGATACCCGTGGCAGAGTCGCAGTGGCCGTACCTTTTTTCTATGGATTTCGACGGGAGACTGCTTCTGGACACAAGAATTTTGTTCGGCGGCGTAGCTGGTTGCGGCTCTTTCGGCAGGCCAGCAGATGCCTGGAAACGCCTGATGATACACGAATTCAACGTGACAACGGTATTTCGTTGGGTGGACGACAACCTGTTTGTCAAGGAGCTTTGTTCGGGCGTGGAGATGGGTGAAATAGCTGCAAGAGCTGCCGAGCTAGGCGTGGTGACAAATGAATCAAAATTCTCCCCTTTCGAAGACGAACAGAAGTTCATAGGGTTCATTTGGAGCAGAAAGGACAAGACTGTGCGCCTCCCGGCGACAAAGCTTCAGAAGAGGATTCTCACAATAAAAGGCGCTCCAGAAAAGGACACCTTGTTCTCATACAAGCAAATCAAAGTACTAACAGGACAACTCGGACACCTGACGTATTTGTTGCCACAGATGAAGTGCTGTCTGTGCAGCCTCTACCGGATGATGAAAGGTTGGGTGCACAAGAGAAGTGTCCGGCCGTTGCTTCCTGATGCTCGAGATGACCTTTGTAGATGGCCAAAAGTCCTGATGAATTTCAAATGCACGAGGCTGTTGGCGCTCCCGACACCTGTTGATGTAGACTGGGTGGGAGACACATCGTCTTCGTATGGGATTGGCATTTTAATGGGTAAGAAGTGGGCACACTTTTGTTTGCTTCCAGGTTGGCAGATGTTTTTGAAGTCGACTAGGGGCATCGCCTGGCTAGAAACGGTAGACATTCGTTTAGGCCTGGAACTCCTGATGTCACTAGGAATGCAACCCGGGCAAACTTTCATTTTGAAAACAGATAATACCACAACTGAGTCCGCCATCAAGAAACGGAAATCAAATGACCCTGCCGTTAATGACGAGTGGAGGACCATTCAAGACATACTAATGAGGAATGAAGTTGACATAGTCGCACAGAGGGTGACGTCTGCTGAGAACATAACGGACGGTCTCTCACGAGGGGGCGTAACCGGTCACAAATGTTCAAACCAATGCTTCATTAGCATACCCATCGACTTGGTAAACGTACTCAAGCAAGTCGGCTAACGACCAATGACCCAAATGGTCTTTTCTCTCATATTAATACTGTCGGGTTCAGGACGAGGAGGATTTTTGCCTGTTTTTAATTTCAATTTGAGTCAGTGAATAGGCCTACCATAAACAATATTGAAGTTTCTTTAGTAAGTTGTTTTGGTTCCAGATTTGTTTCAGAGAGGGAAGCGGGCGGTGAACTTTTGTTCCTGTTTGCCACAGATTATAGGAATCTTTCCCTTATTATCCAAATGTCAGATTTTAGGCATCTTACGGCTTTTACAAGTGATGGCACGAGGCAGAAGCCGCTAACACCCATGGACATCCACATGCTTAAAGGTTGGAAGATCAACACTCTCATTCCCTACAACGCCGGGGTACGAAAATTCCTGAAATACAAGAAGGAGATGGACAAAGCCCCATTCTCGTTACCCGCGAGTTCCTCGGAAATTGCAGGCTTCTGCTTTTTGGCAGGACAGAAGGAAGGCCTCAGCACGGCGCGAGAGATAACAGTGAAGTCCGTAAAACGTTACATCTTTGCACTGAAGGTGTGGCATCTATTCCACAATAAACGATACCCCATTGAAAGCCAGAGTTGTCTAACCGTTCTACTCCGCTCATCGGCGTGGATCGATGCACAACAGCCATCAAAGCAAGAGAAAGGCGCTGTGCTGATACCAGATCTACAGCTGTTGTGTTGAATCATCGGGGACGAGAAACCGGCAAACAGGGCGGTGCAAGATTTAGCAATCACGGCCTTCTGGGGAATGGCATGTCTAGGAGAATTAACTTACACGACGAGCCAAGGGAAAGTGGACCCTAATACATCAGTACTCGTGAAGGATGCCAAGTTCCTCCAGCGATCGGCCGGAGGGGTCCAAGAGGTACACCTCATCCTCAGAAGCGCCAAAACCTGCGGTCCAGGGCAAGTTCAACTGATAAGACTGAAAGAAATAAGCGGCCCGCTGTGCCCGGTAGCGGCGAGCCTGTTCGGTTTTGGTGAAGGGACGGAGAGAAACAACTTGACGAGGGCTTTTGCGGTAAAGCCGATCCGCACGACGTTCATCGAGGCGGGACGACCGGACCTATCTGGCCACTCATTCAGAGTAGGGGGGGGCGTCTTCGAGGCACGCCCTGGGAGTGTCAACTGACAAACTGTGCAGGATGGGTCGATGGACATCATCTTGCTACAAACTATACCTACGAGTTTACAGCAACAGAGACAAGGAAACCGCGCTGGCATACCTGAGGGATCCAACCCGCCCTATTAACTAGTCTTTGAGGATTGTTTTTCTCTTGATGTTGTGCGATGGCCAAGTCATGTTTTTCCATTTGTTTTTCTTTATGGCTTCCTGGAAATTGATCTCTCGATTGCAAGAACAATCAGCCAAGCAGTTAGGGGTGTGATCCTCCCTTTTTGAGAGGCTCAGGCTACTTGAGTCTGAGAATGGGGGTCTCTCGGGACTCTCACCCACACCCTGGCTTTCAAAACCCAGCCGGTGAATTGGTTAGGCAGACGAGCCTGACCATGCCACCTTGGGTTTTGATCAGCCCATACACGAGTTAGACTTGGGTAGCGCGCTACTGAGCCTAACTAAGGAGGGTCTCCGCAAAGGAGCCCCCCCCCTGAAAAGTGTAGCTACAGTTGTATCAGAGTGGATTGGTCCTGGTGAATATTGCTCAGATTTTATAGTTTCCTAGCATATTGAAAATTTAGCACCAACAAAACTGTTGAAACTTTCATACAAATCAATGAAATTTAGATTCAATTCATAGAGAGAGATTTTAAAATTTTCACTGTTAGTAATTTTAGCCAACCTCCTACAAATTCGACAGGGGGTTTGAAGGTGCAACCACCCCTGACGTCTTTGCAACAATTGGGGGGTTGCACCTTCAAAGTCAGGGGGTTGCGTGTCAAAGACCCATATCAAATAATAATTTTGGCAACAAATGTAACATAAAGAAGATCATTGAATGAAGTTGCTCTGGGACTTCATCAATTTCACCTGAAACCCTTTCAAACATGTCATTGGAGAAACCAATACACCATTTTGTAAGACAGCCATTGTAAAAACTTAATCCTGATGAAACTATGACTTAATTTCAAAATAACCAGACAAGAACACAAGAAAACAGGAAATGTCAAGAGAAAGAAAAAAGAATAAGATAAAATAAGATGTTACAGCATACCCTAGTCTTTGACAATATATCTATCTAGTGACAGAAAACTGTATTTAAATGACAATGAAGTATATAATGAAAAGGAGACACAACAAAGAGTAATGAGGCACATAAATTAGAAATACAAGAGTGACCAAGATGTGGGTGAAAAGTAAGCTTGGTACAAACATAGCTCATAGGTACTATAAGCATGAAGAATGAGATTGATAAAACTTATGGTGCAGCAGGAAGAAAGAAAATGCTGTTACAGTAGGGGATAAACACTGGAGCAGAGGAGAAGGTGAGAAAAAAGGCTGGAACAGACATTGAGAAAAATAAAAGCTGTTAAAGCTGTGGAGAATGAGAGAAGAAGTGTTGATATTCCAACAATACAGCCCAACCACAGCTAAGCCAAAAAACCACCATCCCCCCATCTAAAACTGACATGATGACAGTGCACCCAGGACTCACCATCATTCATTTCAGAGTAGGTACCACCCCCTTGAAGGAAGTAGATGCCAAGATTGTGGTATGAAGAGTCAATAAGGTTCTTGAGAAGTTGAATGCAATGGCTCAAGTGAAAAAGATCACAATCAAAGCAGTCCAATTTTTTCCATCAGGTGATAAAACCACCAAAAGAAAGAACAGCTGACTTGTGATAAAAACAAATGGAGTAAGAAGGTTCAACCAGATCTTTAGTTTTCATCCAAACCATATTCTGTAGCTGCTCATGGTATTCAAATTTGATGAGGCTGATCATAATATTGACATAATCTCAAACAAAGCTTTCAAGATGGACTAGATGCACTGGTTAGGTGAATCTAGAGACCCCTGAAATTCTTGGAAAGCTGACTTTTGTCATTTCTTTCACTGATTCAGAACTATCTGACAGCTTGGTTAAGCAGAGATTCTTATTCCTGGACAGCAGCTACCATTTTGTTGAGTGATTCAGTAAAATTCTGCTGAAATTTTTAAAAATGCTTGCAGATGAGACCCTTTGTCATTGGTTTTGGGCAGACCACAGGTGCAGCAACAAATATGAAACAGGCAACTCTCCAGATTCAAAGAAAGAAAATGGGAAGATCTGTGTCATTTTTATTGAGACCATTTCAATCAGCTCTCACCAATGGCACTGTGACCATGAAGACCAACTAGGTTTTAACTCAATCTTGATGAGAGCCGCAAACTCTGATGTTCAGCTTATGTAATCCAACCTTCCGCTCCACATTGTGTTCCATTTTCTTCTCATCTCAGTTTCATTTTCATTCTCATCTTATTTCAATTCAAACCTTATATTTGTCTCAACATCATGATTGCAGGTACGCACCAGCCCCTCCTCCATCTGACCCTTAACCAAAAATTCCCATCCAAAACAATCCTTTGACTACATGCTCCATTCCAACACTGCCCCCAAGGACATGAAATCTTCCATTTACACATCCAACATCCTCCACACAAAACACAGGGCTAATCTAGCTAGGGCCCTGGAAAGGGTGGCAATTGGGTGGGCCGCCCAAACCGAACAGGGCTTGGTATGTCTTTTTGGGAACATTTACAATGTTGGCCCAACCCGGCCTACCCGAGTCATACGTTGGGCGAGCTTGGGCAGCCCCTGGTGACTTATAATAGACAGAAGTCCAAATTCCAACCCGCGGCAGCCCAGACCACCAGCTCTGAGCTGCCACATTTGATTTCCACCAGTCTCGACTCATGACGGGTCCATGTACCAAAGTGATATCAAGGTCAATCCTGGGCCAACTTTGACTATAACTGACAGCCAAGAAACCTGGCTATTTGTTAGAATAATATGCAATGGCAATAAATCACCTTCAACTTGCAAGGGTCTCTTCTTTTTATACTATTTTACATTTTTGGCCTGGGCCTTATAAGACGTTTTAGTCTTTGATGGTTGGGTGGATCGAAGTAAGTAAGCAAGCACAAGAGGCGGCGACGACAAAGAGATAAAACAAACCTTTGATGGTTGGGTGGATTGAAGTAAGTAAGTAAGCACAAGAGGCGGCGGCGACAATGAGATAACACAAACCTTGAATCAAGCGTTTGTGGGACGGTTAGTTGGAGGAAACAATAATTGATGATGAATTTCAGTTAATGATCCCATCTTTGATGGTTGGGTGGATCAAAGTAAGTAAGCAAGCACAAGAGGCGGCGGCGACTCAAAGAGAGATCAGAAAAGAAATGAGAACAAGATGAGAAAGATAAAATGAATCTAAAGGACATGGACCTTGAAACAAGCGTTTGTGGGACAGTTACATAGTTGGAGGAAACAATAATTGATGATGAGGAAAAACACAACCGGGAGAGGAAAGAGTTTAAGATAGAATCAATTAGGATTTGGAAACAACTGCGGGCAAAAAGTTGTTCGTCTAATTAGTGTAGTACTGATGCTACAAGTGAGGGAGAAACTAATATGCTAATAGGCCTGTCAGGCGCTCATGGGTAGCCCAACTGCTAAACGGTTTTGGGGAGGGCCAACATTTGGAGATAGATTTCCTGTCCTGGCCTGTCCATTGAGACCTCAGGCCCATTAACCCTAACCCTGGAAGGATTTGCAGGAGGTACAAGTAACTCCTTGACTGGAAGGAAGTCCTTCCGTTCAATGAAACCAACTCTCAAATTTGCCACTGGACTTGACGGATTTGGGAGACAACTCCCGTTTACCATTATTTTGATTTTTTTGGCAAGACAACTCCCCTTCTTGCCATGGGAATCAGAGCAATGACTCCCAGAACCAATGTTGGGAGAGGTGTTGGAGTTGTTCTCCTATGACTTGGGAGTCGTTTTTCCAAGTCCCCTTAGTTAAACCTTGTTTAGATTACATCACATAGTCCTTTCCATGAAAGATCACCTGAACTTTACATGTGAATAGAAGTAGAGTGTAAATTCTAACAACAACTCTAAGCAATAAATTCATTAGTTGTGTGATTTATTACATGGAACAATTCATACTCTGAACTCATGGAATTTCAACCCAAGCATCTTAAGACCATATATATTGGAGATGATGTTTTTGTTTTTCATGGTCTTGTCTAAAAATAAAAACAATCATTGTCTAGACAAAATTGAAAACTGAGTAAAGACTGAGAAGCTGCTTGCAATTTGTACTTACCCAAGTGTTGTCTTCACTCACCAATTTCATTAAGGTTGAGCCATCAGAGAAATTGAGTTTCCCTTTTGTCCTAAAAGTGTGGAAAGTTCTTGTATGGAAGCCAAGCGGGTGGTGGACCGTGGCACTGATTTCCCATGGGCCTACAACCCCTGAATTAGAAAGTAAACACCATGAAAGATTGATGATCACTTGATGTCAAGTGACACTAGGTGGCATTGATTCTAACTCAGCTACAACTCAGATTATACCACTGCCCAACTACAATGACCAATTTGTGTGTTTCAGGGAGTTGAAACAGTGGTGAACTGGGTCAATGGTGGATAGCTTGCTGAACTTAGCCTAATGTACTTGTCACTGATTTATCATTATTTTACAAAAACTTAGAAACTGATTCAAGAAGTGATAATCTATAGAGTTTTTCCCTGAAGTCTCTGGATCACTCACAAAAACACAAATAGTAGACAGGAGTCTATTCTTAGCCATCATTTTCTTTGAAATAGTGTTCAGGTCATTAACGGGGAGTTTTGGATACTTGGATTGAAATCAGTTTAAAATTTAGGTAAAGAGTATCTTACTGTTTTTTCTCTAGATCCATTCAGTCAAAATTGTAAAAACTTTCCCTGACTTTTATGTCAGAGATTCCTCTCATTTATTTTTCTATCCATACTTCTTCATTTCTTTCCTTTTGACCGGAATAAACAACTTACCTTCTGGCGTGGTCACCTAGTAGATGCATCATTTCCCATGAGTTTTACATTCAATCGATAATACACAAGCTGTTAGAAATTTTGCCGGGCATACTTACTACAATATTGTCGCCACACTTTGCAGTCTACCTTTCCTTCCTTACTAACTTTGAATATATTAGTCAGTTTTCCCTACTCTATTGCCATTCTGAAATCTCAGTGCATGTCTTCTAATCTATCCAGCATTTGGTTTCCCAAAATATCGTTGACAATTTAGTCACATCATTTGAAACTCTTCAATACACTTTTGATACCCTAGTGCGGGACCATTCGGGCAGACCTACTACTCTTTTCCTTGCAAGTCCCATCGGTGGCATGTTAATATTCATGCGCTGCGATGAATAAACGCGTATTGTCTATCCATATGAAAATGGCTTAGATGCAGCTTCCGACTCCGCTGAGCACCTCCTGACCCTTTCCCATTGTATTTTTGAGCCGATAATTTAGATAAGATGCGTAGCTTGTAATCTGAAGGCAAGTCATGTGAAGCATTGCCGGTGGCACTTTCAAGTTTTTCCTTCCACCGAAACTTGCAACTGCTTCACACGTATAGACTTCTGTCACCTCACTTGACCTCCTTTTCGACAATACTCGTTCAAGTCTCTAACAATGATCACCGCATTGCTGATCCTTACAGTTAAGAGTTATTCTGCTTTCAGATGGCCCATCCGATTCTTTGAGCTGACAAGGACTTTTGTGGTGAGCAGCTTACAGTGGGACAAAGCTTGGCGACTCCACCCAAGCAAACACTATACAGGTCTTGTGGAGCAGAAAAAGACACAGATTATGTTGGTGCAGTCGAACCTGCTCTATTACACCCTCATGCGACCGCTGTGGATTGTCCTGCCGGACTGTGCGTGTTGATACCGGGTACTGAAGGAGTGGCCGATTCATTACCAGCCAACACTCGCGAGTCAACTTATCCCGTGAGCTTCCCAAATGTAAGCTTCAACCTCAGAAATCAGGTTTTGTAGTCAGCCTGATTTAACTTCTGATCTCATCTGAAAAGCATGAGGTCGTGATTGCAATTTACGATAAAACAGGACGTGAAAATGGGGCAAATGAAATAGGCGAAACTTCTTATCCCCTCAACAGTTTAAGGGAGCCTGAGCCAAGTCACGTGGTGGGTTTTCTTGTGCATACCGAGCTCCGTCAGAAGTGATGACGGCTAACTCTTTGTGTATCTATCTTGTCTCCTTATATAAGAGCCACGATGAGATCACTCAGATCCGGCACACCAGTGAAAAGGATTGCTCTCAAGTTCAACCTCCCTCTGATTTCAAGCTTCACTACTCTTCCTGGCCTGATAGTGCAGAACAACTCAGTGCAAAAGGAGAAGCCGAATCTCATGATGAAGACAGTCAGAAAAGCGACATTTGTCCAATATGCTTGGAGCGATGTGGCTCGTCAAACGTTCCAAATTTATCTTGCAACCACCGATATCACAGGGATTGTATTTTTAGTTGGTTGTGTAGTGGTTACAATGGGAGTGGTCGTAATGCCCTCTGTCCAGTGTGTAAACAACCTTTGATTGAGAAAGGAGTGCCAATATTGGCACGGGCAGCTCTTCCTTTGGTCCTTCAGCAACCTGTGCAGGAGCATGCGCAAGAGCAAAGACTAGAAGAATCTACCGCATTGTCCTCATCAATCACAGGATTACAAGGAGAAAAATTTGACAGAAATTTGATTTCAGCATCACTGGAATACCCTCTTTGGACCCGTGGGTTGACCGTTGGGGAAGTTTTACTATTTGCAGTAATTGGATTCTTCCTTGGCAGTTGTATCCATCTATTTTCAGAAGTGATACATAAGTAGTTCTGATCATTTTTCAATATTGGTAATCACAAAGAGATAGAAATGATGAATGTTTGGGGAAGCTTGAAGGGATTTTCTGTGCCCAGCGCCTTGTATTTGTTGATTTTTAGATTATTTTTCCTTCTTCTGAATCTTAACACAAGAGAAATTATTGTGGATTTGCTATGTTGGATTTTTATGATGCAATTTTCAGAAACCCAACCCAAAATTCTCAGTAGGGGAGCTAAACTGGGTGTTATTTCAACCCTGGAGTTAAATCCAATGAGTTGTTGAATCTAGAGACCCTGTTGTAACACCCATGAGAAACACAGATAATCACATCCCATAACTCCAAATGTGGCAACAAATTGTCAAAGAATTTCAGCTTTGTTTCAGATAGCTACAATTTCTGGTTGCCCAATGTTAGAATGTCAGTCTTGCATTTCAATATTTTGGATAACATTTTTTTTCAAAAAAGTAAGTATATAGCTCTCACTGGACCAGCTTAAGTTGGTGCAAATTGAAGGAAAAAGACAGATTATGCTTGATTCCCTTGAATTGGCTATATCTTATAGACCAGGTAAAAGTTTTTACAATTTGTCTTTGCAATGATTGCGAAAAACCTGTCAAAGATAGTACGATAGATGAGTTAAAGAATGAAAGAGTCAAAAGAGGGAAACATTCATTAAGTTTGTATTTCTGAATCTACAAACTTCAACTTCAAGTAATAAGAAGAATGTGCTACAAAAGCAAGAAAACTGGTACAATGCAATTCTGATCCAGACTTATAGATATGCACTAGAGTTCAAGGGCGGCTTCGCCGCCTTTAGTACGTACGTTGAAACAACAGTCGTAACTGTTTACACTTTACTTGAGGTAGAATGGAATAAGGCGCCCAATTAAGAGAAAGAGTCGCAATTTTATTGAATTGGAATTGGAATAAATTTCACGTGGAAGCCCACAATAACATTATTCCGTGTCTCAAACTAATACAAATAGAACTAAGGAGCTCAACATTAAAGTTGATTAGATTAAAAACTATCACGATACACAAAATTCGAACTACACTGGGTCACAGGCAAACCCATTTCCGAAGCTTAGTTGAACTCGCCGACACCGTCAACAACAAAAAGATCACACTATTCCATTGCTGTGTTAGTAAAATCGCTCAGTATTAATAAAAATGTTACGACATTACCATTATGTGCAAGCCCAAGTCTCGACGAGTTATCATATTCCCCTTTGCCCAAACGCTTCGGCCCGCGCCCAATTGTCTTTCGTGGTAGGACCTTGGGATCCTGTCCGAATATAAGACAACGACTTCGTCCTATAATGAAAAATCGATTAAGTGTACGGTACACAGTCCGTTTTTTGTTAAGACATTGTAACTAAGCGAAGACTTACATTATTATCCTGCGTAACCGATACGCTATAACTTCCGACGGTATCCCTAATTCTGAAAAAGCCAGAGGCCACAGGAGATATTATAGGCCAAAATGCAGGAGGTGGGACCATATGAACGTCCACGAAAGATGCTCAGATCTCAATGTCCAAACCATCGAGATGAGAATGAATTTTCCCAACGAAGATTATCCACCTGGATCCTGCCCACCTTCCGGCTTCTCACTCACTAACAGGATAAGTAACTGTGTACGCGGGTTGATTTAATCGGCTTCCGCTCCGAAGTCGACGTGGTCTTCCCCTTGGCACAAAAACCGTAAAGGTTCCGTCTCTGAAAAGGGGTCATATTCATTAGCCGATAGGGGTCGTGTTTGGTTAAAGTTGAGTGTGTGGATTCAAGGGGCAGGCAACCGTTCAACCCATGAGATAACACCGAATGCCTTACAAAACGCTCCCTCAAATGATAACTTAGGTGATACAGATGACAGTAGTGTACTTATTGTTAGCGCCATCAATCCGATGATATGTGGCCATCGATGAGCATCATCCCAAGGAATCCTAAATGAGCAAGGGGGAAATTGAGATTAGGAACATTCTACAGTTGTGTTTGCGAAACATAGACAATTCATGGATAGAGTTGAAACCGGCCGACAGAATGTGAGTCGACCGCGTTGTCCAGATTAATAAGGGAATTTGAGGGTGTTGCACCGCTTTAAGATGGAAAACGCTTGTGGAAGATTTCATATACCCCGATGCAGAAGTCTGATTTGATGAACAAAGGGTGAATGCGGGAGTGTGGCGACGGATTAAGGACAAGTTGTTGCTCAGGTGGTCATACGTTAAGAGTCAAGAAATTGAGATAGATGTTTGTCGGGAATGGAATAAACATTGGTGGGTGTTTGGGCCGAATGGCAATGTCAAAACAAATTTGCCGTGATGATGAGAATTTGGCAAATGTCGTCAAAAGCGATGCTTTCGTGTCCGAGGTGCAATGGCGCTGCATTGACTGTTGAGTTCACATGAAGACGGGGAAGGAATAAGGTGACAAAAGCCAAAAGTTCGAGGAGATGACTCAATTTACAGTAAATTGAATTGTTTCCCTAATGCGTATCCCTGTGTAATGCAAACGGGACAGGTATAAATAGACAACGGTTTTGTCATCCTATGAGATGATCCTTAGGTCCCAGTTTCAAAAAGGTGTCATCGCCGTGAATCTGGAGCCTCCACCGTTTTAACGGTGAGGTATGAGGAGTAATTTAATTTTTAAGGTGGCAGTCGACACAAATAGGATTAAAACGAATAAACATATCATGAAAAATATATGCTAATAATGAGTGAAGGTAAAAACAAAGAGCTGAAGAAACATGAATTCTGACAGATAGATGTAAGAGGTGGATTGCTTGTGTAAGTAAACCAGAAATAACACAACAAAAACGAAATCAAATTAGAGAAATAAGAACTACCTTAGCTCAAGACAACAATACAAAAAAGATACAGGAGACAGAGAGTATAGGAGGAAAAGGAATAAAGAAAGAATGAGATCAGGAGTGTTAGGATTTCAGCTCAAGAGAATTTAAAGGAGATAGTGGGGGACAATCTTGGGGGACTCAGATTGGACCAAGGAGCAAGAATAAAGGATGTGAAAATATTTTAAGGCTCAAACTTGATCCTTGATTTCTTCTGGCAATGGGCCAGATTAAATAGACTGCTATAAGAAAGGTACAAGTTGTGGTCGAGCTGAACAAACAATATAAGCATATGCTAATAACTAACTAACATATGGATTAAGGCATGGAAACATAACCATGGAATGAGCTGGGCATTGTAAATTAACAATGGATGATAATAGGGCATTACAACATGTAATGGAAATGATGATGGGCATCATAAAAACAATGATGGAAGAAGAAAAGCATCACAAAATGGTGATGGAAGATTTGAATGAGATGAAGGGGAAAAGTGGGAAAAGGATGTGAGCGGAGACAAGCCAGAAATTCTGACAAGGAGTTGTTTCTGATTTGATTTGTGGATTTCCAAAGAAGATGCACTGGTTGAACTTGAGGCGGCAGAAGATGACAGGAATGAAAGTGTTGATGTGAGATAAGTTTTGACATGGAGAAGAATGTCAATGGGAGGAACAACAAATATTAATATGATGAAAAAAAAATTTCTAAGATGATGAAGATGAGCGGAAAAAGAAAGGGAAATATAGGAAATAAGATTAGGGATGAGTGGGAAATGTGGATATATACTATGAGCAAAGGGATTTGTGCAGGGAAGGAAATTTTTGAGATTCTGGGGGGAAAAGGGAAGAACATGAAGAATTTTGGTGAGAAAGGTATGATGTATGATCAGGAGCATGCAGGAGTCTTGGAATTTATGTTTTCATTTGGTGGATAAGATTATGAGCTTGACTTGAGCATAGAGAGGAATTTCAGATATTGACAACAATCAATAATGAATGTGAATTAAAAGACAAGAAGAGACTTAGCTAAGACTCAAGAGTGTTGAAATGGCTATGTCAACTCCCAGGGATATATGGCTACAAGATGTTGTATCTACATAAAAGCCAAAATAGCATTCAGAATATCATCTATGTTGTAGCCAAGACAATTTTGGATAGGATGACAAAAGAAATTAAAAGGTCTTGAGTAAAAAAATTGAAATTTGGTGGAATTCCAGAAACCTGAAACCATCATGGGATTCTACCCCTGAAAGTCTAAAAGCAATAGTCCAGGTTTGAATCCTAAATATTTTGGGGGGTTGTTTTGTGTGCCTTCATACCTTTCATTTTTATGTCAATTTTAATTTCCTTCATGTAGTTATTCCAGCCCAGAAGTGAGATATGGAAGGTCTTATTCAACCTTCTAATATCTCAATGGGGGACTGTGGGATGAGTTAGGTTCAGTTTTATACACTTTAACCTCTAAATACCAGAAAAGTTGCAAAAAAAAGGTATGATGTCTTACTACACATGAAATCCCCCACCTGCCATTGTCAGCCGGCATCTCTAAAGTGACGGCCAGTTGAAGTTTTTATCACTCTTTTTACAGAGGAAAAGGATTACCACACCTCGACTCTAGTTAGCGCCTTGCCTTTAGAAGTCAAGTGACAGATAATCTTAAAGATTACTGCCAGCTCTTTGTCTATTTGGAGACAGGGCAAGCTTACAAGATAGATTCTCTCAGCTGCAGTGATCCGAGTCGAGATAGGAAAACTCCTCAAGGGAGTTTTCAGGCAAAGTTAAGATGGAAAGGAAAGGGAAGATAGAGCGTGTCAGAATTCTGGCTTCACCTTCCGCTCACATCTCTCCTGTATGGCCAAGTGGCCTGTTCCTGTCTTGTCTGACCAAGTGGTCATCCTGTTTCCTGTATGACCAAGTGGCCTGTTCCTGTCCTGTCTGGCCAAGTGGTCATTCTATTTCCTGTTTCCTATTCCTGTTCCTGTCACCTGTCACCTGTTCAGTGCCCTGTCACCTGACCTCCTGTTCTGTTGTGCCTAGGCCCCCTTTGGATCTTGCAAGGGGGCTCTCTAGTTGTCACTACTTATAGTGCCTGTTTTCATTTGAAATAAACTACCAAGTCTGAGCATTTTTCATTGGAACCATCAATGTTCCTTTCTCCTTGGTCCAATCTCAGGATCCCTCAAGATTGCCCCTCCATCGCATCATCTCATTGAGCTGAAATCTTGACAAGACGAGTCAAGGAGCGGGGAAGGTGAGAGATTGGAGAGGGATGGATGGAGGGAGAAGAAGAGTGGATAGAATGGAATTGTTAATTTTTTCAAGATTAACCCCCAGTTACCTCATAAGTCTGTTTAGTACTTTCAAGCGTACGTGTTTCAGGAATTAGGCTAGAATAAATCACGGGTGGGTGGGTGATGACAGAAGAAAGTCTACCCTCCTTTTATTCTGGTTATTACGTAACCTTGTGGTATCAACCGGTGGGGTTAGACACTATGATTGTGAAATAGGATTTTCACAATCCATCAAGATTAGGATTATAGATGATTGAAAATGATTTACCCAATAGGCTAAATAGTTAAATCTTAATTTTCTGAATTCAATCACACTATTGTGAATCATATTCAGAAGATTAATTTAAAAATAATAATAATTAATTGATAATAGAAAATAATGGTAAGATCAAGAATTGAACTCTTGTCTTCTAGGTCTGGTGCATAGTCTGATTGGTGAATTGCCAACTAGACTAATGTGCTTGTAATTCTGCGTTCATGTGGGTTATCTGATTAGTAACCTCAGTGGGGGACAGCCAATGTATCATCAGCAATGCCACTTTGGGGTGCCAAATAGGTTTCCAGTATCAAATGTAATAATGAAAAAATCATTCCAGTCAAATAGCTATAGTCTAATCTGCATATCTTAGCATTACAAGTCCTCAACACACAGTCATGCATTGTAATCACTTGGATAGCAATAATTTGTCACATTTATATTGATTTAAATATTATCATTTATTACAAGGCTTGTAGTCTGAATACATAATTTATCAGTACATAGTGATTGCCATCAATTTTAGCCATGTGATTTTATCATATGTTTCCATTTTAGTACATATTGTTACATAATGGAGCTCTGACCAATCAGCACATGGCTTTCAACCATCAAGTTTTGTCAGAAATGTATCAACTGCGCAACTTTGAATCCATTAAAGATTTTCAGACCCGCGGATGAAGTTAGACATTTCCCAGAAGCCAGACACTCAACCACAAACTTCCACCTTGTCAATTCAGAAGCCACTGATTACTTAATCAATTGCCAACAAGTTTTTACCTGTTAATTCATCTGAACACCATGTGTGATTTGAAGCAAGTACATTCAGGAGGAGTGATTAAGTTGACAAGTGAGGGTAAATCAAAATCCCAATCTCATTCATTGAATCCAATTTCTTATTCTCTTAGTTTCATTCTTTCATTTCTTACTCACATATCTTTTTACTTTGTTTTATTCTCATTCCCATATTCTATTCAGGCTTGTTCAACTTTATTATTTCTTGATTGCATGTACATACATTCATTTCACCGTCTCGCTAGGATGGAGTTTTTAGCAGGTACTTAAAATCTTTGTTAGTTATTTTTCATTTCATGTTATCATTTCTAATTGTTATTTTCTTATTTTTCATTCTCAGTTATTGCTTCTAATAGTGTCCATTATTTGCTGCAATAAGATAAAATAAGACCTCAAACTTTCTACATGGTAGTAAAAGGCAATATCTGGCAACAATTATATAAGACTAGAGTAAGAATAATGCACAGGTAAACATTGACAACATGGGAAACAGTGTCCATACCAAATCCAAATTGGTTAAACTCAATTGTGGAAACTGGTGTATCTGGAAGAGTCAATTTTGTACCATTATCTTCGCAAAAGGATACAAAGACTTGATGGATAACAAATGGACCGCCAAGAAGAAGTACATAGAAAAGTATTGACAGATGTGTGCTTGGGGTTTCAACAAACTCTACAGTACCGTTGAAGAAGATCTTCACCCAATAATTATTGCCAACAAGACAAACCTATTTGATGCATTAAACAACTTAGGTGTGGCATGCAGTGAAAACTCAGTCGTGATGATCTGTGACAAATTTTTTCATCTAATCAACATGACCTATGAACCCAGAACATCTCTTGTTATACACATCTCCAATTTCTGCCAACAATACACTTCCCTGACAACTTCACTTCTCATTTTAAAGAGCTTTATGCCTATATCTTGTTAGAATCCAAAAAGGAAGTTGTGCATTATGGGAATTGAACCCATGACCTCAAACTTCATGAGTGATGCTTTAACCACTAAGCTACACTACAGACAATTTGGTGTCCCAACATCCTGTCTCAGCAAAATTTTGTGACACCGCTGTCGCAACAAAATATTGCAGAAGCCCAGCAGGCCATCTGGCTGTTGCGACAGCGATATCACAACATTTTGTTGCGTCAGCAGTGTCACAACATTTTGTTGAGACAGCGGTGTCGTAACATTTTAAATGAAGGTGAAGAACCCCTATTTTTATTTCTTGGTGTAGGCTATTAATTATTTTATTTGGATAGACTGACTCAGAGACTGGAAAGAGACACACTGACTGTTTAACTACAATATTTTTTTATGCAACTCCCATGCCTGATCTGGGGTTTCTAGTTGCAACTCCCTTTTTTTTTGCTTTTTGGGTTGACAATTCCCCAAAAAAGGGTCAGATCTGCAAATCCCAAAATTCACGTTGCAGACATTGCAGGAGTCGCAGCTTTGATTTATGGGATTCTTTCAACCAACCCCCTGGAAGATGTTTGCTTTTTCAAGAGAGAATTTTGGTTTATGTATGTGGCTCAGGTTGAGCACGTTGTTGGGGTGATGTCTAGCCTAACTAAGCCTCTTGAACTTTGGGGTATCTGGACCTTTGCCCAGAGGGCTCTCCTACGGAGAGCCTTAGAGCATCTCCACCCAAGGTGCTATCCAATTTTTAGCAACCTGAGCTCAAAATCAGTGCCCACCCGGGGTGCTACTACAGCTCTGAAGCTAAAAAAAGCCGATCTAGCAATTGTCTAGCACCCGGGACATAAACCACATTTTCCAGTGAGCCCTGTCTGACACCTTGCATGGCTCTGGATATAGCAATCTCGGCTGGGTACCACTCCATGTTGGGTTGCTATCACACAAAACAGAGGAGCTATATGTCAGACGTTTCACGTGAGCGCTCTGCTGAAAAGGCTTCAAAGAAGTTGCTGGTTTCAATTTTTTTTTTATAAAATTAACCATTCCATGTACAGACTAGAGGTGAAAACACCTGCATGGCCTGACATCCTGGCCAGCGCTTCATTGCCTTAAACTCCTACATTTGTTGGAGTAACCACTCCGGATGAGGCAGCCAGTTCTTCATCGCAATTTCTTGCCATCTTTCTTCATACCTCAAGAAAATATTCTTAAGCATAGTTTTGAATGTGATTCAGAAACCTGTCAATGCCTAAAACATATTTTTCTATCTTATGTCATTAGAAAAAAATGACAGGCATCAAAGAGCACCAAGTATTGACTAACAGGGTGACAGATCAATCAGGAGATTTAGCATTCCAATGATCTTTGGATGGTTGAAAAACAGGAAGTTGGCAACATTTTGAGGAAGTGACTGGATGGATTGACCCAGAAAGAATAGCGCTATCCATTGGTCCAAAAAGGCAGAGAGAAATGTGAGCAGAAGGGGTAAAAATGATGAGGGGCCAAAATGGCCCACCAAAACATGAAAAGCTCTCAGGCCCAAGTATTGCTATAACTTGCAAGCCCCTCCTTCGGAGGCTCGCTTCGCGAGTGGCACCTTGTGCCAGCCATAGGTCACCGCAAACTTAACCCAAGTCCCTCGGCCTCGCGCGCGAGGCGCCTCCGACCGGCCCTCCGATCGAGGGGCTGGTGTTAAGCTAGTGCGTGTCTCACCCTGAAAAATGGTGTGTCGCTTGCTATAACATGTTGAGGTACATAAAAGGCCCCTTTGTACTTTGGGGTGTCGTTGTCGATATTTCAATGTAGCAAGGGAGCCTACGTAGCTTAACACAAGCCCCTCAATCGGAGGGCGGGGGGGCTTGCGACTAATCGCTATATGATATATCGTGTGACAGTCTGCTGTGTCACTGTCAAAACCAACTCAAGTTTTTCTAGGAAGAACTGTTTGGTTTCCTATAACTTTGTCTTCCTCCCCTTTTCCTGCCGCTCAACCCTCTACGCCACCAACAACTATCCCCATCCCCAACCAAACACCATCTCCATCTCCATCTCTATCTCCATCTTCGTATCTCTTGTTCGGCCTCGCCCCAACCCTCAGTCTTATCGAATCGAGTAGCTCCCTGTTAGTGCCCCCCCTTTCATTGACTGTCCACCCCTCGGCCCTCTCAACAAAACTATATCCTCCATCCAAACATTGCACTTACTCTTCTCTTCCCTTTTCTCTTGCTTTCGCTCAGCTGCGACTGTCTCCTGGATACTTCTTAACTATCAATCCTCAATCCAGGTCAGTAACACCTCTTACTCTCCCTCACTACCCATCACCAAGACCACCACCATCGACATAAGAAACTCTGATCGGATCATCCCCATCATCCGTTCATTATCTTCCCCTTTAGTCCTGCTCATTCTTCCTCTCTACTCCCAATAGCCTTAGCCCCTTTTCCATTTAATCAATCTAACCAACATCACTCCTTTTTTCTCTCTTTGGGTTTACGACTGCTCCTCTTGTCAGGCTCTCTCTTCTAACCTTGTGTACAAAGCTTCAGCTTCTTGATTCCTCAGACCACTTATCTACTTGATCGCCATCGTCATGGATCTCCGAGTCGGCGGTAAATATCGTTTAGGGAAAAAAATCGGATGTGGCTCATTTGGTCAGTCTCTTGATCTGTGTTCCTTTTGAATTAGTACGGATACTAACGATTCCACCCATTTACTATCTATCTATGCTATAGGTGATATCTACCTTGGATATAACATCATTTCTGGCGAGGAAGTAGCCATCAAGCTCGAAAGTGTCAAAGCCAAGCACCCGCAACTCGAATACGAAGCCAAAGTTTACAAAACCTTGGCAGGCGGGGTCGGAGTCCCGTAAGTTGTCACAACTTTCTCTTTCTCCGGTTCTCTTGCTGATCAATCGGGTTTAGATTTGTGAGATGGTTTGGTGTGGAGTGCGACTACAATGCCATGGTGATCGACCTACTTGGCCCCAGTTTGGAAGACCTGTTTAATTTTTGCCAACGCAAATTCACCCTCAAGACCACCCTGCTTCTCGCTGATCAGTTGGTAAGCCTTTCTTGCAACTAACAGCCAGCGCTTTTATGAACTCCCTAACAAATCCTGGGTTTCTCTTCTGATTACGGAACAGCTTTCTCGAATTGAATATGTTCACTCGCGTAACTTTATCCATCGTGATATAAAACCCGACAACTTCTTGATGGGTATTGCCAAACGTGGAAACCAAGTCAATATCATCGATTTTGGTCTTGCCAAGAAATATCGTGATCCCAGGACATTGTTACACATCCCGTACAGAGAGAACAAGAACCTCACTGGAACCGCCCGATACACTTCAATCAACACTCATCTCGGTGTTGAACAATCTCGTCGTGATGACATGGAGTCCCTTGGCTATGTATTCATGTACTTTCTCCGAGGGAGCTTGCCATGGCAAGGATTGAAAGCGGCGACCAAGAAGCAAAAGTACGATCGCATCATGGAGAAGAAAATGACGACTCCCACCGAATTTCTCTGCCGTGGCTTCCCCAAGGAATTTGCGATCTACCTCAACTACTCGCGTTCCTTGAGGTTCGATGACAAACCAGACTACCCTTATCTCCGCAAGCTTTTCCGTGACCTGTTTGTTCGAGAAGGATACACATACGATTACGTCTTTGATTGGTCGCTCGCTACTCGCAACGCGGATGAATCGTCCGCACCTACCAGAGAACAAATTGCTGCTAGAGAGAAAAACACCAATCTTGCACTAGCCGCCAGTCCTGCGGCACCCTTGCGTAGGAAGGTGATTCCCGAGGCAGCTCCAGCCCCCGCGAGTGGCAATGAAAGACAGTGAGTGCTCGCTTGAATTATCACCATTCACTTTTCCTTTGATTCTTGCTTGATTGGTGACCACTTACATTAATTTCTATCTGTCAACGCTCTCGATTCAGGCTCCGCAGTCAGACCAAAGCTACCGAAGAACAACGAGGTACTATTGACGGATGGGAGTGAACCGTCGGTCGCTGAATTCTTGCAGGTGTCGTGAGTAGTTGTCGGTGTGGAAATTGCGTGTCCTCCTTATGAAAGATCTGGGGGTCTTCGACACTTGAAAGTACACTTACAATGGGAATGGCGTGGTAGCGGGCTAAGGTGTTAGCGAAGGTGGAAATAACTTCAAAAAATCGTGAAGGGAGTAGTTGTAGGGCGTGTGGGTTTTACTATTTATGCCTGATGTGGCAGGCGGGATGAAGGATGAGCGGGTAGGAGATGTCGGATTAGGCCGGTTATCCACACCTGTTTCCTGTTGTTCCCCTCTTTTACTCTCCCTGGCAGTGTCAGAGCATTCCTCTGATACACAGCAAGAACCCTCCGCTCAAATCGCTTGACTTGACTGGTTTGACCGATTGACCAGGTTTTTTACTCTCTGTTTTTTTCCTTTTTCTTCTCTGTTTCAATTACTTTTTCATCGGTCGGATCCTTAACTAATCCACCTCATCAAATAGTGTGCGGTCGATAATACTCTCATCCAGTTTTCTATCTTCCCTATCGTCGTGTTTCTTCTATAGTTGCTCTCTTTTTGTTGTCCTCTCTCAAATCGGCCCGTTTCACATGATTACATTTGGTAGTTGTACACACGCCTGCATCAAAACACGGGTCATGAAACTAGCTATATAAAAACTCATTACTAAATGAACCATCATGTGTTTTTGTCCAGATTCCTTATATGAAGGTCCTTGCAGCACGCTGCATTTGCTGAATTTCGAGGAACATTTTTGCCGTGTAAGGGGTGTAAGGGGTTCAAGTTCGTGTGAGGAGGTTCAACTGAGCTGGAATTGGCTGATAAGCTCCAGCTCATTCAGAGTCCTCCCCTCTGGGACGGAGGCGCCGAATCCCGCAATCCTCCGAAGCGGTGGGACTTGTGAAGAAGTTCGCTGTACGCCACTCCGGTCTTCAATGACCACTGGCACCGAACTTAACACAAGCCCCTTGTCTGGCTAGGCCCTCCGAGAGGCCTAGTTAAGCTCCCACTGGCACAGGTTCAATAATCTCAACATTTTATTTACGCGAAGCAATTGGGTTTCCCCCGTCCTGGCAGCAAATTTTGCACGCCAAGGTTTGCAAGTTTCCAATTAGGTGGATAATATGTAAATATTGTAGACTGACTGCAGCATTGGTCCAATTTATAATGACAAAAGAAAATATCTGATGTGATTTGAGTGTGCAAGTAGTGAAAGGGTTGAACTATGTAGATGAACTAGAGACTGATCAAGAGAGAACCAGCATAGAAAACCAAGTACAGACTAGAAACAAAAAATAAATAAAGTTGAAAATGTTTTTCTGTTGAAGTATGTAAAGTAGTTACACAGACTGAAGGATCCTGTAATACAAGGCAGCCAGTTCTCCAATCACCATGACAATGTTTTTTTTTAGGATCACTTTTGGCTGGAGAGGTGGATTTAGTTTCAGACACATGACAGTTCTTGACTAGGTTTCTGTATTCAATCACCAGGGCTTGAATGTGTTCAAGTTAAGAACCAAGAATACTTTTAAAGCAGAAATTTGCCCCAAGGGAAACATGTATGTAGTTGTGTAAAACTCTTTAATGTTGGAAGAGTATGTACATGTTTTTGTTGGGACGTAGAGGTTATGCTAACATTGAGTCCCATGGGACTCTGGGAGTCGACTGCAGCCCACTTTGTACTTACTATAAATAGCATATTACTTGTATAGATGAAATACAACACCAAGTTCTCTTGTACTTCTCATAATAGATTATGAGCCCTTAAAATCATCTTGTCAAAGATATACTTCAAACTATATCATTCCAATTTCTTACCACAAATCTGTCTTTTTGGGTAGTGACGTGAAGGTTGCAAGGTACCAACAGGATTCAAATCATGTTGCAAGGTTAGCTGTTCTGTTTGCGTGCGGATAAACCTGCTCTGGCCAAGCTTGGTGATTCTTACTTATACGTACTTTGAGCGGTCTGGAGTATTTCACAAGCTCAGAATTTCTTGACTGTTAGGTACAAGGCTTTCAGGACCTCCACTCTCAGACTCTATCTGCCTTTCCTTTACTTCTCCAATGTCATCCAAAGAAAACACTCCACTTCTCCAGCAATCATTGTCTGCCCCTGCAACTCCAAGTGTTCAACAACAAACTGGTTTAACAACCCTGGAACTCATTCTTCAACAAGTAGAAATACACCACAACAACTTATCCTCGCTTCACCCTCAACACCAAAGTCCCATTGGGCAGAATGACACCACCTATCCCTTCCTATCACTACACCCCTATCCCATATCTTACCAATCCCCCTACATCCAATTCTGAAGAATCCCCTATACTTTCTCAACCACCTACTGCTGAATATCAGTGACAACCAACCTTCCCGCAATGTCAAATCCGATGCCTCAACCATCATCAGTTCCAGATTCTACTACCTATCCCCATACCCTATACCACTACATTCCTGTTCCCCCGACTCACCCTATTTTTCAACCTACACACTACCCTTCCCCATGTTGAGGTGTCTGTTAGTGTGCTATCATGATGTATCACTCCTCTGATGAGTTGAACCATAACCACTACCACCCACAGGTGTCTGTAGCCTAGTTGGTAAAGGCAGCACTCTAGTATGTGTCTCAGCATTGCTGAGGTCATGGGTCCGAATCCCATCAGACACATCTTACTTTTCACAGTCTCTACACCCCACATCCTCAAATCCATACACCATCCGCTCACTATGTTCCTGACCAGGCAAGACAATATACACTGGAGAAGACCCGCATCTGAAACCACAGGCATGACACGGCATCCATCATCACAACAGCACTTAAAAAAATTTGTGATTGGGACATTTTGACGGCGGATAGATCCAACTTCAGAAAATGGACCAGGTGTTTGAAGGATCTGGCCTCCTGGCACATGTACAATGAGCTCTTCTACAAAAAACCTAACTTGAATGTGCATCATGAGAAGATTGGGAGAGCAATACTGCTACACTCAGTTGATCCATCCCTTGAAGACAAGCTGTCTTCTTACCCAACTGCATACACTGGTTACAACAATTTCAAGGTCAAATTTGCTTTGGTATGCCAAGCGGCACAAATCAAAACCTTCATGTGTCTTCTTTGTTTGAATCCCAAAATTTTTCCTACTATGGGGGCATACTGTGTGGAGATGAAAGACATCATCAGCGACCTCAAGGACTTGAACATTCAGTTGACCGAAAATACCATCATGGGTCTGTAACTTCAGCTCAACCTGTGTGATGGCGAAATCAAACAAGAAATGGCACGCCGGGTCAAATCAATCATGTACAACAATCCATTACACCAGACACCCAGTTTTGAAGACCTGCTGAAGATCTACAATGTCTGCAAGAGACAGATCTCATTCCAACATTAAGGAGCCGTCAGGCAAAGCAACATCACCCCGCCGGTACCAAAAATGTATGTGGTGTCTAACAGTTCCCCCAACATGGAATCCAACTTGGATACCACCAATTTCAAAATCTTGGTGAATGCGTCCAAAAACAACACTTGCCACATTTTCAAGCAGACAGGCCTTTGGGCTGCTGACTGCCCAGTACGTAAAAAAACCCCTCCTCAAAACAATTGCCGCCCACCTACAACATTGTATCTGGCACAATACCAGCCATTCTGCCCCATTTTTGCCTTGCTGAACTTTTCTGCCTATCGTCCACCGTAAAATTCCTCCTTCCCACAACCCAATTATCACTTCAATCTCCCTCCTCCCAACTCATACCATCAACAAACCAACTACAGTCCTTCCCCAAACACCACCAAAATTCCTCTCAATCTTATGAATCCTATAAGCCAAACTACAACAAACCCAAGAATCAACCATCTGCTTGCAAGATGGAGGTAGGCGATGTTGAAGATGAGTTATCTGAACTGCAGATGACCGGAAAAGCTACTGCTGATGCCTTTAGTGTCCGCCGGGAGGTGATATTTGATACCAGTGCGCTGAATCATCTGACAGGTGGAAGGTTAGTGCTGTATGATTTCCATATGTTAAAAGAACCTATTCCCTTGAATGTTACAACTGACGGTTGCCATGCACATGTTACACAGGTGAGGAAACTCATTTTTCCTGGATACAGTGGAATGACCGTCACCATTAAGGGAGTGATGTTCTATGAGCATGCACACCATGATCTGATCTCACTATCTGCTCTCAGGCAAGCCAAGCTGATCATTGACTATGATTCCAAAACAGATAAATTTATGTTCAAAAATCTGCACTATAACAAGACGGTTTTGGACATGGGAAGAGAGGCACTGACGGGTAGTTGCCTGCCCTGGAGCTTTTGGGGATTTGTGTTTGCATGGGCCAACTATACACTTGCTCATTCGCCCAATAAAGTAAGTGGGAATAAAACCCTGTTTGAAGCATTCCATGGCTATAAACCAGTCCTAGACAACTTGCGTGTGTTTGGTTGCAAGGCTTTTGTACTGGATCCTCCAGAGAAACGCTGGTGTCTTGAAGATCGGGCTACGGAAGCGAGGGTAGTTGGGTATGTCAATCGAAGTAAGGGCTGGCTGCTCTGGATACCATCAACCAACAAGCTTGTCTGTTTGGCTTGGGTCCAGTTTGAAGATTGTTTAAATTATGCTCTCTCAGTCTATTTCCTTTCAATATTATTGCATATTCATATTAGTTTGACTGTTGTCCCACATCTCAGCCCCATGTGTAGTAGACTTTAAGTGTTGTCCTCTCTGAGAAAATCAAATCATCAGTTTTTCTGTGTCTGTTCCCTGAACCATCTCATTGAGGTTCTTGTAGAGATTTGCTTTTCCTCATCTCAATCTAGCAGTACTTCTTTCAGAGTACTTGAGCTCTTTCCTCAGGTCTGAAAACCATCTATCAGAGATTTTCCTCTGTGTCCTCATCATCTGTTCCTGCGGCATCAAGCCCTAGTTTCATCACAGATCCACCACTCAAGCTGCTGACAGGCTCCAAACCAGCAGAACAAAAATTGAATAATATCAAAAAGCCTTTGACAAAGAAATTCAGTCCAAGCACTTCTGGGACTGGCCGTCTGAGGAGTTGATTTGTGCAGTGTTGGCTATTTCATGGACAAGGTGGTTGTTCAGAAGCAGGCAACCCAATTTAGCAACCGCGGTGGAGATGCTCTAATAATTTTCTGGCACGACCTGAGTGACTAAGGCTGGGCCCTGGCGGCGGGTTAAACGGGTATACCTGGCTATCTGACCTGGATGGGGTGGGTATGGGACAATTTTTTTGGTTTCTTCACCCGACTGGATACCCCGGGTGATTGGCTTGGGATGACTCATCAGATTTGACGGGGACCAACATGTTGATTACATGGGGGGAGGGGGAAAGGGGCAGGGAAGACAGTTGGGCAAATAAGAAAAACAGCCGGGAAGACAGTTGGGAAAAGGTGAAAAAAGAAACAATCGAGGTAGACTAGAGGAAAAAGTGAAAAAATACAACAATTGATTCATCATCGATGTGTGTGTTGCCGTAGGGCATCGGACCAATGTTCCAACCAAGCAGTTTTTCAATTGAAGTTGCATTTAGACTGCGGCAGTGAGGCCCAATGACCGCTTTGCATCGTGAAAATACCCTTTTTGAAAGTGCACTGGTGGCAGGAATGGCATTAAAGCATCTTGCCGTTGCTGCAAGCAAAGGAAGGATTGTGGCACTCGTTTGCCAGAATTTGAGAGCATTAGTTTCCGGACTCCATTGTTGGCTTGTAGGTATGCTTGTATTTCTGCTTCAAGGTCATTGGCCCTTTTTTCGGGGCAAAAACATCAGCAATTATAGTGCTCTGCTTCTTCTCTTTCTGAGGTGCATTTATCCCACATCTGGCTGGGCTCCAATTTTGAAGTCAGAGAGAGCAGGGGCTGGCCCCAAATCGGGCCAGATTTTGTCTTCGATGAAATCTGAATTCTTTCAAACTGGCCGGTCCCCCACAGGTATACCCAATACCCGGCGGATATTAGTCGGGAGCCCAAAATTTGATCCCGACTCCGGGTATACCCGGAGGGTAACAGCGCGGGAAGCTTTGGAGCCCTCGGGTATCACCGGGGCCCAGCCTTAGGAGTGAGCCGACCCACAGAATAGCTTGGGTGGGCCCAGCTGCCACCGATATTAATTTTTGGGTCAGCCTAAATGCAAAGCGGGCACTCCAATATAATCAGGACTCAGGACGCCAACGTACCTGGAGTACAGGGCCTCTACTCCAGAGCCACTTGGCGTGCCTCACATCAGCCAAAACGCAATGAGTACATTCATCTGATTGTGGAGTGCATTGTATGTATACTCGCTTTCTGATTTTCTGTCTCCCTTAAGAGGGAGTGCAGGTCCCACCTTCCTTGCGCTCAAGTTCAGAAGAAAGACCTCCCGTGGCCATGGATAGTTTCAATTGATCACCTCACCAACAACTCAGACATAGAACATACGGCCTCAATCATTCAGCCTGCAACCAATCAAGAAGACCCCACGACCAATCAAACAAACCCCGGGACGATCTAGACGGTAGGAAGCCGATTGAAGCCCTGTTGTATATCTTGAAAGAATCCAAATGGTCCTACAATGTCAAGGTGAATGCCAGCGGCTCAATTCTCAACCTTTTCTTTGCTCACCCCGGTTCAATTCATCTTGGTCGAATAAATCATCACATTGCCCTCTTGGATTCAACATACAAGACCAACCGCTACAACCTTCCTTTGCTGCAAGTGATAGGTCAGGCGTCAACCAACCAGTCGTTCTCAGTTGCATTTTGCTTTTTGACTTACGAAGACAAAGAAGGCATCAATGGGCAGTGGAAAATCTTAAAAAGCATGTATGGCGTCCTCAGCGCTCTCCCATCGTCTTTATTACTGATCGCAATGCAGCTCTACGAAAAGCTTTGCACACAGTCTGCCCCGATTCCCAAGCTCACCTGTGCATGTGGCACATCAACAAAAACATAACCACCAATTGCAAGAAGTATTTCCCTAGTTCAACAGCATCCAAAGATAACTGGGATGCTTTTATGTCCCTCTGGCAGCAAGTAACCTACGCAAAGACACCCGAACACTATGAAGCAATAATGAGTAAGTTAACAGATTATCTTGGCACTCGTCCAGCGGTTCTCAACTATCTCGAAAGCAATATCCTGCCTGTGAAGGAATTGTTTGTGGTTGCCTGGGCTTGCAAGTATCCCCACCTTCGAAATCTCAATATTTCACGTGTTGAGTCCGGCCATGCGTACGTATCTCAAAACGTTCATGAAAAACTCAACTGGGGATCTTCTCTTGGTATTCAATTTCCTAGCGCATGCTGTTGATACACAGCTCAACCAAGTTCATGAATCAATCGGTCGAGACACTTGTCAATGTCCCCAAGTCTTTCATCTCGCTCCTTGGCCAGATATCATTGTTTGCAATCAAGAAATGTCTCGAACAATATTCCAGAATTTCAAAACTGGACCCTACCGAACCATGCTCAAACACCTTAACCATTTGGATCGGCATTCCTTGTGCCCATAGGATCACGGAGATACTTGAAGACCGAGATTCATTGGCCCTGGAGGAGTTTCACACTCAATGGAGTCTTAAGTATAATCCTGAAACGACAGTATGTGATCAATTTTCCATATTAATTTCTTCTTAATTTCAATTTGAATTTCTTATTAATGTGCGCTCACACTCACTTGTATCTGTAGACAATCAATGAGCCCGAATTCAATTTGGATGAAGAATTGAAGAGGCTTGGAGTTGCACTCTCTCAGGAAGAGCCTCAAAACCTCGAGAAGATCATCTGCCAAATCAATCAGATTGTTGCTAGAACCCATTCAAGTCCCCAAAGTCAAGAGACAAACAAAAGGAAGGCCAGCCTTGAAAAAAGATCGAAATACTTAAACAAAAAGGAATCCTTCGGCATTCGAGATTGTCGAACAAAAGCTCAAAAAAGATCAAGTGGCCAAGAAACGAGTGTTGGTGGCTCCAACAAAGCCAAAACCCAAGCGAATCAAACAAACTGACAGCAGTGAAGACGACATCAATGAGGAATCTGATAATGAAGGCAGTAATGGTGCGAGCAGTGAAGAAAGCAGTCCAGTGGTTAGTGAGTCTGAGCAAGATGGAGGAGTAATCAGCTTGATTGAGGTGAGTATCCCTTTTCTAGGTCACAATCTGAACCAAATAAAGCTAAAATATGGCCTTTTTACCATTGATTAGACGCACTATGCTCCCCAGATTCCAACCTTTCTTAGACAGTACGTTAAAACGGTATTTGACCCTTGCTCCGATGGTAATTGTGGGGTTCGGTGCGTTGCAAGAGCACTTGGGTATGACAAGGATGGATGGTTCCGAGTGCGAGAGGAAATTCTTGAAGAGATTGCTCGAAACAAAGCCGTTTACACTAAGCTACAAGGAGGAAAGAAGTCAATTGAGAAAATCATTGGAGGACTCACAGTGGAAAGCTTGAAGAGCAAGATTACAGTTGAAAACTGTCTCATGGTCAGATGCTGGCGAATGTGTATCAACGACCAATCAGCTTTATCTCGACAAAAGACAATAGCTCGTTCTTTCCCCTTCGAAATGGCCCCAACCCCGAGCATTCTGAGCCTGTTTACCTGCTCCATATTGATGGTAACCACTGGGTATTGGCGAATGTGGACGACATTGATGGTGTCAAGCCAATCCCCCCACCACTTTTGGCCCCGAGGCAAACTTCCAAGAGCGTAAAAGGCTGGTGGGTCCATTTGAAGAAGGGCCTGGATCTCTACGGGGAAGAGGAAGCTGCAAAGAAAACTTGATTTCTCCTATTTTTTCTTTATTTCTCATTACCTTCCTTTTTTAGTTTCATTTTACATTGGCTGAATAGCTTATGTTCTTATACCTCTATCTTGAATATTGCTCAAGACACATCTCAATAAAGTAATTGGAAAGTGCTTCTTAACCCGCCTGTGAGGCATATTTCCTGCAGTGCAATGACATTGAACGCCAACATATCTGGAGTGCACAAACGTGCACTCCAAAAGAATCACTTGGAGTGCGACCTGGTGTACTCCAGTAAAAACACTGCATAATGAGAGTGGAAGCCAAAGCCTCCTCAGTGAGATTTGGTGTGCAGTCAAGTGTACTCCAATATTTGTGGAGTACACTTGACCACACTCCACCAATTTACCTGTTTTTGGAGTTTACTGCTGGGTACTCCAGACTTCCCGGAGTACCTGGGGTTGAACTCCAGGAAACGGGAGTACAAATGTGCAGTACTCCATACAATTTTGGAGTACCCAGCCCTCACAGCCAAAAAGATGGAGTACATGAAGTAAATTTATGGAGTGCATTTAGGCTGACTCTAATTTTTCCTTGCTATTAGATTTGTTTGTGATCTGACAGCAAGAAGCACGTCACAGTCAGCTCGGCACGGTCCTTCTCGGTTCCAACTCGATTAAATTACTACTCACCTGACAGCAAGAAGCACGTCACGGTCCGTCTCGGTTCCAACTCGATTGAGGAAAGTTGGAACTGGTCCGGGCCGTGCAAACATAACTAACTACATGATGCGCCGCAGACAAGTTAGGGTTATAAGATATAAAGAAACAATAACCCATAACTCTGAAAAAACACCGGCTAAATAAGATTAAGTTTTCAACCTTGGTACTCCAACCTTAACACTGTACTTCCATATTCTGAGTAATGAGTATTAGAAGATAAAAACTCCCCCGCGGGAAATAGTATTTCGAGCGAAGTAGAGTATTTATACTATTTACAAGTATGTACTTGGGTTGGTGAGAAAATAATAAGAACATAAAGATACTAAGTATATAGTTATGTGTATAAAGTATGTAAATAGAAAATATACTGTAAGAAATAAATGTATAATCTAGTAACAAACACTTGCCCTCTCAGTCTTTGGACAGCACTGCCCTTACTCTTCTCTTCCCTTTTCTCTTGCTTTCGCTCAGCTGCGACTGTCTCCTGGATACTTCTTAACTATCAATCCTCAATCCAGGTCAGTAACACCTCTTACTCTCCCATCACCATCAATCAAACTCTCATCGGACCATCCATCATCTTCTCTAGTCCGGCCCATTCTCATTCTCCACTCCAAATCGTCTTAGCCCCTATCCCATCTAATCAACCTAAAGCACTCCTTTCGGCTATTGCTCTTATCAGGAACTCGAGCTTCTTGATTCCTCAAACCGCTAATCTACCTCGCCATCAAGCTCGAAAGTGTCCTAGTCAAAGACCCGCTACTCGAATAGGAAGCCAGAGTTTACAAGAAATTGGCAGGTGGGGTTGGATTCCCGTAAGTTTTTACAGCTTTCTCTTTCTCCCGTTCTCTTATCCAGATTTAGTCTTTTGAAATGGTTTGGTGAGGGGCACGACTACAATGCCATGGTGATTGATCTACTTGGCCCCAGTTTGGAAGACCTGATTAATTTTTGCCAACGCAAATTCACCTTCAAGATCACCCTGCTTCTCGCTGATCAGTTGGTAAGCATTTCTTGCAAGTAACAAAAAGCGCTACTATAGACTCCCTAAAAAATCCTGGTTCTCTTCTGATCACCGTACAGCTCACTCGAATCGAATACGTTCACTCGCATCACTATATCCACCGTGACATCAAGCCCGACAACCTTTTGATGGGTACTGACAAAAATGCAAACCTGGTCCATCTCATTGACTTCGGTCTTGCCAAGAAATATTATCATCCCAAATCAATGATGCACATTCTGTACAGAGAGGACAAGAGCCTCACTGGAACCGCCCGATACACTTCAATCAACTCCCATTGGGGTGTTGAACAATCTCGTCGTGATGACATCGAGTCTCTTGGCTACGTATTCATGTACTTTCTCCGAGTGAGTCTGCCATGGCAAGGATTGGGAGGGGCGAACAAGGAGATAAAAGACGAACGCATCATGATGAAGAAGTTAAAATATTCTACCGAATTTCTCTGCCGTGGCTACCCCTGGGAATTTGCGACCTTTCTCAACTACTCGCAATCCTTGATGTTCGCTGAGAAGCCAGACTACGATTGGCTCCGCAAGCTTTTCAGCGACCTGTTTGTCGACAAGGGCTTCACGAACGATGGCGTCTTTGATTGGTCGCCGGCTACTGGCAACGCTGATGAATCGCCCGCACCTACCACGGAACAGATTGCAGCTAAAGACAAAAACTCCAATAGTGCACCAGCCTCCAGTCCTGTGGAACCCTTGTGCGGGAAGTGATTCCCGAGGCAGCTCCAGCCCCTGCGAGTGTCAATGAAAGGCAGTGCTTGCGTGGGGAAGAGATTCCCCAGGCAGCTCCAGCCCCCGCGAGTTCCAATGAAAGGCAGTGAGTGCTACGTGAATGGGGTGAACAACACCATACTTTTTTCCTTTTTTTTGCTGCATTAGTGACCGCACACACTGATTTCTATTCGTCAACGCTGACGAGTCAGGCTCCGCTGTCAGACCAAAGCTACCGAAGAACAATCAGATAGTAGTAATTCTTGGAATGATTGGATAAGGTGAAGTAGTTGTCGGTTTTGCAAATCGCGTGCCCTCCTCACAAAAGCTCTATGGTTTCCTCAACATTGGAGCCACACTTGAACAGCGGGAATGTTGCGGTAGCAGCTGGAGGTAGTAGGAAAGGGGGAAATAACTTCGACAAATTGAGAAGGTGTTTGGGCTTTACAGTTCACGCCTGATGTGGCCAATAAGATGAAGGAAGGGTGGGATGAAGATATTGGGTCAGGCCGGTTAACTATACCTTTTTCCTGTTGTTCTTATCTTCTGCTCTCTATGGCAATGTTCGAGCATCCCTCCGATACATGGCAAGAACCTTCCGATCAAATTGCTTTACTAACTGGTTTGGTCGAGAGATCAGGATTTTCAACCACTTTTTTCTCCCCAATTACTTCTTCCTGGGTCAGATCCTTGAACAGTCCACCTCACCAAATAGTGTGCGGTCTATATCATTCTCATCTAATTTTCTATCTTCCCTATCGTTGTGTATCTATTAGTTCCCTCTCTTGATGTTTTACTCTCTGACTATGAACCTCCGTCCCACTTGATTACCATTGGTGTGGATGTTATGCAGCCGGAAAGAAAACAAACATTGGACGATTTTGTAGTGCAAGCGGGGGTGCACCTGCATTTATGGTATTCAAAATTGAAATATAAAATCAAAGTTCGAGGTTTTCCCAGCAAAAACTCAAATAAAGTTTTATGATTTCTGACAGCGCCCTGCCACAAATTTTTATCTAAGAACTGTGTATGATTTTAAGAAGGAATTTTGAATACCACAATTCACTTAAACCCAGGTGTCATCAAGCTTTGAGCCTCATGACTACACCATGGTTGCACCAACTGACAGGGGCAACCCTTGGCTTGACAGTACAAGTTCACCGCCATTGAGCACCTGCTTGCTGCTGCCAAGTTGACAGTCAGGTTGAGTCAGCCTTGAAATTCAGGATGCAACTGGGCCAGGCCAACCCGCAAGCTACCTGTGACCCAACACTAATTGGGTTGGGTTTGGGCAGCCTTTCAGCTGATTCTTGGATTTCTAGATCCGACCTGCCCCAACCTGCTTCAGTCTTGGGTCGGGTTTGGGCAGCTGTCAAGCCAATTGGGTTGACCAGAGACCCAATGGTCTACCAAAAGTAAGCAGATAAATACAAAGAACTGGATTCTATGGCCCAGCTTACCCTAGTCACCACTTACAGAACCCCTACAACCCAACTGGATCAGAAGTTAAACCACTCATTCTCAGCTACAAGTCAAATTACACAACACACACTTGTTACATAGCTCACCATAAAATATCTCACTTGGACAGCTGCAGGAACCCATACAATTACATTACATACTCTACTCAATTAACAACACAGCCACCCAAATACAGTACAAACAACCAATACAGCCTTTACATATACAATCTTATTTCCACCATTTTATCTCCTCTCATGCAGGCTCAATTAGTGACAGTTTGACAGCATCTTTTGTTTGGATGACACCACTCTTCACTCAGATGATGCCATCTTTGCTTCATCTTTGCTTGTGTGACACCTCTTTTATTCTGTTCCCACTCTACTTCCATGTTTTCAATAATCTGACACCACTTTTAGTCTGCATTAGTCTGTTTTCTTATCTGGTCATGAGTACCCTATTGGTTCTCCTCTGCAGGTAAAATCACTCACTTTTTGTCTATGTAAGGAGGCTCTCCTCCTGTTGTTTTCCCCTTCCTCACCAGATTCTGGCATCAGATTTCATATAGTCTTTAGCCCCTATAACTCTATATCACTGGTCACTCCTCAATATTATTGGTCACTCAATATTTAGGTTTACAATTATATCTTACCCTTACATACTATATAACCACCCTTATATCAGAAATAACAACTCTTATTTATCTCTTAACACCCCTTGGTTGATCAAGCCCTGGTTAAGTCATAGTACTTACAGGTCCCTTATCCAACTGGGCTATCCTCCCATATTTCACTTATTTAACCCTTCTTATAACCTCATAACACCTCTTCAAGAAGACCTCAGTTCAATTCCTGGTAGAAGCGCTTTCTCCCACACCCCTTAAGTTCTATCCATCACATGACTCCATCATTGCTTCACCCTCTTATATCACTCACCTCTAAACCAACATCATCATCAACTCTGTATTCCATCACTAGAATAGATAGTTATCCACACTCATCTTGAACTCATCCTATCACAATAAATAAACTGACAAGTGCTCTTGGTGGTCTTGTTTTTCTGAAACATATTAGGGCAGAGCTTGCAACTCCACCATCCCCTTCTCCATTCAGCAAAAGGGTATTACTACACCTTCTGAGTCTTACAATGTCTCCTTCAAATTTTTAGAAGTTAGACCCTAGGACAACAGTCCACACCTCCGACGTTAGCTGGGAAAATTTTGATACAACTAAAAGATGTAAAGACCCTGAAACCAGGGGAAGTTCAGCTTATTTAACTCAAGGCCATTAACAACATGCTATCCCCCACAGAAGCCGTTAAAAACGTCTGCAAGAGGCAAAAGGGAAAGAGACTTCCCTCTTTGGGTACACTTCCACCAATGGTTCTAGGACTTGAAAGATTTCAGAATAACTAAAAGGTTTATTTCTTATAAGTTTTCTAAATTATTACATGTTATTGATTATTTTAATAAGAGGTTTTACCTAAAAGGCAGATCAAGCTGCTGATAAATAAGATTGATAATTGAATTTTGCTCTAAGCTTGAACAGAATGAGCACGTGTATGGTAAGCTGTTGTTAATCTGTTGTAGCAAAGATTAAATAAATTCATTATTATTAGTTATTTATCTTTTTACTCGTTTATTCTTTTTTGGTATTCTTTTAAGTAATGAAGTACATTACCGAGGTTAAGAATAATTAATTCTTTTTATTTGTTTTGATTGTTTTTAATTGTTAGATGATTGATCTGTTCGACAATGATCATTCAACAATTAGTTATTTTTCTTTCTTAAATTGATTTACTCACTGAATGACAGTGGAGATTTGATCAAGCAAATTGGTTGATGAACTGATTCGATTGGCTAAAGAGCTATCTAGTTTGTTTCTAAGAGATAACAATATTAGTTCTCTTTTTCTATTTTATTTTTCAATCACAATCACCGGACTCACCTTGAGTTTTTTGATTGTGATGGTTGGTTTTTGTTTTTTTCTTTTTGATCATTGATGTCAGTGTCGTCACTAATTAAGTGACTGACTGATTGTCTACAACTTTGTTTCTTGCTTTTTGAGCTGTTTGGGTCTACACATGAATAAAACTATATTCAGTGCCACGACCTTATTTATCAGAAGTGAGTAAATGTAGTACCACTCACCAATCTCTTCTTTTCTCTTTCGAGAGTTTAGAAAAGGATTTGAAATACAACAGGACTCAACTTACAAAAGACACTGTTGTTCAAGTGTTGAAGGGGGCCTGGGAAAAAGGTGGTCTTACTGGATTATACAGGCACTCCTTCAGAGTTGGGGTAGTGTCAGGCCTCTTTGTGATGGGGATCTCTGTTCAAGAAATCTGCACCCTAGGAAGATGGGTATCTAACTGCTGCCAGCTCTATATCCGGGAATACTCACAGAAGGAACAGAAAGAGACAGTGAAATTAGTCCATGAGCTGAATAAGTGTTGGACTGTGGCCCCAAACTCCCCTTTGGAGCAATCGGAATAATCTAAAGTAGTTTGGCAAGGGGAAATAGAAACTAGAAAGGAATGCACTCTCTCAAATTGAAATCTTTTTTACCAACTCTGAGAGAAAGGGTTGGAGTCCTTCCCACTTTGCCTTAATTGGCAGGGGTTCTTTGTTTCTGTAAAAGGGTCTGTCTCCTTCCTCCCCATCTAGCCCTCTGTCCTCTCCGTGTTTTGCAAGGACGTGATGGGACACATTGGCACAGAGAAATTACACGACCCCCCAACCCACACCCTGTTGGCTTGGGAAGGCAGATACTTCTCCTTCCTATGGGCTATACCTAGGGGTCAAACTACCTCAAGAGAGAATGAGACCCTGAAAAGGTAAGAAACAAAAATTCAGATACATGCTAAGTGATAAGGAAAGAAATACTCCATAAAGAATAGGCTGAATAAAGGAGAAAGAAAATTAATTTAATAAAAACAAGCAAAGGTAAAAGTAAATTAAGAAAGCAGGGGCAACTTCTGAGAGACGGAATGGACATCCAGGACAAATACATAAAGCCCATTATGTCCAAGTTCCAAATCAAAAACGACTGTCAGACGGCCATTCCCCTTCCCAACAACTACCACAACTTCAAATTCTTGCCATCTAAAACTCCTGCAAATCCTCCTTTCAGCTACCAACAAGTAGTCGGTCTCCTTCAATACATAGTACAATTTACTAGACATGACTTGGCCTTTACGTTCAGCTTCTTGTCCCAATTCTTCGAAGACCCAAAGCTCATCCACTACCAGGCGGCCCAACACGCTCTCCAGTACCTCCATCATACAAAGAAAAAAATGTTAATTCTCGGACAGAATGACTTCAACCGACTGAATGCCCCATGAACTAGTTCGATACTCAGACTCTGACTGGAATGGATCAAAGGCGTGGAATTCATATGCAGATTTGGTCATCTTTTACCACAGTACCAATGTTTGGCGCAGCCACAAACAAGACGTCGTGGCACTCTCTTCCGCAGAAGGTGAGTATTTTTCACTCACCAAATGTAACCAAGACCTACGATGGGTGTCAAACGTCTTAGAAGAAATAACTGGAAATCCCCCTTCCCTGACTCTGTATACCGACAACCAAAGCTCCATGGAGATCACAAAGAACCCAATCTATCATCATGGAACACGTCACATGAATTTTTGCTACCACTTCATCAGAAGTCTCATCACCTCAAAGACTTCCCTTGCACCACTCTTCAAACCGACCTGTTGACCAAAAAACCTAACCGGATCCAAAACTGCTGAACTAGCCACCAAGCTCCTAGGGAGAAGCCCAGGGTTTATGAAAGAAAATCAAGATTGAGGAGGTATATGGGAATTATGAGAATGATCTGTTAACATGTCAACCTGTGACATCTGTTGTCTTTCCTTTGTTTTTTTAGGGCCGGCTAAATGCACGCCCCATATTTGCTAAAAGGACGCCTTGGGTGAGGTGTCCTTACCAATGCATGCCACATTCAGGGCGTCCATTGGGCATGGAGGCCCTAAATGGGGCGTAACGGCATTCCACGTCCCTGATGGGACGTGCAAGGTTGTGCATGCCCCGGAGGACGTTTTCCTCCTAGATCAAAGGGTGTGACTCTTGGAGGGATAAGGAGAGAATGCACTGTCTCCTACCTTTCCGTCAAGACCGATCGGTCTTGGAGGGAAGGGATGAGAGAGTGGATTTCTCCTTCCTTCCTTCCAGGACCGATTGGTCTTGGAAGGAAGGAAGGAGAGAGTGCTCTTTCCCATTCCCTCCAAGACCAAAGGCGGACTTGAAGGCCTCAGCTTGGACTAGCCGAGGCGTCCTCGGGGGATGCACACCTCAAATCAAGGTGTGCATCCACCAAGCAGGACCCAGTGGACAGTCACTGAGTCCCTCAGGTCCTGTCTGGGGCATGCATCCATGAGGACGCCATAATTGGGGCTTGCAAGCCTCACACGCCCCCAAATGGGGTGTGCTTTGGCGTGCACGCCTTTTGGGGATTCCTTTTAGCAAAAGGGTGGCGTGCATTTAGCCGGCCCCTTCTTTTACTGTCTTTTTTTCTTCATCCTGTTTTTCTGCCCATCCCCTGGCCCACCGTCACACCCATCATCATTGGCTGTCTAATAAGGCTATTATCTCATTCTCATCTGTTACTAACAATCTTTTCTTTTCTTTTGTACTCATGAAATCCAATGATCCGGGTTTTCTGCTTCACTCCTAGCAACAGTGGGCAGATGTGTTCTCCAAATGGAGAACTCTGACTGTAACGTAACCTTTAACATTACATTATCTTCCAGTTACAGATATATATAATCCAGTTACAATATCTGTTGCACAGAAAGGCCTTATTTTTTTACTAGTTACATTCCAAGCTTGTTTCAGAAAAACCAGGGTTACATTACATTTTTTCCAAACTTGGATAACTTAAGTGTAAGTTTCTGCAAGAGGTGTTAATTTTTGATTGTTGAGTTCAACAAGCAAGATTTATTGTGCTCAATATAAAAACAATCATGTTTTAATGGTTCCCTCCACAGCAAGCCAGGTCAAAATTGCTTCAGAGTGAGGATTGAACTCTCAACCTCAACTTTGGCACCCTCCAGGAGGGATTGATTAACCACTAAGCTGCACTACGGACATTTTGCTGTTGCAATGGAATGTTGCGACAGGATGTTGCAGCAAGATTTTGTGACACCAAAATGTCTGTCACTATACGGACATTTTGGTGTTGCAACACCCTGCTGCAATGTCCTGTAGCAGCATTCCGCTGCGACAGGATGTCATGACACTAAAATGTCCGTAGTGCTATATGTGATGTGTATTTTGCCCTTTTTTTTCTGAACAGTACACCACCAGAATTGTTTTTTTGATTTTTTTTTTCAAGTTACGTTACTTGAAATTACAAATTTTTTTAGTTACATTACAAAAATAAAAAAATTGGATAACTTCAAAAGAGTTACGTTCTCTAATCACCCTGCTGTAACACAACGTAACATATCTGCCCACCGCTGCTCCTAGGTCTGCCCATCATTCCCAGCTCCCTTACTGACAGCAGCATCATTGGCTGTCTTATAAGATCTTATTTCCAATGGAATTAAGTGTTTAATCTGCAGCCTGACTGATAATTCAAAAAATTAGGAACTGATAATTGGGATACAGATAGTCTCCAAGCTCTCCTTCAGATTCTCTCAGAAATTCTCTATCTTTTCATTTATCAGAAAACATGCATTACCTTCTCAAGAGCCTGCATCAAGGTACACAAATGTTTCCTTTTATTATATTTAATAATCAGAACACAGTCTATTATCAAGAACACAATTAGTAATGAAAAAACTATTTAGTTGTTTGGAAATTTTTAAGCATGATAAGACAAGATCATTAACTCATGATATGTGGCTGTTTAGGCTCATTCTCTTCAATCAATCTCTTCTTATTTCACCACACTCATTGCAGTCTTAGGCAGCATTACCAGTCCTGCGCTATGAATACGATTTGCTTACTTTCTTGACATCTCCCTTGCCATCATGATATTAAGTAAACTTGTCTCTAGTCATTATCATAACATTAGCAGAGACTTAGTGAAATCAAATCCTCTTAGGTGTCTTGGTTCTTACAACACGTGATTGGCCTATGGGAAAATCTGATTTTTGGGTGGGAAAATATGACGGTGCAGCCATCCATACTGTTTATTATTTAAACCTGATTGACCAACAGTCACATCAGATTTTTGAGTGGCCGAAGTTGGTGATATATAAGGGGGTGATGGTCTAGATGCAATCAATCCAGATTATCTGGTGGTGAAATTTGTCCATCAATCATGATTCATCATCATTTCACTTTGTATCTCTTTCTTCAAGTGCTATATTTTTTATGCTTACTTGAGCATTACTAAGAAAACAAGTTTGAATAGATCAAAATGATCCAGTAGCCAACTTTCTTCTTATTGGCATTAGCAAGAACAGCTTTCAATTTGAATTTTAGTTTGTTTTGATTTGATTTGATTTGAACACTTACGGAAACCCAAGGCCTTTGAGGAGAAAGAAAAGTGGGTCTTTATATAGTTTGTACGGGAGGTACAAATCATATTGCTCAATGTGCCCAAAGACAATCTCAATGAATAAAAGAGTGAAATTTGAACGCCTGGAGAAGGCCAATCATCATCACATCTCCAACCTGATGCACAGGTTGATTGAAAGGTATTGAATGCAGATTTTAAGACAAGGGTAGGCTACAAAAAGAGCAGTTAAATTTTTAGTCCAGACAAGGAAACCCGTTCCGAGTACCAAGTGCACTTCACCAGCTGGAAGATCATTCTCGATCCACTGATCCGGCTTCTTGGTGTTTTGAACTAAATAGCGTAGACTGGTACTCCCATCGTTGGAAAGTACCATGCCATTATCGTTGGATACTTTCAAATGGGTTCGAGCTTGTGGCTTTATGATCTCGAAATCGTAGCGGTTCAATCGATACTCTTTAGCAGTGTCCCAAGTGGCTGCATTCACTGCGAACGCTTCTCGCGTTTCCCAATTGTGCTTGAAGATGACTGCTGTTGTGCGACTGTTTAAGCCAATAAAAAACACAGCCATCATGCCACCAATTTGGTTGATCTTCATATTACTATGAACCACATCAAGTAAAACCAGAGGAGTCAAGAAAATTCAAAGCGTGAGCAAGAATGACCGATGGCCCGATATGTCGGTGCAAGAAGCTGGAAATAAATGTTTATAACAGCAGAGTGTTGATGACTTACTTGTCGGACAAAGCAAACTAATCAGGAAAGTCTTTTGGAGTACTCAAAGATCATTGCTCATAAGGATTGGTCTCTAATAATTATGGTGGGATCTGATAATTTCAGTTGGATCTCTAATAGTAATAGTTCAAGTGGGATCCAATTGGTACTTGGTAAGGACTGAGAAGGCGAACACACCCTGCTTTTAAGTCTTTCAGAACCAGGTACCGAAGTGAAGGCTCCGGAGCTACCCGTGTTTCACTCGCCGGAATCAATACATCAGTCAGGCTTACAGGAGTAAACGTCAACCTTGCCACTTATACGCTATTTGTGGTATCTAAAAGTCGTATTTCAAAACAAGCTATTAATGACAGGTACCCCTCAAAAATTTACAGACGCTGTATCTGGATTGTTTTTGCGGTTCGATTTTATGTTACTTGTTTTACCGCAATTTTTTTCCCTACTCATTAAACCCAGTTTATGAGTGCAGCAGTTGCGCGAAGCATCCTGTAGCATCTAATCAATACCAAAAGTTCAAAAGCCAACTTGAACTTTCTATCACGCCAATCATTAATGCCCAACATGTCAAACCCCCTATCCATATGACCTCAATATCTGTACACTTATCAGGGTTTCCTTTTTCTAAAGGAACCCCTAGGGTACTTCAGTCTGTCGACTCAAATTATCCAGTGTTTGGGTATTTAGGCGGTATTCAAGAAATTAGAACGCCTCAAGGATAATAACTTTTGGAAGGGCGTTGGAAAACTTACTCCCACGTTTTGGACCAACGACTCCTCCATTTTGGGAGTCGATGGTCCAAAACAGCCCGCGGGGTTGGGAGTCGTCCGCCCAATCGCAAAATAATAAAAATAATAAAAATAAGGGAGTCGTTCTCCCAAATCCGCCTATAGACTCGGCGGATTTGGGAGTCGCCGCCATTGACCGGAAGGATTTCCTTCCGGTCAATGAGGTGCAACAGGCACAAGCCCCCCCTTCGGAGGGTGATCGGGCTTGGGCGGGCCGTTGGACACCCGGCCCAATTATCACCCATTAACTGCATGCACCGCGCTCTCGCAGTCTTTTCAAAAAAACCAACAACACTCCTTCCGTTAACGAACCACCGCTCTTCAGCTTTCTCGCTTCGGAGGATGGCTGCACTGCTGTCAACTCCACGCAGAAGGAGGAAGGATCGGTCCTGCCATTTCTGTGGGGCAGGCAAACAATCAGATTGTGACTGCGGTGGCTGGACAAGGAAGGATGAGGTACGTTCATCCAAGACACCGTTTCACAAGATGAATCTATCGATCGTGCTTAACACTTGGGCGATTTTTGTTATGCTCACTTAGAATGGAAATCTGACCGATTATCTTCCGCAAATGTCAGATCCCAACTTGAACCCAAAACCTCATCTCGCCTTCTCTATTCCACGCATCCTGACCGTATCTCGAAAGCCCGAAAGCTCCCAGGATGGCGCTTCACCTGATGCTCAATCATCACCATTTTGCTCAACCTGTCTAGCTAATCAAAACTTACAACTTAATCTTCTGGCTAATTACCTCCCTGGCGACTTGGATCTCCAAAATCCTCATAGTCGCGCTGATTCAACAAATTCCACAAGGGTGAGCGTCCAAAACGCGGTGTATCCAAAAATCAAATTTCAGCCCAAGATAGAAAAAAACCTTTATATGTATAAGAAAGCTACACGGATTTCCACTTTCAGACGCTGACCGTCGCCCTCTGATCGACTTGACACCACATTTGCACAGGCATTACTTGATAATTTACCCGCTTACAAGATGTCTTTGGAGGCACGATATCCCATGCTTTGCTCGGCCTGTTCACCAAAAGCATCAGAAATCATCAAGCAGAGGAACTACAAAGTCAAAGCATTTTCACTCAACGAATCCGTCAAACGACTCGCCAAACCTCCTTTTTCCTCCTCAAATCAGAACGTCTTACTTCCACTATCCGGCATGGGTGGCTCAATTTGGATACTGCAAGAATGGTTATGGAGAATTCAGGGGATGGTATGGCTGTCATGCTATGTTGTCAGCATCTCTGCCGCATTCTATTGTCGGTCAAGGTTTCTTGGAATATTCCTGCTTGAATTTACCATCATTCATTCAAAGGTATTCTCATCTTAATTAAAACAATCGATTTTCTTCATTTTTTCTCTCTTTTTTTTGCAACCCCTTTCGCTTGAGAAGCTTCTTTCACCTTCCAATGTAAACGGGTGTCCGTCAGTCCCACATCATCCAACAAATTTCTCGGGATTCCTTTGGTCTACAGCTATTGTCTTGTTGAGCTTGGCGTTAGTTTTTTTGATTTCACCTGGGCTAGGGTACGCAAGAATCGGGCTCAAGGCATCCGGACCAAAGTAATCGGAAAACGTTGCTTTCTGGTGAGTTTAATGAAGCTTCTTTTTCACTTAAGCCATCCATCCCGAATCTGAATGGTTGATTAGCTGTGATGGATTCTAGTGCTTGAACGTTGTTGCATGGCTTCTTCGTTTGTTGCTCTGGCTTGATTCATTTGACACAAGAATCAAAGCACTTGCAGTTGCGCACATCTGCGATGGTTCGAAATCATTAGGGAATCTCACCTTCGGCCTAATCGGAATACTTCTAATTACAGTTGAGTGTCAAGCATGCTTGATGAAACAATTATTTTTGTGTAAATATGGCTGGCCAATTGAGCTTCTATTGCCTGTCTAGCTCCTCATAGCCTCACTCACCGTTCTCAGGACCGATTCTCCCATTGTATTGAAATCTCTGGGCACTTCGAAGGCTCGGAGTTTAGCCCAGTCGACGCCGAAGCCGACACCCGGACTGGCTGAGCACGAGCTGTTCTCGACTCTGTCGTTGGCCCGGCCAGCATCAACCCCTTCGGCTCAGATAGTTAACTTCGTAGACTCGCCCATTGTGGTCGAAGGGGAGCCGCATAGAACCCGCCAACCAGTGGAACATACATTTGGAAAACTGACGAGCCTTCAAGGCCGATTTAACGAGCCTACTCAGACGTCAAACGATCCCGCTGGCGACAAGTCCGAACAAGCTAAAGATGATCCGATGGATTGGGAGCCCAGTCCAGATCCTGATTTCCCGACCAACGACATCCTCTTGCGTCCCCAAACCTTCATACCCCCACCTCCATTTAGAGAAGAAACTGGGATCGAAGATCTCTTTCAGGCTCAGGCTAAATTGGTTGAAACCGATGAGCCTGACAAGCCTGCTGGATGGCTCAAACAACTCTTTTCTGCTAAATGATCTCTGCGACTTTCTTGATTCTGTCTTGCTAATTGTGAAAGTATTTTTATCCCTGAACCTTTTCTCCTCGTCGTTTTCTTTCCTGCCCTTGAACTTCAGTTATCTTTCCATCGATGTATTTACGTAGCACGTTCCCCGAGATTTATCCTTGGGTAAGTCCGAAGCTCTCCCAAAGGAAGACGGATACTCCTTTACGAAACCATGCTCTCTTTCAGGTTCAACCTCTACTTGCAGATGGTGATTATAACCTTCAGTTCAGCTAAGGTGCTTTCCTCCTGAGTCAGAGAAGGTATACCAGTTCCCAAGCATCGCCAGAGTCTCATCAGTTCACGTGGCCATGTCTTCTCCTTATCATTGGGCTCCTCCCAGTTCTCTTAAATTCTAGTTTCTGAATGCTTGCTCCTTAATCTGGAAATCGATAGGAATCAGCAACTGAACTGGAAGCGATAAAAGAAGAACACTGTTTCTGTGCAATCTAGTGCTTATACCCATTCAAGATGATGGTGGGCTCCTATGGACTGATCGAGGCACCCATACCCAGGCGAAGGAGCATGACGAACGGAGAGATGAGAGCCCTCGGCCATTCTACGAGCTCCCTCCCGGAAGCTAGGATATCTTTGAGGATAGCCCAAATCGAAGCAGCCGCCAGCCTGTTCATCCTCCCATCATCTCCCGAATCTTTGCATTTGTCTTTCTCCACTGGATCGTCCAAGATATAAAATACTGATATCTTCATCCGAAGTTGACTCACTTTCTCTTGTTCCTTTTTCGCAGTGCCACTCAAAAACACCGCCATCATCCGATATAAATACTCCACCATCCAGAAAGAGACAGATTCCTATCCCCTCATCCTTCGGCAATGTCTGATTCCCAAACTGGCCAGACTGGCAGTGGGATCGCAGTTGATCTTAGGAGACTCTTGACATCTTATCGGTACCCCGGCTATCCACCCACTGATCTGACCATCCAATCCTCGTCTGATCAACCCTACCTAAGATTCGATAGTGCTACTAACTGGTTCAGTCATCCATCGGGTCTTGAACCACTCTCTCCGAACAAGTCCGGCGTTGATCCCAGTCCTCCTCCTCAAATCATCATTTACTTGATCCCTGGTAACCCCGGCTTGGTCGAATTTTATCAACAGTTTATCTCACATCTATGTGCTTCTTGGGCCGGAATTGGAGGATGTGAGGTAGTCTGTGCAGGCCATCTCGGTCATTCCTTACGGCACAACTCCAATCTCGATTTCAGGTTCTTGGAAAACTTCAAACCATTCAACACGTCTCCGACTTCTGTCACCGAACATTCTCAATCATCAGCCCGCCCATCCGGAACTGGAATGCTGGCCGATCAAGTCGAATATCACTCTCAAGTAGTCGGTAAAATCATCTACCAAGGTATCGGTCATCCCTCGAAAACTAGGCTTGTCATCATCGGCCATAGTGTTGGTGGATACATCGCAACCAAGGTAAGCCCCACTATGTCACAGCCAACCCCCTAATCTGTTAAAATCTTGAAAGTTTTTATTACCTATCTCCTGAGATCGTGTCCAGTCCCTTCAACGCGCTTTTCGTCGCGTTGTGAGATGGTATGGCCGATACTCTAAACTTCCTACATTCAAGAAGAATATCTATTTTCCTTGAATCTCCGGAACGTCTACCATATACGAAAACCTGCTTTTTTAGGGGGGTCGATGTTGTTGAAGAGAATGAAAACTTTGCTGATTGTGTTTCTTGAATGACCAGGTCCTTGAAAGATATCCCGAACAAGTTTTACACATCATCGGCCTGTTCCCGACGATTTCGCACATTGCTCGATCCCCCAACGGACGTCGACTATCACCATTATTCTCGCCGATCTTACTTCCAATTCTGAACCTACTCCAAATAATCTTCTACTTGATTTTACCCAAGTTACTGATCTGTCGTCTGATCAAATCAGTTTACAATCCAATCAGTGGTACTAACACTACCCTCAAACATTCACAATCTATCAAACAACCTAACGGGATCGAGAAAAAGGAGGATTCGATAACTGAGAAGAACTTGCTCGTCATCCTCAACCTCATCCTCAATATCAATTCTCTCTCTGCTGTCCTTAAAATGGCTCGATCAGAAATGGAATCGATCTGCGAGCTTGATTGTGATTTGATTCGTCGATTCAAGTCACAGTTGACACTTATTTGGACCTCCCCTCAAGCAGATGAATGGGTGGGCGAAACAGAAATCTCTGAAATCATCGACCTCTTAAGTCGTCCTCTTCAGTCCCCTCACTCTGGGAATGAAGACACCTCCAGCCTTCCTCCTACACGAACACTCGTGGATTCTCCATCCTCCATAGACCATTCTCTTGAGACTTCATCCACTTCCGAAAACCAGTCGAGTGACTCTCGCTCCCAACGTATGTCTACCGAGCACATCCCTTCGTGGAAGAAGATGGATGAAGGCGTACCACATGCTTTCTGCTTGAGCAAGTTTCTCACATCGTCATTCGATATTTTTTTGTACTCCTGTGCATCCGGATTCCTTGATCATCCAGCTAACTCATCCCATCCTTTTTACTTGGACTGTACGCTTGGGTCAGAGGATAATGAAGTGATCGCACACGAATGTAATACACTCATCAAGAAAAAATTATCATATATTTTAAATCATTCTTGAACTGATATCCAATTACAACTCCTAAAAAAATGGATGTACATAGACTTGTTTATCTTTGGTTTAGCTTCCCCTCTCCCCAAAAACCGATCTAAATTACTTTCTTCTTTTTTTTCTCATGCTTTTCTTTTTGGAATTATTGTCAATTAAATCGACCATCTTGGTATTATCCAAATATGAGAAGCTTAGCTTATAATCACACACGACTATATTTGAAGAAAAAAACTCTGTAAATGGGAATGTAAATGTACACTCATCCGATTTCAAGGGAAGAAAGGCTCTTGCCATAGATTGGTGAAGAAGTTATGACTTATTGAACTATGTCAATGAGGATGATATAAGATTAAGAAATAGATTCTGGAGGATGGACAATGAGAGGGAAGAAGAATTCTCACTGGATTGGCTCAAAAGATGGTGCGGAAAAAGAAGGATAAGAACCGATGATTTTATTCCCATGACTCTGTTACTCTTAAATAGACTAAGTGCAAGAGGATAAAGTTGTGGTTTAAAAATTGAATAAGAAAAAGTAATAATGAATAAAAAAGGAATACTATCGCTGACAATTCACATGAAGACTAGTATGACATGAATAAGACTACTACTCAAGGTTCAATGACTACATGTGTGTGACTCATTAGTTCTAACATGCTTTCTAGTGAAGATTCAGAGATGATTCAATAAAAAGGTACTATGTATGAAAAGAAAGGGAAAAGTGTCGGAATTATTGCCTGTCCACTCCAGGCTCTTCTCTTCTCTCACCATTCCCTCTCTCCACTAAACCCCTTTCTCAATACTTACTCAATACTTATTCCTGTCTGTCCTGTCCCGTCCTGTCCTGTCCTGTCCTGTCCAGTCATGTCCTGTCTGTCTTGTCTTGTTTTCATGTCAGCTGTAGTTGAGGCCCCCTTCGGATCTTGCAAGGGGGCTCTCTAGTTGTTGGTATTTGACTTTGCTTCTTGTGTATGAAATAAACTCATCGAGTCAGAGCATCTTCTCATCAGACCCACCTTCTTGAGAAACTCTAGTCAACAAAAGCTCCTCTTTCAATTCCCTTTCATTCTCTCCATTCTTGCAGTCACCCACCTCACCGCCTGAAAATCTAACAAAAAGGTCAGTACAGAATTCCAACAATTGGCAAAGCCTTAAATTTCTCATAATTGAATGGGATCCTCTGCCACCAAATTTTGGGATCCCAGTGAATCATAATGAGAAAAAAAAAAAATTTCAATGTCAGCAAAGTACACTTAAAAAAAAAACTGTGTTGAGTGGCATGCACTTGACCTTGGACTGTTAGAATGCAGCTATTGAATCTGTACAAACCTTGCAGGGTTTGTTTGGATCCCCAAGCCTATTCCTTAATTTTCATGGTAGACAAATGATGGACTGTTAAATTATTAATACAAAGTGTGCAATTGTCTGTTCCTTGCATTCAAATCAAACTCAACCCACAAGCTAGTATCATATTTTTGCCAAACACATGGTGAAACCTGTTAGAACTATGAGTAAAGACAACAAAGTTGTCAGGGAAAAAAGACAGCTAATAATCTTTAAAGTAGCTATTGACCAATGTCTAGAGAGGCATAAGTGTCCCTAAGACAAAGACTGAGAAGGAGGCTAAAGTGTCTGACTCACGGACAGTATGCTATCTCAATCAGAGGTTTAAAAGACTAAGTACAACATGTTTAAAATGTGGGTGGACAGCATAATGAATAAATACAATTCAACAGTTTTTATGCATAAGATCAGAGAGGGAAGAGTGAAATTCCAACAAAACTTGAATCTTAGATCATATTGAGGCTTAAAACTAGGTCAAATCATTCTCAGTTCCATACTGCGGGCTGACAATGATTCTAATGGTGAGAGTGACAAACCCCAAAACCAATGGTGGGATGATACAGTTACATGTATCGGTAACATATTGTAAAGTATTGACAAATTGATAGCATTACATGTATCTGTTATTGAAAAAGAGGCCTAGCCTTGATACCAATAACAGGGAAGGCCCTCAGCCATCCTGTATCAATGTCGTAACAGGTATTGACTTCTGACACCTGTCCTGTAACAATATTAATAACACCATTGGGGCCAAAAACCCTGTCAATAATGGGGTTTTTTGGCCCGTTTCCCTATTGTTTGGCACATTACAGCCTTCAATGTATCAAAATGGGCCGTAAAGTATCAAAAATATGATACCCGGCCCGTTATCAATAACATTTTATTTTATTTTTTTGTTTGTATCACAGCATATTGATTTTTTTGATACACAATACAGCCTGGGGCCATTCCTTGCACAGCCAATACAATACAGGAAAACCTCCTGGTATTGACACAACAGCCCACCATTTCCAAAACGCAACTATCTGTATCCCTGTTGTATTTCTATTCTTACTTTTCATTATTGTTTTTATTTACTTCTCTTATCTAGACAATCCATTCAAACTAATTTCATCACTCCATTACATTTGATCACAGGTGTGCTTATATTCTCCTCCATTCAGTTGACTGCTTGTTGTTTACTCACGACACTACTATTGTCAAAAGGTGTGCTCATATTATTCTCCAGTCATGTGACTGTTTGTTGTTTACTCATGACACTATTATTGTCAAAAGACTTGTGGTATTTGTCCATTAGTTCATACCCCCACATGAAAAACCTGGAATCCAGCTTGACTTCATATGTTTATAACCTTAATTGTGAAGAAGAGACTAGCCAGTAAAATCATCAGTATCAACTCAGATCAAAATGAACAAACAAAACTGGATCTCACTAATCTTCCTTTATTAATTTTTCCTTATATTTTGAAAGATTTGTGGCCAAAGGCCCGCAAGAGATCTGAGTGAGCTTAGGAAAATCAAGAGCACAGGATGCTCAGGGACTCAGAACAGCAGATCAGAAGTCTCCAGCAGAGCAGGTCTGACTACTATGGGCTTAGAACTAAGTGAGGTTTGTATTTCAGAGGGGATCAGAAGAAATACATGTTGTGGAGGGGGCCTAGAAGATGTGGGATTGAAAAAGAATGAAATGGAAGGAAAACAAAGGGCCCCTCTTTTGGGCATGGACCAGAAATCTAACATATTTCACTTTAGATCAAAATCTCCATGCACATCCTTGATCAACCCAAATCATTAAATTGATCTGCTTTGTACATACTGTGAAGAAATCATTTTCTGTGTTGTGTCTCATAGTTTATACCAGGATAAAACAATGGTCACCATATGAAAGGTGGCATTAGCCCAAGTACAAAGATCTGCTCATTTGATAACATGTACTGAAGTTTATATTTCAAAACTAATGTTCTGTTGTGTCTAGGCCCCCTTTGTATCTTGCAAGGGGGATCTCTAGTTGTCACTACTTATAGTGTCTTTTTCATTTGAAATAAACCATCGAGTCTGAGAATTTCTTCATTAGAACCACTTCTAGTTCTTTGATCCTCAGTCCAATCCTTGCCCCCTCAAGATTGCCCTCTCCATTACTTTCTCACAATGAGCTTAAATCCTGAAACTTACTGGGTGGCCAGTGATTTTATCAGTATGTAGGCGCCCTTTATATCTTTGATATCACTGGTCAGCCAGTGACCCCATAATTCCCATGGTGTAAGAGGTTGATACCTCTTCACAAAGCCATGCATAGGACAGAGGATTGGACAAGGTGACCTTGGAGTGACTTGAACCAATCCTTACAGATATACTTCTCAAGCTAGCTCAGTAAATAATCAGTGATTATGAAGTCTCCACTTGTCAAGAAATGTATGATGAGTTATGGTTCCACGGCTGACTGGTTGGATTCCAAAGAGAGATCAATTCCATAGTAAAAGAAATAGTGGAAGAAAAATAGTAAACAGACCTATGAAGAAATGAATGATGAGTTATGGTTCTGCAACTGAATGTTTGGATTCCAAAGAGAGATGAGAAATTCATCCAGTCAGCTGTGGTTTACATCTTATGTACAACAGTTATGGATTAATGGGTTATAGAAAATGTAATGATGAGAAAAAATAGAATAGCAAATGAAAATAACATAACATAAAATAAATTTTGTTGATGTTGGTCTTCCCACAACTCTACACTACTGAGCTAGAAGGGTGAGGGGAGAGCAAGCTTAACAAAGCCTCTCGTGAGAGGCCCCCGGAGGGTCTCTGTCTCACTGAGAGGCTTATGTGGAAAACACAAATTGTACCCTGAGTCCCCCAGGCGCTAGAGCCTGTATTACCACAAATTTCAGGTTTTCACTCATTACAAAGTACCAAGGCCATCATCCCCTGGCCTGCCCGCTGGGGGCCTGGTAGAGTGAACTCGTGCACACAGTTCCATCAAATTTTTGTGATGACTGTGGCCCTCCACTCCCCTTGCCACCCAATCAAAAATCATCCACTCATCCAGTGAGCATTCCACCACATTCCAATTATGGAAAAGCAAATCTAGCATACAGCTCAAGTGAGCTGTACATACCCATAGTATCCATTTTGATAGGTTTAAGCTGGCTGAGATCTAAAGTATAGAGGAAATCTTGGTCGGGGGAGTGGGCATAACCCCATGAGCCATGAAAGGTCATCGACCAATGGCCAATTGAACCATATGCACTTTTTCCTCCATATCAAGGTTATCAAGGCAAATAAAGCATTACCCCAACCGATGAGGAAAGCTCATTGGTCAGGGTAAGAACTCACCCTGACCGATGCGGCTTCCTCATTGGTGAAGGTAAGGCGTTACCCCAGCCGATGAAGAAGCCTCATTGGTCAGGGTGATCCCTTACCCTGACCGATGAGCCTTTCTCATTGGTGAGGGAAAGGCATTACCCGAGCTGATGAAGAAGCCTCATCGGTCAGGGTGATGCCTTCCCCTGACTGATGATTTGTCCTCATTGTTTGGGGTAATGCCTTACCCTCACCGATGAGCCTTCGTCATCGGTTGGGGTAATGCTTTAAAGGCGAATGGTAGGTGCTACATATCTCTGGACTGCTTGGACCAAACATTTGTTATCTGATATTATGCATTTCCACACCAATCTTCTGATGTGCAGAAGAGAGTATGGTCTTATTGTGGACGAGATTTGCAACTCGTCGGACTGAATTGAGAATACAGAATTGTCAACTTTCAAAAAGGCCTTTTTTATCCCCCAATGAGAGGGGGTGGGCTAACACCAGAAAGGTGTGGTGAGAGCAGAAATGAAGTGCGGATCAAGGGCATTCCACTGGTTATAAGGGCGTGGCCCTTTTCCCAGGGAAATTGCCGCCTAAGCAAAAAATTGACATTATGCAACATTTATGCAAAGGGAATCACGCTAAAAAATGTGTTTTACATGCAAGTCCCTCCCTGCGCAGCAGAGCCGAGACTTGTGTTAAGTTCGAGGGGAGAGCTGAACTAGATATAAGGGATGACAATCATGAAATCAGGTGAAATCTCTGATGGAGAGGGGGTTCACACTCCCCCGGTGGAGTTCCTCTTGTTGTATGCGCCTCGGGGGCTGTCATCCCCGACTCCCGCGCGTGTTTGGCTGTGCAAGACCCTGACGCGACTCCAGCTGAGCTGAAACTCAGCTCAGAACTCAGAACTTGTCAAACGCGTCGGAGTCCGATTGACGAAGTTTCTTCTACGACTCCAACAAGAACAGAGACAGCGCGAGCAAGGATGCCTTTCCAATTTCCAAACCACCGCGAAACCAGCCGGAAACTCTGATCGGTCTGGTCCAGCCTGAAGCAACACCGGATCTTTCTGTCGGGAGAACATCTGAAACATTACTCAACACGAGCTCAAGGACGAAGCCATGCAAACTTCTACCCTTGACATACTCTCGATCGCCTCCCGTCCGACCGCTCCACAATTTCCGGCTCTGAGTGAGGAGGAGAGGGAGATGCTTTCTCAAATCATCAACCTCACACCACCAAATACAAACGCATTTAATGTCCTCCTATCGCCGTACGAAACCACCTTAAGACGCTATCGAATCGATCCCAAGATAGATGATAAATACTACACTCTTCTACTCAAGCTCAGCTTGGCGCCTGGTAGCGATTGGAAGCAAAAATGGGCAAGAGTTGAAACCGGTCAATCCACGTCTTCTGCTTTGATCTCACAGCCGGCAGTCATGCCTCCCCCTCAAGTTCATCCACCCACTCATCATTCAAGAATGACCAGTCAAATAGGCTACACCATCTCACAGGACAAAGAAACGCGGCAAACCTTGATCAAAGATTCGAAACCAGTCATTAACCAGAAAGCCGCTAATTACAACCCTCGCCCCCAAAAATATGTCCACTTTCTACCCTCCAAAGCCGAACACAATGCTCACAGACCAATCCAAGAGACACCACCAGCAAGAGATCTCTCCCTACCGGTCGAACTGCCATCGGAGGTTATCCAATCCAAAATGACCCTTCTGGTGGATCCTATCGACGTCAAAGCTAGAAAATTCAGACGGCAGCAACTTTTGGCTCGTGTGATGATCAAGTGGATGAATTCGATAATTTACTGGAATACATTAGTTTCTGAGGCTCAATCTGCTCGAAGGATTCTCGATATCAGTGCTGTTTATCAATCTTGGACCCGAAAATTTCGTACTCGAGAGAGCAAATTGCAATCAGTAGATACAGCCTATAACACTCGGTCCGAAAACTTGTCCCTTTATCCTTTTTGGTCCCCTCCCAAACTGACATTGGTATTATGCCTGTTCTTTCATTATTATTAGCTTGCTGTTCTCCCATCTGGATCACTGGAGGAGGCTGACAGTCTCAAAGACAATCCAAAAGAAATCATCAGCCTTGAGGTATGCTTATCGAAAAACCAAAGGGACGAGGGACAGAAATCTGTGCCGTCAAGTTTTAATTGTCTGTTTGTGCCCTTTATTCTCGTCAAAGATAACTTACAACCATTGCATGGTTAATAAACCTTTACAAATCTGACGTGATGAATTATTTCAAAGATTTGGGCAAATTATATGAAATCATCCAACTTCCATGGCTCCTCCACTCGGCAGCTGGTTCACCGATCATTGAGCCATTGGTATCAAAAACTCCAGTATCTCTCTCGTTTGTCTCACGCATCCAGCAATTTAATGTCTAAATTTAATTCCATCCAACTTCGTCGGTTCTTGTCACAATGGTATCAAGAGATTCTCTTGCGATCGAAGCTCAAATACTGTCTCAATCGTCGCGATTCTCGATTGAAGCATCGTGTCTTTTTGGATTGGGAAACTGCTCTGTTCGTCTTGATCATCCCATTTTCTGACCTCATGGTGTTTCGTTTTGGTCTTCTGATACGTTTTTCAACTCTTCCCCACAGAGTCCAATCTCGTCAAAGCAGCATCTTTTTCCTCAAGTCACAATTTCACCGGCTTTTAAAGGCGGCTGAAAAATTCCGCTCTCGCCAACGGGTGGGTTTTTTTTTCGTTTTTCTAAATCAACCAGAAAGTTATGCCGTGTTTCCTTTTTGGGCTGACTCGAATTTTTGTAACGCCATCAACAGATGCTAGAGCTTTCAGAAAGCACAGTCATGGCTTTTCGAAGCTCAAACACTCAGTTACACGTCCTCAGACATTGGATCATTTGCGGGCGGGGTCTTTTGTTTTCAAGAGCTGTCCGAACGAGATTCTTGAGAGTACGTTTCCAGCGATTGCGTCGGCGCGCTGCTTACGTTCTCGATCATCTCCCGCGTAAGTGAATGTCTAGCATGCAGTCATCGAATCACGACTGATTTCTAAGAAAACCCCAAAGGAAAGTTGAGAGAATCACTAACGTTTGGGGGATCTTTGCTTCGTGTAACGGGATGTAAAGAGCAGATTTACAAAATCAATTCACTGTGCAGTGCACATTCAACTTGGCCCAAAACCACCTTCAGCATTGGATCCAGAGCCATCATCAAATCGTATACAATTTCTCTCGAGCTCAGCATTTTCACCACTTGATTATCATTCGTCAATCATTCTTGGCATGGAGATTTCATCATCAGAGGATCCAACAGCTGCAAGCAAAAGCTACTTCAACCCGGATCCATTTATTACGGAAAAGAGTTTTACTGCTATGGAAGCGCAGACTACAGAAGATCAAAGTAAACCGGTGGCGTCAGCGACGAAGACTGACTCGTCTTCGCGGATATTTTTCATGTTGAGTTTCTCTCTCATTTCAGCCTCAACAAATCCGCATCCCGGCCTATGATAAGTGTAGAAGGGCTGACCAATTAGCTTTTTACAGCATGGCGAATGTTGGTTCACAAACAAAGACGACTGTCGGCTTGCTTATTGACTTTCCAACGAACTCGCACAGAAGTAAGTCCCACCTTGATTGAGTCAACATCTCCCATGATAATCACTCATTTTGACTTGCCCACATCAGCGACACTGTTCGAATGCGCTTTCCCGCTGGCGGAATCGGCTTTCATGGACGATCAGAAACGAGCAAACGGCTACCACATATGCTCGGAAAAGTCTGACACAGTTAGTCCCAATCCATACACATCTATGACTGTGAAAATCGGCTGACCCCAAGACCATCGATTGAAATTTTCTTAGGAGGTTTTGGAAGATCTGGATGGGCCGTGATAATTTGATCAATGTGCTTATCGAAGAATCAAGCATGGTTATACACCAACGCAATCAAAGTAATTCCCGAGCTTATTTTACGAACCTCTGAGATTAACACCTTTCAACATGACTGATTCTGTTGTGATCGTTTGGTGCAGCTGAGAAGGCGACTCTGATGGCTTATTGGCTCTCTCGAACCCGGGATCAACTTGCGCAAAATGCGAAACTGGCCCAGTTCTCAGTCCGTCATCGTCTATCATTGATCTCTTCCGTTTGGGAGAGGTGGATCGATGTAATCCGGACCCGTCAGCTAGAGTCTCTGGTAATCTCACCCTTGAACTCCAAACCCAAAAAAAAAAAAAACTTATCCTGATTTGATTAATTTTTTTCTTCTTTCTTTGTCTTTAAAAAAGCTGCAAAGCTTTAATTCAACTCAAGATATGAAAACCAAAAAACAGTTCATCGAACGCTGGACATCCAAATCAGTTACAATTTATTTAGGTCGAAAAGCCAGACAAAAAAAGTTAATGAGTTGTTGGAAGACATGGTCGAATCTGTCGAAATCTAATCGGTTTCGTGAGGATTTAGTACACCACTATCAGCCTCAAATCATCCGATTTTATTTCAAGATTTGGTGTCAAAAATCTCTCGATTTAAAGACTTGGAAGATCATAAGGTCAGTCCATCAATTTTTTTTTCTCTTTTTTTTGTTTGAGCTTAGTCATCTCCAAAAATTCCACGATTCTATCCGTGTGTAGATTCACTGATATTTACTTTCTTTATCAATCTTTTCAAAAAAAAAAAAAAACATTTACAGTCGCTTTAAAAATAATTTGAGGATGCCAAAGAAGTCTTCAGCTGTGAGCAGATACGATAGAAGAACGGGTGGTGGTAGAGGAGAGATACTCCCCCACGAAGATTGTACAACAACTACTACTAGTCTGACTACCACTAGCTCATCCAACGACACCAATTAATCCTTCTCTTGATCTATTCACTCTCTAATAATGTTCTTGTCTACTCTTCTCTCTTAAAATCCTTTTTCTTGAGCTTATTTTTTTTACTTTTGTTTAATAATTAATTTTGTTTGTTTATTTGTTCGTTTATCCAGACTTTTTGCACCTTTCTTTTTCTCTTAGCTCTTCTCGGTCACTCTTCTTGAATAGATTTTTCCGTTGTTCATAATCATCTTGTGAGTATCTTTTTTTGGTGTATTCACTTCGATATAAAATAACTCGTGGCAAACACATGCATCCAGACATGTGCAATAAATTTCCTTTCCTTTCGAGCTGTTGAAGGAGTAGTTCCAAGTTGTACAATAGATCGTGAATGACAATCGAGAGGTTCAAGTGCCATGCAGAAAGAAAAGATCTACGTATAAGCACCCGATTCGATGTTCCACAAATGGTAGCCCGAAGTTAAAAACGGTTAGAGAAGTGAATTCCGTGAAACAAGTGACATTAATATAAAGGGAAAGTGGCATCAAGGTCAAGACTATAGGCCTCTAATCCGCCCACAAAATCAACAAAGTTTTCTCCTCTACTGAGTGGATGATGATGGTCGTCTTGGATCTCCGGATTTGAGCCCAAAGAAGCAGAGAGGAGGAAGTTGTTCAATGCTTCTGCGGCCAACAAGGAATCATTACCACGTCTACACACAACCAACCACTCATCACTCTTCGTTCTGCTTGCTTCTTCCGCAAGTCCACAATCGTCTGCTGCTCTTTTCTCTCGTAATCTTTCTATCGTCCTTTTTGGGTCTTCTATTACTTCGTTTATTGGAATGTCTTGTAGGTCAAAGTCGCCAGAAGTATCGTGAATATATCCCCCAAAAACAGATTTACAAGTCAGCATCCCCTCAAAAGAAGTTGTGTCATTCCCTCAACAAGTTTTAGAAGACGTCTATCGAAAAAAGGCAGAAGATTGGATTGAGAACTGACTGATGGAGTTGGGTAGTGCACAAATCTCAAATTGAGTCTTAGGCCGAACATCGAGAAAGTGAAATTGAGTGAGCTGGTATTTATTCGATAGGATATCCTGTGAGAATCCCAACACCGTCAATAAACCTGACTACAAGCTGACTTCAGTCACTCAAAAAAAGACACACATTAGCTGAGATACGTCGTGTAGAAGTCTGGACGATTGGCTGCTGCATCGAACACGCTTTCAAAAAAGTGGCTTCTTCCGATCTAATTTCATTATGTGTCCCTGTTCCTTGGTATTCGATCTGCTCGAGAAAGGCAGATGCACTGGTCGGACTGCATCCTAGACAGTCGGGCTTTGCCTTGCGTAACTTGATCGTCCGGAAAGATGGCACGAGTAGCAGTTTCGGCTTCAAATCTAAAACAGAATTGATTTTTTTTTAAAAAAAAAAACCAACGTCCGAGGGTTGAAATGAAGTTTCGGGTTTGAATTCTGAGGATATACCATCAGGAGAGAAAACAAAGGCTGCAAACCATGATTTCCGATCAACAGACGGATAGCTTCCCAGGCCATCAGAACGCCAACGACTCCTACTGCCGGGCCCAAGACCCCTTCATCTGCGCATCGCTCGACACGAATTTGATCAGTCTCTGGGAAAATGCAGCGATAGCATGGGCCACGATTTTGGGATGAATCAGATGGGGCGGGCAGGTTCCAGACGGCTAATTGACCCTCTGCTCGGATTGCAGCACCAGATACCAATGGGATCTTATACGCCGCACAGACATCTGATATCAAGTATCGACTCGCTGGATTGTCTGTGCAATCGAGTACCAGTGAGAATTGTCTGATGTCTGGTAAGCTATCCGGCCGCGCATCACTCGCTCCTTGGCTCGTCATTCTTGACTTCCGAAACCGGATAGGATAGGCAGTGATCTTGGCGGATGGATTTCCTCTGAAGTAAAGAGAGCCCTAAGGTACAGCCATCAGTTACGCCTATCCTTGCTAGCCAGGCTCACTCGAACATTTTTTTTTTTTGGATTTCGTTCGACTAGTGTGTGATGGTGTGCAATGGCTAGATCGGGGGCTTTTCTGCTCATACTTACGCCAATAGATTGATTCGAGCAGATTCAGCCTTATTAAAACCAACAGTCGAATCAGAATGTAGCACTTGACGATGTAGATTCGAGAGTTCGACGGTATCATGGTCGACGATGGATATATGACCTAGAAGAAAGCAAGTGATAATGATCATTACAGTCAGCTCACTTTCGTGTCATTCAATTAATTTATGGGAGAGGCTCTGAACAAAACAAAAGTAAAATTACCAACGCCCGCTCTGACCAGGTAAAGCAAGGCGGGACAACCTAGGCCTCCAGCACCAATGACCAAGACCGATGCACTGCTTAGTTTTATTTGACCTGAACAATCGAATCAGTTAGGGATAGGATCAGGAGTGGTTATTTTTTTCCGGGGGTTTCACAGGAGATGAGGGACAAACCTGATAGTCCAACTTGCGAAACAATCATTTGACGTCCATAACGAATGTAATAATCGAGTGATAGTTTTTCCTGTTTGTCTTGTTCTGCCTGGATGTCCAGAATAGCCGATAGATAAAGATCAGACCAAAGTTTACACCAGTTATTTTTTTTTCGTGCAAGCTGACTTTTTGAGATTCCAGTGCGATGCTGAGTAGTCTTGTGAGATGGATTAGTTTTTCGTTAGTTAGATGGATCTCCCTTCTGATCTCGTCGATTGTTGGTGAGTGTTTGGTTGTTGTGTCTGACATTTTGGCGGAGAAGTTTTTTGGCGGCGGGTTGAGATTTGGGGGGAGATGTCACAGCACTGTCCTGACCTCGGGACATCCGCATGCCAGGCTGCAGTGACAGTCGGCTCTCATTGATAATGTCCGACAACGAAACTGATTGCTCTGATGGCCGCTGCCACAAACCTACCACCACCATCACCGAGACCATCAACATGGGATGCACTACAGGTTCGCTATCTTCATCCATAATATAAACATGTACTGGAACAAGCTGCCAGGCTGATCAACGAATTCGTCATTGGTTAACACAGTCATTCGACCTCAATGAAAATCTTCAGGAGAGATTCGCCAGGGTACCCTCGCAAAGAAAGGCTCTGATGTTTGGGATGGCGGGTGGGACTTGCATCGGAGCCCTTAGGTTCATTTCAACCCGACGTAAGATTATCCAGGATTTGCTTTCTTCCTGCACAAAACAGCAATCGAGCAAGCAAACTGATGATTCTGTTTTTGTGGAAACTTGAAAAAAAAGGTGGATGGTCGTCGGCTAATTGGGGAGCTTACTCATTTATATTTTTATCATCGATCTCATATTACGAATTGAGTAAAAAACGACAAATCGAAGTAGAACAAATTCAACAAGTTGTCACTAAGATGAACCAAGTAAAACCTAGTCCAAAATTAACTGCCAATCTGGAATCCGAAGGCAAAAAAATCGATCAAGATAATAATAAGAATTCTACCGATCATCAAATTCAATCTAAGAAAACTTCTTCTTGGCTTTGGTGATTCAACCCTCCCTTTTTTTATTTTGGGCTGGATCATGTAATACTTAAAATCACCTTTTTCTATCACAACTATCACAAAAATTTTGTAAACTTGTTTTTTCATATTCAGATTACCATCCTTGATACACCCTTGAGTCCAGTTTCATGAATTTTCACCCTATCCGTTATCATGACAAAGGAATAGAAAGGTCGAGCAAAAGAAACCATGTACACAACTACTGGTTTGATCAAGCTTTCCAAATCAATCAAGCCTAATGAAGAACAAGAATTTGAATACCTGATCAATATTTATATTTTGTTGGCCACAATTTCATATGCTCACGTAAATAGATGTATGAAATGGAAGCTTGGATCCTGCAGAAATCAAAATCATAAGCACTAGAAAATTTCTTTGATGTTCAGATGATAGACATGTGTGTGTATTTATTCAAACAACATCTGCACCCTCAACCCATTTTTTTTTTGTATAAAAAAAGAAAACCTAAAGAGGAATAAAAAGAGATGTGGAGTTGGTTAAAGATGAGCTTGAATATTCTACTATGTATTCAAATTCAATTTTCTCACGATGCTCACCCTTAAAACTTCACTTCCAAACTCAAAACCATACTGTATACACTTGCCCAATGGCAATGCATGTATTTACAATGTGTGTACTACATCTAAATATGTAATTTTATTGTGTGGCTTTTAACTTTAAGCCTTAGTTGATCTAAGAGAAGATTTTTACCAGTCAGCAACATATTTACCAGGATTTAAGTCATATCTCAAACCACAATCTGGCCAGATGTAAAACATTTCCTTAGTCTTTAATTTTCTCTTTCAAAGCATGTTTCACCTTCATTTTTTCTTTCTCTTGACTAGTTATCCTCTCTTTGTGGCACAATTGATTCATCTTTTACCTTTCTCCACCTCTCTATGTAATATTACACATCTACTTTTACCCTTTGGCTACAGTTTATTTAGAATATTGCTTTAGTAAAATTATCATTACCTTTGATTGCTCAAGTAGCCAACCTGGGTTTTCACCTTACCTCATGACTCAACATCTGCATCAGCCACATCTTTCTTAAAGAGTCCATACTCTAATTCCTGTCTTACCTTACTCTCCCAGCTATTCTCAGAGAGGCAGCCCTTCAGGTTCCTATTCCTCTCATGCTCTATTCTTCACAAGAGTAGTTTGCAATGAATCAAGTACTCATGTGTTTTTAGGGTATGCAACAGAAGTGGTATAAAAAGTGATAGATTTTATGAGATTGGAGAAATAGTACTATTGGAATGTTAACAAAATAAATCCCACAAAGAGCAAGACGTTTACACAAGAGAGTTGAGTATTTATAACAATGTTTTACACATTGGCAGTTTCTGCGTTGCATAGATAAAAGCTGTGACAATTTCATGAGTGTTGAGTTGAGAAGTATGGAAATAGAAATGAGCAACAATTTGGAGACAACTTTATTTACAGATTTATGTAGACTTTATGGAATATGGAATAACACAAAAAAAACTCCAGAAATTTAAATTTTGATAACAAATTTTTCCTCGGATCTTGACTTACTTCCACAACACATATTTTTTTTTCGTTAAGGTATGAACTACAAAAAAAAAGCAAGAAAAAGAAAAGGAAATTCCAATTTAAAAAAAAAACACAAGGGAAAAAAAAAAAAGATAAAAGAAGGTTTCCAATCAGGATACTATGATTGCTACGTCTGTTTCCGGTTCCTGAGCACTATGGGCAGCTAATAATTGAGTGGGCGCAAGAGCGACGCTTCGGGTTTGGCTACTGTCCATCTTCTTACAACCTTGCTGAGGATCTGTCAAGCAAGGAACAGGACCAATGGCTGCAGGTGCAGGCTTGTCGGCCTCCTTGTCCAGCGGAGCAGAAGAGGATGAGACCTGGTTAATGGTATTCTCGACGGGCTTGTCATTGGTTATTTCAGCAGGCTTGGATTCGTCGGCCTTCGGGGACAAGACATCGTTGATGGGTTTGGGGGAGGATCGGGCTGAATGGACGGGCGCGTTGGTCGGCTGAGGTTGTTCTAGAGGCTGGCTTGGATCGGCGGGCTGAGCGGGCAAAGGCTGGGGGTCCAAGCTGGATGACTCGTGCGTGATTTGAGGCAAGGGAGAGGAGGCCTTGAGGGCAGGGGGCTGGTTGAAAGAGGATGGCTCGGGGGCTACCTTTTGCTCGTCGGTCTTCTCAGCTGGCTCAGATCCATCGACCTTCGGCGGGATATCGATGTCGCTGTGCGCTGCGCACGTAACGGCTGGGGCTTCGGTTATCTGAGCCTGTTCTGGGGGCTGACTGGCCTCGCCTGTGTTTTGTGGCAATGGGGAAGAGGGTTCGAGGGCGGGGGTCTGACTGGGAGAGGATGGCTTTTGGGCTACCTGTTGCTCGTCGGTCTTCTCAACTGGCTCAGATTCATCGGCCTTCGGCGGGATATCGTTGTCGCTCTGTCTTGGGCACGTAGCGGCTGAGGCATAGGTTGGCTGAGCCTGTTCTGGTGGCTGACTGGGCGCGTCGGTGTTTTGGGGCAATGGGGAAAGCTGAGTCGGGCCGTTCTCGCGGGCTTGTTGTTGCTCACGGATCCGCTGCTTGGCCAGTCCCTTCGACCACGGTTGATACTCGTACGGCAACTCAGCCAAGGAATCGGCCTGGATGCCTAACTCATGTAGCATCTCTTCCGCCTCAGCCTCCCGGCCCTTTTTGACGGGGATTTTGGGCTGGTTGGGTAATCTGACAAATGCAAACTATACAACACAGGGTGTGGTAGGATGAGCAGAGATCGGGGAAAGAGAAGAGATGGTTTATGAGGGGGATCGCTGTGTCCTCGAGGATGGAGAAACATTACCTTGCAGACTTGGAAGCCAGACAGGCCGGCCTCTCGCCAACACTTCTCGACCCGGTAGAGGCCATCGTAACGGTAGCCAGTATTGGGTGCGAACGGGCTGTGGTTCTTGAAGCCACGAATCACCCGGACCGGGTTCTTCAGCTCGCAGGAGAGTTTGACTGAGGCGTTCACCGCCGTGAACTCCTGGTCCGAGCTCTGGGGTGCCGTACGTAAGTTCTTGGGATTCCCCGGCGTACCGCTCAGGGCTCGACCGCCCGAGCCCGTGAACGTGAACGCGTATCCCATGTCCACATCGTCCTCGTATCCACCACTCAATGCGACACTGTAGCAGCCCACCCTGTCACTGCCAGCAATTCCACTGACAGGTGGGGCATGGACACCAGCCTAGATCCAAAGCGAAAGCAAATTTAGGCTTGTGTGAGATGAGAAGAATTTCTTTCGATCGGACCAGTTCACAAACAACTCACTTGAGAGCACTCCATCCGGCCATGCCACCAATCCCCAACTTCGGTCCCGACCTGTTGACCGAATATCTTAGGATTAGGTCGACCCCCCTTGAGGCTTTTAGCCTTGCGTTTAGGAGGAAGAGAGCCACGGGCACGCTTTGGTTCGGAGGGCGGACGCCAGGTGGACTTGCGTTTCCGGCCGGGGGCCAGATTTTCGTTGCCGTCCGAGTCGTCCGAGCCTTCGCTCTCACGTCCCGCGTACTCGTCCTCCTCATCCTCGGATGACTCGTCGCTCTTCCGCCCCCACTTTTCGTTCGTTCTCTGCTGCAGCTTCAGGATTCGACCGCTACGACGACGGCCTTGATCCCCCAATTCTCCGGCCTCCAGTTTCTCTTCTGCTGCTGCTTCAATCACAGAATCGCGCCGCGTCGTCTTGCGACTCTTCTTCTGCTTCTGGGTGTCCCTGGCTACACTATTCGCAGAGGTCGATTTGGGATCGGTCTTTGGGATAAGGTTGGGTCTGAAGCCAGGGACGGCGAGCTGTAAGGACAACAAGAGACTTCGATCTGTTTAAATCGTGCGGGACGAAATAAAAAAAATCAATACCTGTTTGGTGATTGTCTGTGATTCGAGATGGAAAGAGAACTCAACTGGCAGCGATATTTCTTTGACGGATCTCCTCGTAGGACTCTTTGGTTTGAGCGGACGTGGGTGCCATGGCGGCTGGACGATTGAAAGACAAACAGAAGGTTGAACGGGTGGACAAGAACAGATAAACAGAGTCTCCCGTGCCTCTTTGGCGGTTATCCTGGGTATTCCTTCGCAAGTTCGAGAAGTGTATGTTTTCCTGGATGTTGGTCGGAGAGAACTTTCGTTTTGATGGGACCGCGACGCGCGTGGTTTTTTTTTATCGCGAGGGACCCGAAGTCCAATCCTCGGTGCCACTCGGGGAGTGAATACCCGGTGACTTGGGACCGGGGATCATTTCTTTTTCTCACTTTTCCATATCATTGACCAATAAACATCCTTTGACAAACACTCACACCACATACTTGCACCATGTGTTTCTGCCTCATACAACTTTTAATTACCAAGTACAAAGGCCCCATTATACTCTGATATGTCACTTGACACATTAAACTGTTCATTAATTTTTTGTGGTGATAGTATATGTTTGCCATTATGATTATCCTCCACAACTTGATTGTGGAAGATGATGAACATGAATCAACCAATAAATTCTAACTAAAATCCCATTCCACCTCACAAAATACCCTACCCTTCCTGTAAGTCACATATCTGCACCATCCAACTCCAATCAGTTGCTCAACATCAAATACATGACAATCATTTGATTGTTTTTAACTGGGCCCAGTACTGATGGGCCAGGAACCAGTTACCTTGTTTTTTTAAATAATTTATACTTTCTTTTGGACCAATTAAATAAAAGGAAGGTACATAAATATCTATTTTTCAAATCCAGTATAATATCACCATGAAAATTGATTGGAATCACTTAATGTTGTTGGGATTATGTACAACCCTATAAATATAACCAGCTCTGTAAAAAGAGTCAATCTTAGTGAGTTATATTAAATACACTAATAAAAATCAAATCAAACAATAATGAATATAATTTATTTATTGCATTGTTCCCGGAGGGACAAAGAAGAGAGGGGACTGAAGTCCACAGAGCGCAAGCAGCAGGGGGAGCCTGCGGAGCGGAGCGCGTGGGGGCTGCACACAAAACCTAAGAGGAAGTTTTAGTACCGGGCTGGTAAATCCCGGAACAACCACCGCAGGAGACTCGCAAGGAAAAATTCACACCCTCCCACCAACCCGGTAATCTCCCGCCCACCAGGGCACCTCCCTGTCGGTGGCTTGGAGATTGCTCCGGGACAGACCAGCAGCCCTGGTGACAAAACACCGGGATGAGGTCTAGGGCCCTACACCCATAACCAAGTAGCTTGAGAACCCTTGAGCACAAGGGAACTGGGATACCAATGTAACCCCACAAGGAAAGGAAACCCTAAGCTTTCCTGTGGAGCGTAATCACTCCCCCCATGCAAGGGAGTGGATGTTGTATTCAAGCCCCAGATGCAAAAGAGATCATTACTTGTTCAAAACAGATCAAATTCATCATTGAAATTTGCAGCAATCACCGATAACAATGAATGAATTTCAACAAACTAATCTTAGATTGTGAGTACAATTCCATGCAAAAACTCTTATCAGTCAAAGAAGTGTATTTACTTCAAAACTTAACACAGACAAACCAACAACTGATTAGCTCTCAGAAACCGACTATTTATTACATTGTATCCCTCAAATTTGTGAATAACTGGTGAGTTTTGGTGGCAAAGACTCTTCCAGATTGAGTTTTCACCACCAAATCAGGTTTGGAGTCTGGGATTTCAGATTCTAAATTGGTGAAGGGAAGTCCTCCAATGACTCCCAAAAAAAACTGAATTGGATGATCTGAAACTCCTAAAATTATCTCACAGACGTCGCGGGAGTCGCATATCCCATTCCTAGGAGTTCAGGTTTCAATATAAAGCCCTAAAATTTAAGCAGATGTGTCATACATAGATCTTGATGAAGCTTCTGTTTTCTGGTCATCACTATTGTGAACCCACCTATTTATATTATGAAACTCAGGCTTAATAGAATCAGAAGTTTTGAAATGGAGGTGGTGGATTTAGTTTTTGGTTTTGTTTTATCAAGCCCTAATTATCAAGTATGTATATGTCATATCTACATACTATTACTACTACTGAATCACTGATACAGAAAGGTTTATGATTAAATAGTGAGAGTAACAAATATAAGCTGGCCTAAGTTAAATTTAATTAAAAGAGATTACTCTCTCTCTCTCTCTCTCTCTTTTATTTCTTGAAAACTAATAGAAAAATTCAAGGTTGGTTTAATTAGAACAACAAGAGGGTTTAATAAAGTATTTTTTATGTGGTTTTGCCAAAATTGGAAGCAGATGAAGGCCATTCCAGTTTACATGGTTATAAGTTGTAAGCACCGGTTTGAATATTTGGACGGCTTGACAGTCCTTTGTCTTTCATCGGCTAATTTTTTGATGGTTGTTGTGGTTAGGAAGGGGAACAGCCAGACAGACGGCAGGATTTCACATGAGTGCTAGTCTTGGACTCCTGCGCTAGGGAAAGTCTACTCAAAAAATAAAAACAATATGTACACTTTCCTAAACCATCCATCCCCTTTTCCCTTTTGCCCTCGCCACCAGCAACCAAACTATATAACATATCCATACTATACACACAAATATCTCCTTCCCGGACTTACTCCAACCCTTGTCCGGCAACCTTATTGAGCCCTTTGATTGAACAATCCAGCTGGGCAGACTGCTTCCCTTCACTTCCCCCCAGCTTCCACTCTCTGCTTGGTCTTTAACCAAGCTCAGAGCTACTGCCAATTACCAAGACCACCACTGCCATAAACTCAAACTTCCATTGGTCAATCCCTCATCTTCCTGTCTATTCCTCACATGGTGGTGGGTGGAGGAGCTGGGAAAATAACTGCAAAAAAATTGGAAAGTAGCTATGAGTGCCCGATGCAGCCGGGGGTGGGGATGTGTGAATGGCGGGGAGAAGATGTTGGATCAGGTCGGTTAACCACACCTGTTTTGTCTCGCTCCCCTCTCTTACTCTCTCTGGCGGTGTTCAACCAACCCTCCCATTGCAAGAACTTGTTTATCAAATTGCTTCATTGGCCGCCCAACTCTCTCCCTTCCTTTTTTTTTGGTTGAATTCTCCTTTTTTTTTCCACTATTTCACCTTATCCAATAGTTGGTGGTTGATGATACTCTAATCTGGTTCTCTATGTTGAACTACATACCACTAATTTTTCCATTTTTTTTCTGACCCTGACCTCTTTACTTATGTATGTACAGTGCCTAGACAAAAGTTTTTTTCACCACACTTTCCATTGCAGAAGGTCAGGAAACAAATCACAATTCCTGAGATTGGTTACAGGGATGTAAGATAGGTTCCCAAGAATGATTGGAGGACTTCCCTTTGCCGATTTGGAATCTGAAATCCCAGATTCCAAATCTTATTTGGTGATAAAAAATCAATCTGGAAGAGTCTTCGCCACCAAATAAAGTTTGGAATCTAGAATTTTGCATTCTAGATTTGTGACGGGAAGTCCTCCATTATGAAATAAAAAATGTAAAAATCAACAAAATGTGTGCGTGTGGAAATTATTTGATTCAAGGCATGATTTTTGAAAATCTTTAATATTGTTCCAACTGAGCCAAGAAAATTGGAGATCATCTATAGTCCAGCATGTGATAAGAATGATAAAAAATGAAAATTTTCAAACCCATTTTAAATTATTTTCTTGATGAGTGGGCCATCCACCAATTTCAATCAAAATTCAGGCACTGCAGGTCAAATCAGAACCAATTTGACCCAATTTATTTGGTCCAATAAAAATAATTCAAAATGGTTTTGAAAATTTTCATTTTTTATCATTCTTATCACATGCCAGACTATGATGATCTCCAATTTTCTTGGCTCAGTTGGAACAATATTAAAGATTTTCAAAAATTATCAAATAAATCAAATGATTTTCACATTAACATTTTTTTATTTCATATTCATTCTTGGGAACCTATTTTACATCCCTATAGCCAATCTCAGGAATTATGGTTTGTGTTGTGAACTTCTGCAATGGAAACTGTGGTGACAAAAACTTTTTTCTAGGCACTGTACATTGATAGGACCCAAGGAGACCGACCCCTTATATACACAACATGGGGGTAATAATTTTTTTTGTTTTTTCTGGTAAAATTCTAGAAATGGAGGACTTCCCCTTCAATCTACAAAATTCAACCCAGTACCTCCCCTTCTTTGCCCGGGGGGGGGGGCTGGAGGGCCGGCCAACTTCAGGGAGGGACTTGTGCCTAAAGTCCTGTGTCTGGCGTGAGTCCTGACAGACATTTCAGATTTTTTACAGGAAACAATCTTTGGACTGCCATTTACACAATGGATGACTTCCCTTCACTCTACAGCCCCCCTGTAGGGCCAGATGGCAGAACTTATTTGAAGTTGAAAAGCTAAGAATTTAGCTTTTCCACTTTCAAATTAAGATCTGCAGGGGCTGCAGATGGTGAAGGGAAGTCTTCCAATGTTCCCAATCTCCAAACTGTGCGCCTTTTTGACTAGCCATTCTTGAATATATTTTCTTCATTTGTATTGGTATCTTAATCCTCATGATTAAGAGTCATGACAGGAAGTCTCCATCAGCTGGTATGACGTTAACAAAATACACAAATTTCATTAATCCATCATCTGTGTCCAGCCGGCGTCTCTAAAGTGATGTCCAATTGAGGATTATTACTCTGATTTCAGAGGGTAAAAAAATCACACCTTGACGCTTGAAAAGCGGAGGGGCTAGCTTCTTGATCAATAGATTAAGTGACAATCAGATTTTCAGCTGTTCCTGCTCTAGTTTGTCTTATGGAAGACGGGTTATACAGATATGACCGTATTTAGATGGAAGGTCCTATTCCATTCAGAGGGAGTAGTTTAGTCAAAGTGGTGAGTAGATGAAAGGAAGAGTTGTCAGACAAGACTCTAAATCTGTTGTGTTTTGAGACTTGAGAAGGGTGGGTAGATGAAGTGTTGACTGAGGATGTTTTCAAGAGGAGCTTTGATTGGTTCTTCCTGAAATGGGCCTAAGAAGAAAAGATTCTGACTTGATGATTCATTTCAAGAGAGTAAGAGAACTATATAAACTGACTTCATCTGTCACACTTGTGACAGGAAAACCTTTCATCTGTAACACTACACTGGAAACAAGACCATACTATCTCCTCTTCATGAACTACACTGCCATATAGGAGAAAACAATTCATCTGATGTTGGAATCTACACTTTCCAACAACAGGACATAATAAACTATTTTATTTTGATCAATGAGAAAGAGGGGGAGAAGACTGAGAGCGGAGAAAAGGGAAAGGGAAACTAGGGCTTGAATTCTGACACACCCCTGCGCGAAAAGGCAAGAGAACCGATTAGAGGAGACTGACTTTGGATTTGTGACCTTTGGAGACGTTGTCGCGGTCCAGGTCTTCCAAGACATTAGTTGACAAACCTGCAAAGGCAGTCGTGAGTCCAATCTCAGCTTGAGAGGGGTTATTGGCGGCAGTGAGATGGGATTGAGGCTTGTTGAATCAGTTGTTCAGATGATCTGAAAAAACAGATCCTCTTCCTTTTATCCTAGAAATGAGATCTCATCTGGTGGTGTGAGATATTTTACTTATATAAATAAGATTCATAAGTGAAATCAAGATTTTTAAATTAATGTTTAAATAATTATGAAGAAAATAGAAAATAATTTAGCCTATTGAGTAGATAGTTTGAATCTTCAACTTAAAAGAATAATCACACTAAGGGTGAATTATTTTGTGAAAATTTCATGTTAATTAATATTTAATAACAAAGGTCACTTTTTTGGCAAGAATGGGAATGGAACTTATGACAGCTACTGTTTTTGGGTGCCTAGTTTCATAGTCTGAAGGACTACCAACTAGACTAAATTGTTTCTCTAGATTGATGCCATATGGGCTACCTTGATGGTAACCTCAGTGGCTGACAATCTGTCCCATAATATTTGCAGATACACATTTTACTGATTACACTTATTGGCTATTAAATAGAGGGTTTGACACGCGACCCACCTGTTTTGAAGGTGCGACCCACCCTTTTGGTTGCCAGACCATCGGGTGGGTCGCTCCTTCAAAAACCCTTCGGGGTTGTGGGTCGCGGGTCAAAAAATCCAATGTCTGACCGGGATGGGTCACACCTTCAATTCCTTCGGGGAATTGGAGGGTCGCGGACCCAATAACCCACCCCCTGGATTGGGGGTGGGTCGCAGATTCATAAAAGCCGTTTAAAGTATGGGTTGCGGCTACAATACCCGTATTCTTCCCCCATGGATAAGGGGATATTATCACCAGTCAAAACAGAGTTTTGAGTGGTGATAATCCCTGGATAAGGGATTATCACCAGTCAAAACAGAGTTTTGAGTGGTGATAATCCCTGGATAAGGGATTATCACCAGTCAAAACAGAGTTTTGAGTGGTGATAATCCCTGGATAAGGGATTATCACCAGTCAAAACAGAGTTTAGAGTGATGATAATCCCTGAAAAAGGGAGTCAAAACAGAGTTTTGAGTGGTGATAAAACCTGGAAAAGGGATTATCACCAGTCAAAACAGAGTTTTGAGTGGTGATAATCCCTGGATAAGGGATTATCACCAGTCAAAACAGAGTTTTGAGTGGTGATAATCCCTGGATAAGGGATTATCACCAGTCAAAACAGAGTTTTGAGTGGTGATAATACCTGGATAAGGGATTATCACCAGTCAAAACAGAGTTTTGAGTGGTGATAATCCCTGGATAAGGGATTATCACCAGTCAAAACAGAGTTTTGAGTGGTGATAATCCCTGGATAAGGGATTATCACCAGTCAAAACAGAGTTTTGAGTGGTGATAATCCCTGGATAAGGGATTATCACCAGTCAAAACAGAGTTTAGAGTGATGATAATCCCTGAAAAAGGGAGTCAAAACAGAGTTTTGAGTGGTGATAAAACCTGGAAAAGGGATTATCACCAGTCAAAACAGTGTTTTGAGTGGTAATAATCCCTGGATAAGGTCACCAGTCAAAACAGTGTTTTGAGTGGTAATAATCCCTGGATAAGGTCACCAGTCAAAACTTGGTTTGGAATGGAAATAATCCCTGAATGAGAAATTATCACCACTCCAAACTTGGTTTGGAGTGGTAAAAATTCCTTATTTAGGGATTATCACCACTCCAAACTTTGTTTGGAGTGGGAATAATCCCTTATTCAGGGATTATCACCACTCCAAACTTGGTTTGGAGTGGTAATAATCCCTTATTCAGGGATTATCACCACTCCAAACTTGGTTTGGAGTGGTAATAATCACTTATTCCGGGATTATCACCACTCCAAACTTGGTTTGGAGTGGTAATAATCCCTTTTTCAAGGATTATCACCACTCCAAACTTGGTTGGGAGTGGTAATAATCCTTTATTCCCAGCAGCTCAATTGGAGAAGAACTGGGAACAGATTGCTACACCAGAGGCCATGTGGTGGAGGGATAAGTATTCAAGGTGTTTTGATTTGACAGAAAGAATTAGAAGGGAGACTGGGTTTGATAAATGTTGGTTTTAGTTGTAATTTCTTTTTGGTTTTGGTTTTCTTTTTTTTTATCCAATTTTCTTGATTTTCTTTGAAATTTATTTTCCTTTTTTTGGTTGCTTTAATTGTAAAAATTTGATAAAATGATGAATTTGAAGACTTTTTATGTTTCAATTTATTAATTGAGACATTATTTGTTGGGTCACTCAAAAGTTACGGCACCACCAAATTTTATGCCAAAAATGAGGCTTGCGTGCCTTATTTCTCAGCAATTACATATTTTTACTTTTTGATGGCTGGTCAAAAAATAGATCAGGGTATGAAATTTAATTTGGTCCAATTTTTGGGTTGATAACTTGTGTATTGTAGAAGTTATGGGCTTTTGCGTATTTTCCTCAGAAATCCGCAGAATTGAACACGTGACCCATCATTCCGACGGGGTTTTTGAATCTGCAACCCACCCCAAACCGGCTTTGGGGGTTTGTACGCGCGACCCCCAATTCCGACTGGATTTTTGAATCTGAAACCCACCGACATCCAATGAGTTGCACCTTCAAAATGGGTGGGTCGCGTGTCGAACCCTCATTAAATAATAGTGATGAGTGATACAATTGAATAAAAAAGAAAAGTATGAGATGGAACATTTTGCATGGGATATTGGCATTGCATACTGAGCTTTTTCCATTCAATCCTTCCATTTTAAACAGAAGATAAATCAGCCTGTATCTTTGGTTTGAAGCCAAAAACACTGCAAGCTGGATTGAGCTGAGTATATAAATAATGGAAAATTGCAAAATCAAAAATTATAATGATTTCAATGATTATGAGTCATATTGGAGGACTTCCCGTGGCCATCTGCAGGGGCTCAAGATCTTAATTCACAAGTCAAAAAGCTAAAATTCTAGCTTTTTGACTGCAAATAACCCCTGGCATCTGACTAGATCTGGCTCTACAGGGGGGCTGTAGATTGAAGAGAAGTCCTCCATTCATACACATAGGCATATATATGCATATGTCAAAGTACATACTTAAAAAAATGAGGGAGAGAGAGCTGGATTGAGCTTAGCTGGGCTGGGTTGAGGTGAGGTGAGCTGGATATGTGCATACATACTAAATAATAATAATAATAATAATAGAGGGAGAGAGAGCTGGATTGAGCTGAGGGGAGCTGGATACACTACAAACTTTCCCAATTTCACCAAAAAGAAAAAACTAATTAATGATGGGCATAATGATACTTTTTCAAATATTATTTCCGCAATAAAACAAACCTGCAGTAATTTTGGTGACATTTCATCAACATCCATGTGACATGCCCAATGATGTTTTCTGGTAATTTCCCAACCATGTGAAAAATATATATTTCGTGACACCTGCATGACAGGCCTGTGACAGCTGATAAACAGACATGTCACAAATTTTTTTCCAATTTGCTTCAGAATCACCAAAAAAACATCCTGGAACATGTCACAGATATGTTGATGGGTTTGTTTTATTGTGGAAATATTATTTGAAAAAGTATCATTATGCCCATCATTAATTCGGTTTTTCTTTTGGGTGAAATTGGGAAAGTTTGTAGTGATACATGCATACTAAAAAAAGGAGAGAGAGCTGAGCTGGATACACATATGCATATATGTAAGTGCACACCTAAAAAATAATAATATAAAAAAAAAACCGCCCCTAACCCCCTAAACCCCATAAACCCACAATGTGGGATGTACCAATGGGGAATTGAACCCACAAACTTGAGATTGACCGGTGGTTTGCAGCAAAGCTGCAAACCACCGGACTGTTGGAAATATCCTAAATTACTCACTTTCATTTCACTAGCTCTTCATGTTGTCACCAGTTGTACTTAGACATATAAGATGATCTGCTCCATGAAATTCATCATCAGTTTTGAGCTTTAACCATCCGGAGTGTCCCTTCCTCCATCCTCCTGATCCTGTCCCCTTGTAGTCACAAGGTACTCATGGCCACTCCGCCATCCATCAACCAGGCTGACAACTGACCTCATCAGATTGTCCAAGGCCATTCACCACTTTCACCATGTTTGTTGACCGTCTTATCCAGAGCATTCAACCTCACCACCTCCCACCAATTTTTTTTCTTTTGTTGTTTGTACCCAATTGGCCACAAGACAAAAACCGCCACCGAGAGGAACCGTGGTAGGCCTAATTTCTGCGCCAAAAATGGCCTACTCCATTTGTTTTTTAGACCTCAAACACATAATTTTCCGCTACTCCAAAGTTTTCTTTGCCTCAGAAAATTTCTGAATCTGCAATACCCTTGTGGGTGTTCTGATGGACGGATCCGGAAGCCACAGGTAAAAACAAGTACAAGGGGGGTGGTTCACAAAAAAATATGAGAAGAAAAGTCCTGATGATGCGCTGCTGTGGATGTAGTGCGAGACACACAAGTATGGATGTTATGGTTAAGATTAGAATTTTCAAATTCCCCTGGGGGGTACAAAGTTGAACTTAACACAAGTCCCAACCCTGATGCGCATCAAGAGGCAAAGCCTCTATTGCATTGCGCCGACCACAGGGAGGTTAACACAAGTCCCAACCCTGCTGCACATTGAGAGGCAAAGTCTCTGTCGCATTGTGCCAACTGCAGGGAGGGACTTGGGAGTTATACAGGAATTTTGGCTTGGATCCTGAAATCCAATATTCACATTTTTGGTGGTAAAATTCTTTGCCCCATTATTTAACCCCCTCCCCATGTCCAGAATTTCCCGCCCTTGGACCATAATGAAGCTGCTCATATGTTCTTCAAATTCATAAAAAAAATATTCTCATACCTCTTACCATCTTCACCCCATAATTAGTTTTGTAAGGTGTCTTTCTCATTTTTTGATCCGCTGGCTAACTGACAGGTACCACTGTTAAACTTGTATTCACCCTGCATGCCTTGTATCAGCCATACCCTCATAATATGGCATAAAGCGTACAGATTGTACAGCGCCCCATGTTATGTAGAAAAATTCGGAATCAAAATCTGTATGCGGGGTAAGGGTTATACTTACCCTGTTGCTAACCAGGCCCAACGGCCCATGAAGCCTTTTTTAAAAGGCATCCTAAGGGCCATGTGGGGAGCTGGAGAAAAAGCGAGGAGGTCATAATGACCGCAAGATGCAGGCCTCCATTTTGGTGACCTTGCCGAGACAAACGTACTGGGCCCGGGGAGCTGAATGAGCAATAAGCTCAAAAAAGGTGTTTTGACCTGTTAAACCCGTCCGGATCCATGCCAAAAATCCACAATAACTCGTAAGCCTTTCTGTGAGACAGAGAACCTTCGGGCTCTCTCACGAGAGGCTTTGTTAGGCTCGGTACAAAGTATGTGTCTAGATTTATTTATAGTAAATACCCACTAGATCTACAGTGGAGGGCATCATTTTGTGCGCAGGATCCTAGCGGTTGCTGGTCTAGGAGGGTGAGATATTTATGTGGTTGACATTGGTATGGATGGACGTTGCTTGGAATTGGTAAGGGGCTTTGTCTTGGGGGGAAGCCATGGTCGTGGTGATTTTTAAAAAATAAAACAGGCAAAAAGGTGGCAAATTATCAAATTCTCTCAAGCGAAATTCCGGGATAACTCGTAAGCCCCTGCGGCGACTTCGTGACTACATGAGTTGCTTTGTTACGCGTTTTGACGCAAAGCGCGGGCGGGCTGCCAGGATGATGACCTTGTCCCCGCCGGCAATCACTGCCGGCGACCTGACAATTTGCCTCTTGTTCTCGAACCGCCGTCGAGGGCTGATAGGGGGTCGCATGGCCAGGTCGCCCGCGCAGGTAACAGATCAAAAGCTCCATTCAACTGCAACCGTGAAGTTGCTTCAGGATGCTACGCACAGCTGCTGCACCCACAACGTCGTTTCATGGACAGGGAAATGAAGGAGAAAAAAAAACTGCGGTAGACCAAGTAGCATAAAACCAAACCGCAACAAAACTTTAGATCCAGTTGTAAAACTTTGAGGTGTCCCTGTGACGTTTTACTTCTTTAAGCCCAGCTGCTGTACATATTAATTCCGGAGAATTGAATCGGATCGCTCCGGAAGCTTAACTTCGATACCTGGCTTTGAAAGATTTAACAGCAGGGTGTGTTCGCCTTCTCAGTCCCTACCAGATACCGATTGGATCCCACCTGGACCAAGAGATTCGGCCGCAATTATTCGATCCCACTGGAATTATCAGAGACCAATCGTGATCAGCAATAAAATTTGAGTATTCAATAAATTAAGCCTAATTTCCTGATTAGTTGGCTTTGGCTGACAAGTAGGCCATCAACAACTTGCTGCTCTAAACTATTTCTCTACATAGCTTCTCGCACCTATATATCGGTTCATCGGCTTCCTACTTTCGCAAGAAAGTGGAAGTAAATTTCCAGACGTGAGTAGGTACCGGCACGTCGATTGAACTTGTATTTTATTGGCAATTAGCAAGTTTTCAAACTAGCACTGTATATCAATAAGGTAATGTCAGTCTACAAAGATCTTTTCTATCTTCCGCAAGTTAACCTTTATTAGATCTGGCTATCGTCCTCATTCCTGCTCACGCCTTAAATTTTCTTGCCTCATCTGGCTTAACTTCGTGTGTTTTCATAGTAAAATGAAGATCAACCAAATTGGTGCCATGATGGCCGTCATTTTTATGGGCTCAATAAGTCTCACAACGGCAGTCGTCTTCAAGGGAAATTGGCAAGAGCGAGGCGCAGGCGTAGTCGTGGATGCAGGAACTTGGGGAACTAGTGAATCTTATCGACGAGGCCGCGTTACGTTCTACATCACAAAGGAAGATGGAACCCATTTGCATGTATACAACGAGCAGGGCGCTATGGGACTTTGGAACAGAGGGACTTCAAGTCTACGCTATTTAGTCCAAAACCAACATAAGCCGACTTGGTGGATCGAGAATGATATTCCACCTGATGAACAGCACATGGTAATCGGAACGTCTTTCTTTGTCTGGGTTGAAAAATGCACTGCTGTTGATGGAGGACTTCCTGTGGCCGCTTTGAAAGCTGAAATCCCAGATTCCAAATCTTATTTGGTGATGAAAACTGAATCTGAATGAGTGGAGGACTTCCCGTGACCAGTTTAGAATTTGGAATTCTAGATTCTAAATCTTATTTGGTGGTGAAAACTCGATCTGAAAGAATTTTCACCACCAAATTAAGTTTGGAATCTAGAATTTCACCTTCTAGATTCACGACGGGAAGTCCTCCAGTCTTTACCACCAAAGAAAGTTTGGAAACTAGAATTCATTGTAGATTTGCGACGGGAAGTCCTCCAATTAGGCATTTAGCCTCACATCCACAAATTACAATCTGCGTTCAACATCATTCAATCAACCTGCAAATCAGGTTGGAGATGTGATTATGATTGACCATCTTCAGGTGTTTCAAGTTCACACTTTCCTCCCTGGGATTGTCTTGGGGCACATTGAGTAATGTGATTTGTGCCTCCAGGTCTTGGGTTCCATGAGTAAGTATTTAAACAAAAATTAGTTAAATAAACTTGAATTTTTTTCTTGCACATTCACATAGGAAGGAAATTGGCTACAGGATTAATTCAATTGGAAATTATTCTTCTAGTCATGCTAACGTAAGCATATGTGTCCCAAGTTGAACACACAAAAATAGAGCACTTAAAGAAGGAGAAACTAAGTGAAATGATGATTGATGGAAAAATAAGAACAAACAAAGGTTGGACCTAAAATCATAGAGTTGGGTATTCAACCACTACAATGAAGATTTATGCAACAGCCAGTAGTTGACATGCAATATTACAAAGGTACATTAATGATCATTGATATTGCTGTCAGCAGTTGTGGGAATTTTAATTGCAGTGAGCACTTTCAAGAGAGACTGTACACATTTCCATTTAGGATCTTGAACACTGTAGACAATGCCGGGCCTGCTACCGTTAGTGTAGCGCAGTGAAATCCTGTGAACAGCTAACAGGTTTTTTGTTGGCTGTTAGCGGAGTTTGCGCTAATGCTACGCGTCCCAGACCCAAAAAGGGTGTTGATACGCTGACTTACAGCAGATTTTAGCAGAAAATCACGCTAATAACTGCTGTAACTCAGGGTAACGCGGCATAGAAGCCCTAAAAAAGATGCTGACGCCAAGGAGTTTTCAGGCTGAAAAAAGGACCGCTAGGCTTTTCTTTTTTCCAAAAATAAAGTGCAGCATAGCGGAGAGGCCCAGTGCTGCTGTAGAACAATTCTACTGAACAATCATGTGTACTTTGAGGAAAAAATTTGACAGTCTATCATTAGGGGGTATTGAATATGCCCAAATCCAAAATTACCTAATCAATGGGTCTCACCAAATCCCAACTTTTCAAACCAGTGGATAAAATATCATAATAAATACATTTTTTCCTCTGGATGTATCAAGTATCAAGGAAAAACGACTCAAGTTATTGTCCAAATACCACATTTTATTTGCAGGTTCTGACCCATTTTTCCATGTAAATCCTTCCCAAACTTCTCCATGTCACTCTTTCTGATCTTCTTTACAGAATCACACTTCCCCATCAAGTTTATGTATCACTTAGGTCAACGGTGGGCCAGCTACGCTACTGTCACACAGTGTCTTGTACAAGAGACGGGTGCGCACTATTGAAGGAAGAAAAGGGAAGAAGATAGTTCAAAGAGGGGACTGACTATTCGAAGATCTTCTTTGTTTCGAAGAAGAGTTACTAGGCTCAGAGGGACTTAAATTAGAACACTGAAAGGGTTTGCAATGGCAAGGCTCAAAGAAGGCGGGATCAATTTATGCTGAAAAATTATAATCTTATTTTGATGAGGAAAGATGGAAAGCATAGGAGCAACACTGGGAAGTTACACTACAGATAACTTCAAGTAACAATAACATAACAATTTTTTGAAATTTATCGTTACAGTTATCTGTAACGTCTTTTAGTTATGTTACAAAAAACAATTTCAATATTTTTTTCCATCAATTTATGTTATCCTTCCATTCATTTTTTCCTTTTTTGATCACATTACATTATCCTCCCCTGTCCTTTACCCTTTTTTCATCAAGTAACAATGTTTGGATTTTTTGTAAAATCAGAAGATAGTTAGAGGTGAAACAGCTTAACATGTGCTGATTTGAGCTTTGGGTCAGCTCAGCAATTGAGTTATATTGATGTATTATGGAAGAATTTCCAAGTGGCTTTAGCCTAGCAGTATAAGAATTCATCTTTGTAGTGAGTTTTGAGCAAGCTGCAAGTTGTGGGCACAAACTGTTTTTCAAATGCATTAACTTAGACTCTCAGGTATTAATAATTCAATATGATCAAAGAATTTGGTTGTGAATTTTGTGTACACACCTTCTGGGAGATTAAGACTACATGTGAGTTTGAAACACTGCAAAAAAATCTGCTTCAACTGCCAGAAGTTGACATGCAGTAGCTTTGATTTTACTCTGGTCTTACTTTGGTTTTACTCAAACTTTAATCAAAAGTTACTTTGGTGCACAGTCACTGTGCATCTCAATTAAAGTTTGAATAAGAGTTGAGTAAAATCATAGTAAGCTGCATGTCAACTGCTGGCAGTTGAAGCAGATTTTTCTGCAGTGAAAGGTATTTCTAGGGGGCTTTTCGCTCATCTGAGGAAAGAGTCTTCAGAAGTGTTTTTTGCCCAAATTTTTCAGAGTCATTTGGCAAAAATATCACAGATATAAACTTCTGGTAGTTTTTTTTACTTCTAAGTGCTCTTTTTGTGAGTTATCACATTATCTTGAGTTAACTTTTAAAAAAAAGTTTTGTTATCTGTAGGTCCTCAAAAATTTAAAACACAGTAGTTACATTTATTAAATTCAGATTTTATGAGCGTTAAAAGTAACGTTAATGGTGGTAATATATAACTCAATAAGTTATGTTACCAAAAAGACCCCAGATATTGTATCGTATATAACTTCCCAGTGTTGATAGGAGTAGACAGCTTATATAGGAAATACAACTAGTACTACAAAGGTATGACATAGGTTTGAACAAGAGATGAGGTCATAGGGTCAAAGCATAAGAATTGAGAGAGGGAGGTCATAGCTTCTGAGATCAAGCAAGAAAGGCGAGTCCATGACGGAAGGACCAAGCAGGGGTAAGTGCAATGGGTGTGAGGGAGATTGAATTGAAGTTCAAAGTTTGAGGACTGTGTGATTTGAAGTTCAAAGGTTCAAAGAGGAAATGTGTGTATCCGGAAAAGGGAGTTTAAGCGCATAAGAAGTAATGTCAAAACAAGGAAGACCAATAAGAGGGTTATTGGTCTTGCTTTTTTTCACATAACTGAAAAGCAACGTGCTATTGAATCTTTGAAGGTTTGGAAAGTAACTTTGAAGAGAGCACTGAAGATTGCTGAGGGTGCATATACATGTGATTCAATATGCCACCCAAGGATTAACCAAAAGCTTGAAAGTTTCTGAGGTTGTAAAGTAGGTAGAAAAGAATCCTTAGTAAATGCAAGGAAGATCCAACTGCGAAATCCTGAGTGCTGAGTCTGTCGTATGACAGCTACCCGTAGCGTAATTCTGCTACAGCTAACGGTTTTCTGTTGGCTGTTGGCCGATTTTTAGCTATTGCTACATGCCTGGCCTCATAAAAAGAGGCCATTACACTGTGTTGCAACATTTTTTAGCGGAAAATCATGCTAAATGCGGCTAAACGCAGTGTAGCGTAGTGTAGCAGCACTACAAAGCCACTAACGCTACAGCATTTTTGGGATTCAAGTACGGCTGCTACGCTGCGCTTTTTTCCAAAAAAGTGTGGTTCAGCATATAGGCCCACAGTTGCTTAGATCTCATCATTTCAAAAGTTCATATTCATATCCAACCAATGCTTTTTTCGTCACCAGAGTAAGGTCTCCTGCAAAAGAAATCTAAAATATGGCAACTGCTAAAGAACTGAATCCCCAAAAGGTCCCAAGGGAATAGAAACAAAACTAAAAAGAGAAGAGGAAACAATATTTCTGATGACAACAACTCTTCAAATAGCACCTCCCACCTCAAAGAAGAAGACTACCTCATCATTATTGACTGGCTTGAAATAAAAAATTGTGCTTTGGAGATCTGGGAAGGCACCTCCCATTGGAAGACTGGTGTAGTAAGCCAATCTTGTATATATACAATATCAACAAAATCAAATCTCAGAAAATCTCAGAAAACCCCCAGGACTCAAGACATACCTCAACCTCACAGTGAAATTGGGCTGGGGCAGCCTGTTGGGCGGGTACCCACAACCCTCCGGTTTTTTGGGCAGGTTTTGAGGCCCTGGCTTTGGTAGTTCCGGTATGGGCAGGTTAAATTACATTTCTGTTGGACCAATATTGGACTGTCAGCCCAAATAAATGGAGGGTTCCTCGGGGGTAGGGAGTTCCAGAATTGAGAATCCAAACACATTTATGCATCTTGTTGGTTATGTATAAACATCAATATGTGCAGGATATCCAGGGCCCAGGCCATGCCAGCTCATTATCAGTTACTTCTCCAACTTAAATTTCCAACAATATGTCCAGAGGAACAAAACACCTCAACCCAGCTCCTTCAAGCTCAAGCATGGCAAAACCCAATGAAACCAACAATCAAGCCAGGTCAAAATTCAATGAAAAAACTGAAACCATTAATCTGGAACCTCAAGACACCCCAATCCCAAATACTCACAACAAATCCTTCAATAATTTAATCAAATTGACTCCAAATCTAGATTCTGAGACTAGCACCAAACCAACCTAAAAAAAGTAAAACATCCAGTAATTTTTGAGATCAGGGAGCTGGTGAGTCAAGCTATGTCACACCTTTGGAAATAACTGTAACAATGCCACAATTTCCAATCAAAGAACAAGTAGATGACCCTCAACACTGTCAACTTAATTTCCTAGGTTGGGGGTATCTTATTTAAAATAGAATGCACTCAAACAAGTTAAACTTGGTTGGACCCAAACTGATGAAATAGAAATCCAAGTCCCCTACCTTGAATTTCTATTTCATCAGTTGGAGTGAAAGCAAGCTCAACTTGGTTGAGTGCATCCCATTTTAACTGGGATACCATCAACCTATCCAATTGTGTTGGCAGTACAAGACAACTGAAGGATCTATGCCAACCTGGGTCATTTTAAAAGAGGAATCACACAAGATCCTATTGATAATGGTTATTACTCACAAAAAACACTGACCCTTCAGATTGATTGAATACCCCTTCTTTTTCAAGTTCTTAGCATCAATCCAGCATAAATTTAAACTCTTATATCATAAAACCCTCAATCCCACTGTGATGCAGCCTTACGCCTCAATGAAGTGTGATCTTGCTATGAGATTGGCCAAGTTGATCAAATGGTGTTGACAGCAGACCCCGTCTACTCAATCTCCATTCATGGTATTCTCAATGAACTACATGTTGCCTGACTGGACACTTTGAAAACAATTAATTGGCTTAAAAGAACTTCCTACACCTCATATTTGACTCACAAGCTGTCTTGTTTTACTGCTCATTTGCTCACCATCAGTCCCCTAGGAGTCAGTGGAAGCATTAATATCCCTGGTATGTTATTCATTAGGATAAAAAGACTAGAAATCACAAGAAGTACTGAGGAGTTTTGATCAAAGTTTTATTAGAATATTAGTTTAGAATAATCATCATTCACTTTGATTACTTCAGTAGCTGTCTGGGTTTTCACCTCCCCCCCTCCCCCCTAGATATCTAGAAATCTTCACTAGCACATTGTTAAGAGTCAATACTCCTATTCTTGTGTTACCTTAAAGTTCCAGCTATTACCATAGATACATCCCAGTAAGTAGTACCTATCCCTCTCAAGTTCTAGTCTCAATAAGAGTAGTTCCACACCGGTATGTAAAAGGTAAAATCAATGGATTTGAGATGATGGGTATTAAACTCCAATATTGATCTATCTTCTAGGCACTGCCAACATAATAATTGGCTAGCTTGATGGTATCCCAGCTATACTGGGATATTGGATTAAGAGGCAAAACTAGAGAGATGAATTTCAGTAAGAGAACAATGAGAGAGAGAAAAGAGACAAAAGAGAGATGAGAGACAAGAGGGTTACCTAGAGGATTGGATAGACAATGAGAAAGGAGACTTGAAGAAAACAGAAATGAAAGACCAGGAAACCATCACACACTCTCTCAAACACAAATACTAGGAAGAAAGAAAAAGATCAGCACAACATATGGAGAGAACAGAAATGAAGTGAGAGAGACAATAAAGGAAATAGAAATACCACTGCTGTTGTGATTGGCAGCGGAGTTGACCTCGACAATCGATCTTGAGTCAGCTGATGAAGATTTGCTTGAGGATAGATCAATTGATATTGGTTAATGTGGAGATGAGGAAACTTCCAACGTGGAAGCGGAAGAGGGAGAAGCAGCCAAGCTTGCTGCACGCGCAGTGAGTGGAGCTTGCACAAGTATTATTCCAACATGGGATGCACTCAAACAAGTTGAACTTGATAAGATTCAAACTGATGAAGTATCTATCCAAGGTAGGGGGCCTTGTATTTATATTTAATTAGTTTGAATCCTACCAAGTTAAACTTGGTTGAGTGCATCATAGCTTAACTGGGATACCGCTAACCTAGGAAATTATGATGGCAGTGGGGCAGATGAAAGATATATTAAACAACTGAAAAGTATAAGAAACACCACTCCACATTACTCTCTACTTGCTTTGGATTGGTTTTGCTAACATGCACATCAAGAGCAGATTAGGCAAATCACACAGCAGGTTTAATTAACAGGATGGTGTTTGGAGGATTGCTTAGAGTGTTTCTTGCACATGGATGGCAGGGGCTTGGGAGGCACACCAGCATCCAATGTGACTGGTGTGGAGGAAAATGTGGCACTGCCAGCATTAACAGCTGGGTTTATGGTATTGGGGTTTAACTGGGATATACTCAAGCTAGTTAAACATGACCTTTGAGAAGCAGGTTGGGTTCCTTGAATTGGCACAGAGTATTGAACAGGGATGGTTTGACTGGAAGTGAGCAGCAGGTTGGGTTCGTTGAATTGGTGCAGAGTCCTGAAAATGGTGGACCTGCTATGCTAATTGTAGCAGTAGCTCAGCCTAATTCTACAGCCAACAAGTTTTCTGTTGGCTATTAGCGGATCCTTGTAAGATTCCCTTTTGGAATCTTCACGTCAACAGATGAATTTTGATCTAGAACAGAGTCTTGTACTCTGGAGAGATTTTATAGAACCACAGTGAGTTGAATTACTAGCACAGTAGGAAAAGGAAATCAGGTCTCTCTAGTAACATTGATGATCAAACATGAAAGAAAAGGATGAAAAGAAATAAAATGATTTTACTCACTTAGTTTAGTAGGAAATGGAAGTCAGGTCTCTACTGAACTAGCGGGGGCTGAGGGAGGAAGAAGCTAAGTAGTCATTGAATTGATTATGTAAGATTTTATTTGTGAGCCTTGGGATTGAGGTTTCACAAGTTGCCGCTATTTCTACGCACCCTGGCCTCAAAAAAAGCGGTTGTTAGGCTGGGTTACAGCTGCTGTTTGTGGAAAGACCTGCAAAAAACGGCTTTAACACAGCATAGCAGCGCTAACAAGGCTGCCAACACTACAGAATTTTCAGGATGAAAATTCAATTGCTATGTTGTACCTTTTTCCCAAAAAAGTGCGGCCCAGTGCTAGTCTTGAACAGGGATAGTTTGACTGGAGTTGGTGACATTAGTACCAAGCAGGCAATACCACCATTGATCTGGCTTATTAGTAATTCAGACAGCATGTTACTGAAGCAAGCAAGCACAAAAGGAAGCTAGGGTCAACAGGTTAGATGGGAAAGGTATGAGACCAGGGTAGCTATTTTCTCAGTTCAATGATAGGGGTTGGTAACTGAAGAGGGTAGGGTAGCTAGGGTCTTTTAGCAATGGGGATTTTATAGAAAGCAGGTTAGCTGAGCTAGTTGCTAATCTCTAGGTTAAATACATCAACAGTAGGGGTTGGCAACTGGTGAGAGTAGGGTAGCTTGGGTTTTGGACCAACATTCCAAGGGTAACAATGGGGCTTGCATATATGTCAGGGTAGCTTAGCTTGTAGAGCGAGTAAAATAATAGTGCAGAAAGGGGGATTCAAACTCACATCTTCCCAATGCATGCTGGGTTGCTCTACATACCATTGAGCTATTCCATTAAATGGATCTGATTGTTTAAATGGATCTGCTTGTTTAAATGAATCAACAGTAGGGGTTGACAAGCAATAAGGGTAGGGTAGCTAGGATCTCAGACCAATGGTCCTAGGGTAGCAAAGGGACTCAAATAAATGGCAGGGTTACCTAATTGCTTGGTGAAACCAATCAACAGTAGGGTTCAGAACCAGTGAGGGTCCATCAATCTCAAGGAAGATTTAGAGGCCAGGAAAAAAAAAAAAAAAAATTAAGATAGGTCTGGGATGCTTCTTTGGAAAGCTTTAAACTAAAAATTGGGAAACACTGGGATTACTTGTTGGTAAGATCTTCAGCTATTGACTAGTATTGGGGGCAAGACACCTCTAAGGGCACATACCCTGTTCTAATACGGCAGTGGATAGATTCTCATTTTTCTCTAGTGCCCAGCCGGAGGGGAAGTACCTTCTCCTCCATGCTGAGCACCAGCCGGCCAGGCTATGCGACACAGGCCACAACAAAAACTTGGGCCCCGTTTGGCCGCCAGGTGTTATGTGATAAGTGTCACAGAATCTGGCATGACACAAATACAAAACCGTGGCTGTCATGACACCTTTATGACATGCACTTATCTTATAACAGTGTGTTTGGCGGACACCATCATTTAACCAGATTTCTTTATCACATAGTTGCCTGTTTGGTGTGTCACCCTCCATCCTTTTTCATGATGACTTACCCAGAATCAGTGCAACGAAGGCAGCAGAAGAACCAGCAGAAACGGATGGTGCTTTTCCTGGCCATACTCACCGGGATCCGTCAATGGTCTAGAATCATCAAGCAACCATACAATGATGGCCCCTTCACTGGCGATGCCTATGTAAAATACATTCTGAAAGGCGATCGACTACGCGCTCGAACGATTTGACCTTCTTCTCGTTGAACTCGACATCAGGGAACTTTTTCTGCAGTTCGCGTGCCACCCATCGATGGACTTCAGGTTTGAACCCAGCTTCCGCCCTCTTCGCGGCCTCGACATCTTTCACGTACAACTAAAGACAGCTTTTTTCCATCTCGGGAGTCCAGATAAGCTTGCTACCACCCTGAGAATTTTCCTGGGTGCTAGTTTCCGTCGGTTGTTGTGATCGATCGATTGAGGGGCTAATGCTAGGCTGCGAGGGCGTTGTCGTTTGTTGTGAGCTGGTGGGGACAGTCGATGGCGTCCCAAGTGTTGTAGCTGGAGTATTCGTTGAGCCGGAGCGTGCATTGGCGGCAGCTAGTTGTTCTGGAGGTTGATTGGAAGGGTTTGTAGGTGTGGAAATGGCCGATGGACGTAGTCGTCTTCCACGCACCATATTTTGAATTCCTTTGATGTTGAGGATGGAGGCTGATGTGACGCGAGATTCAAGTCCAGACCTGTATTTCAAATTTGGCTTGGGTTATGCGGCAGGCGTCATCTGGGGTGATGCCAGGCATAACATCAATGGCCACCCCAAACAAGGAACTTGCAGCTGTTATACCCCGGCGAGTCCCCGTGATAAAGGAGCCTGATTTCACATGATTATCACAGATAATCTGGGCGGCCAAACGGGGCCTTGGTCTTTTGAACATGCCCCTGTTGGGGGCTAGCCGGGGCCCTGCAGTATGTATGTACATAGTAAATTCTTTTGATTGTAAGGCTATGGGTGTGATACGTGCAGAGCGGATAGTTTCGCACTGAACTCTTTTTTTTATTTTTTTATTTTTTTTAAGTGCTATTGATTTCACATACCGCACTATAGCCACGAAATGCTGTATGTACAAGACTAAAAACTACTAAATTCACACTGCGTTGCATCTCTATGCTTAACGCCCTTTTGGAGTGGCTAAATCGAGAGTATGATGAAATAAAAGAGAAGAAATGGGAAAATGGGAAAAGGAGGAAAGGAAAAAAGAGAGAAGAGGAAAGAAACAGAGACCAGAGAAAAGGTGAGAAATCTAGAAGTAAGAAAAGGGAAAGGTCATAGATAGCTTCCGAGATCGAGGCTGCGTCCCCTTGGCCCCATCCCACCATTTGATTGTTGTTTACAGATCGTGAAAGTCCCCCAACTTCGCTTTCCGTTGACTTTGTGGCTATTCCGGTGTGACCCCCAAATCACATCGGATATGCCTCGGTCTCCAGGGGTTCAGGGAAACTCAGCTCTTTCTCCTCAGCATGTAAGTACATGAGGGTGGAGAGAGAACGAGGAATGAAAAGAAAGAAAGAAGAAGAGAGAAACCAGAGGAAAGGGTGTAAGAGAAAATTCAAAAAACAGGTAAGAAGATCGGTCGGAGTTCAATTCGAGATTTCTCTTGGAGTGCGTGCAAATTGTTTGACATGAGGAAATTGTCGCGAAGCCCAGATGAACTTGGCCACTTCCCCCAGCGCTTTGGGGTTGTCCATTATGGATTGGAAAGAGTCCGGATTGACCCTACATTTGAGTTTGCGTAGTCGGTGTTTGAGTGTCTGTTGTATTGACCTATATCGTCTGCAAAACATCAGAAAATGGGGTGCCGACTCCCTTTCACGACAATGAGTACATCGCGGGTCAAGAACATGTTTAATTTTGAACAGAAAAGCGTTAAGCCGAGCATGATCTGCTCTGAGTTGGAGAATAGTTGCAGCTAGGCCTTTTTCTATGTGATCGAGTTCTTGGAGCACCGGTGTGACGTTGGGTCTGAATTTGAAGCGCAGAGCTTCGTCCTTCGGCATTCCTTCACTGCCAACCCATAATGGCTTGCAGTTCAGCCTGGCCTTGGTGAAACTCGTTGGGAGAGCAGGATGTAGAGGAATGTATGGGCTCTCCCCTTGAACATGTAGGGCAGCTTGCTTAGCCAAGGCGTCTGCTCTTTCGTTTGAAACAAGTCCCTCGTGACCTGGACTCCAGTATAGTCGAATCGGGACACCTAAAGATCTGAGGGAGGCAAAAGTGACAGAGTACAGGTGCTGTCCCGTGGCAACGGCCACCGGATCAGCTGTTCTGAGAAGGGCTGCTTGGTTATCGCTAAAGATAGCCACCGCCGAAAACTTTCCGGGGCTAGCCGACCACAGGATTCTTTTAGCTATTTTGGCTGCGAGCCGCAGGCCTACCAACTCCGACTCGTAGTTGGATATCCGGTCTGCGTCAGGAATCAGGACAGAATCCTCCACAGGGAAGTTGTGTGCAACAGCTGCCGCCCCTGCCCCCTTGCCAGGGATCCATGAACCGTCTGTAAAAAGGACTAGGGCATTAGCAGTTTCTTCTTGTTTTATTTGTTGTTCTACTAGCGTGACCGCGTCGGATTTTTGGATCCCAAGATTTCTGACGGTTGAGTGTATGGAGGTCCAGGGAGCAACTGGGGCTGTGTTGATTTCTTCCATCGGTGAATTCAAATGTGGTCGAAGCTGCTCGAGTCCGATGAAGGAGTGGAGCGCGCTGGAGAAAGCTGGCTTCGGCCCTATCAGCTCGGGTATTAAGAAGGGAAGAATTGGGTGAGAGGGATTCTTGGTGAGGGTGCGAAGGACATAAGAGAGGGAGAGTTTAGTGTGAGCTTTATTGAAGGGCAACAGCCCACTGCTGTTTTGTACAAAGACCAGGGGGGTTTGTCGAAACAAACCAGCGACAAGCCGGCACGCTTGATTAAAGAGTGTGTCAAGCAAAGAGGACACCGATTTTTGATTTTTGGCGGTGAACCAGATCAGGCTGCCGAAAAGAACTCTTGAGTAGACCACGGCGCTGACAACTCGCCTGGCAATTTTTGTGTTGAGGCCGTAGGTAGTTTTGATGATTCGTCCCAGCTGCATAATCGATAATTCACCTGTTTTTTTAACTTTTTTAAGGTGCTCGGATAAGGTTAGTCTTTTGTCTAGAATGATGCCTAACCAGCGAGCGGAATCTTTGAACTGGTGAGCATGGCCATCGAAATCAAAAGTTGGGAGGGTAAGTTTGGAAGGAGAGAAAGGCATTACGACGGCCTTCTTCTTGTCGAAGATGGCGCCAGACTTCCTGCCCCACCGAAGTGAACGGGCGGCTTTGGTTTGAAGATCACAAATGGCTTGTTCCAGGTTGGAGGCTGAGACGAGGTGTACAACGTCATCAACATAGCCGATGGATATTCTATTGTCAGTCAAGGAAGTAGGGTTGTTTATCAGCAGATCACTGTTGTACAGGATGTATAGGGTGACCGAGAGGGGGGAACCCTGAGGCAGCCCTTCTGGTATATTAAAAGCCGGCGAGACATAGTCTCCCAATCTCATTGCAGTGGATCGATCAGTTAGGAAAGAGTCAATGATGTTGGTGAGTTAGGGAGGGCAAGAGCGTTGCCGAAGACAATGGCACAGCCTATCCCGAAAAACGGAAGGATAAGCGGATTTAACGTCCAGAAAGAGACCGAGAACGATCTCCTTCTTTCTCCACCGAGCTTTGATCCAAGAAGTGAGGAGGACTAAAGCATCTAGGATGTTCCGTCCCCTCGGGCCTCCCATATGTCCTGCTGGGAGGACAGTCTGGGTCTCCGTCCAATGTATTAGTCGCTCGTTGAGAACTTTCTCGATAAGCATCCCTAGCGTGCACAGCAGGGCAATCGGATCGCGGTAATCAGGTTTATCAGCCTTTCTGATGATGGCTGTGGTTGCAGTCTTCCATGGGGAGGGAAAATGGCCTAATCTGAGACAGGCCGTGAACAGAGGGGGGAGAAAAGTGCTGAGTGTATGTTTTGCCGACTTAAGCAGTTCATTGGGGAGGTCGTCAGGTCCCACCGCCTTATTTGGAGGAAGTGAAGACAAGGCTCTTTCCACTTTCGCTGCCGAAACAGGTGGGAAATCGCCTGGGCCTTCCCGAGTTCTGGCGGGGACATCAGAAAGATCACAATGTGTAGGGATGATGGAGGTCCCTTTGAACAGGATCTCCGCTTGTTCTGCCACATTTGTGGTAAGGGATCCATCCTCTTTGAGCAGAGGCTCAATTGTGGAGGCTAACTTGGCCTTAGTGAACTTATACGCCTGGAACGCCGAGGCATCTCCAGTTTTGGCCAGGAAACTTCTCCAATGTGAGAGTTTAAGTTCGTCGACTTTTTGCTTAAATGCTGCCTGCCATTGTTGATAGCAGTGCCGAGCATCCGGCGAGTTGTCTAGCAGCATCCATCGCCGGGCCCTATTCCGGCCTGCAACGAGAGGGTTGAGGATGGTTGGGTCCCACCACCCTTTCGCTTTAGCCCTGCCTCTCCACTTTACCGTTCCTTATTTCCTGTGAAAAGCTTGTAGACCTTCGGTCAGCTTCGTCACAACGGCATCAACTTCAGGGGTCGTGGAGATATCTGGGAGCGTAGGGATAGTGCGCAACAAAGATGAGAGATCCTGGGCGAATTTCCCGTGATCCAGCTTTTCCATCGCCATTCCCTTGGAGACAATGGGATAGCAGATGGCACCTGCGAGGGAGATGTCAAGTAAAATTGGTTGATGGTCGGAGGAGTGGTTGTCTAGCTGTACGGAGCAGCTATTGACTCTCTGAGTGCACGCGTGATTAGTCCAGCATAAGTCAATAGTGGTTTGGGATCCCTGAGAGCCAAGGAAGGTGGGAACCCCTCTGGGAGATGCTAGTTTGAAACCTTTGCGGCCACACATCTTGATCAATGTCTTCGCAGCTGAGTGAGTGTGCTTGTACGTGGGAGGGTTCCACAGCGGGTGATGGAGGTTAGAATCCATCATGAGGATAGTTGGGATAGTTCTAGAACATGTAGATTCGAGCCAGAAAGAGAGTTCAGGAATGGCAGAGAAAGACGGAGGGGGATTGTAGAGAGAAACCATGCGAAAGATTTGTGGTTCGGGGGTGTGGAGTGAGTGCTATTGCGGTCAGTAGAGGCGAGTTGCCTGGCAGCCGATGGAAGTCAAAGGAAGGAGTGATTTTGCTGATGTAAATGCAACATCTGGGGCGCTGAGAGTAATTAGAGGGTCGCTCAACCGGCGAAATGCAGTGCCAGTTGGGGTGAGTCGGGGGGAGATGAGTGACGGGATTCGTCCAAGGTTCTTGGAGAAAGAGGACCAATGGTGAGGTTTCGGAGCACAGCGTGCTTAGTGTGGTGTCTTTTCTGTTATGACAGTTAAGTTGCATAAGGGAGAATACGTGTGACGGGGGTGTGTTGGTGAAAGGAGGACTGATTGAGTGTGAGGCAATGTGGGGGGGAGGGGAGGAGAAAGGAAAGGAACTGTGCGCAGAAACTTGGGAATGAGCTGGTAAAGGTTGTTCTGTCATGAGGAGTTGTTGGTGTTTTTGTTCCGAGCGAGTTTTTCAAGCTCCGCCGCTCTAACTTGGCAGGCGTTGCTGAAGGGAGAATGGTCGTACTTGCTATTAGTCAGGTCTATGGCCAGCTTGGCCTGACGGTCGACAGCCAGGCAGCGCTATGTCATTTTGTTGACAGAGGAGTTCGACGTGTTGTTTATCATCCACATTGAAGTTGGATGGGCAAGAGTGAGGGAGGACGGGGTGTGTGATGCGGGAGGTAATGAAGGTAGGATCAGCCTGCGTGGTCCAGAGATGCTTGTCTCCAACAGCCATTTAGCTGCCCTACGGTCTTTGGTGAACACTTCAATATCCCCGTTAGGGAATTGAGCCACCGCCTTGATGGCAATGGGCTCGCCTTCGAGTTGGGCCTCGGCGAAGCTCAAGGCCTCGTTGATCTTTTGAGTGATTTGGACTGCTGAGAGACCCTCGAATGGTTTTGGTTGGTCATATCGCTTGCGTATGACCACCTGTCCCAATTTAAATCTGTTGATATAAGAGGTCGAGGGGAGAGAGGGTAATTGTTTCAGGGCGTTGTTTGCCCCACCTACATTTTTGGTCCCGGCGGCTTTCTCCGAATAGAGAGGCGCCGGTCCGGGTGGCTCCACTTTTGCTGCTGGCCGAAGACAAGTCTTCGAGTTTCTTCTCCAGACGAGTTAATTGAGTGGTGAACTCCTCAAACCTGACTAGCAGGGTGTTGAAGGAGTCCTGCTTAATGGTTTTGGCAGCAGGCGGCTGGTTGCCCGTAATCGCTTGCTCCAGCTTGCCAAGGCGTGAGACTAAAGACTCGACCAACGTGGTCAGTCTAGCCATCGCCGGGTCAGGGTGGTTCGGTAAGGGACCCTCAGCGACGAACATGTTGTCACTCTCGCGCAAGAAGGTGGAGTAACGCGGAGGAGGAAGGGGAGAGCGGGGCTAGTGCTCTATGGGATGGGAAGGTGGAGGAGGATGGTCTGAGTTAACGTTTGGGATTGGGTTTGTAGAATTTAGGACAACAGATTTGGACGATTGCTAAAAAGGCGGTAAAAAAAGAAGAAAGGACGAAGCCCCCGAACCGAACTCTTCACAGCGGATATGGAAGCCCAGGGGAGCCCCGGGGGAGTGTGCCCGGGGATGGCTTCCGAGTCCTTCATCGCTTTTATTATATTTATTATTCCTGAAGACCAAGAACGAACCTCAACAGGAATGGCTCACTCAACTTCGTCCCGATGGTTCTGCCACGTATGTCCCTACAATTACCCACAGCATCTCCAACGGCTTAATCTTACCATTGCTGATGTTTCTGTTCGATAGGCTTGCGAGCATTACTTCCGTCAACCAATCGATCCTCAAGACCCACAGTGTTTGAACTGTCATTCGAGCTTCGTCGAAGAGTTATCCTCTGCTGCTCCTCTCAACCCTGATTCAAACCACTTCATCGATTCCTTTCATGATTCAGATAGCCCTCCGATCCCTAGCACCAGACAGAGATACGAAGAACAACAAAACCCTCATCATCATCAGCCACAACCTAACCGACAACCGTTCCATCAAGCTCCTTTCATCAACCTCATCGATCCCCTCATAAATATACTCTCAGCTCCCTCGATCCCCGACCCTGCAGATCCTGATCAGCCTCCTCCCTCTTCCCATCGTAAGTTTATCTGTCACCCAGAGAAAAAGAAGAAGAAAACAAAAAAAAGAGCGCAGAAAATTAAGTCAATCTTGGATGCCCTTTAGCCAATCTTCCACCTCGATCTGGACCCAATCCGCTCAGTACCATAGGCGGTTTCCTTACTCAGCATTATTCTCCCCGAGCATTTGCCAGTACTACCCCTCCTTCAAACAGGCCTGCCCAGACTAACAACGAGGATACCAATGACAATCAGAACAATACGAATCCTTCCACAAGCCCTCGTCCACCTTCTCCGGGTGTTTATACCTTCACCATTCGCTCTCAGCCTTCAAACTCAATCCTCAATGAATCAAATCAGTCTCACCATCGCCCCACCGATCAAAGGCCTCCAGCAGAACCATCAAGACCATCAGCTGGCGAGCGAGCTCCAACCGAGGATGGCTTTTCATCTGGTACCCCTCCTACCCTACCCCAGCAACCTCTCAATGGAATCTTGTCGTAAGCCACTTCACATACCCTACCCTCTATACCCTACCCCCTGTACCCTACCCCCTTCCATTCTTTCAAACGCATTGAATTCGATCTTCTCTGAAATTCATCTAGTTTACTTCAGTCTGCCTTTGGCTTGGCTACCTCAAACACCGTAACACCGGAAAACGAACGCCGGACCCCCGAGAGTCGTAGCCCTGGAACCGAGGAACCCACTTCGCATCAACCATCCCCCTCAACATCATCCCCCTCAGGATCACGAGAAGTTAGAGCGGAAAATTCTGCCGAGGAAACACCTGATGAAAATCCACACCGATCTCACCCCCGTCCTACTCCGAGGTCGCCTCGGGTAAACTTGGAAGAGTCCCACCCACTACGACAGTTCATCAACATCCTGAACTCGCTCAACCAATCCGAAGCGTCCCTCAGTCGCAATGGAGTCAATGGGTTCGTCCTCAATGGTGGGGCCGGTTTTGGCTTTGCGACCCAGTTCGACATGGACCAAAATAGTCCATTTGGTCAAAACCTCGGAGATTATGTCACAAGTGACTCGGCCATGCAGGATATCTTAAACCAGTTGATCCACATGACCGGAGCTACTGGCGGCAACAACCCGATTCCTGCTTCCGATTCTGAAATCAAATCTTTGCGGAAATTCAAATTTGATTCCACCTGTACTGGTTAGCCCAAGCCTTTCATTGCTCGTCAGTACTCGTCTGTGTTTTTCTTATCTGACCACCTGAACTTCTTTTAGGTCAAGAGGATCCCATCGAATGTGCAATATGTAAAGATACCTTTGCGGCGGGTGATTCTTGTATGGAGTTGCCTTGTAAACATTTCTTTCACGACGAAGATTGTATCGTGCTATGGTTAAAACAGAATGGTTCATGTCCAGTTTGGTAAGTCTCTTCTTTTTCAAACCTTACAGTACGAGGCTTGTACGGTTCTTTTCAAACTCCCTGACCACCATTTAAACTTCCTCATACACAGTCGATACTCACTTGTCGATAATCACAATGATAACAATCAGTCTGGACAAGGACAAGCTGGGAATCACAACGCCCCAGAATCTTCGACCTCAGCGGACGACTCCCAGTACCGACCTGACCCTGCCGACTGGCTCGACCCTGATCGCTGGTATGATGAAGAACAACTTGAAACTGCTGCTTTCGACTACGATTGACATGTTTTTTGTGAGCGCATTAAACATCAACCCCTCATCCTTATTGATCAATGTAATCTATCAGTCCTCTCGATTTCGTGTCATAAAATATCCTTTTTCGTCCTTTTCTGCTCGCCCATGCTTATCTTTTCCACTTGGCGGTTTCCCCTTTTTTTTACTACACTATGATCAAGAAGAAAACCATGTGCCGAAACACAAACATGAAACTCAATCAAGTTGGCCATCCCTTTTCATTCTCCCCTTTAGTATTTTGATCCAGCCCTGTCAAGTCTTATCGCTCTGAACCATTTTTACCCTCCCCTTTTCGTCTTGGATTGTTGTTTTTCCTCCACTGGTTAAAAAAAAAAAGTTTCCAGTGGCTTCCTTCTTCTGAGTGACTATGCTCATCAACTCACATTTAAAGTCAATAAACGCATCATGTAAAATCCTCCGTGATCTCTTCCTCGTTGTTATCCTCTTCCACTGGTCTTTCAGCCTCTTCTCCATGTAACCATTTACTGCGTCTGCTCTAGTCTGCCCTGCCCTTCGCTCTCTACTTCCCTCCCAAGTCCTCTCGATCTCGGCTCTTCGATCTGATCCCCTCCCAATCTCTTTTGTTTTCTTCGTGTTTTCTTTCTTTCTTTTTTTTTTTTTACTCTCTCTCTATCTCTCCATTACACATGATTTGATATTGCCTTTTTTATTTTATTAGAAAAACTTTGAACTGATTGTGGGTAACCAAAAATCAATTCTTTGGTAACATCAAAAAAAAAAAATCCAAAAGAAAGAAAAAGAAAAAAGAATTGCAGATGGTTTCTTACTCCCCGCAGGAAAAACAATTAGGGTATTCAAATATCATTTTGGAAAAAATTGCATGAAATCTTTAATGCAAGATTTGGCAGGGACTTGTCAAGAAACTTGAACCTAGCCCCGATTGGCACCGTCATGAAAATGGGTGTAATATTGGACATTTAATTTGGTAAATACCAAACTGTTGGCACAAATGTAACAAAATTGGTATAGAATGAAAAAGGGCTTCCTGCTTCTTTGTTGACAAGATAGGAGTCCATGTATTGGACTGTCTCTAGTGCCATAATAGCATTATTACCCTTTATATCTGTTTCAAGTGTAATATGAATATTGTGATGCTGATGGCAGCTTCACATGCCCATTCTGATGTCACTAATGATGAAGCAGGTAGCACTCTTTATTTCTATACCAATATTGTTATATTTGTGCCAATGGTTTGGCTTTTATTGAATTAAATGTTCAATATTACACCTATTTTTATGATGGTGCCAAACGGGGCCTAAATTTTATGATTCTTGACAGGTCCCTGTCAAATGTTGTGTTGAAGATTTTATGCAATTTTTTCCAAAATGATATTTGAACACCCTAAATGGACTTTGGGTGAGTGAGTGGAAAATTGTTACATTTTTTATGAAACTGCTGATCAGATATGGAAATTAGGCTAAAACTGAGCATTCTGAGAAAAAAAAGAAAGAATGCAAAGTGTTCCAATATGTATGTAGTGCTGCATAAAATAATCCATTGGAGAAGTCAGTTCAACAAGGCAGCGAACTGACTTGGTTTGACAAGTCTAGCAGTGCCCCAACCAAGATCGTTGGATAGATTCAGTCCGAGCGCTTGTTGGACTGGTTTGTCCGACCAGTTAATTTTTGCAGTGCAGGAAATTTTGAGAGGTGACAGAGCATGCTTAGTTTGGCCAGTTTTAGTCCAATTTTCATTTCTGATCAGCTACTTTGTAATAAAAAAGTTGCAATTTCTCCTTGCCCAAACTCATATTTTTTTGCCAGGAAGAATTCCAAAATGTTTGAAGAATTAACAAGTTAATTTTGTTTTGCTTGTCTTGATGTACAAATGTGACAAGACTATTAAAAAAATCATGGCATAATACTAGGCATAACTGTGGGCCACCTTTTTCAAACTATCACCAGGAAAAATCAATGACACTTGATGCCAGGTGACATCAAGAACCTTTAGCTGTAACTCTAGCAATGGTGGGTCGCTACGCTACCCGTAGCAATAATCACTAACAGCTAATGGCTTTTGCTGCAGCTGTTAGTGGTTTAAGCACTATTTCTATGCTGCACTACAGCCCTTTTCAGCAGTAACACCCCGCTACAAAGGGCTGTAGCACAGCGTAGCGGCCCCTAGGAACGCTAATGCTACAGTGTTGGCGGCAAAAAAAAAAAGCTACATTACACTATTTTTGGCAAATAGCATAGTGTAGCATAGCAACCCAGCGCTGACTCTAGTGTCTCTACTCTGTTTGTAGTACAGCCTAGGTACAACAGCCCCTTTCTGATTTGCAGGGAGCTGTAGTCAATACCAGCTGAATGCATAATGGGAAGATCTTTATACTTGAACAGATGTCACCTGTCATCTTTTGATCATTAATTTGGCCTGGTGTATATACCCTGCAACTATTGATTTGTGTAAAAAACTGAATGAGCATGATGGATGTTAAATTTCATGCTGAGAACCAGACTGTAATTATTACTAGAAATAAATTAGCAGATTGTGTCTCACCAACACCAGAGGTAATTTTTACACAGATTACTCTATCATCATCAGAGTTGATAACTCACAGATCCCTTCATCATCATGTTGTCTAGACTATGAAAAGCAAGATTTTTCTGCTGAGATTCAAACCTGCAACCTCAGAAATGCTGAGACACATACCAGAGCACTGCCTTTAACAATTAATAGGCTACAGGCACTTTGGGATGACAGAGAAGTTTTGGCAATAGTGTATATGGTTTGACTCAGCAGTTGTATTGATACATCATGATAGTACACTAACAGACACCTCAAAAAATCAGAGTTGATAAATCACAGAGTCTTCATTCCTCATCAATCCCCCCTTTCTCTCTCTTCTTGTTTAAATCTGTAGGCCTATATAATCAAGCATCAACAAGAAGAACTCCATCAATAAGGAATCATCAGGATCAGCCACAAATCTTTCTTATTTTCTTAATGGAACTCCTCAACTCCAGCATTTTACAGGAGGGCAGTGTCAGAAAAGAAAAGGCTCCACCAGGAATCAAACCTGGGTTGGGCTAACTCTAGGTGCCTGCTTTACCAATAAGCTACAAAGCCTGAGCAGCCAGATTCATAATCTAACATCTTCCCGGAATCTAGATGCTCTTAGGCTCCAGAATCTGCTGGCGGGCTCTATTAGCATATTTGTACTTTTCTCCCTTATTCACATATTTTGGTCAACCATTACAAACAAAGTTGTCTCCGCAGTTGTTGTTCGAAACCTAATTGATCTCATTTATATACATTCCATCAAATGGTTGATTTTCCTCATTCATCAAGTTGTTTCTCAAAAACTAACCACTCACAAACTTTGTTGTTGGAATTCCACTCATTTCCAAAAACCAACTTTCTTTCTTGACTCTGTTCTTTATCTTTCTCATCACTATTGGCTTAAACTTGACATCATTGTAGTAGAAATCAGTAGTAGCAAGACTTATTAGATACATGTTAGTGACCTTGTTTCCATGCTAAGTTATCCCTTATTCTCATGTCTAGTCTCATCTGAATGTCTCATTCGTGCATTTCTTGTTTAAGTGCATTTTTATTCATTTCTCGACCCTAAAAACTACAAGTCTAATCATTGTACTTAGTCTATATAAACCATAGCATGGTCAATGAAAAACCTTAGCCGTTCTCCTCCTTTATTTACTCTTGAGTGCTGAGCCTCAATAAGATCTTTATTTTGTCTCAAACAGAGTCCGGTCAATATCTCCCCGCCTCCTTTCTCAAACCTAAAAATCCTAAAATTCTCTCATTTGTTTTAAGGTCCGTTTCATTAGACTCAATCTCTTTCATTTCATTTCCTTTTCTAATCTCTATTTCCTTTCTCTCAGGTTTGTCTTGTTGTTTTTGCCTCCGCTGCTGTTCTGCTTGCTTGCTTACGATGCACATCCTCATCAAAGAATTTCAGTCTTACAGGATCATTCTTCTGCAGGTATGCATGGCTCATTAGAGACTGAGACTATAAATCTATCAGAAATGAAATGGCTCCACAAGGAATCAAACACGGGTTGGGCTAACTCGAAGTGCCTTCTTTACCACTAAGCTACAAAGCCTGAGCTGCCAGATTCATAATCTAACAGGCAGCCTCATCTCCACCTTTAGTTCAGGTTACATTATTTTTTAATATAGGTGCCTATTTCTCCCCCAAATTCTATCTCCCCTCAGAGTAGTTCCACATCAGCATTGGTTTCAGCCTTTTACAGCTTTAGTGCACATGTAACTAAGGTTTCAATGATGTGATATTCATTTTAAGAGTATACCCTAACTATTGACCTTGTTTACACCTTTAGAATGGCTAGTGTTGAAATTATGAGTCAAGAAGGGAAAAATTCGGGAAAACCAAAATCAGACTGAGCTGGAAATAGGAGCGTAAACTTATTCAGAGAGGCTAAGGTGTCTTTGTAAATAAGTCACTGGGGAATCTAAAGTGTCACACAATGGAAATGTCTGTTCAAGAACAGATAATTGATATTGCTGCTCAGTCAGAGCAATACTGGGTGGTGATGTGATAGTCATTTTAAGAGTATACCCTAACTATTGACCGTATTTACCAAAAATAGTGTAGTGTAGCGGCCCTTTTTTTTGCCGCCAATGCTGTAGCATTGGTGCTTTGATAGTGGTCCTAGGGGCTGCTATGCTACACTACAGCCCCTTGTAGTGGAGTTTTACCACTAACAAGGGCTGTAGCAACACCCTTTTAGGTGTGCAAGCGCGTAGCAATAGCAATGATACCGCTAACAGCTACTGTAAAACCCATTAGCTATTAGTGATTTTTGCTAAGCCACATTATGCCACCCGCTACGGGTAGGCTAGCAACCCAGTGTTGATCAGAGGTTTAAATGACTAGGTACAAGGTGTTCAAAATGTGGGTGGAAAATAATTTAATAGTTTTATGAATAGGACCAGAGAGAGAAGAGAGAGACTGAGCAAAATCCCAACATCTAGAACCTCTGTAATTGGGTAATAGCAGGGGTGATAAGTAAATGTTGCTGAATTATCACAAACTTTTTGAAAGAGCAAGAATTCAGGGGTGCCTTCAGCAGAACATAGCAGGTTACTTTTTATGAAGAAGAATATTAAATTAACTGTTTCTTTATTAAATTGTTTATGCCATGTACACCATGGGGCCCATCAAACGTTTAAAAGATGTTCTGTTGGACGTTGCAAAAAACATCCGCCTCTTGGTGGGCAGAGAACGTCCAATGAATGCCCTCTACTGGACAAGTTTGGGGTGTTTTCTGTAAACCGTCCAAGAGCCGCCACTTGGACGGTTCATTAAAGCGTCCAAAAAATGACCAGAGGACCATTGGTCATGGCGTAAAACTTGACCAGCGCACACCAAAAAACAATCAACGGCATGGCTCAAACACTCAACCACATCGATGACAAGCTGTGTCCTGCATGCCACTCAACTACAGACTGTTGTTGGTGGCTAAAATATACAAAGACTATTATCAGATCACCTACATTGGCCCTCTTATTTACACATTGGTGATCCAGTGTGAATAACCCTTATTGTCGACAACTATCCAATGGAGGAGGGACCATTCTTGGCAAAAGCATCCATTGGTTGCTTTTGGGCTTTTCTGTAAACGTCTGATGGACCAAAGTTAGGCTGAGGTGTCCAACGGACGGATTGGAGTGTCCAAAGGACGCCCCCTGGACGTACGTGTTTCTCAAAAACACACCCCATGGTGTAGACATGTGAAGAGCATTGATAAATTGTGACAATTTTCAACTTGTGTAACAATGTCTCTTTCACAAGTAAAAATGTCTTTGACATATGTAAAAATGTTATATTTGGGTTTTCTTTGATTTTTATAATCATTTAAGCCCTGTTTGGCACAGTCATAAAGATTGGTGCAATATTGATCATTTGATTCAATAAAAACCAAACTGCTGGCACAAATATAACAAAAATTGGTATAGAAAGAGAGAATAGTGCTAGCTGCTTCATCATTTGTGACATCAGAATGGGCATGTGAGGCTGTCATTAGCATTTAGATATTATTATTACCCTTGAAACAGATATAAAGGGCAATGTTGCTATTATGGTGTTAGAGATGGTTCAATACATGGATTCTTATCTTTCCATTGTAAGAACAGTTTGGTTTTTATTGATTTAAATGTTCAATATTACACCAATCTTTAAGACTGTGCCAAACAGGGCCTTATCTATTCAGATGATTTATATGTTATTCCAATTTTAATAGAAGTAGGCTGCCAGTTTCCTTTGACTATTGAGGGATCACTGTTGAGATAGCTAACTGCTCTTGAGTAGTTGTCTGGATGGGTTGACTCCTTTTTTGTGTACTTTTGTCTTTAAATTTGGCAATAGTCTCGTGAGCCATGAAACCAGTGCTTTGAGGTGAGCAGTAGTAGTTTCGCGGTGGGAATATATTTCCAAACGCGTCGCGCGGTCAGCAGACTCCGCCCAACTTCCCAAGCGCAAACCACCTCAAACTCACCAACAACCACCAAACACTCCTCAGCATGCCAAGCAAAAACTCTCTTCAGTATCAACTCTCCTTGGTCTCAGCACCCGAAGACTTTCCACCCGAACTCCGCACACTCAGTACCTTGGATTCAACCCTCCGGTGTCCGGTAAGTCAGATCTGCTTCTTTTTGTTTAAAAAAAAACAGTCTTGTTCCTGATTCTCATCGAATTTAAAACAGGTCTGCAAAGAATTCTATCAAGCACCTGTAATAATCCATATCCAAAAATGCTGTCATACGTTTTGCTCAGCCTGTATTCGGACGTGTTTCAATAATAACTCAAATAACCATAAGATTGGGGCCACTGGACTAGGTGGTGTTGGGAACAGCCAGCGCTGTCCGATCTGTAAAGTGGAAGCCCAGGAAGAAAAAATTAAACCGATACCCACCCTGGAATCTGCGGTAATCTGTTGGGAGGATGCGAGAGAAGAAATCTTCAAGATCATCGCACGTGCCCAATCGCTCGAATCGCAATTGAAAGAACTCCAAGCTTCCTCTTCCTCTTCTTCTTCCATCGTCTCAAAACCACTTAAAACCGTTTCGGAGAATACGAATAGCAAACCCAGAAAAAATCGTAACTCGACCCTCAGACAACAAACTGAAGAAGCCGCTAGTCATCCTGAGCCGAAAACCAGGGCTCAAAAAGTTAAGCAATCTGTGCCACTCAAACGCAAGCCCCAAGATCAACCAACAGATGTAGGCGACTCGGATGACGAAATCGAAATGCTAGCTTTTAATCCAACTGATCGTAAGCATCTATCTACGCGAATCTTGAGGGCTGCACACATGTTGTCGAGGGAAAGCTGCTCAGATAGAGAATTAACCTTTATACATCCTTCTTCCTTTGATCCTTAGCCTCAGCCCCTGTCAGGTGTCCAATATGTTCAACTAAGATGCTCAATTCAAAGATGGACACACACATCACAGAATGTCTAAGTGAAAAGAAGAAAAATCAATCACAGTCATCGGGACCAGCGAAGAAAATCAAGGCCTCTCATCGAACAGGGACACAACCCGACCAAATACGAATCCCACTCCTGCATTATGCCAGTCTTAAACCAAAAGATATCAAATCGGAGTTATCCAAACATAAGTTAAGATCGGATGGAACGACGAATATTCAAACGAGAAGATTGAGTAAATATATCACCTTATTCAATGCGAATTTGGATGCCAATCCGCTCCATCAAAAGTCACTCGAATCCTTAAAGAAAGAGGTCTATGAATGGGAATCCCTCCAAGACTCTGAGAACTTCAACTTGGGTAAAAACCGGCAGAAAATCTTGAGCGACCAAGCCGGTTATCTGAAATCCAATCATTCTCAATTCGTCGCGTTAATCGATCAAGCCTCAAAATCTTTGAAATCGTCTCAAAAGCCTTCTAACCCTCCAGTCGCAAACCCTCCTCCTCTCGAATCGACCACAACAGATAATTCCCAAGAGAGAAATGATGGGAGTATCAGTGATATCCTATCACCCAAGCCAGATACTACTCTTGCAGATACACCCAGTACAGACAGTCCTGGAAAATCTACCTTTCTACTAGCAGTCGAGCCCCAACCCTCAGACCCTCTTCCTCTTGACTTCGAATCCGCTACTGGGGACGAGAACCACCCTGGAACTGATTCTGGAAGTGCCAGTGACGATGTACCCTCTAAGCCAGATACTATCCCACAAGTTGCCCAAAGTCCAGATCGTCTTGAACAGTCCGCCTCGCAGCTCCAATCTTCCGAACTTCCTCTTCCTCATCTCGAATCTACTTCTGGAAATGTATACCACTCCGAAACTGATCTGTGGACTGATAACACTATATCACATAATCCGGATGTTATCACAGAAAGTACTCCAACGTCCAGATAATCTTGGATTATTCACTCCATCCTACCCAATGCTTTGATCCTCCTTATTATCTTATCCAATCCTCCACAATCAATCAAATCGATCTTAACCCTGAATCAGGCTGTACTCTCTAATCCTATTATATACACCTGGTTTTTGTTTCTTTTATAGTTATTGCCGATGATTTTAGTCTGTGAATACATAATTAGCCAACATCTTTTACTATCGATTCTTTCACTCATGTACTGATGTTCTTTCTTTTCTGCATTGGATCATAACTTTCTTGGTGCTCATGTGTTACACACAAACACGCATACATAAATCAATTATAACTAGATTGTCTTTCTTTCTAGCTCTTCCTTTTAGTGAAACATTCTCTCTGAGTGCGTACTTCGAGAGATTTACCAATTAATGCAAGCATTTTTTCTTTCTTTGTTTTTGCAACTTTTCTTTCCTGTTTTTTTCTCACAAAGAAAGGAAAGTACACACTCAACCAACCAAAATACCTGGTTGAAGTAAGTAGTCTTACAACTGGTTTCCCTCGCAACTTTCTCCGTATCTGAATTCCGGCAAAACCCACAGCACAGCGCCTTTGCCTAAGTGCGATCGACAGCCATTTCAGAAACTGCTATAAATAAGTTGTGTGTACAGCACGGGCGTCTCCGGTCCGGGATACGCACATAGTCGCCGCTACTTCACTAGCCGCTGCTACTTCAGCCGCTGCTACCTGACCGCTGCTTCCCTAGCCGCTGGTGGCTCCTGGTCCCAATTCCCAAACAGCCCCCTTCCGTCTCAGCCTGAATCGCAGCGAGCCTTGATGAAAAAAGAAATGCAGTGTTTATGCCTTTTACAATATCGCCCCATGAGCCTAACATTTATTCGCATGACATATACTCTCTCACCCGTGCCGGCAGATTAGAACGAGCTCGAGACCTCTCGTTCACATCAATGCCAATTGTTTGGCAGCTTGGGCATATGGTGAGACATACGTGCCAGGGAGAGTCAGATTCCCTTGGGCCTTGAGGGATTTATTTATTTATGTAACCGTGATTCGTATTTATGTCCCGGTTGACCTACACTCCCTTCTGGCAATCATTTTAGACAACCCTCATCGTATTTTGAGTGTGTAGCATTAACTACAGGAATCGTCATGACGGCTCTTTCCTCTGGCCCCGCCATCCTAACACTCATTTTACTGCTCTTCTCCACTTACTTTGTGGAAGCAAGCACATTCAAACGACCAGTCCGACATCAAGCCCGCATGGCTAAAATCACCCAGAACAAGCACATCAAAAACTTCAACTCCAAACATGGCATGGTACCTAAATACATGACGTCTTATTCGTATTCTTCCAATTCGCAGTCTTCTAACTCCCAATCGACCGGCGCGACTGGTCCGTATGCTGCTCCTCAATACCGACCTCAGCCAAACTCTGGGGCATCACATTATCCTACAGGAAATCATCCAATGGCCCAAACGTAGGTCCAGTTTCCCAACGAATCTGCATTTCGTTTTGCTTTTAACTGGAGCGTTATTGACCTTTCTCAACTAACCTAATGACTCTCAACATCCAGATTCGTAGATGAGCACAACAAAGTAAGGGATATGTACGGAGTACCCCCATTGACGTGGAACTCGCAATTGGTCCCGTCAGCGCAACGACTCGCTGATGCTTGTGCCTTCAGACACACAGACAACCACCCTTACGGAGAGGTGACTTACTATTTGCATTTTACAAAGTTGCCACATCACTGCGAAACAGCTCAAGTGATCATTCATTTCCTCGGTAGAACATTGCCGCTGGCCAAGCCTCACCACAAGAAGTTGTCTACCAGTGGGTTGAGGGATCCCAAGAAAAACTTGCATACGACCCCAGCAATCCTGTGGACTCCCATTTTACCCGTGAGCCCTGCACCAATTCACATTCATTGCATAGGGGAGGGGCTTTTCACTAATCCATCCGATTTATACATTAGAGGTCGTATGGGAAGCTTCTCGTGAAGTGGGTTGTGCTCTTACGAGCTGTCCAAAGATGGCCGGAGTTTCCTTGCCTCAATCACCTATCCAATTTTGGGTCTGCGAGTACAACCCGTAAGTCTACTGCTTCAGTGCGAAACTTTGGTCGGGCAAGTGTTGGCGAACGCTGAGTTTTATTCTCTCGTCCTTAGACCAGGCAACGTGGAGACTCTATACACGAAAAACGTCCATGCGACCGCGGGTGGTTCACCGGCCCGTCGTTGATTGTTCCCTTGAAACAAGGCTTGGGCGATTAGGCGGATATTCGATGGCATCTCGAGCGGACAGCCTTTCAATATTACTCTATTCTACTCAATCAATCAGTAATACTCTTGACATCCTACTCGAAGTCTCTTGCGGCGTCTGATGGGATTGTGAAGTTTCCGACCTGTTATTCGTGAATTTCTCATACCCAGTGTTTCTCATGGCTTTCCCTCGTTCTCTTTTACATAAGTATAAACCCGGCAAATCTCAGTCTTGTCGTACTCCCCTTTCTCCTTTACTGCTACTTCCTGTTTTTCGATCTTTTTGTAAACGTTCTTTTACTTGCAGGCTCATACACACATTGTTCACCATTCATTTCTAACATTATGTTTCACCCCACAAGCGGTCCCAACCAACCAGGGGAATTATCACAGAATGACAATTGTCTCAATTTCTGAAAGAGACTTCCTTCTCCATCAAGTCAGTGGTTTGAATGGAGGTAGGAGGTGAGATTCTAGATTCTAAACTTTATTTGGTAGTGAGATTTCACATGGAGTTTTCATGTAAAGAAAAGGGGGTAGGTGAAATTTACAAAGTGCTTTTTACAGGGTCCAAGACCTTGTAAAGCAAACACCTCGTAAAAGTACACATAGCTATTACACATGTATAAATTTACAGGGTGTTCACCCTAATTCCCACCTCGTGAAAAAAACCCCTGTAAAAATCAATCCTCACTTAAGAAAAAAAAAGTTTTGCAACACCTTGTTCACAAGGTGTCACACTAGACGCTGTAATCCTGCAGGCAGCGGCATGAAAGTGGAATTTCACACGCTCCTCACCCACAGAACCTTGCAAATGCAAAACCACTGTATGCAAATTGCACCCACAACTCCGCATAAGGATTATTACATGCAAACTTTTGCAAGACCTACCATATCACACCAGCAAGATCCAACCAAGAACCCCTATCCTTCTTGTTATTTATTCCTCCCCTCCCTCTATTACCAATATGACCACCTCACCTGAAGAACCAAACCCAGAAACCAGCTCTGAGTCGGAAGAAGCGTTGTCGGACAACCAGGAATCCAATCCTCCTCCAGAAAGTGTTTCCCAAGTCTGGTGTTTACCGGTCGATCTCAATTCTTTTGCTACCTTCATTGACCACAAATGCACCCTGGATGTCGAGAAATACCCTATCTACCCAAACGGCTTGACTAAATTCATCATGACGCCCGACATGAACATCTGGAATTATGGGACTGTCGGGTTTACCAAAACAACCGGTATCAAAATGTGAGCCGACAAAAAATGGAAGGTCTTACGTATATACTGCAGCAAGACTAGTTGCCAGTGGGCTGGTTCACCAATGACCAGAAGAGGGGCCATCCAAAGATACTTGGAAAAGTTTTTCTTCTAATTTTACTCATCTATCTACCTTGACTGTACAATCCACTAACTCATAGCTTCAGAAAACCTAAATGTCCAGGATCTGCTGGTCAATGCACTAGGGTTGTTTCTTGGCTTCCTTGTAAGGACATGGCATGTCGAAAGCGGGTGGGCACTTCTTCGCCATTGCGGGGTGCATCAGCATCCATGGCCAGAATACAAGAAGCCGGATCTCATCTCCAAGGATACTCTGAAGAAACAGATCAAACAGAATCCCAAACCTGGGGCAATGAAGCTCAAGGTAAGCCCCTTACAATTTACATGATTAGATTTCATTTACTTGGTAAATTTTTTTTACACTTGCCTTATGTTTTTCCTTCCCCTCAAAGACTGGAGAGTCCAAATCACTCAATCAGCCCTCAACCAGGGTCACGGGGATCCATCAAAGCTTCGTCAATGCATACCGGAGGAACATTCTACGTGAGCTGAACATTGTGCCAGAGTAGGCAATAAATTTATATTGGACATGTTCATCTTTTCCTTTCTTTTTCATTAATAATGTTTCTTGACGACCAATTTTGGAATTCACTTTGTAGACAGGGCTCTTGGTGATCTCAGCAAGCTTCCTTGAAGGAAGCAAGCATTTCACCTTCTAGTCAAAATGGAGGGCCGAGCAACTTTTGGGGCAGGAAAAACATAACGAGGTTTGATGTCCAATGTCACCTACCGGTTCTTCGAAAACGGTTACTTGCTCACTACGTCAATGTTCTGTGACAAACTTGGCCACTGGGTTCCTGTGCAGCTGTCTTGAATCCGAGGTCTGTCAACAAACTACTACCACTCTCCTGCACCAGATTGTGAAATCATACAAATTGCAGTGTGACGAAGAATCACTGGCCTGGCAAATCATGGACTTCTCCAAGGCTCAGAAGGACAGTTTTGTCTCAGCGTACATGGAGGTTTTCAGGACCACATACAAAGCCAAAGCTCTCCAAGCAGTCAAAGGCTGCCGCCAGAACTTTTGTGCTCAAATCACTAGGGTCCGGAGGAGCCGGTCTATCATCTCACCCAATATGGAGGTAAGCTCTTACTGTTTTCAATTTCTCATTGTGTATCATTACTCATGACAAACACCAGTCCGAATTCCAATGAATCTACTAGAAAAAGTCCAAGGAGATGGCCAATCTCCTGACGAGCAACTAGACAAGTTGAGACGACTTTTTCAAAAAGCCAAGTGGTGGCTCAACTGGTGGGCAATGGCCGATGTCCGGGCTATCCTGTTCCCTAGCCAAACTCCTTTGAAAGAGGACTCCCCCGATGATCCTGCAGCCGATCCGGAACTTCCTGAAACAACCAACGCAATCAAGAGTATGCACCAGGTTTACTACATGATCAGGTAAGCCTGTTCTCAGCTCGATCCTCACCCTCAAGATGTTGCATTGTGCTCATACATATAAATCTCTTCCCTGCTACTAGTGAAGGTAAGAAGTGCCTGCTTGTGGGCATGGTCAAGTTGTATTCCTTCAAAAATTACTTGGAGGACGTCTACCATGGCGTGATGAAAGGAATATCATTCGAATACGGTTCACAAACAAAACAACAGGTTAATGTTTCCCAATACATGGGCTGGGCCAAGCCCACAAAGCAGAAGTTTAAAAACAATGGCCGGCCTCCAGATACAACCAACGGCCTTTTGGGACAGACCAAAAAAAAGCTAGGGCGGCCCAAGCATTCCTTGAATGTTGACAGAGGCCAATTCACCACTTACCAGTCTTACACAGCCTCTATTGAACCACACCTGAGAAACCAGTGTTGGATTTCAGCGGCACTCAAGTCACTTTTTGCTCTGTACACTCCTTTGTGGCTCTGGAACACTAGGGGCAGAGGCCAATCTCTTTTCGAAAATCTAGTTGGTCATTTCAACTCACGCACAACGTACAGCATCACTCAGGCTGGCCGCATCTGGACAATCCTCACCAATGGTCAGACCAAGCTGATGAAGATAGCCAACGAGAAGCTAGGCGCCAATTTCGAGCCGGGGGTGTTTTGCTCATGTGATTACTTCATTGAGCTGCTTCTGGACCCAAAGCGCAACTCAAAGAAGGCCTTGGAGGGTTTATTTGAAGTTCAACTCGATCGTGTGTTCACTTGCGAGCTCAATCCACGGAACCCAATCGATCAACAATTCAAGTCACAAACTTGGTCGATCTTGGTCATCAATGTTAGCAAGCAAACCTTTGTGGGCAACAACATCACCAATTTTGATGTAAGCAAGCTTGTCAATATTTGGAAGACCACTGGACTGGCCTGCAGATTCCCTATACTCCACAAGAACCAGCCCAAAGGCCAATCAAAGCCGGAGGAAACATGACCAATGATGGTGAAGTAGCTATCACCACTGAGCCGGCAGGCCCAGATTCTCTACACCATGTAATGGACGAATTGTCCCAACTGGTATTCAAACAGGGTGGGGCTCCACTGCACCTCTACTTCTTTGTAGATGTCACGACAATTATGGCCGACCCCAAGAAGCAGGAGTTCATGGCATTGACCGACTGGCCGTCCATACTAAACGTGCATGGGGTGGCATACACCTTATTCTCCCGCGGCTATTGGTGTAAGGTTCTTCGATCGGGTGAGGGAGTCTGGCTACACGAGAATCAACAGAATGATGGTGTAGCGCAACTTGTCAGCAAGGATCTCTTGAGTTTGGGCGGAAAACTCCGTTCAAATAGCTGGCCGCTCTACTTGAGAGGGTGGATGGCATTGGAAGAGGAGTACGTGCTCCAAAGCATCAAAAATATCAGACACAATCACCCTAATCCTCAAGGTGACATCCCTTTTGGGATCCGGGAACCAGCTCCCACCAATAATCTGGACCTTGAACTAGAATCTAAGAAGCAAAGGCAAGAAGATCCAGCAGCCAAATCAGATCTAGGGACAGAGCAAGGGGCCGGGTGAACCTTTGGAATTGTCTGGAGAGGCAGGCCATTCAGATCGCCATCAAATGCTGGACAATGTTCCAATGGATCACGAACCCATCGAGAATTTACGTGATCAGGAGCTGTCGGCCAATGAGGATGTGGAAAGCTTATCTTCTGAACTACCCGCCAGCCTCAATGTTGTAGCTGCTCCTGTCAAGGAGGAGGTACTCTTACCCACGACCGTCAAAGTGAAAGCGGGTTCCCTACGAGGGGTAGTCAAACCCCCAGAACAAACAGATCCTAAGCACCCTCTCTGTCTTATGCAGAGTATTCAGGAGGCACCAATACAGTGATTCCGACCTTTACGACAGGAAATAGTTCCATCGACTCAACCGCAAATCATGGATGAATCTCAGGTCTCACAAGACGTGTCATCGGCGCCAATAAAATCCACTCAATCAGGGATTAAGTTGACTCTGAAGTTGTGCCAGCCAGCGCATCAAACACCAGAGAGTTTGGACACCACACCAGCAGTCAAGACAACTGCTGATGAGGTTGGGCCAGGTTTGGCAAGGAGGAGGAGTAGTTGCATAAGGGGTAATCCAACCGGCTGATTTGTTACTTGTTTTTCCTTCTTGAATGTGGTATTTCTCTTTTTTTCTTAAACACTTTGTAAATAGGAGCTTGTAATTTTGAATATATGGCCACTTGTGATGAATTTTACACTGTGACATTTACACAGTGTTTGGCCCCAGAAAATCAGAACTTGTAAAAATGATGTGATTGGGGGAAAACCCTATTTTTACAAATGCTTTTTTTTACAAGCGGGCACATCGTAAAGAAATGCCTTGTAAATTTCCACATTATGACCTAGGTGAATAGCTTTACAGTGTACAATTTACAAGGTGGGATTTTGAGCAAAGTGCTTGTAAAATTATGCATATGTAATAGGTGTGTGTGATTTTACAAGGCCTTGCACCTTGTAAAAATCAATGTCCCCAAAGAAAAGGACAGATCTTGGGAAGGGAGTTCGTGTATGTAGGAGGGGTGGTAGAGAGTTTTGCGGGGTTTTAAAGAGAAGTCTGAAACTCAGAAATTTTCATCTTGAGAATTGAAACCAAAAAGAAATGGCTCCACCACTGCCAGGACTTAAACTTGGGTTGGGCTACCTTACCACTAATTAGCTACAAAATCTGACATTCCAGATTCATAATCTAATAGAAAACACATGTCATGTACCATTTCTTGAGAGCCACAGTTGCACATGGCAATATAACTCAGCAGTTCTTTTCATTAAAGTATTCGAGAGAACTTAGATAAGATTACTAATATTCACGGAGAACAGTATTTATAGTATGTACAATGTGCACCGCAGTTGACCCTCACGGGACTTGATATTAGCATAATTTCTATGTCCCAACACCCCCCCCCCCCCCTGTTGACTAGGTTAGCATGCTATTGTTCTCCTTGAATCTTTTTCATCAGTTTCATGTGCTTGTCTGGCGTCATGGACTTTGTTACTATGTCAGCAATTTGCTCATTAGTAGAAATCCAAGTCAGCGTCGCTTTCTTCTCAAAGAGAGCTTGGTTAGTGATGTAGTATTCTCTTTCAGTGTGTCGAGTACGCTTGTTAGAGCTATCGTCCTTACCTACCCTTATGGAAGACTCATTGTCACACAGTAGATGGCTGATGAATTGGTGTCCCAGAACATGTTCGATCAGTTTCTGCCTTGTTGCCATGCCCAATGCCATATATTCTGCTTTGAAATTGGATGCTGCTACAGTATGTAGTCGTTTGGCTATCCACAGGATAGGCGCTCCATAAAATGTCAGGAAAACACCGTAGGATGATATCTGGAACTGACCGCCCCATCCAGCATTGCTATAGCTTTTTAATGGTTTGTCCGTGTCTGTTGGATGAATGATCAGCTCTTGATCTTGTGAGTTTGCAACGTAATTGACTACGTGTCGAAGAGCTTTCCAGTGCGACGGAGCCGGTCTTGCACTGAAACGGGCCATATAATTGACCGCGAAAGCGATGTCAGGTTGTGTTCCTACAGCCAGATAACTTAGAAGTCCAACTAAGGAGAGATAGTTAGTAGATGTAGATGGGTCACCGCCTTCCATTGGGTCAGTTTCAGCGTAGTATCCGGAGGGTAAGGGTGTTTTGGCCAATGACTTATTGTCCCAATGCTCTTCAAGCAACTTGACAACAAGTTTCTTTTGGTTAAGCCTGAATTCACCCTTCCCATGTTTGACATTGACACCCACGATAGTGTCCACGCCAGTCTGCCATTTGATTTCTAAGCATTCGTGCAGATCCTGTGCAAGACACCGAAGGATTGCTTCACTGGATCCAGTTACGACTCCATCGTCGATGTGCACCCAAATCACGCCATGGTGCCGTTTGTGCTGTAAAATGTATAAAGAAGAATCATATTGGCTTGGGGTGTATCCCAATTTTCCAAGTTTTGTCTGTAGGTGTTTCCACCAACATTGTGCTGCTTGGCAGGTACCGTATAAGGCCTTCTTCAGCTTGCATGTGTACCCTTTTGGTACTTCAAGACCTTCCGGGGGCTTTAACCATACTTCTTCGCCAATGGTTGAGTGTAAGTAGGCTGCTACAAAGTCAAAACACTTGGCAGTAATTGTAGCGACACAAATGTCGCTGTGGGAGCAAATGTATCTTGGAATTCAACCCCAGAAATTTGACCGTATCCTTTTTGTGACTTACCAAGCTTTCCATCCGCATTTATTTTCTCCACAAAAACCCACTGTGCACCCATGACCCTTCACCCGTCCGGTACCAGTTCTATTGTCCATACTTTGTGTTGGAACAGTTTCTGAAGCTCTTCCTGGATAGCCTTCAGCCATGTTTCTTTCTCAGGATGTTTGAGAACATCTCGGTAAGTCTTTGGAGTAGCAATCGGCAGCAATTTCACCTTCTCTTCAATTTGATCCACAAGGTGTTCCTGACTCTGAACTGTCTTTTCATTGGTGAAATCACAAGTCCAACCGCCCTCACAAAACGCAGAGCCCTGGGAACAGGTGTAATCTGTGGATCTACATGTTCTTTGGGATTTGTCAGTCGGGGATCTATATCTTTCTTTTTGTGTGAAACTGGCTTGGAACCTGTCAGTAGCTTTAATGGTTGGTCGGCAAATCGGACCCATGCTGAGTAAATAAACTTGTTGGTCGTGGGTATCCACAGCATCCACCCTTTACTCCCGTCAACGTAACCTACAATATGTGCTTCTGTTACCCAGTCATCTAGCCTTCTTCTTTTCTCTGGCGGTGTCAGTACAAAGGCTTTGGAGCCAAATACACGTAGGTTATCCACGACGGGCTTGTACCCATGGAAAGCTTCAAACGGAGTTTTATTATCACTTACTTTGTTTGTAACTGGTTGAGTGTGTAATTTGCCCACAAGAAGGCAAATCCCCAGAAGCTCCTCGGTAGGCAGCTGTCTGTCAACTCCCCGCACCCCATGTCAGATACTGTCTGATTGTATCTCTCGATGGCGCTGTTTTGATAGTGGTGGTAGGGAAGCGAGCATTCCGCTTTGATGCCTTTTGATCTGAGGAAATTGGCAAGGACTTTTGACTCAAATTCGCCTCCATTGTCTGTGTGAATACATTTGACCGACTTTCCTGTAGCATTCTCAAAATATAGAATCTGACTGATTAGTAGATGAGCAGTTTTGCTCTTCTTACTCATAATCTTGATTTCACTATAGTACGTAGACACATCACAGATCGAAAGTATGTACTTGACTCCATTGAAGGTTGGTATTTCAAAAGGACCTATTAGATCGCATGCAATGATGTCTAACGACTCTAAAGCTTGGAAGTAGGGAGTTGGTGCGGGTTCCCTTTGCAATCATGCATACCAGACATTTGATGTCCCCTTTAGGAATTGTGTCCGGTAATCCAATGCCAAGATTGAGTTTGATCATTTTTCTGATGTGTCTCAGGCCGACGTGTCCAAACAGTCTGTGCCAGAATAGTAGCTGAATTTCCTCTTTGGTGAGGTCTGAAGAATGCCAGTCAAACTCATGCTTGGAAACGGGAAATTTGAAAATTGGATCATCATCAAGCGTAGATTGCATGCTATCACAGACAGAATCAGATTTAGAATTCATAATAGTGGAAACTGGAAGAGACAAAACAGGTTCAGTCATATCATGAGAGAGAGAAACGGGGGAAGATGAAGAAAAATTGTTTGAAGGAAGGAAATTTGATTTGTAGTCCAAGGCTGATTTGTCAGATTGCATCACCTGAGCGGAGGTCATAATGGAGGACGGCATAAAAGGGTCTGGTAATGTCAAACACCTCTTGTCTGGAATAAGAGTGCTTTTCAGGAGGATTTTTCCACTTGGTGATAGAAATAGAAAAGAATCTGTATTCCAATCATATTCAATGGTCAGCTTTGCCCTCCGAAGGGCAGAGGGAGAAATGAGAGTATGCCTGGCTTGCTCACAGAAAATCACTCCTCTAATGGAGACGGTCATTCCATTATTCCCAGGAAAAATCAACGTCCCTACACCTGTGATCATATCACGGCAACCGTCAGTTGCTATGTTCAAAGGGATAGGATTCTTAAGCTGGCGAAAATCATGTAGGGATGACCTGTCACCCGTTAGATGGTTGGTTGCACTGGTATCAGAGATAACCTCCAGGCGTGTGCCAACTGCATCAGCAGTGACTTTGCCTGTCATTTACAACTCGGCTAATTCATCTTCAATGGTACCAACGTCGATGTTGTGAGCTGAAGCATGATTTTTTGGTTTGGAGTAGTTCAGTTGATATGACTCATATGATCTTTGTGGAACTGTTTTGTTGGTCTGAGATGGATTGTTGTTTGGGGATAAGGTGGAAAGTTCATGTGTAGATTGGGTTGCGGGAAATTGCTGTTGTAAGGGGGGCCATATGGAAGGAAGTTGGGAGAAACAACTATAGTACAGAAAGGTTGATACGGTACCAGGTAAGATTGTTGTCTGCAAAGTTTCTGAGTTGAAGGGGGCGGCTTCTTTTGCGCCAGACAATTGGCTGCCCAGTGGCCCGTTTTCTTGCATATGTGACAAGCGTTGTTGCAAGTTGCATTCTCAGAAACCTCCCCAAATGTTTGATCGGATTGGTCATTGACCTCTGTGTCTTCATTAAATGCCAGTGGCTCAATGTTTTGGACCAAGTCTGAGTTGTTGCTTGCGCAGTCAAAGGACGCCTGTCGTTTTCAGACATCATAGATCTTGATTAGGTCTTCAAAGGTGGGGGTTTTGTGGAGTGGATTGTTGTACATGATCAATTCAACTCTCCTGCACATTTCACATTTTACCTTGATGTCTTTCATGTTGATGTTACTTTGGAGGAGCAATCCAAGGATGTTGCTCTCGGTCAAAGTGATATTCAGATCTTTCAAATTGCTGATGATTTCCCTCATCTCCACGCAGTAAGCGCCAGTGGTAGGGAAACTGTCCAGATTGGTGCGTAATAGCTTAATAAAGGTCGTGATCTGTGCTGTTTGACACACCAAAGCAAAACACATCTGAAGGTTGGCATATCCGGCGGCAGCATTTGGATGAATGGATAGTTTGTCTTCGAGAGATGGGTACACGGAGTTGAGTATTATTGCTTGCCCAATTTTCTTGTGATGAACATTGATGTTGGGCTTCTCAAAGAAATGTTTGTCGTATACATGCCATGATGCCAGTTCCTTGAGTCTCCTGGTCCATTTTCGGAAGTTGGATCCATCCGCGGCCAGAATATCTCTGTCTCGAATCTGTTTCAAGGCTGTTGCGATGATGTTGGCGGTGTTTCAGCGATCTTCATCTGCTTGACGACGTGTAGGGGCATTTTGGATGGATGCGTCCAGTGTTTGTTGTCTGTTCACGTCTGCTGCCTGGGGATGTTGTGCTGGATAGTAGGTTGGGTGAACATGGTGTGGGGATTGAAAGATTGGATGGTCTGGGTTAACAGGGATGTAGTGGTAAGGTGTTGGATTTGGAGGGTGGTAAGTTGGGTCATGAAAATTGGGAGGAATAGGGGGAGTCATAGTGGGGAACAAGGAATGGGTATGGAAGGGGGTGGGATAGAAGGATTGGTGGGTGTAGGGGTAGGAGGATTGTGAGCATATGGAGTTGGAGTGTAGTGGAATATAGGTGGGGGGGATTTCGGATGTGTTGCCGGTATCTTCTCTTTAGCCAGTCCCGCAAGTATTGGTATGTTGAGATTGTCTTGATGTTGTTCTACTTGCTGACAAATCAGTTCAGGAGTTGACAGACCGGTTTGTTGTTGGATGTTGGGGGTTGCCGGGGCAGAGGAAGTTTGCCTTGTCTGGCGTGGGGTATCTTCCGCCGGCATGGGTTTGAACGAATCTTCTTCAGAGAAAAGTCTTGGAGGCCTCGTACCTTACAGTCGAGAAACCTAGTTATTAAAAAGATACTCCGGACCGCTTAGAGTCTGTACTAATGAGAATGGCCAAACTTGGCCAGAGCAGGCTTATCTCCATACAGGACAATAAGTGGAACGTTTTTCTACTCGCAAAAGAGTTTCAATCCTGTTGGTACCTCGCTACCTGATAGATGAATCGATAAGATTTTTGGAAGTGTAATGATATATATAGCTGAATTTGTAGAAAACAAGATGATATTTTAAGGACTCATAACCTATTAGAGTATTCGGGAGAACTTAGATAATATTACTAATAGTCACGGAGAACAGTATTTATAGTATGTACAATGTGTGCTTCAGTCGACTCTCACGGGACCTGATATTAGCATAATGTCTATGTCCCAACACTTTTTGAGGTGTCCGGAAAGGTCCGTAATGTTGAGCACCAAAATTTTTTTCAAAAATTATGTCTGTCTAACAGCGTCACCAGGTTATTTTGGATGGCAGTGTAAATACCCAAACTTAACTAAGTCCTGTGCAAGCGGGACTTATGAATTATCCCTGATTTTTTGCTTGAGCAGTTTTTCCTTTTTTGCAGTAATTATTTTGATTCCCCTATTGCTCTGAACCACTTATCATAACATGTAGTGAGCTATACCATCAGGAAGCTGGTGATCCAGCCTTCCTTCTTTACTAATTTTTGGCTTAAGATGCCCATTGTTCTTGGAATAAATGAGATTCAGAAAGTTGATGTTTCAGCTTACCCTCCTAGTCCTAAGAGCATACCTGAAATAAGTTTGACACCCCTGTCATTTAAAAAAAAATGAAAATCACCCGGGGCTGATATCTCATCTCTTGGATTTCATTCCATCTTCTTGCAATAAAAATTGGGGCAAACTTGAGAAAACCGTGAGACAATGCTCATAGCGGTTTTGCATCTGGCAACACGGGTTTGGAGTGGCTTACTTTGTATTTTAAAGAGAACAGTTGTTTTATTTTTTTTAAAAAAGAAAACAGGAATGAAGTTTGGATTCCTGGCTATTCAATGAGATAAAGTAAAAAAAATTGACCAAAAATTGAAAAAGTTAATGGCCAACAAAATCGAGATTTGTCAACTGGATTCTTCGGTTCCAAACCAAAGAAGAAACCGGCAGCATCTTTGGTTTGGAACCGAAGAGACTGCGAGCTGGATGAGTTCAGCTCATGTCCAGCTCACCACCCCTAAATTTGGAAGGAACCCATGACCCCCCGGCTTGTACGCCTTGGTTTGCATGGGCCCCACAGTATGGCATTTGGCTGACTATTACGCCGCACCTCCTGCCATACAGCTCCTTATTAAATTGAGCTGGATGAGCTGGAATCTGAGCTGACTGAGCTGGAATCTGAGCTGACTGAGCTGGATGAGCTGCATAATCTGTAATCCATAATCCCTAAACCTAACCCCTAAAACTAGCCCCCTAACCCCCATTTGGGGATTGAACCCACAACCTGATGGGTGGTCAGATTTGGAGCCAGCTGCATACTGTTGAACTATGGAGACTTTGTCTCCATTTCTTTTTTGAAGGACTAGTCCGTTTTGAGAGCCAGCTCAGCGGTCGATATGGTTCCAAACCAAAGAAAATGACATGTTTTTCTTTGGTTTGGAACCAAAAAAATTTGATTGACACAGGTGACAAAATTGGTGTGTTTGCCCATACCACTCATGCCAAAATGTGTGAAATTCATAAGTCCCGCTGGAGAGGGAGGCACAGTCCTGGGGGGTACAACCCCAGACACCGCCCCCAAGCACGAGACTTAGCTAATTTTGGTAAATACCCCACTTCTGAATCCCATTGCCTCAACCCCTCCCCCCCTGGTTTAAAGCTCACATCCACTTGACAGAATGCCTTTACATACTCTGGAATTGTGGTACTTGGACTGGGAAGAATGCAAGAAAGGTTGCTGGGCACTATGAACCATGTAGGTATTGTTACACTGGCTTGATTAAAACTACAAACAATTGGGCTCCACTCCTACCAAGCACCCTCTCTGCAAGGAAATAACAGTTGAAATGGCTGTAAACCATATATACCATCACAACAAAAAATGTAAGTTTATTCCACCAGTTATAATGGTGTTTTGTGCTATTTTTCATGAAACTTTCTGATAGCACTCATTGCAATGATTACATGCCTGCAGGAAAGCTACAGGGCAGGTTGTGAGTTCCACAGTTGAAGGTAAGCACAAATTGATATATAGTGTATATAGTGCTGAGTCTTCTGCATGATTGAAAGCCATAATCACTTAATTGACTTGTCTTTCTCTTTATTTGCTAGCTGAAGTTGTTAAGATTTGTTAACATTAGCATTGTCTGAATGAGATGATTGGACCCATCATTGCACAAAATAACTCCTTGGACAAGCCAGTCTAAAAAGTGCTTGGACTGAATTTGTCTGGAAAGATGGGTGGCCTGGTGGTGGGGCACTGCTAAACTCATTGGACAAAGTCAGTCCGCTAACTTGCTGGACTGACTTTTCCAACCAATCAATTTATGCAGTGCATGTCACCCATACTGCAAGATTGTTTCCCCTGAAAACTGTCTCAATTTTTTTCTTTGAAAAATCTTGATTTGTTTTATGTTTCTTATTTTTCCCTTCAATTCAGCATCATTACTTCCCGTGTTTTGTTACTTGAAATTGAACAGTTTCAACTGAGATCTATGAGAATTGTGGTGCTGGGGGTCAGAATCCAACACAACCACAAGCCCACCTGTGTCAACTTAAATTTTCAAGTTGGATTTGGGGTTGGAAGCATCCACATTGAGGTTAAGTGTAACTTTCCATCAGTCCCATCACATAGATTGTTAAAGAAACAGGCTCATTCCATTTTCAACTTGAAAAAAGACCAACAAAGATGGTTGTGAGAAAGGCTTCCAAAGGAAAATGGGGTATGCTCCATGGAACATAGAGAATGTAATGATAAGCAAACCACAGTACTGAAGATGTAATATAAGCCACAAAAAAAAACTAATCCCCAATAGCAACAGTGATGGAATCAAAATCCTTGAGCACAATGATGATGAAATCAATGTTCAAGTTTTGGTCTCAAATCAGCAAGACAACAAGACAAATTAAGCTGATTCAGGGGAAGATGATTTGGCCGCCAATCCAGATCATGGAATTCTTTCTGGTGATCAAAGCTATCCAATTGGTGATGTTTTTCCAATTAAAAATTGAACTGTGGTCTAGATTACAGTCCAAATGACACACCAACGATTGTGGATTGTACATACATTTTACCAGTATGAAAAAGAGAACAAAATACAGAATGGTGTGGTACATGCAAGCTTCTATGGAAGACAAGTTGTCTGACATTGAGGAAGACCCATTAAAGCTGATTTTGTCTATGGTATATGTGCAACCCTCATCTATCAAGCCCAAATCCCAAACAAACAGCCTGTTGTCATCTCAAATCCTTCATCCAGCCTGTTATCAGCTCAAATCCTTCATCCAAGAGACTGGTTCCCCTGTTTTTGTTTTTTAATAAAAACAAGATGTTTTTTCTTCTCCTTTCCTCAAAGGGACACAAAACAAATTGAACCAGATTGAACCAGAGCCCGGGAATATTTAGATGAGTGATCCAGGCTGGGTGTATTTGGGAAATAGTTAGTGGTAATTTACACTTTTCAGAGCATAAATGATAGTGGGTTTTTCATTTAACCCTTGAATGCCTTCAGCCTGTAATAAATTCCTAGGGGTGTTAAGTCTAGTTGTGTTGTTGGTGTTTGTGGAGGAAGACATATGTTGTTGTTGAGTTGGGAAGGGAAAAGGTCCAAGAGCACTACAAGAGAAACTACTTCAACTCAAAGCAATTGACATGTAATATTAAAACGGAGACTTTGTACTATTGCATGTCAACTGTTTCCAGTTGAAGCAGTTTTTCTTTCAGTGGGAGAGTAAGAAGTGATGGGGAAAGGAAACAGAACGGAATGTGGGAAAAGAGTGGTTTGGGTTTGTCAAGGGGAAAAAAGGTTGGCACTGCAAAAAAAAACCTGCTTCAACTGCCAGCAGTTGACATGCAGTCACTTTGATTTTACTCTGGTCTTACTCTGGTTTTACTCAAACTTTAATCAAAAGTTACTTTGGTGCACAGTCACTGTGCATCTCAATTAAAGTTTGACTAAAGTTTGAATAAGAGTTGAGAAAAATCAGAGTAAGCTGGATGTCAACTGCTGGCAGTTGAAGCAGATTTTTTTGCAGTGAGGGAAGGGAAAAATAACTCAAGAAGGGAAAATAGAGAAACAGAAGTGAAGATGACTGTTGATATGTGGGATGATAGACCGGGGTATAAAATAGAGATTTGATAAACAAAAGTAGGTTCAAACCAGTGTTGGTTGATGCACTTTCCAGCCCTTGACCCAGCATTCTGGGGTCAAGATATACACATAGATAGCTGGTCTTTGTGTAGCTTAATCAGTGACACAGCACCTAAGCTGTGTGATGAACTGATTTGTAAAGTTAATGGCAGCTTGGTTACTCCCTACTCTGGGCTACCTAGATGAAATTTATGATAAGTTTGGTTGAAAAAAAAATGGTGAGATAGCCTCTAGTGAACCATAGCCTATAGGAACTAATAGTGGAGTTTGTAGAAGATATGGATGAAATTACATTCACATAGTTGGAAGTAGTTTACATATTTGCATGTATTTCTCAGTCTGTGAGAGGGTTCTAGGAGAGTCTCACATGAGTCACTGCTCTGCCCTAACTGGGTCAGAACAAATTTGTATCTGTTTGTATCACAACATTCAGATGTTCACTTTTTTTCTTCCTAATTCCGTCCCTGTGATCATGATGCATCAGATGTGTACATACATATGTACAAGTCACTTTTCAAGACAGTCACAAGACTCCAATACATAACAGGCATTATTCAGATTGTGTCAGCCTGTCTACTGAGAACCAGAGGAAGATGAGTGCGGATGGTATTAGCATGAGAAGGAGGAAGGAGAGACCAAGTAAACAAAAGTCTCAGCAAGAACGGTGAGAGATTATTTGACAAGAACGACTGTTTCTCTCTTCACAAGTTTTTTAATTTTTCGATTTTTAATGAAAACAAGTTGTTTTTTCTCCTTTCTTCTTAGAGACACAATTGAACCAGAGCCGGGGAATATTTAGATCAGTGATCCAGTCTGGGTGTATTTGGGCGATACTTGGCGGTAATGCGCACTTTTCAGAGCATAAATGATAGTGGATTTTCCATGTAACCCTTGAATGCCTTCAGCCTGTAGTAATGTTTTTGGGGTGAAGCCAATAACACAGTTGAGAAAAAGAGGACAAGTCAGTTGTGTCCATTCATCAAAATCTTCCGAGGTTAGCCGGGTATAATAACTTGCCATCTAGCTCCAACAGCCCCATCCACGACACGGTGATCACAGCTCAAAGTGACCTTCATCACTTCGATCTCTTTGAATCCTTTGCCCGCAGGGTCCTCATCGATAGCCAATTTTTTCTCGGCGCCGCCGACAGCTAAGATACAGGATTGAGGCGAATTGATGATGGCCGTGAAGTGGCTGACTGAGCCAAACATCCCTAGATTGGAGACTGTGAATGTACCTCCTTGGTATTCTTGTGGGGTTAATTGGTTGTTCTTGGCCTTCGTCGCCAAGGCTTTGATTTCAGCGGAAATCGATCCTAATCCTCGACTACCTACGTTTGTTACGATCGGTGTAATTAAGCCAGTGGGCGTGGCAACTGCGACCGAAATGTCTACGTGATGATTCCTACTCAGATCGATGGTCAAATTGCGTATTGCCCCAAACATCAGTGTAAATTCGAAAGATGATCGATCAAGGGTGATGCAGAAAAGAGGCGAGAGCGATGACGATGGTCACTTAACTGTCTAACAAAGTCTTCTTGCCAGCTGGAGTTCACTTCAGGGACATCTGCACATGCCAAGGCAGACGCCTTGATCACAAAGTCGTTAACGCTCAATTTGGTGGGTGCCTTGAGTCCACCAGCCTTTGAGGAAGCAGCGCGTTCTTCGGCAGCCTTATTGAAAAGCGCTCGGAGGCGGTTGACCCGATCCATCTGAATCTCGGACGTCAAGTAGTAGTGAGGTACGTCACGCTTGCTGGCGCCCAGTCGGTTGGCAATAGTCCTTCTCATGTTCGATACCGGGAGGTCTTCATACAGCGCACCAGAAGATGACGCTGAAGAGGAGACCGAAGCTCCACCAGCTTTCGAGTATGAGGCTAGGTCGGACTCGAGGATACGTCCATTGGGCCCAGATCCTTTGATTGAAGCCAAAGGAATCCCATTTTCAAGTGCGATCCGCTTAGCGGCAGGGGTGGCAAAAATAGCAGGCCGTTGGGCAGATTGGCTGGATGACTTGGAGGATGGGGAGCTTGATGAAGAAGGAGTGCTAGATGACTTGGAGCTCTCTTTGGCAGGTTCTGGTTTGGATGACTTGGGCTCTGAAGTTTCTTTAGGAGTTGGTGCAGCCGAGCTTTCGCTTTCAGAGATCAATTTTTCCAGTTGACTGCTGTCAACTTCTTCCCCTTCTTCTGCAAATATTGCAATTGCTTTTCCGACTGGGACAGCTTTTGATCCATCGGCCACCTACAGCGCAAGTCAGTAACTCAAGCCCGTAAGAGTCAAGCGTAAAACTACTTACAATGATCTTCGCAATTTTGCCGTCGTCCTGAGCTTCCACATCCATGGTAGCCTTATCAGTTTCCTGTCAAGTTAGGAAAATTCAAATGGTTATTGAAAAAAAAGAAGTTCGTTTTAATGTTAGAATTTTGAAAGTCGGGATTTTGGATAGGATTGATAATTTTTGGGAAGCTCATTGGGATTCATGCTACTAACGATCTCAAGCAAGACATCCCCGACTGCGAAACTTTCGCCCTCTTTCTTCTTCCAGTTTGCGATACCACCCTCCGTCATGGTGGGTGACATGGCGGGCATGGAAAACTTGCTGAGGACATAAGCCTGAGCCGAGCTGTGAATTTCTGGAAAAGATGGCAGTGATAAGCTTTAAGTAGCAGCAAAAACGTAAGAACTAAAAAAAGGCAGCTCACGACGAGTGGAAGCTGTTGACCGTCTCAAGACTGAGGTTGACAAGGCATGGCGAGAGAGGACACCGAACATGATGACGGACGAAGGGCTTCTATTGCTGGATCGTCAACGGATAGGAAACCGGGGAGATGGCTGGAATCGATTGGTATCTGATATTAAGCTCGAAGGTTATTCGATCGATGATGGTGGGCGGACCCTGAAGCCAAGTCGAGCCCCGTAAACCGTTCGGGTGGATACCGGGTACTGTACAGCGTCATAAGTCCATACTACCACGCGCCAAAACCTGTTTCTGACCGGCCTCACTGCTCAGTCTGTGGCCAATACTGCGCCCTAGACTGCGCAGTCTGACTATGGACTTAGGGTACCCTGAACTTCCCATTTCTCAGCGACTTGAACAGAAATGTAGCTCCCAGAACAACTGCATCAATAAATAATCAATTGTGGTAGGATGCTAGTGTAGCTATCTTAATGATAGAATTGCGATGCTGTTGGGTACCTATCGCTGAGTTTGATTGGGTTGGGGATTGGGTTGGGGTTCTGCGCCAAGGAACCCCTCCCGGAAACCGCCGGTGTTACCCCATCGCGCTACATGTTTGTCGCAGAATGGTCTCACAACAGGGGCTCACTTATCGAGCTCTCGACAATTGCTGGGGGTCTTCAAATGGGGATGGAGTTCCCCACTCCGACTTGCTCCATGGTTTCTTGCTAGAGGGGTGATAAAGTGCGATCATCAAGCAGCTCTCACAACATTTGCTATGGCCTTACAAAATTTCAGAAAGTGTATTTCACAAATGACTCTGAGTCAGACAGAGCCAATCTCTGTATTTTTACCAAAAAAAAAATTGAACCTCAATTTGCAAGCCCTATTTTTTCATTGGTCCGCCTTGGTTGAGGAGTATTCCAGGTTTAACTCGGTGCAGCTGACAGGTAGAAGCTTGTATTGTTACGTCTCAAGTCTTAACCACAATTTAATCCCATCCAGCTCCAATGCACAGTCACTGTGCAAAAAAGTGGTTTCACAAGTTAAAAGCCAAGTCATGTTGGAGTATCTTGCATGTCAACCACAAATCAATATGACGGGTTGAGATGATGAAAAGAACACACAGATTTAATAGCTGAGGATTTGTCTTTTTCTTTCCATGAGACTACTAGACTCTACTTATAAAACATGTAATCAGATCATTGTTTGTCTCTAGGATGGATTTCAACTACCCCAAAATCCATTAGTCCCCAATTGAGTGATGTTTTCTTGACGTAGTACAGGGCACATGATTGGTGAGGTGTTCTGGATGTCCCAGAGCTCCAATAACTTTATCATTTTAAGTGATGATTTTCACAATAGTTAAAGTCCAAAAGTCATGAACCCTATTCTTTGGATGAGACAGGGGATGAATAGAGATAAGGCACAGTGACAAGGGATGTTGAAATTCAAGTTGATAAGCAAAAAAGGCCAAAAGTACAAAACCACTGAATTAGTAACATTTTTGAACTCAATCAGAAAGGGTCAAGTGTCTCTTTAGAAAGCCAGTGAGGAGTTCATTTTTTTCTCCAATATCACACAGATCTGCCCCCATTATATTTGCCATGAATACTGGGCTTTTGCTTACTATACAAGCAACAGCCCAAAGTAAAAGTGGGCCTTTGTACCTCAAAATTTTGCTTAACAGAACTAGACAAACTACTTTTCATTGTGTTTAGCACTTGTGGCAGCTTGGTCACAAAGAAAATTCACAATCAATTTTATTTTGTTTCATCCCTGATACTTTTCCCTCTTTCCTCTGGTTCACAAACTAGAAAACTTGCATAAAGGTAGGGCTTAATGGGATCTTCCTCAGAGAATTCACATTTTTTTGGTTTAAGTTGCCAGGGTAAGCAAATCAACCCAAGGGGAAACCACATTGGTTCAGGCTTAGCCACCAGTTAGCTAGCCAAAATCATGATTTCAGATTAAGAGAAGTCAAATTTGACTACTCCCTGAGGTAAAGTGAATCTTGTTTGTACCTCATCAATTGGAAGGAAGTCCTTCCAATCAAAGAGGTACAACACCCTCATCAACCGGAAGGTATTTCCTTCAGGTTGATGAGGTTTTTGTACCTGATCAAATGGAAGAACTTCATGCAAATTGATCAGGTACAAAAACCTCATCAGCCAGAAGGATTTCTTTCCAATAGATGAGGTACAAAAGCCTCATCAGCCAGAAGGAAATCCTTCCGGTTGATGAGGTTGTTGTACCTCATTGACCGGAAGGAACTCCTTCCAGTTGATGAGGTGAAATTGTTTCAAAATTTCACTGAGATACCATCCTGGCACAAATACAACCCAGTCAAATTCTTGGGGCAATAGCTCATGTCAAACACATATGAGTTATGTTTTTCTTTTGACTTTTTTGGTGTGACAAATCCCAAATATTAAATCAAATTGGAGCTGCAACTCCCAAATGTGACGTTGGGGTGGTTACAAGAGTTGTTTAAACAAGGCCCCATAAGTACGGGGGCTGTAAAAACAACTCCCAGACATTGGACAAACAACTCCCATGACTGAGTCAACATCCAATCTGGGAGTCGTTTATCCAATCCCACCACAGGGATTGAGAGTCGTTCTCCCAAAGTTAAAAAAATAAAAATAAAAGGGAGTCGGTCTCCCAAATCTGCTGTAGACTCGGCGGATTTGGGAGTCGTCCTCACTCGCTGGAACGATTTCCTTCCAGTCCACAGACCAGAAGAATTTTCTTCTGGTCAGTGAGCATTTTTACCTCACAATTGGAAGGATTCCCTTCCGGTTGATGAGGGATAACGACCTCATCAACAGGAAGGATTTCCTTACAGCTGACACCATGAAAAATGATGTGTTGCTTGCTATACAAGCAACATGTTGAGGTATGTACTACAAAGGCCCCTTTGTACTTTGGGGTGTTGCTTGTATAGCAAGAGACACACCAGCATTCATGGTGCTGATGAGGTACAAAAACCTCATCAATAGGAACTCCTTCCAGTTGATGAGGTCATTGTCATCAGTTTTTTTTCATTTTTGATTTCCTCCCTTAATCACAAAACCCACCCCAACTTTTCACTGAATGCCTCCAGGTGTCTCAGAATTTCACACTGTGTAGGAAGTGAGCCATTGTAACATTAGGAGAAATACCAGTACCAAGGAATAAACCAACTTGAAATGAGGTGCATAAGAATATTTTATTGTTATGCGCCTCATTTCAATTTGGTTGGTTCCTTGGTGCTGGTATTTCTAGTAATCTTAAAATGACCCACTTCCTCCACGGTGTGAAATTCTGAGACACCTCATGGAGGCATTCAGTAAAAAGTTGTGGTGGGTTTTGGGACTGAAAAAAAAAAAACTGATGGGTGATATTCTCTCAAAATTTCACAGCATTACCATCCTGGCATAAGTATAAACCAATTAAAATTTTGGCCCAATTCCTAATGTTTTTTCTTTCTTTTTTGTTTTTTTGACTTTTTTTGGGTCAACAACTCGAACTTAACTCAGTCCCATGCTCAGGGGCGCCCGGAGGAATACCCCCCGTGGCACGGGAGGTGCCCCAGAGCCCTCCAGCCGCGGGACTTGGTGTTAAGTTAGAGCATCAGCAATGGAGGACTTCCTGTGGCCAATTTAGAATTTGGAATTCTAGATCCTAATTCTTATTTAGTGGTGAAAACTCAATCTGAAAGAATTTTCACCACCAAATTAAGTTTGAAATCTATAATTTCACCTTCTAGATTCGCGACGGGAAGTCCTCCAATGGTCGGGTTAAATCGCAAGGTTAAGGTGACTTAACCCGACCTAGCAAAAATGGCATCCGCATTGGATGCGGGTTAAGCCCGGGTCAACAAACGAAAAGTTTGATTTTAATTTTTGGGTTAGGGGCCGCAAACCCAAGGTTAAGCCGGTTTTGAATATGCATCTCGTGCATTTGGCTTGCTCACCCGCTTGTTTCGGGGGGATGACAGAGGCAACGTACACCGATTAAACCTGTCAACCAATGTGGTTGCCGGCTCCAAGTTAACTAACCGGTCCCCAAACCCAGGGCTAGCTAACCTAAAAAGTTAGCCAACCATTGCTGATGCTCTTAGTCGGCGACTCCCAAATCTGGTAAACTGGATTTGTGCCAAACGGGGCCAAGTTCGCCTCGGGCGTGACCTGTTGTCCCCGTGACAGCACCCGAGAGGCTTCCCGGGCTATCCCCGAACGGCGAAGAGGGACTTGCCTCTTGTGCCATTCCTTGCACCAAATCCACGAACTACATATTTATTTATCTCAAGTTCCAATGTATGTGCCTTTTGACCGTTACCTGAAGGCTGAGCTATGGGGACGTCTAGAAATGAAGACTAATTACATGATGCTTGTTTTAGATTCGCAATGCCAACTCTCTTCGATCTTCCGTGGGATGTGCACGTGGTTATCCTCAGCGATGCCATCAAAGACGAAAAGTTGCCACGGCCACCTTCCTTTAGCAGTCAATCTGATGATTCCGCTCGCGGTACAAAGACCGTGACAGGAAGTTTAAGACTGGTTTGCCGGCAATGGGCAGATTGGCTGTATGTTCATCATCTGTACCGAGTCATGCGCTTCCAGGATGCCACTGGGGCGATGGCTTTCATCAACGAAATCTCCCAGCGTCCAAACCAGCTCCTGCATCCTAAGTGTCAAAAACTACAAGTCCTTCGTATCCTGACTTGGGAACCTTCATCTGATCAAGGAGCCCAAGGCGAAGGGCAACAACGCACGATGACGAGAAAGCCCGTAAGCCCGATCACTTCTGAAATCTTGGAGGGTTTGATCGAGCTATTCTCGGAGACGATCGTCGAACTCGACCTTCGATTTTGGAACGTATTGTCGCTTCCGAAGCGCGCGCTTGAGATGATAGGTCGGATCGAAAATCTGCGCGCCCTGAGACTGGGTCACGAGTTACCAAACACGTTTCCCTACCCGCCAGATAATGATGATGATGTGTTTGGAGAAATGATGCGTCTTCATCAAGAGAATATAGTAATGTTTGGCAACCAAGACGATGATGATGATGCACCTCCGATCGACATGGATCTTGTCAGGTCCAAAATCGATCACGATTGCTTAAAGTCGTTGATCATGGCCAGTCGAAAGCTGGATTCACTCAATTTAGTCGACCTGGATCCTATCTGTCTACCAACGCCAATCCAATCTCAGCTTTCCGACTCTCAAATCCTGACAATCACTCAACTGGAAGTGGGCTTAGAGGGACAGAGTCTATCTAGACTTTTAGATCTTTCTATTCTCCTTAAGCGCACTCTCAAAGTTCTTTCACTCCGGGATCGATGGGGAGTTAGCGGTGAGAGACTGATCCCCGTTCTCGAAAACCTCCAAGAAACACTCGAAGGACTCTTTATAACCGACGCAGCCATCCTGTCATCTATGACCCAACTTAACTTCCCGAAATTACGAGTGTTCAAAACGATTTTCAGGACTGGATCTATTGCGAAGCTTTTGGATGAGCCTGTATTGGCATCTTCACCCATCGAAGTGCTTGCCCTTCCAGCTGGACGCATCGATTCCCCAAACTCCAAAAAACTCAAAGGCGATCCGTTTTCAAGCCTACCCAAGTTAAGACGATTCGTAGTGTGTGAAAGTTATAGAGGTCATTCGTTGCCACCAGCTTACCTAAAGGCTTGTCGTGCACGTGGAGTGAAATGTGATTATCTGAGCCCCGAGGAAAGTGACGATATACCCTTGATAATGGTCAGTTAGACTTCCAATTAAGACTTAAACCTCGGCATGGGCTTAATCAAAATGCTTAATATCTTACTTTCCTCAATTTCAGAGCTTATGAACGATTTGTTTTCTTGCATGTTTGATGAGTTGTTTGTTTAGACCAAATAACAATTACATTGTCTTACACCCCTAAATACGGTGCACAATTTGTAGATGTTATTCATAAGAAATGCTTACAGATCACCGCCAGATTTTTCAACACCCCGGGTCTAGACAATACTGATAGCTGCGTTTGTTCTATCAATTATCCTCAATTGATATCCACACTAACTATCAGCGCAATCGAATGACCCGGGCCCTTATCCAGGTTGCAGGTAATTAACACAGACTTTTCATCAATCAGTAGCGGAATTCTTGTGGTCTACGTAGCAAGTGTGGACTAAACTGTTCAAGAAATAAGGGTTTATCCAACAGCGGTGCGGTCACGTAGAACAGATGAATGTGTTTACAATCAAATAATTGGGAAGGTGGGATACACATAAAAAAAATAAGGAGTTTACGAGCAACTCTCATTGTCTGCATGCAAGAAGATAACACAAATTACTATTTGGGAGGAAATGAGTGGATTTTACAAAAAAATACAAAACTGCTAAAAGATAATTCCCAGAAAAATGACAGGCCAAAAGATAAATAAATAAATAAAAAGAAACAAGATTATGAATCAATGAGAGAAAGAAAGAAAATACAGATTACTACAGATGCTAGATCTCACTATAGGGGAGGGATAGAAAAACAAGAAAATAAGTGAGTGAAAATTGTCCGATAATTTTTTGTATGATTTTGGTTTATTGATTATTTTTTTTGTTTTGCAACAGAGAGGTTTAAGGGGTAGTGGAATGGACTGACAAACGATTAGGCTTGAAGAGACGAGATTTTCGTTTGACAAGACTGGGAGGAGTATGGGTTATAGTAGCAGAGTTGATTTTAATCTTCTTCTTGTTAGAGATCCAAGCAGGGAAGACTTTTTTCAAGTAAGGTACGTCCTCATCGTCCGAGTCGTCTTCGAAGACGGAAGACATAGTGTGTGATTGACATTCAGGGCTATACGAAGCTTTGGAAGAAGTGCTCGACAAGTCCAGATGGTGAAATTGGCTATCAGTTTCCTGTTGCACAACCGATTTGATTTTCGTCCCGCCGTCGTTAGATGATGATTCCTGCTCGGCACGAAGATCTTCAAATTTGCTTAAAGACTTGGACTGTCGTTGAAATATTTGGGAGCGTTTAAGTTTGATAGAGGTTCGGGTTGTAGGTCTGGAGATATGCTTCTTGTAAGGCTCACTGAGGAAGGCAAATGGTTGACTGGACTGCTCTTTTAGGGAGACTCTCTGTTGTGGGGCGGTAGCAGTCAATGAAGTTGAATCTGGTGAATCTTGTGACAGAATAATATCCGTCGAAGGTTTTTCACAAGACGGGGGTCGTTGTTCGTAGGGAAAATTTTCGTTAAACAATGTGCTACAGTCTGGGAAAGAAGTACGTTGGGTGTTGCATGTTGATTCGTCGCTAAAGCTTTCTTCCTCTGAGAATTCTAAGGAAGTACGTTGCGGAGTCACATTTTGAGCTGACAAGGTGAGCATGCTGAAGTCTTCCAAGCTCAGTAGGGCCTCGGAGTCGAGCTCAACCGAGGGCAGTTGAAATGCTGCACCAATAGGCTTCAAATCACATCGTCCAGCAATAGTTAGGATCTCAATAGAGCGGAACGCGTCAGATTTAAGAAGAAAGTTGAGAAAAAAGCTTACAAGATTCTTTTGTTGAGCAGACGCTTTACTGGCACAACCAAGTGAGCTTGAAGTTGGAACAGCGACATCGAGAGAGTTAGGATCAAGAAGGCGATGGGAAGGCATGACTTTAATAGTGGGAGAATTCAAGCAGGGGGTCTTTGGTACTTTAGGCGTTTGGGAGTTTGTGGAAGGTATTTATATTTTAGTTAACTGAAAAGATGGAAGAGGGTAATAATAAGGCTCGGTATGCAAGAGTGTAAACCAAGAATCTCAAGAAGATGAAAAGGATGATAATAAAAAGTGTGTTCAGGCTCGCGAGATGAGAAGGGGAATTGTGTCAAGTATATGGAGCTGGCAAAGTGATTGAGTACTTAATAAGGCTTTTTTTGGATGGAGACTTGCTCAACATGCGTAGATGATTGCCTGGTTTGGATGGCAATTGGATTCAACACGGTGTTTCCAGTCTTGGAAGCAAGCGTGCCTGTTAGCAATGAACTGGATTCATTGGCCTGGTTGATTTGAAAGCTTTACAGTTGTGAGGGAAATCCTCCTCCTCTATGCAAGTGTCTGACTTGTATATCCTCAGTCCACCCACTTAGCTACTGCTTCCGTGAGTGAGCTTCTCTTGGCACTGGGAGAATGCCAACTTAGCTCAGCTCTATCGAATGCTGATCACTTTGAACTGCTCTCATGAGGACGGACGGGCAGACGGTGGTCTTTTAGCTGTATAGATTCAAATTTATGTGCGGAGCTCGGGCTCGTCTTGAGTTTGACACGCCAACAAATCTTTGGTTCTGGGAGGCAAAGTACAACAATATCGTCCAGCAAAAATGCATATAAATTTAAGTATTGGAGGGGATTTAGAGAGAACCCTATTCCAGAGTTGTTTTCGTAATGTCAAGAATAACAATCTCCATTTGACAATTGATCAGGAAATCAGACCAGAAATGTTTTCTCTTCCAGATCATTGATTCGAATAATTATTGAACTCTGACACCAGCTTGTTCGAGGTGCATCCGAAAAAGCACTTATCACAATTTTTCGGAGAGTTTCGCGATGGGAGCTCATCGTATGAGGGCCTGTCATCAGCTGTTATCTGTAACGATCTCTGTCGAGCTCTTAATTTCTTGTTGGCACACCGCCGGAATGTCCAAGCAGTGACCACTTGGGTTGGTCTGCGGTGTTCGGCACTATATCATCTATAATCTCGTTTGAGTGAAAGTATATGCAATGGTCTGAGGGGGTGAGCTGGGTTGTGGAGCTGACTGAGCTGGATTATGACCACAGGATCAGCTGGATGAGGTGGATAGCTGTGATGGGGACTGAGCTGTCAAAACTAGGTAGGCCCAGCTCCATATCTCTTCCATTTTGGTGAGAACACAGCTCCTTCCATTTATAATGTAAGGTTTTATTGTTTAGTTATCTCTATTCTCTGTTTTCTTTTGTGCTTCCAACTTTCAATCTCATGTCACAATCTGTGACACCTCAGTTGTAATAACTCTAGGCCAGCAGGCACTTGTGGAAGGTTTCCTCATCCTTCCACAAGCTGTCTGTTGAGCCTAGGTAAGTCTCTCTGATTTTTCTCTTTTCATTTGTCTCTCTATTCATTCTTATGTTTGTTATTCTTTTCTCTCCTAATGATATCATCCTTCCACGAACTGTCTGTTGAGCCTAGTTCACTGCAACATTTATGTGACCTTGTCTGAGTTAGAATGGGGGCTGGCCACATGTGGATGCCCAAGTTCTCAAGATTTCAGGTGCGTAATTTAGGAACTTCTGATTGATTAGACCAAGCTCCCTTGCTGGCTGAGTTCAACTATCTAAGGTGTTCCAGGCCATCCCATTCCACCCAAGTCGTGGGGGGTCCTCCAAGGTGGTACCAGATATTTGCCTCCAGGTCGGAGGTGGGACACAATACATTGTAGTGTACCATCAACCACTTCCACCCCACCAGTGGCAGGGAAGTTTCTCTGTATTAGGAAGTAGTAACAGCAACAAATTGTTGGTTCAAAAAAAAAAGAGAAAAAGCCTGTTAATAAAAACTAAAAGTACACAAATAGATATTGAAACAAAAGCCAATGTGACCCCCAGGATGAAAAAAACTGAATATTTTCTGTGAGATTTGGCTGTTCAAGCCTACCTTCCTCTTGCTTCACAAGCACCTGGGTGGTTCAGAGGGGGGGGGGGTCCAAAGTATCATCTTGATCACCTGAACCTGGGGGGGGGGGGGGGGGCCTTTCGGGCCACACCCTCACTGAACTATAATTGATGATCTGCAGAGGTAAAAGCCAAGAAGTTTACAGAAAAATCAATCTGGGCAATTGGTGATTATTTAAGTGTAATTTTTGTATGAGCATTGTATGTATGTACATTATGATAATCAGCAGTTTTTGGAATACTTACACACATTATTTTAAGGCAGAAAAAGAGTTGAGATTAAGAATGAGAGTGTGAATTAAGGTAAGGTAAATCTGTCAGCCTTCAAGAAAGTTCAAGCAGTTAAACTAGTTCTTGAGGCAACGGTGGGCCTGCTACGCCAACCATAGTGTATCACAGTGTAATTTCGCTAACAGCTAACATCTTTTTGTTGGCTGTTAGCAGTTTTTAGGCTAAGGCTACGCGCCCTAGCCTCAAAAAGGTCGTCGCTATGCTGAGTTACAGCTGTTTTTAGCGGAAAGCCCAGCTAATAACACATGTAACACTGTGTAGCGCGGTGCTAGAAAAGCCGCTAACACTACACCGTTATCAGGCAGAGAAAGCAACCGCTATGCTGCGCTTTTTTACGAAAAAGCGCTGCGGCCCAGTGCTGCTTGAGGTTGATAATGTGAGAAATACAAGGCCTTACGTCCTGAGCAGTGATAAGGTGATATACTAAGAACTGGCCGCCTTAAGGTAGTGATATGATAATGTGCTTTTAAGGTGAAGAGGGATTATTAAAATAAAATGCCGTCTCTTCTTGGATTTCTGAGGAACATAGAAAGTACAAGGAGTGTGGCTTATAACAAGAGGATGATAACTCACTCTACTATAAGCATAGAAATATAATAAATACTGAGAAAGAATAAATAAAAAGAGTTGAACCAGAGATAATTGATGCAGTCTGTGTATAAGTAAATGAAATGTATGGGAAATAAGAAGAATATCTTTGTATTTTGTGATATGTCTGTGATACTTTGTATTTAGATTCTGAGTTGTACTTGGGAGTGGGACTTTTCTTTCTAATTTCTTTATCCTGTTCTCTTGTCATTCATTCTGACTCAGGGTTGACCTCACTCGCTGCTTCCTCTCCCATTTAACTCACCAACTTATACTTGTCCAAAGGTCCTTTTCCTTCTTATGCCTTTATTTATTACACTTATCATTCTCTTTTGAAATCTAATTTCATCATGTTCTCTTACCATTCATTCTGACTCAGGTTTGACCTCACTGGCTGATCCCTCTCCCATTCCCCTAGCTGACAACTCACCAACTTATATTTGTCCAAAGGAATCTAAATTCTCACAAAATGTAAATTTAACCAAGATACATTGAGTTTCTTGCTGGCTGAAAAACCCTCTGAAATGCAATTGCTGTAATGCAGAAACAGCTCATGAGGTCTTTGAGAAATTGATTGGGTTGGATGATCATGGGACTGTCTTCCCCCTGTATATATAGCATTTACTCACACCAAGCACAAGGAAGAGTATTGGATGCACAAAAGTACATATGGTTTGACCTCTGTGTAATTGAGATTGAAAATCAGTTCTTTTGGGATCTACATGGATATTCCATGATCAATGTGCAGTGTACAAAAAATTGTTTCATACAATTATCTTCATCTTGATGTCTGTTTTTTTTTCTTCCTAAAGTCACTGATATGGCCTGTTATTATCTGTACTTAAATGGCAGACAGTGGATGACTTCCCTTCAATCTACATCCCCCTGTAGATCCAGATGCCAGAGCTTATTTTCAGCTGAAAAGCTAAAAATTTAGCTTTTCCACTTCCAAATGAAGATCTGCAGGGGCTGAGTGGTTCTCTTTGAGCAAGTATTTATTGGTCAAGATTATGGCCTCACAGAAGGCTGTTATTCCTGTGCTCATTTAAAAGATCACACAACAAGCCTTTGCCAGAAAACAAACAACAGTTCAATTATGCTGCGGGTTGAGTTTTAAGCATCCAGTGAAGATGTAGAGGACTGTATGTATTTGGACACTCAAGAATCTATTTCAATACTCTCAAGTTACTGCATAGTCAATATTGTATGATTTGTTCAATGGGTTATAAATCACCAGATTTCAGATGTGCATTGCCATTCCAAATTTCTTGCTCAATCAATCTTTGTTTAAATGAATGGGGTGTATCCTTCTAGTAGTGGTTTTGATCATCATGAAGAGCTGCCCCTTGACTTTTTCAGGATCGTTTTATTGTCACTGGGTTTACAATATAGATCAAGGATATGTTGAAGAAAGTGGGACAAGGTTTTTTTTTTTTGATAGCTTTGCCGGTAAAAATGATTGGGGCCCTGTTTGGCACAGTCATAAATATTGGAGGACTTCCCGTCAATCTGGAAACCCCTTCCAGATTCAGATCTGGCAGGAATTTTTCCAGATTTTTGGTGGGTCCCTGGGGGTACCCCCCTCTCCAATTTACGAGAGGGTTTCCAAAGCCGACATCTGGAAAACCCTCATATCACACCTCAACACGCGAATATGCCAGATTCACCAACCCAACAAACAAACAGCCAGGTCGAAGCATCAAATACTCAAAGTAACCTGACCCCGACTACAACTGGACGAGGCCAGCTGTGCCAAGGAGGATCAAGATGTGGGGAGCACGAGGTGGTAGTCATCCAATCAACCAAACAAACTCGGTGGGGTGCCTGCCCACATGAGGCAGGCTCAATTTCCTCATGACTTCAACCCCAGTTTGCAAACCAACTCATTTGATACAAATCCATGCCCTCAATGACTGTTCTTTTTGTGCGCTCAATATTACTTTTTTTTCTTTGTGTTCTCATTGATCAATATGTGGCCGAGAAATGATCAATTGAGCAAACCAATTTTGATATGATTCACTTAGAAGAGAGTTAAAAAAATAAACTAAAGAGAGTTAAAAAAAAAACTAGAGCCAAACATGGTAATAGTGTGAGATGTGACAATTGTTTTCAATATCTTTGAAGAGCATCTGGTGGAATTCATGGCATAAGATATGCCAGATAGACTGACCCAGTCTGATTGATCCCAACTAGCCAACATCACAATTGGAGATTGTATGGCGGCGCCTGGCGGAGCTTGGGGGTTTTGCAAGGAAGTTTTGTAGTGAAAGTGAGATTGTGGCTGAGGAGACCATGTTGTTGGATGGATGGGAAGTCAGAGAGAGCTGGGTTTACTACTCTAGAAAGTCAGAGCGACAGGAGAATAATTCTAGAAATTTCTAGAAATCTGGAATTCCAGATTAGGATCTGGAAGGCTTTCCAGATCAACAGGAAGTCCTCCATTGGTGTATAAATATTGAACATTTAATCGACAGTGGGACGATACTGATACATGTATTGGTATTGTGTTGTAAAGAATTGTTTTTCAATACCAATACACTGTATTGGTATTGAAAGTGAGGCCCACCACAATAGCAATAACCAGGATGGCGGCAAGCCCTCCTGTATCAACTTGTGACACCCGTTACAATATTGTGACCAAAAATGGCAAACAAAACCCATTGATAACTGTTTTTGGCTTGTTACAGCCTGTAACACATTGTAAGGGGCTGTAAAGTACCAAAAATATGATACCTGGCCTGTTATTGTATTGCAAAGTAATTTCTTTATGATATGTGTTACAGCCTGGGGCCGGGTGCTGCATAGCCAATACAATCCAAAAAAAAATCTGTTTGGTATTGTAGCGCAACACAACATCCCACCATTGATTTATTTAGATAAAAACCACACTGCTGGCACAAATATAACAAAAGTGGTATAGAAAAGAAAGAGTGCTACCTGGTTCATCATTTGTGACATCAGAATGGGCATGTGAGGCTGTTATTAGCATCTCAATATTAATGTTACACTTGAAACAGATATAAAGGGTAATGTTGCGGTTATGGTGCTAGTGATGGCCCACTACATGGATCCCTCTACTGTCAATGATGTTTTGAGTTGGTCTGTTGGTCCGCAGTGGCGTGAAGGGGTGTTTATGGGATGTCACTGGTGCTGATTAGTTTCAGTGACAGTTGCTGAGTTTGCTGACTCACAAACAAGCGAAGGCGGTCGTTGACTCTCAAAAACCAAAACACTGCCGACTGCCACTGCCGACTGCCGACTGCCGACTGCCGAGTTGTGAGTCTCTTTCTTAATGTCTTCTCACCGAATATCCGACTGACCAAGCCGAACTCAACCACCCCATAAACACCTACCTCGACCCCTCATCCCATTGGCTCAAAAACTCCGATTCCTCTTGGCTCGTCTACCGAAACAACCAAAACAGCCGGTCTACAAAATAACCCTCAATCAAACATAAAAGGAAGACTACTAGCAGCACTCATGGGGCCCTTCAACAACAATGACAACCTACTCACTCAGGCCGAAAAAACCATCATGTTTGGCGACCACTACTGTTGCTTTGCCATCCCACTCTATAACACTGGCATCTATTCAATCTTGGCTCAGTTCACTGTCTTTGGCTTCGTCTTTGGTATCCTAACCTTCTCCGCCCCCACCATCCTTGCCATCGTCTTGGACTTTAGCTATACCGCTTTCTTTGGCGTCTTGTGTCTGTTTATTGGCTCCATTCAAGCTCTTGGGTACGTCATCCTCCCCAACACACTCACTAACACTTGCCCTCGCGCTGACGTAGGATTTTACAGTTTTTTGGGTGTATATAAAGAGAAACCAGAAATCTTCAAAAAATACTTCATCGGAAACGTCGCTCTGTTAACTATTACCTTCCTGTACAGTTTAGCTCTGCTCGTCATCTCCTCCACTAAACACCAGACGGCCATCGATCAATGTCTACTCCAATTCGTTTCCAACAAGGAATTCATCGAGGGACCCTCCAGTACATCCCGCCAAGTTTGCAGCATCTGGACTTGGGCACAATTGGCTGTCTGTTTCTTCGTCTGGATCTTGTTCTTCTTTTCTCAGTCGTACTTTTGTTACAGTACGTCAGTTTTTGTACCCATCATCTGGCCACATTCGTACTGACTATTTTTGTAACTACAGTGGTCAAGGTTTGGGGACGAGATCAAAAACTAGATCATATCAGATACCAATCGATCATCTCAGCCGTCCGCCAATCTCAAGCAGCATCGACGCTCCAAGCAGGATTGCTAGAAGAAGGGGCTGAAGGAGATGAATGGGAGACGCGGTCGAGGGCCGGCTCGATAGACGTGCGTTCGTCGACCTACAGCAGTCAATCGAATCATCGCAATGGCAAGCCGGTCCTCAACGGGGGCAGCCGGTTGAAGAACGAGATTGAATGGAAAGAGATCGACCCTGCGATCCTGAACGATGACCGAACGCGTCAACAGAATCCCTTGGATCTTCCCGTCCCAACGACCCACCAATCGAGCGGCTCATCGACTTCTCGCAGCAAGCAGAAACTGAGAGAACTGCCCGACGACCAGCCCGACCACCGTCCGCATCCTCTTCCCCACCAGCCCGGCTCGGCGCCCTCTGCTAGCTCGTCTACTCTCGCACCCTCGCCCTCGTCTCATCACATCCCTCGATCTACCCATCCACCCAGAATCGGCTCGGCGACTAGTGGCCATTGGATCGAGGCCATCGACCATCCTCTCCCGTCTTCGTCTTCTTCTTCTGACCCTAATCTTCTTCCCCATCGTCAACAGCTCGTCGATCCCCATCAGCCTCTATTCCCATTCTCAACAACTCGTGGATGACCAGGAATACTACAAATCTAAACTCGGATCGTGAGCTTCTCTTATTGCTCTCTTATTTATCCTTTCTTTTTTCTTTACCATACATATATACCGTCGTTTTTTTCTCTGTTTTACTGTCACACTTACATGTTTACTATCTAGTTTTTTTTTCTTCTTCCTTTATATACATATCCAATGAGGAGGTTTTTTTTTTTTTTTTGAAATTTGATTTTTTTTTTTTTTTTGTATTACATACATCATATGCTCTATTTCATTTTTTTTTATCTATTATATAATATAAGTACATACAATTTTTTTTTTTCCTTTTTCTCCACTTTCATTTTTTTGTTTTTTTTTGCTTTTGTTGTTGGAGATAATAAAATAAGCACAAAAGAAAAAAAATTAATAAAATGAGCACAACAAAAAAAGATTGCCAGAGGACTTCCGGCCTTTGGTGATTTAGAAGCTCATGAAATCCCAGATTCTTGGTGGTGAAAACTCAATCTGGAAGAGTCTTTACCACCAAATAAAGTTTAGAATCTAGGCCCTGTTTGAGAGCAGGATATGACGCGCGTAATATTGAGGTTGCTTGTGACATCTGGTCCAATTTTGGTGGACTTGATCAGATGTCACCTGGGATTTCACGCATGAAGCGTAATATTGCGGCCGTTGTATGCCACTCCCAAACAGGGCCCTAGAGTTTTGCATTCCAGATTGGTGATGGGAAGTCCACCTCTAATTGGAGGACTTCCTGTAGGATCTATGGCAGCCACTGAAGATTTTAAAGTAGAGCCAATCAAGCCAAATTTTGGCAGGGAAGATTGGACTTAGCCATGTCATTAAGACTTTGCAGTCCCTGTACTAGTCTTAGATGGCCACCGGAAGCCCTCCATTAATTGTGAACAAAGCTACTAGAATCACATACATAAACACCATATCTTTCCTTTATCTCTGATCATTGGACTCTCTTGTGTCTTACAGTTGTGAAACACATCTTGTTGTACCACTTTATCGGCCTGTCCAGAAATGTTAGCCCCAAGAAGCTGGATTTTTTTCCCTGGTTGTTTTTGTCAGATAGTTTTTTTTTTTTTTTTTTTTGAAATTCACACACTTTTATTAGCCTGGTTCACAAAGGGTCTTTTTGAGCATGTTGCTAAAATGGGTGATGCTCGTGAGATTATGTTTTAACACCAATGGTGATTGATTTCCTGCAAATTTATGGGAAATCTATTCAAGCCCATTGCTTGTTTTTTTATATAAAATAACTGGGGTCAAGCACCTTATATGTGAACCGGGCTTTGAGGAAATTTCACAAGTAAGAAGGATGTGTCCCTACCCGGTGGATGATCATGAGACAAATAAAACACATCAATACATCTATAGACTAATTACACCTATAACTATAGATTGGTTTCCCCTTATTTTTAAATACATATTTTGGAAGGACATCCCAAATGAGGAGCCATAAAATAAATAAATAAAAAAGGGATGGATGGAATCTTTAGCCTAGTTAGTTGTGGAATCTACAATCTTCAAGGAGCTCACAAATGTCCTTTACGTGTTGTATTTAGTGCTGGACCCCGAGCTCTACCCAAGACCAAGGGAACAGCCCGGCGGATATACTCGTAGGCCCGGTACCAAAATCAGGGTTCCCGGGGGCTATCCGCAGGTAGCGGGTACACCTGCCAGCCCACATGTAGCAGTGGGTATGAGGACCCACTGGCCCGGTGACACCGGGAAGTCATTTTCTCTTTACAGCCTGTGCATCCACCAAAAAATACAGAAAGTGGATGCCTTCCAAAACTTGCCCTCCGACTTGAAGACCCCAAAATCCAACGTCACCCTTCCAGCAACCAAAAGCCGGGTATCCCCAGGTACAGTGGGCACCACCCAACCACTGTACCTGCCATCCCCGTCAAACTCATGAATAGCCAGAGCTAGTCCTGGACACTGTGCCCGGGTATCCGGCAATGGCAGGTATGGGGTCCAGAGCTAGTTGTATTGACCAGCACTGGGCCACTGTGCAACGCTGCACTTTTTCGTAAAAAAGCGCAGCGTAGCGGTCGCTTTTTCTGCCTGAAAACAGTGTAGTGTTAGCGTCTTTTCTAGTGCCGCACTACGCAATGTTGCACTGTGTTACAGGTGTTGTTAGCTGGTTTTTCTGCTAAAAACAGCCGTAACGCAGCGTAGCAACAGCCTTTTTGAGGCTAGGGAATGTAGCGTTAGCGTAAAAACGGCTAACAGCCAACAAAAACTTGTTAGCTGTTAGCGGAATTACGCTACCACTCCGGTTAGCGTAGCGGGCCCACCGTTGTATTGACCCTACTGGTGAGGGCTGGTCAGGCATGCATTCTCCCATCAAGTTTTGTGGGAAAACCGGTGCAGTAAGATGTGTTTTGCAACTGTAGGTAATAGCCTGGTACACCTTTCTTTTTTTAGCATAAACTTTACTCACCAAGATTACATCTGCAAGTGGGAGTGCTCCTCCTCACATGGCTCCAAAAGGATCACCAATGGTGGGTTGCTACACTACCTGTAGCGGGTAGCATAGCGCAGCATAGTGATAATTGCTAAACACTGACAGCTTTTGCCGTAGCTGTTAGCAGTTCAATCACTATTGCTACCCACTGGGATCCCTCAAAGGGTGCCTCTACGCTGCGCAACAGCCATTTTTAGTGGTAAAAAGCCGCTAAAATGGGATGTAGTGCAGCTTAGTGGCCCTTATGTCACACGACAGACTCAGCACTCAGGATCTTCCTTGCATTTACTAAGGTTACTTTTCTACCCTAATTTACGACCTCAGCAATTTTCAAGCTTTTGGTTAATCCTTGGGTTGCACATGACATCAACTATACACCCTCAGCAATCTTCAGTGCTCTCTTCGAAGTTAATTTCCAAACTTTCAAAGATTCAATAGCACGTTGCTTTCCAGTTATGCAAAAAAAAGCAAGCCAATAACCCTCTTACCAGTCTTCCTTTGTTTCGACATTACTTCTTCATGTGCTTAACTCCCTTTCCCGGATTTGGGCCTTTCCTCTTTGAACTTTGACGCACAATCCTCGGACTTCAATTCAAATCTCCCTCGCACCCATCACACTTCCCCTTGCTTGGTCCTTCAGTCATGGACTTGCCTTGGTTGCTTGATCTTGTCAGAATTCTGGACATTCTGTGCCCATCCTTTTCTTCTTTATCTCTAAGCCTCAATCCAGTTCCTTTCTAGTCCCATTACAGTACCAGTTCCAGTCCCATTCCAGTCCCTGTACCCGTACCTGTTCTTTCCTGTCCCCCGTTCCAGTTCCTTCCTGTCCCCCATACATGTTCTCCTGTCTAGTTGTCACAGATGCCACTCTCATGTCACCTGCTCCTCCTTTATAGGTTGTCAGTTCCCCAATGAAATAAAACCATTGAGTTTGCGCAACAACCAACTGAACCACCTGTGCCCTCAAGTTCATCAAGTTTACACATTTTCAGCTCCTCTTTCATTTTCCTTAATCCCTACTCATCTTCTCTCACTGAAATCCTAACAGATCTCAGAAGCTGTGACCTCCCTCTCTCATTTCTTCTGCTTTGACCCGATGACCTCATCTCTTGTTCGAACCTATGTCATACCTTTGTAGCACTACTTGTATTTATTATATAAGCTGCCTACTTCTATGCTTTCCATCTTTTCCTCATCAAAATAAGATTAAAGTTTTTAGCATAAACTTGATTCCACCTTCTTCAAGCCTTCTCATTGCAAACCCTTTCAGTGTTCTACTCTAAGTCCCTCTGAGCCTAAGTAACTCTTCTTTGAAATAAAGAAGACCTTTGAACAGTCAGTCCTCTCTTAAGTTTGAAGCTATCTCTTTTCCTTTCCTTCCTTCAAATAGTGCCCACCCATCTCTTGTACAAGACACTGTGTGACACCTTAGGACTGCTAAAAAATTTGCTAACGCTACAGCATTGGTGTCAAAAAATCAGGGCCACTACGCTACACTATTTTGTGGTGTGATCCACCTTGGTATGCATGATTTTGTATTGTTATGTCACCCTATAAGCATCTTCAGATGCTTATACAGATTAATCCCAGGATTAGTGTGTAATTACAAAGTTGTTACCCACTAATCCAAAACAGCCTCTTGGTATTATTTGCTCCTGAATTAACTCATCCCATGTGGTTGAGTCCTGGGAGTAACTACACTAATCCGAGCTAAAACTGCAACCAATGTGGATGCTCTAAGTTGTGTTGATTAAATCCTCTCAGTTGAGAATCAAAATGAATACATTCATTTTGAAACCAAATCAATCCCATTTTTGTGACAGGTAAGTGAAATGTGATGAATAATTTTCATTGAGTATTCCAGCCTCAATGAAAATTCTGAATCATTGCTTCAACTCAGAACCAAGAACTTAGGAACCAGTCACTTCTCCCTCACCCAGGCTTGAATACCACTAAGGACCTCTTACTTCAGCTATATCCTCCTCATGTAGAGTAATTCTTCTTTTGACTGGCTACTTTTACTTCTTCTTCTCATTGAAGTCATCCCTTGAGTGTTGGGTTATCACTCTGTTTCTACTGATCTGCTTTCTTGATTCTCATCTCTTTTCATCAAACTACTCTTGACTATTCTCCCAATCTTCTACTGTTGGTTTTTTGTAGTTTTTTTCCAAAGAAAACTACATAGGTTTCCCTTTGAAGAGCCTTGACTGTTTTCTTAGTCTAAAAAATTGAGGCTGGCTAGATTTCATCTAGACCAGAACCCTTCATCAGTTTCATTTAAGAAGGAGGCTTTGAGATTACTCTGCTCAAAGTAGCTGCCAGTGAGGCTGTAAGACTACCCTTGATTAATAATCTTAACTCTATTTTCATATCTTTTCCTTCACTCTCCGTTGTATCCATCCCCCTTTTTAGAGTAATACAACCTTTGAGTGAACCACCCTTGTGACCTGCTGTCACCCTAGAGGCACAGGCTCACACTATGGGTACGTCACTTACTACAAGACATCTTGAAAAGAGTCTTCATAGGACACCTTCACTGTGACAACCAAGCAGCAATCTGTGTCAGCACGGACAACTCTGCCAACAAGCGTGTCCGTCATGTGGACAGGGAATTTTACTTGACCAATCAGGCCATTTTTGAAGGAAAGACAGACATAGTGTGGGTTCCCACGGCTGACAAACTAGCGGATGTTTTTACAAAGGCTCTGAGAAAAGACATTTATGAGAAATTCAGAGAGAGAATAATGTCCGGTGTCTAGGCCAGGGGGGGAGTGTTGTAACCCAGTAGAAGGTTACACAACACTGACTCTCCTAGACCCTTTTGTGCCTAAGTAAATTATGTATATAGTTCTTCTTTCTCTCTATGACAATACAATCATCATTTTCACTGTGAACCACATTCTGGGTTCCTTTAACATGAAGTGGATGATTGAGGTCCAATGATCTCATTGGCCAACAGCTTGAAACTTGGCTATGTGCCAAGTTCCGCCGCCTTCCTAGCAGATCACGCCCCCTGGGCACATCCTAAACCCCCAGTGGCTGGGCATGGCCCAGACCCGCTTGCAACACACTATGTTTAATGCCAACCACAAGTATGAATTTTTTGACCTTGATGTGACCTTCAATCACCGCAACACGTATTTAAGTCTGTCCTAAGGCGAATGCAGTTAGATTTAGATGTATTCACAATTGAACAAGCAAACATGAGTTTTCTGGGGAAAAATGTTCGTGGAACTTATTCTGAACAGGTGCTATAGTAATATTTAATCTGTACTACAACTAAGCGAGGTATAAACAAAATCAAGCGACATGCTTGGATGATTTGCAAAGCCAGAGGGCGTTTTGAGCGACGGAGATAGGTTGAGAGGAATTCACATGGAAATTGAAACAAAAAAATAATGATAATGCCTAAATAGCTCGGACCGGACCCGTTGGCACCGTGTGGTATCTGATTGAGGTTTGCTGTTATCGCGATTGGTTAATGAGAGTGTCGGATGTTGTCGAGTGGTTGAAGTAAGCAAATGCACGATTCCAAAGCTCCGCGGTCTTCGATGGCTCTATGAAAGCTCTCTCATGAAGTACTTGGGCCATTTGTAAGCACTTCTGGTTCGCTTGCTCGTCCTTGCTAGCATTGCATGTTGACCTCCACAATGATGAGGCAAACACGATTCGGCATAAATCACGGCTGTGATAGAAAGTCAAAAGATGAAATAAATCTCAGCAGCCTTTCTACCTGCAATCAGTAATGGAAGGCACGGCGTACGCAATGAGTGAAAAACTTCGTGAGGGCGCGATGTGATACTGGCTGTTACTGTTGTCCGTGTAGAACGCCCACCGCTTGTCGCGAATCAAGGTTAAACTACTTGAGGTATCTTTTTTCAATGATCGATTTGCGTTGCAGCACCTTACAAGTCAGCGTTTCACGCTAAAATATGAAAAGACAGGCGAGTCGGCTCACTCGTATGAAGATGGATTGTTCCCACGCATGGTTCACCAGTCCCGGCATTCAAGTACGCCTCGCAAGCTCCCAGATTGAAGATCAACCAAGCAAGTAAAAATAGTAGAGTCATCGGAGAATTTTCAGAGACGAGTTTTTTGTTTCAAGGACAATAAATATAGACTGGAGGGCACTTTCGAGTCGGGTCACAATAGGTAGGTGGAGTATCCGGTGAAGAGTTCTGGAAACTGAGAAGTGGAAGTCTGAAGTAATAAACCTGTTGCAAGAGGTAATTGTTATGAGTAAGTTTGTTTTGGAGAATTTGTTTTGGAGAAACTTTTGTGGAAGAGTGAAGAGGGGGAAGAAATTCTTTGGACTATGCAGAACGGGCAATGGCTTGGGTCCAAATCCACAGGAGAGGGCTATTTTCAATGCCGGTGATCCTGCCCAAATCTTATCCGAATCATCTCGCTCTGGCAGATACCCAATCACTGGCATGGCCGGGTGTTCTCCTAAGAGAATTCAACCTTGAAAATCTGAAAGAATCGTTGCGAGAGCCAACCAAGCTCACCTTTGTTGCGCCGGTAGATATTCTTACCTAAAGATGCATTCGATCCAAAGAAAGAGAAAAGCACGGCTGCCGCAAGCTCAATGAAAAATAAAGCCTGATGTTCGAATTGAAAGAAGGTTTGGTCTATTTATGATCGCGGCGCTCGATTCAACTTGCGAGGGTCGGTTGCTTGTGCATAAGAATTCAAATAATCTTTTTCTTCAACCGCAAACACACACTCCATGCGATGGTGGTATATGTATGTCGCTAATAAAGAAAGATTAGAAAGAGAGATTGGAGAATACCAAATAAGCGCGCTGCTGGATAGACGACCTAGAAGACAGCCACTTGGAATAATCTGAAGTTATGTCAACACATAATCTTACACCGAAGGCCTATGTAGTTGGAAATTCCTGCTACCTACACACAGAAGAGGAGGCTGGGGAGCTTCATGCCCAATGGTCAATGCCCTAGATACAGGAAATAATTGTATGACAAATAATGGAAGCTTGAGGGCGATTGATCTCTGGAAGTGAGATAAGCGTCATGATCTGAAGAACGGTTGCTGCTGTTGCATCCATATCTGGAGGCTACCTACCGATGGTCGTGCCTCATCGGCACCACCCCATATCGGCACAGCCTCGAAGTTCCAAACGATAAGTGCTGGAGGGTTGTGTAGTATACAGCTTTGGCTCCGGGGATTTTTCAAAAATTGTTGTTGGGACGGTGATAAGCTACGGCGGCGGAAGCCCTGTTGGTAAAGAGTGCGAATTCAAGTGAAGAGATTTCTGGACTACGCAGATGTACCAGCAATCCACCAATTGGGGTTACGATTGTAGTCATCTAGACTGTCGACAGGAATAACGTTCACAGTGCGTAGAGCATCTCGGCCAGTAGGTTTCACCCTCCGGGTGAATGTGGACTCAGGAGTCTGGTAGCCGGACTGTCCCTGCATAGGAGGTGTATGTGTAGTGCATCAGGGGCCGCCAAAGGCTGGTCGGTCACCACTCGCACTGCATCTCCACTCAGAGATTTGAAGTCACCATTTTGCTACATACATATGGTCGACGGATTCTGTACACATGTGTGTTCTGTGAACTCCAAGAGACTCGAAAAGCTATACATGTTTGGATGTAGCGAGATCTACAGATTTTTCTCTTTTGGAAGCTTCAAGTCTAGACCTCAAGCCTCTGCTTTAGGAACGAGGCGGATTCTACAAGATATTCCAGCAACCACATACAGCACACCACAACTGCCGCTCCCAAGTGTACAGCTTTCCAGAGGTCAGCGACAGAGACGATGCGCGACGGCAAAACGCGCTGGAAAAAAGCTAACATACAACGCAGAAGGCCTCGGAGATTACTGGTCCCTATGCGAGTTCAATGGTAACACGCAGGCTCGCGGCTGGATTGTTCTGACCACATAGCTGCTGCATTCCCCCAGTTTCTTGCCCCGAGACTCACGATAGTACAATCCGCCCGACCAGGCCCGACCTCACCCTTTTTCGTTCCGATTCTCCCGGTGCGGCACCCCTGGCAATAAATAGGTCCCCAATCCATTCACAATCTAGGTTTCAAGGAAGGGTTGGTGCGGCTGACTTCCTCGAGCCTGTAGATTCTGTTGCTTATCACGTCACCGTTTGTTTCTAAGCAAGATCTAGCAAGATATCATGAATCCACGTAGCCAGAAGGAAGTTTGACATTTCCTTCCTCACGTACTTGGGTTATCAAGCAAGTTCCGTATGACCAAACCTTCAATTGAGGTCCTTGGAAGGCCGAGACTTCAAAAAGGCTGTGACCAATATTCATACCAAAGGGTTCTTCCCAACAAGAGTGGCAGCTTCATATTCGCGAAAGGTTCTTAAATTGCATAAGCAGATAATCATGAAACATTAATCTAGTCGTCAAAAGAAGCTTCCCGGGGTTTTTCGTATCTTGCACATGGTTACGCACACGGCCAAATGACCCATAAATAGGTCGCGCGACGAAGCAAATCTTCCCTTTCAAATAGTCATTTACCTTAGGAGACGCTGCATGACACCCTAACACCCTTGAAACACGGAAAGCTAATCAGTGGTAAAGTATTTGTATAGTAAGATTGAAAATAGGGCTGGCTTAAATCGTCGCCAAACCATGTACATTGCGTGCAGTGTAACCGGCACATCATGGCTTGAAGCCCCACTATGATGGGTCAGCATCCTTACCGCAGGCGGCGGACCCGGGGGTATTCACTCGATCACTGATATTGAAGGTTGTGCTAATTCATGGATATATGTACCAGCGACAAACATGGTAGTCCAATTTGAAGTAGGGCTGGGCACCCTGCGATAATTACTAGGGGGGTTCACATTAGGGCAGTTCATGTTCCGCGAAAATTATGTCTGATGGATTGGCCCCCAATTGAATTGCATGTGGCTGCTAATTTTAAGTTAAAATCTTGCTAATTTTATCCATTAATGTGCACTGCCCTATTGGGCCTTGGTCAGTCAGATTTTAGTTACACATCAGCAGAGCATACATGTAGATTTAGTTCAATTTACACTGAATTAGCCATCAGTAAGCAAGCCCTCAGACCCGCATCAGCAAAAAAAAAAAAAAAACATGAACCCCCCTATGGGGCCTTAGTTGATAAGATTTTACTTACACATCAGCAGAGCATACACACAGATTTAGTTCAATTTAAACTGAATTAGCCATCAGTAAGAGCATCTCCAACGGTCCGGGGGTGAATCATGTCACCTCTGGCAGCCTGCGAGCGAGTGTCCCAAAGTATCACACAGCTTTCACACCCCTGAAAATAATGGACTGTTGATCCGAGCAGGGGTGGATTGCCTTGGACCAGACATTGCTGTCAAGATCTTGTCGCCATGACAGCCAGCCCTTCCCAGTAGTACCATCCCACCGCATCTATTTTTTTTCATTCCATTTCCTTTTTTTTCTTTATTGCATCTCAATAGCATCAAAAAGATAGTTAAGAAAAATCAAGAAAACAAAAGAGGAAAAACAAGATCGGTCAAGGATGAAATTGAGATGAACAGATGAGAAAGAAATTGAGATTTAAAGAGCTATTCAGGTCGCTCAAGGATCGATTGCTTCTTTTGCCAATAGGCTTTTGATTCTTCAGATTAATTGTTGAGCAAACTTACAACATCATCAAGAGACTTTCCACTTTTCATTTGTCGTTCGACCTGTGAATAACATCCACCAAATTTGTTGCAGACTTTCATGATGTGCCCCCAACGACACTCAACTGCATTGGCCAATCGCACCGGGAGGAGTTTATCTTTTTTTGATTTTTTGTGCTCATCGTTGAAATCATCAACCAGTTCAGTATAATACCGGTGTACTCGCTCCCAGAAGGTTGTGCCCTTCTGTCCGGTTCCAACAATGCTGTCTTGACTTGTGTTCAGCCAAGCAATACATAATTGCTTGTCTTCTTCTGGTCCAATTGGGACTTTTCTTTTTGGTCTCGGTTTTCACAACTTCAACATTGTCAGTTTTGGCAACTTTGATGGGCTCAATCTTGTCGCGGATTTTCTGATTGTCTTCCATATTGGTAACAGCAGTTAATGATGGCTTTAATGATGGTATGTTTTCTTGGCCAATATTTCTTTTTCGTGGAGAAGAATGTGTTGCGGTTGCTGAGGTGGTGGGAGTGGCCAAAGATTCAAGCATTGGATTGAGGGGAATTGCCTTTGGAGGCATATCTTGATGTCTTTCTTGATATAGGTGTTGCAAAATGTAAATAAAAAAAAAGTGGATGTAAAATATTTGGGTTTGTGGACGACGAGTCAACAAGGCAGCGGGTCTGGCAGGTTGTAGAGGGTGGCAAAGCTGCCAAGAGTGGCAGCCCATGGACAATTTTATCCACCCCCAGAAGCTTTGGAGGGGTGTGTAGCAGCTCTGCTGGACCCCACAAAACTGTTCCGGGCCGCCAAAGTTCATCTCAGGCTGTGAAATAGCAGCTCTGTTGGAGATGCTCTAAGCAAACCCTTAGACCTGCATCAGCAAAAAAATAACATAACATGAACCCCCCTATTGTTGCAACACTGCTTTGGCTGTGATTGTTCTTTGGTGATTGCCAAATCTGTAGTGACTAGTTAATATTGACTTTTGATATTAAATCGGATGGATCGGGTCCCTGAGCTCCATCCAGTACTAAATGTATGTTCTCAGCGGGGGGCAAGTATCATCTCCCATAACCTAATAGGATGGTTCTGTTGTGACCCAGTAATAGTGAGACTCACCTAAACCCCTCACAGGACTCCCAAAACTCATGTGTTTAGACTAGTAAAATGTGCCTTCTCATGCAATCATCATCTTCTAAGACACACCACATTTTAGGTTCCTTTAGGTTCACATAGGGACCAAATAAGCAAGGTCCAATGAAGGTTTAACACTCTCCCACATGCCTAAACAATTGAAAATATTGCTGATGTTTATCTTGACAAATGTTAAATTTATCCAATGTGAACTGTCCCAATAGGTTAGGTCACAACAAAAACTGTGCCAGCATTGCCTTCAAGTTTCTACATTGGTTATGCACCTTGGCCTGCTTCAAAAGAACTTACAGGCAATATGCTAGGTGATGTACACATCCAGACAGGTAATGGTACTTGGAGTGAAATTTTGAAAGGAAACACAAGATACATACATAATCTTAATGGAGAGTATACAGTTTTTCTTTGTTTTTGCTCTACCATTTTTCTGTGTCACAGCTTTTTTTCTTTTTGTGTATGGCCCCAAACCTGGCAATTAGGGAAGATCACAATCTGCTCATTTTGTTTTGGTGGATTTTATGACCCCGTCCTGCTGATAGGGTAAAACTTTTGTTGGTGCATGCAGCATATCTTTCTGGCTGGAGGTTAGCTGGCAGATACCAAGATCCAATTTTTCAGCATGCTTGAGCTATCCAAAAACAATTCATGTGCAGGATTATAATCCTGCAAAATTTCAGGTTCCATTTGGGAGGCCAGAGCATAATGGATTGTTAACAGCAGAGCAAGGATACAAATAATGTTTAATAACCTTATTTGCATCTTCACATGCCTCATTCCATGCATGAATCACTTCAGGGATGTTTTGAGAAGCCCCCTAATTTGACATCTTTGCACAAGACTGGTGGAGCTTTTGCACAGGAGGGATTGTTAATTGGCAAGGTTTTTTTTTTGGAAAAAAGCGGGGTTTGGGTAGTGCCACATGGCGTAGCAACAGTGGGCCTATACCAATACGTGTATTGGCATGAAAACCAAGCCCTTCCCTTGTTACAGATAACAGCCCGCAAGCTACCACCATGCCTCAGTCATGGAGTTAGCAAGCTACCACCATGTTAGATTTTGAATCTGGCAGCCCAGGCTTTGTAGCTTAGTGGTAAAGCAGGCACCTAGAGTTAGCTCAACCCAGGGTTGAGTCCTAGTGGAGCCATTTCTTTTCTGCCATATTTACAGTCTTGGTATCTAATGAGCCATGTGTACCTGCAGGAGAATGAGTCCACCAGCGGCTTTTGGAGCCTAAGAGCATCCAGATTCCAGGAGGATGTTAGATTATGAAGCTGGCAGCCCAGGCTTTGTAGCTTCATGTTGAAAATGTTGACTGAGTCATCCAAATCCCGCGCTCGCGCCTGTCGGTGCCAAACCTGCGCGCTCCTAACAAAACCCAATCCCAATCTCGCTTCTCCGAACCCTGTCTCTCTTTTTGTTTCCTTTGATCTTCTGTTGTCTCTCTCTTCCTCATCCTCCATCTTCTTCCGCAAAAACCTTCCCAGATTCTTCTCATGGACCTCCTCGCTTTCACCTTTGCTCCTCTGAACTTTACCCTATCCAATATCCTCTTCTTGACCTCGCTGCTTTTCCTCACTTCCTCGACCTCGTCGCTCATCCTCACTTCTTCCCTCCTCAAATTACTTCCACTCCTCCTCTCTATCTTCCCTATCCATCCATTCTTCTACTCATCTCCTCACTTTCTTCGACTGCACTTTGTCGACTATTTGATTCCTATTTGGAGAGAAAGAACCTCACGCTCATCAAGACTCAACTCCTCTCATCATCTTCCTACTCATCTCATCTTGCTGACCTCTTTGTTTCTTTTCATCTCAGCTTCTTCTCAGTGTCTTCAACTTATTGTCTTGAGCTCTCATCTTGTTCCTCACATCTTTTCATCATCGTTGCAACACTGGGTAGTTACGATACGCTACGATAACCACCGTTATCTGTGTATCGTAACTCATACCGTTGCTAGTGACCCCCGGTAACGCTACTAGTAACGTTGAGTTTTTCTTGTGGAGGGTATCGTAACGGTTACTATTTTTTCCTCTGAAAAAAACAGTATCGTAACTTTTTTGGGTCCAGTTAACGCGTTAACCGCGAAGCCGGCGAACGTATTAACCGCCTCCACCGGTTGAACAGGCTGGACGACCTGTTTGATTGGTCAGACAGGCTGAACGGCCTGTTTGACCGCTCGAACAGGTCGTTCAGCCTGTTCGACTGGTCAAGCAGGCCGTTCAGCCTGTCTGACCAATCAAACAGGTCGTCCAGCCTGTTCAACCGGTCAAACAGGCTGAACTGCCTGTTCAACCGGTCGAACTGGATGAGCCCCCTGCCTGGCCGGTCAGCCCCAGTAACGTGACTTAAAGCCGTTGGAGTCACTGGGGTATCGTAGCGGAAGAAAAACCCCCATCAGAACACAAAGTTATACCGTAACGCGCAAAGCGTTACGGTTATCGTACCGATAACGAATAAAAAATTGTTACGGTACCGTTACGTTACCAGTAACCGCAACGTTACCGATAACCGTAACGTAACAACTACCCATTGTTGATCGTTGTGGTAAATCTATTTTTCATCTTTCCTTCTTATTTCTATTTTCTTTTCTGTTTGTCTGCTTGTTTCTTGTTTTCTTTAGTCTGGCTTTTGGTTTCTACAATAAAAACACACAGCTTTATTACGATTAACAGTCAAACGACTGCGCAAACCTACTGCAAATGGCCGACAAATCTCCTGAAACCTCGAGCCAGCACATTCCTTCGAACAAGACGTGCATTGATCCGATGGATAAGATTAATCCTACGATACTCAAGACTGCCATCAAGGCTATTCCGTTGTTGACACAAGACAACTTCTCTATGTGGTGTACTTGAGTCATGAACTACCTCGAGCTTCAAGGATTGAAAGACCATTTTGTCGATGGAATAGGCACTCTGTCCAACTCCGCCAAAATTCAGGTCAGAACTGTCATCACCTCCAAATTGGATGCTACTGTGCACACCAATGTGATCAATCACAACAATCAATTCAGCGCCCATGGAATCTGGGAATCCATTATCAATCACTTCGCATCTACTCAGTCTGTGAATTGTGTTCGTGTTTGGAACGAGTTCTCTCTCCTTCAATTCAATCATGCATACATTCTCGCTTTCATTACACGCGTCAAAACCACCATCTCCAGAATCCACAAAGTCAGGGTTCATGTTGATAAGAACGTTATGGGTTTTGCGATTCTCAAGAAGTTTCCAAACAGCACTGAAATGAGCGCGGTGAAAACTTCCATCACACAAGCCAATAAGATTATTGATGCAGACATTGTTCTGGATCATCTTCTTACTCACGCAAACAGCAAGGCAATGATGGGTGGATCCAATTCGAAGGTCAACTCTTCTCAACAAATGTCCTTGTTCACAAATTTCTCCAGGAGATGCCAACCTGGAGCTCACAACACCACCGCCCCTCAAATGTTTTGGATTCTATCCTCAACTTCGTGCCATCTATAATGCGCGTACTCAGAACAACAGGACGGAAAACTCTGTTAGCAGTTTTCACTCATCTCTATCTCTTCCCACTCCCTGCTTCATACTCGAGTCTGGTTCATCGGCTCACATGACTCCCAACATCAACCTTTTCTATTCACTATCTATGAAAGAAGAAGGCATTTTGAGGACGAGTTCCAGCTCAGAATCGTTACAAATTAAGGGCTCCGGATCTGTTAAACTCTCGAATGAACTTGGATATTTTTCTCCACAATGTCCTGTTTGTTCCTGACCTAGTTGTCAACTTGTTGTCTGCACGATGCCTTGTGCTTGATGGATACACAATCCTCTTGGGAATGAATGATGTTTGTGTCTTGAAAGACAATAAACTCGTGATGAAGGGATACTTCCACAACAATCTCCCCAGTCTCAACTTCTCCAATCACTTGAGTCATTTATCTTCCTCCGAACTCATTCACAAATCTCTCGGCCACGTAAGCTACCATCGGATTCAACAACGGTTGAGAATACTGATGAAGAACTTCACTTCTTGCGAGGCATGCACCATATCTAAGATCACTAGAGGATTGTTTCACTCCAGACACTCTGTTGCATTGAAACCTTTTGAGGAAATCCATCTGGATTTGGTCGGGCCCATCACACCTCCATCAAGACAAGGTCAGAAATATTTCTTGACCTTTGTCGACAGTTGCACACGTTTCTGTGGTGCCATTCCTCTGAGGCTAAAAAGCAATGCAGTCAATGTCATCATCCGCATTGTTGATTTGGGTACTATCCCTCTGTCATTCACTCTGATCGGGGAACTGAATTTGAAAATGAAACTCTTTCTGAATACTGTGCCGAACATCTCATCAAAACTCGAGTCTCCGACGCATTCACACCTCAACAAAATGGGCTTGCCAAAAGGTTCAACAGAATGATCATAGAATCTGTACGAGCTACTCTCAACGACTCAAGACTTGGCAAGCATCTGTGGAATGAAATTTTTCGAGCTTGCACGTTAGCCCTGAATCAGATTACCTCTCATCGAAGCAAAAAATCTCCCTATGAGCTTTTCAAAGATCGGTCTCTGCCCATTGAGTACTTCAAACCTCTGGCTCATCGAGTGTTTTTCCTCATTCTTCTGGAACTTTCCAAATCCCAGCTTCTTCCTAAAGGAGAGCTGGGCCGACAAACTCAGATCATATCGTATTCTCTCTGATAACGGAAAAATTGGGGGCCGGCTAAATGCACGCCCCGAAAGGCGTGCTTTGACGTGCACGCCAAAGCACACCCCATTTGGGGGCGTGCGAGGCTCGCAAGCCCCGTTTATGGCGTCCTCATGGATGCACGTCCCAGACAGGACCCTGTAAGGGTTTAGATCCTTTCACTGAATTCTTATGGAAGTTGGACCAAAGTACACGTGGCTGAGGGAGATTTTTCTAGAACCAATGTCTGATTTTGTTATTCTAGCTCAGCAGTAAAGAATGAAGTCGAATCTCTCAATCAGTACAACTATCATCATGAAAGGAAAAGGATAGAAAGGAACAATTAAGAATGAAATGAAAGAGAAGTAAGAAAAGATGCTCACCTAGCTCAGCAGTAAAGAATGAAGTCGAATCTCTGCTGAGCTAGGCCGGGGCGGGGGAATGAGGCTTCAAATAGTCGAGTTCTGCTTATGTAATCTTGATGGTTGACGTTTGAGTGAAACCTGTGAGTGCGGGTTTCACAGACCCGAGGGGCTCAGTGACCGGCCACTGGGTCCTGCTTGGTGGATGCACACCTTGATTTGAGGTGTGCATCCCCCGAGGACGCCTCGGCTAGTCCAAGCCAAGGCGTTCAAGTCCGCCTTTGGTCTTGGAGGGAATGGGAGAGAGCACTCTCTCCTTCCTTCTGTCAGCCAGCGTCTCTTTTGTGACATCCTGTTGATAATCAATCACTTCTTTTAAGAAGGAGTAAACCATGCCTCAACACTAAAAAGCAGAGGGGCTAGCGTCTTGACTCTAGAAGAGTCGAGTGACTGTAAATCCCAAAGGAAGTAGCCTGCTCTTCATCTTGTTCAGACGGTATAAGCTGTTAAGAGATGGGACTCTTAGCATAGTAGATAACACTCGGGTCAAACGAGGTAGTTGATTCAAGAGGGGAGGAGGAGATTAGGATTGATGAGATGAGAAAGGGAGTCGAGTAGAAAGTGGGAAGGAGTTGTGGATGAGGAAGATTAGATACTGATGGGGATTGTGAGAGAGGTAGTCGAGAAGGAAGCTTTGAGCGGAAGGGAGAAGAGAAAAGGTTAGTTATTCTTGGTTAAAACCCCAGTTACCTTTTAGTAGTATGTTACTAATAGGTAAGTCTTTCAGGTCGTAGGTACTAGAATATTGATCGCGGGTGAGGGAGACATGAGAAAGTCTCCCTCCCTTTTATCCTAGTACTTGAGGTTCTTGATGTTTCAACCGGTAGGGTGAGACATTGTACTTGTAAAATCATGATTTCACAAGTAATCAAGAATAAATATAGTAATTTACCCGATAGGCTGTTTAGCCTATTGGGTAAATAATGAAAGTTTAACTTTCTGGGATTAGTCACAACTAGTTTGAATCTAGTGTGAATAATCTCCATAAAGTCAAAGCGGAACATAGTAATAATGAGTAAATAAAAAAGGTTGAACCCTTGACTTCTTTGTCTAAGTATATGGCCTAACTGGTGAATTACCAACTAGACTAATGTGGTTTCTTGCTGCAGTCATGTGGGTTACTTTATGTGTAACCTCAATGGTTACTTTATGTGTAACCTCAATGGCTGACACCTTCCTTCCAAGACCAATCGGTCCTGGAAGGAAGGAAGGAGAAATACACTCTCTCGTCCCTTCCCTCCAAGACTTATCGGTCTTGGAGGAAAGGGATGAGGAGAGAGCACTCTCTCCTTATCCCTCCAAGACCAATCGAGAGAGCACTATCTCCTCCCTTCCCTCCAAGACTGATTGGTCCTGGAGGTGGGGAGGAGAGAGTGCCCTCTCCTCATTCCTCCAAGACCAATTGGTCTTGGAGGGATAAGGAGAGAGTGCTCTCTCCTCATCCCTTTCCTCCAAGACCGATAAGTCTTGGAGGGAAGGGACGAGAGAGTGTACTCTCTTGTCCCTTTCCTCCAAGACCGATTGGTCTTGGGGGGAAGGGACGAGAGAGTGTATTTCTCCTTCCTTCCTTCCAGGACCAATTGGTCTTGGAAGGAAGGAAGGAGAGAGTGCACTGTCTCCTCCCTTTCCTCCAAGACCAACTGGTCTTGGAGGGAAGGGAGGAGAGTGTGCTCTCTCCCATTCCCTCCAAGACCGACCGGTCTTGGAGGGATGAGGGGCCTGCACCGTGACACAGGCCCCTTTGCCTGGCCTGCTACCCCCGTCCACGTCCTCTAAGCCGGTCGTGGACAATGTGTGGCGTACATGCCAACTTGGGCACACCCTTTGATCTGGGATGAAAACATCCTCTGGGGTGTGCATGGTTGTGCACGCCCAGCCTTTAACATCCCATCGACAATGTGGAAGGCCGGTACATCCCATTTGGGGCCTCCATGGTTAATGGACGCCCGGAATGTGGCGTGCACGCCAAAGGACACCTCTACAGAGGCATCCTTTTAGCAAATTGGGGGTGTGGTTTTAGCTGGCCCCAAAAATTGTTGACACTAAACATGTTCAATTTCTCAACTCTCCTCCTCCTATCAAAATTCCCAATGATGACTGTGATTTTCGAATAAAAGAGGAAGAAGAAACTGATGAAGTCAGTAATTCCCTCTGCAAACCTGACTCCATCATTCCTGTTGCAGCCTCCTCTGAAGATGAGTTACCTCAATCCTCTGACAAATCTCAAGATTTTCAATCTGTAATCTCTGATGACAATGAGTCCAGTGATGATTCTTCCTTGCAAATTGCTGCTGAATTGGCTCCTGTGGCTAGGGTCCTCCGCGAACAAACTGCCAAATACTCATGTATTTGACTTCGGACCCTACAATATTCAAAATGGCCATGAAATTGTAGAATGTATCAGTTTGGAAGGATGCTGTCAATGAAGAACTCAACAACATCAAAGGCCATGACATCTGGGAGGACATGTGGATCACTCCCAACTCATCTCTTTGAACCGTGTGGATTTTCAAGACAAAAGCTGCCACTCAATCTTCTAGTGAAAGAAAGAAGGCTCGGCTGTGTATTCAGGGATTCTCTCAAATCCCCGGCTTAGACTACAAAAACACCTTTGCTCCAACCGGAAAGTTTACTTTGCTTCTGATCATTCTCCTCTTTGCTATAGATAAAAAACTTCCTATTTGACAATTCGATGAAAAGAGTGCCTTTCTCTTTGCACCGCTTAAGGAGGAACTGTATATCAAGACTCCCAAAGGCTCAAAGCAAAAAGCACCGTTTCTGAGGCTCAAAAATCCTGTCTATGGGTTGAAGCAGGCTACGGCAAACTGGAATGAGACTTTGACGTCCTGGTTTGCCAACATCAACTTCACTCAGTCAGCTGCGGACCCGTGTCTCTTCGCTCACAAAGACAAAAATTCTTTCATCTTTTTTGATGTGGACAACCTTGTTGTCATTGGAAATGTTGATGCTTGCGAGTCTCTGTTCCTGAACCGATTTCCCAACTCCTTGGTGCATGATCCCAATATGTTACTTGGTATGGAATTGACTTATGATTTGAACTCTGTCACTCTTTCTCAACGCAAGAAGATCAAGAAAGGACTCAAGATTTCCGGAATCCAAGAATGTCATCCAATCAAAACCACTCTGTCTGTAGGTGTGGTACTTCAAGAGGCCACTGATCAAGAAAAATCTGACTTTGAGAAGTTAAAAATCAACTATTGGTCACACACTGGAATGCTTAATTACCTGGCATGTTGCACGAGACCGACTTGGCTCCGGCAGTCTCCATGCTCTCTTAATCATGCACCAGGAATCAACCACTGGCGACAAATTATCCACTGCTGGAAGTATTTGGTTATGTAATTTTTTAGTTTATGTAGCTACACCATATATAATTTCTTCTTCTCAATTATAAGACATAAAAATATTATCATTGTAAACAATAACAAAATCTATTCATGAAAGAAAAGTTTAGTTGTTCCACTTCTTTTATTTCAATCTTACCAAGAATACTATGTTTGTTGGAAAGTGCACAAATGTTTCAGTGGAAGTCCAAAAACTAGCATAGGGAGATGGAACAAAAAGCTCCCTGATTAACCGTCAAGTTCCATTCACTTGGGCTTCAACATCATCACAAAATATGATGTGGAACAAACATTTCAGGCTCCTGTGGCCCAATGTTCTCTATTTGCTATTAGGTTTTTGGGAATAGATTTATTCTACAACGGCTGGGTATATCCTAGAAGTACACTCATGGCACCTTGCATGTAGAATAAAATCCATTATGACCAACCTCCAAAAGTATCCCCAAGCTTCATCAAAAGGCATGAAAATGTAAAAAGGCCACTTTATACTGCACCTCTCTCTAAAGATTGGCATTTTGATATTGCCTTGCAATTATGAAGAAGACCTTGATGGAAGATTAAATTGTGAATGATTCTCAGGATGGATGCGAGTCAAGGCACATACGGAGAAACAGAAGTGACCTAGTTCAAGTGCAAGTAACCTCCATTTGCACTCATGATTTCATTCTCTCACACTTTTAGTCAATTATCTGGGTCGGCATGGAAGATTGGTCTGCTTCCTGGGAATGGTCAAGCTTGACCCTGATCTACAGTCTCAACTCTCGGAAGTGTTCGAACTAGACTCGCTTGAGCCAAATTCAGAAGACGAAAGTATAACATAAGGTTGCCTGCTTTTCATGGCAAATGTTTTTGCGAGTGGTCTTAACAGAAGCAAACTTGCAAATCTTTTGAAAGACCAGTCAGAAAGGTGAAGAGGGTTGGCATTTTGGATGTTGTTATCTCACTCGGTCAAGCATTCTCAAACGATGGTATTTGATCAAGGATTTTCGATTCTTCTGAAAGAATTGAGGGCTAGAGGCCTGGAGACTGAAAAAGAATGAGCTGGAGAAAAGCGGGAGCAGAGTGTGCTCGAGGAACTAGATCAACAGACAGGAGGGACTCAAGGAGCAAGTCCTGCAGTTATGGGCTCAGAATTAGATGATGTTTGTATTTCAGAGGGGAGCAGATGAAATACAAGTTTAGAAGGGGGCCTAAGTTGAGGGCCTGAAAGAAAACGAATAAAAAGTACAAGAAAGAAGAAATGGTTGGAAACCCAGAAGAGGGCTTAGACTAGAATTCTAACATCTTCAAGATGGGATTTAGGAGTTGTAAAAGCTTTGTTCAGTCGACCGGCCAGTTTATTTGGGTCCAGTAAGGCAAGATTGCGATGGAAATGTAATCGAATGTGATAGAGGAAGTCTGTGTATGGTCCAAGCGGGCGAGGAATGCCTTTAACATGAGCAAAGTTTCCGATTTTCGGCTTCGGGATTGGGTTGCGGTTGAGTAGAGATACGGTCGTGGATGTAGGAGAGCCGTTCGACGCGATTGATGATGGGTCGCTGGCACTCTCGGCGGCTTTGCGAAGCAAGTCACGCCGTAATTTTTTTGCATGAGCGGCTTCGATCATTGCTTCTTCCTTAGTTGGGATCTGGGGCGGTTGGCAGTATTGATATGCTTGAACGTACTGCTCACTTAGCACTTTCTTCAAGTTCTTCTTCGTCATCTCGGGTAACAGGCGCTGAAATTCTTCGATGGCCTCTTTTGCTTGTGCCTCGGATTTACAAGGAACGTTCCGCCAAACCGCCGCTGGGATTTTCCCCTTGATATTACTCGGGGAAGTGTTGGAATGGATGGGCTTCTGTGAAAGTTCAAGTTGAGCAAGCTCCCTTGATATTGTTCGTATGACTTTGTCACGTTTCAGGTCACGGGAGTTGTCGACCAATTCAATGATTGCCAACGGCGCATGGTCATGTGTTCGATATCCTACACGGTGAATTCGAGTATACCCACCGCATCGAGTCTCGTATCGCTTTGCCAAGTTATGGAAGAGGTGTTTTCGAACCTGAACCCAGTTCTATTGGGAGAGTGTTGATTGAAAAGAGTGAATTTTAGCAGTTGATTGCAGAATTCGACGGTTCGGATGGTTACACACCATGAGGTAAGATTCAGCTTTCCGCTGGTAGAATATGTTCTCGGTACCATATTTCGACCACGTAATGACTCGTTCGGCCAATCTTGAAATCGCTTTGGCTTTGGGAAACGTCGTCTTGATTTGCTCATGTTCGATCAGGGCTGATACCAAGTTTCTGAACATGGCTCTCCGATGAGACATCGTACGGTTAAGCTTGGCGAGACGCATGATGGAAGTTTGGGTTGCTAGAGTTTTTCGGAGAGATAGTCTGGATGGTAGGACCTTCTTATCTTGTCTGATTGGTCTGGGGCTCTGAGTGACGCCGGACCCTCCAAGAGGGGGCTACGCTCGCATATGCATACATCACATGCAAGCGGGCCCTCACGGTTTGCTGTCTTGCGCGCCGCAATCCGTCCCGAGTATTGGTGTTGGCCGGTGTTGGCCCTTTCAAACCTATCTCGTCTAATACTTCTAGTATCACTACATACAAGAATCCACTTCACCTTGGGGGGGGAATCTCAATCCACAGGTTTTTTTGGCTTCAGTATCTTTACCACTTCCTGCACCAGCTTACAAGCTTGTTGCCAAGGTTCACACTCACCATTGGGTAGGTATTTTTTCTAGGTCAACACATATACACCACAGGTCAATATTTCTTATTTCCGCACGTGAGCGCTCCAGCGTGGTGAAATCTGGGTTGGCGCGGGTCAGTGATGACCAGCGTACCCTGAAACCAACCAGTTGAGCAAGCCAACGTCGGTTAGGGGTCTGCGCGACCCAAGCTCAACTTGATCGACCCGGATTGGAAGCCAACCAGGGCGACAAAGCCCATGTCGGCTGGGTTGGGTGTGTGTTGAAGTCATACAAGGCGGCACGGCTCACCCAGCCAACTTTCTCATGACCTGGCCAGCAAGGCGACGAGGCCAGTGGGTTGAGCCGCCGTGAATCAATCAATTTGATCACTGCCCTCTCCTCGAGGGCACGGCTTCCTCAGCTGACGCACATCCAACCAAAAACAATCGAGAAAAACAGATATACAGCATGTCGTCACCGCCGGAACAAAAACATTCTCACACACCGGAGTATCAAATTCCACCGATCCCGGAAGCCATTGCCGCACCTGGACCACCTCGTGGTCTCAAAGTCGAGGCCGTGGACGAAAACCCTGCCCCGGCTCCATCTGTAGCTTCACCAGGACAGTAGCATAAGAACTTAAAGAGATCCCCAGTATGTTCTTTCTATTATCTCAATACAGACTGGCTTCTGATACTAATGCAATGTTATGTACATGTCAATTTCTAGTTCAAAAAAAGTCCCAATAAGGAACTCCGTCAAAGCCGCCGCATCTTTGACCAATCCCATGGGGACGGAAGCTTAAAGATGGCGGCCTATCCTCTCCACAACAAGGAAGGCCCGTTGCCCAAAAAGGCTCGACACAACTGAATTTCCCCTCTTCACCGCGGTCCACCATTGACAGTACAGTAAAAAAAATCACCGCCTGAAAGTAGTTGTAGTCAGTTCAATGTGAATGTACATGTATACATACATCTAGCCCACCCACCCCGTCAATTTCTCTTCAACTCAAGTCTGGGTCTCTCGTTGTTTTCCTTGCTGAAGTCGATGTCGATGCCCGCTTCTTTTCAGCTCGTGTTTCTTTCTTCTTGGCATTTGATCCCCACTTTTTCAACCCATCGTGTAGACAGTGAACCCACTCAAGTGATCCAATAGGTTCCAAATGAATGTCGGAGTGTTTCCACTGAAAAGCGCTTGATGATAGTGAAGCTAGATTGATGATGAATTGATCATTTTCAGAGTGTGTCAACTCAAGCGTCTTCTCTGTACTTGACTGCCGTGCGACTATTGCAGTCCTAGTTTTCTCTAGTTTACAGCCACTAGATTGGCAGTTGGGCTGGACGTTCAAACCAGCTCGAACACTGTAAAAAACATTGATTTTTAGAATTGTAACAGATACGGGTAATCTAAAAAGATTACATATATTGAGATAATCCACTTTTGAAGAGAGAATGGAAGAAAAAGGGAGAATGGGTAGATACCACAATAAAAAAGTCTTTCTTAATGAGATGCTTTTCATCCAATTGTAGCTCAGATATTTGTTGAATAGCATGATCAGGATGTGAGTTCTTCAAGTCTTGAGGAGGTGCAATTTGATCAATTTGAGGAACTGAAAGTTTCTTAATAAAAGGATATTTGATATTTGGAAGGGATGATGAATGATTATAGCCCAAGGTTTGCTGGATTAAGGGATTTTGTGTGAATGTGTTTGTGACTTGGTTTGAAGATTGGACATATTTTTTTTGTTTCTTATCAAAAAAGAAGCCACCGGAGATAATTTGACGGAAAGAGTGATAATTGCTGAATGTAATGGCTATACCTTGCCCAGGACTTTGGCGGTTTGAATGGATTGAGGCATTTCGAAGAATTCCATTATAACTTTCAAATTTTTCTGTTGAAAAAAGACTGGCTGGACCAAATCGAAGAATGGATTCAGGGAGACGAAGTAACACATGGAATTTGGCTTTATTGACCCATTGGGCAGAATCTTGAATTATATGATGTAAGAATATATCAATGAAATTTCCCAATTCAGAAATGTACGCCGTCATATTTTCAATGTGAGTTTGGAAGATCAGAGAGCCCAAATGACAGAGAAGACCAGATGTTGATGTTGGATGGTGTCATGAACTGGAAGAAGAGGAAGGGAGCTGCTTGAAGAATAATTCTGAAGTCTTTACCGATGAGGCTTGAAGCATATTGAACCATACTGGTGGGTCTGATGGAAGGGATATTGAGAGAATTTGTGTTGAAGGAATTCCATACGGCCAAGAGTTTTGATTTTTCTTGTTCATCCAATCCCTTCATGAACTCTCTAAATAAATACTTTACTGGTCCAAGCAAAAATATGTGCAAGACTTCAACTGGGGTATCCTTGACAGTATCAAAGCCTAAGAAGGAGAAGGAAATCTGAGTTTATTAAAGACAGCCAATTACAGAATTAAACATCGTGGGTTCCCCTTAAAACCAATCCAATTACAAAAAATACAAGAAAATACAAGAAATAAAACTTTAAACATCCCGGCAATTACAAGACCGCCCACTATCCATCTCCGTCTAGCGAAGTCAAAAACAGTGGGCAGATGACCCCAGCGCGCCGCATGGACGAATTATGCCAAGGGGGCCATCGAATGCTGCCTCCCAAACTGTGCAAATGCAACAGCGGAGAAGCCTGAGCCAAACCTCTACACTGGAAGTGCAGTGAAAGATTTGACTGAGGGGCAAACATGGTGGCTGGATCCATTCTACTTATACATGCTACTTTTTACACCTCTAACGTCGCCACCGCCACCTCCGTTTGCCCCTAGCTACATAACCACGCAACTGTGGCAATATGTGCCAAGCCACAACGTTGCACAACCGCACCTTGCCATGTATCCAGAAATCTTCAGGTTCACACCTTCTTCCACAAACTCACCGTCAGCGTTGCAACCAAACCACGACAATAGCGGCAGCATTCACAGAGAACCCTCCAAACGTACAACTGTCCCACACTCATCGATCCGTACAACTGTGACAACGTCTTGATTGATGACCGGCTCGACCAAGTCCCTCAAGATGGTTATATATATTTTGACCCTCGTCTCCTCCATCACACTCAAGATTCACTGGACAGACATCTTTTCCGATCAAGAGTTCAAGTCACTTGCCAAAGTAAGTACTTTGCACGCCAGTATCGTATTTCTTCTTTATTAAAGTATTTTCTTTTTTAGGGTGAAATTGTCGAATACACGCGCAACATCACAGCCAATGGCTATTCCGCATCGTATGTGACTGGCCCCGGTGGGCGTCCAGTGATGGGTGCCGAGCAAGCCATCGTCCAAGCTAGGCGAGTGTTCTCGTTACTATGTTATGGACCAGATGGATATCTTGCCTTTTCTCATCATTGCTGCCAGTAGTCGACAAACCAGTTATAAGCTGTTCAAAGCAGGTGCTTTGCAAGTCAAGACTTACCGATCTAAATGGTAGAGTCTCCTCTGATAGTATTTACCGCTTCCTTCTTTCTTGCTTTCTTAGTCATTGGCTGATCACGATTAATGCTGACTCGCTTCCCGTTCAGCCCCCGGGGAAAGCGAGAGCACCGTTGTGCAACAGGCTAGCCAGATCCCAATGTCACTCGCCCGGCGATGACTCCGAACTCTGAGAAGCACGAGGGTCACACCCGCAACCAGTTCAACAGCGCCCAGGCTCAGTTCGCAGGTGGCCTTGGGTCTGCTCAGTTCAACACACCCGGATGGGCCTCGCTTCGTTCGCCATTAAACAACCTCCAAAGTGCTAACTCTTTGGTCTCAGGCTTTGCCGGTGCTCACTCCACTTCCTGGGTTGACACATGCTGGCATGACCCCCCACTCGGCCGACCCTTACAACCCACTCTTTCCGAGTACGTTCACCCGTTTCCACAGTTCGTCTGTGCGGTCGCCCGCCGTGGCCATTAGTACCCCATCGGACCCTTCCCACTGTTTCCTGGCTAACCAAGGATTAACTCCCTCGCAACGTGGTATGAGCCAGGCGGACTGCCAAAGCTTCTTGGCCGAGCGACAGATGCTTCTCCAACAACAAGCGCTCCTCATGAGCATGTACCAGAACGCCAACCAGTCTATCTCGGCCTCGGCCATTCAGGCATTTAACCAGCTCAGCGTTATGAACCCCATCGGCAGGTCGGTCCTTCTCAAGGCCGGCGAGGCGGAGTCGTTACATGACAACCATTCCGCTGGTGTCCATCCCAAGTTACACTTCCTTGGACTTCTCCCATAATTGCACTTCCCACCAGCAAGGAAACCAACAAGTCGGGTGGACTGTCCCAGAATCGAGGTGGTCCGTGGCGCGCATCTGATTTGGCGAACTTGAAGCGAGACTCCTCTGGCAGCCTGAGAGCAAATGCACTGTCTTTTACTCCTGCTGGAGTTTTTGGTGATACTCAATCCCAGTTAGCGTCATCGCAGACCCAGGAAAGTACCAGGAGGGGCGAGAGTCCGGTGTACCAGATCCCTGGACGCCGATCGGTCTCTGACCCTGCTGTTGCGTGACCTCCGGGAGGAAAGAAGCCTCACGCGCTCGGCTATCTCTAGCAAGCCAGAAACCCTAACAGTCCCCACCAGACCAGACAGAGTGCTGATCGTGCTGGGCAGCCCAAGCGGGTGACGTTTGCCGAGTACAGTACACCTTCACGTCGAGTAGTCTCGCATGGTGAGCATGTTGGTACGCCGTTGATGTTACGTGCGCTTGAGGAAGAAAGCAGTGAGGCTGGCAAGAGAGTCTCGAGTTATCCGGCGAGTCGACTTACATTTCCACCCAGCTCTGCATGCCCGCAGATACCCGTCGACCTGAGGACTTCTCGAGCGTTGATCTTGCACTCGAGCGTCTTCGTGTAGCTGCCGCTCCCAGATCACTGAACATCGCCGAACGAACTATGTTGCCTTCATCCGCTGAAGATAAACCTTGCAAGTCGGCCGTCAAAAAACCTGAACCTACCCTTGTCGACAACCCTCAACAACCTGGACTCTCCTTGTTGATACATGAATCGGCTCCGTCTCCTAACTATCGAATCGAAGCTTGAACGGAAAAGCTGCCTCTATCATTGACTACTGTCCTTCTTGAGATCTTATCATCTCCTTCTCATCTGATTGTTTCTTTCATCCATTGATCATTCTTAGTCGATCTCATTTTTCTGGGAGGAAAACTGTTTATTTTATTTCATTGTTGAATAGCTCTCTTATCTTCTTCAACGGGCTACCACATCTTTTCTTCTCTCTCTTTCTCTCCCTCTCAAACTCGAGCGCAATTGTTAATCTTTGTTCAATTTTCTTGACCTATTTTTTAAAAAAAACAAACAAATAAACAAAAACAAACTACTAAAGAAAACAATAACAGGAAAAAATCAGTTAGTCAGATAGACATCGAAGTCTTCCTTTTCTCTATCTGTAAACCTTTATGGTCTATGTTTCAATCCTTTTTACATTATCTTTCTTTTTCTTTGTAATTGTTGTTCAATGTGGACTTTGTATGGATTGATTGATCATGCAATTGATGCGCAAGTGCATATGCTTAATGTGGAATGTGTATAGCCATTTAATGTTGAATGATGACACTTGCTATCCACAGATTACTTGGTGGTACATTTGAATCAAGGACAAAATTGTGGTGTATGAACCAAAAGGTTGTTGTATTTGCTTGTAATTAAGGAAAGATTGATGATCAATGAAAATTTCTATTTGCACAGGTGGCTTGGACATACTGCAACGTAGGTGTAACCCTCCGCTCAAAATGGCATTTTTTCCCTTCCAATCCATCACCACATAACGCTGTAACGTTAGCAGCCTTGTAGGTCCGCTACGCTGCGTTTCGCCGCTTTTAGCGGGTTTTCCCGCTAAAAAAGCGCTGTAACGCAGCGTAGCGGCTTCATTTTTGGAGGCCAGGCGCGTAGCAATAGCGCTACATCTGCTAAAAGCCAGCGGAAACCTGTTAGCCGTAGCGGAATTACTCTACCGCTACGGGTAGCGTAGCTGGCCCACCGTTGACACTGGGTAGTTACTTGACAATTATCCATAAAGTAAAAATATAGTAGCAACGTTTTGCACGATATCACTACCGGTAACAGTAACACAAATATTGTTACGCTACCAGTTTTTTGGGGTAAGGGGCTTGGGGGGCTCGTTATGGTATCAAAAATAATGAGATGTAATTTTGTTACACTACTTCAAAGTGCAACAATTGTTAATGATTGGAAGAAAGGCTAGGCTTTCTTTTGTGGTATCGCTGAGTATTTCAAAGCCTTCCCGGCCAAGGAGAAATCTCCTGTCAGAGGGACTCCCTCACGAAGCCACATCATGCTACTCACACACCAAGTCATGGTCGATGGTAGTAATCCCCCGCGGCTGCTGCTAAAAACATCTGCCACTGCAGAAAATAGCTTCTCAACAGAGCAAGAGCTTCCAGGGGTACCTAAGTGCTCCCGTGCAATTATTGCTAGTGTTGGGCAAGTCTCCTGGTGATCCTGAAGTTCCAAGAATGGTGGAGTTAGATCCAAGATTGAGTCTATAGTATGATGAAACATGTACCTTCCACCACTTCAACGGAGTGTCTTTCTTATCAATTATGCCATCCGCAAAGCTTAAGTTTGCATCCAAGTATGCTTGAAGCTCGTTTTCTTGTGCAGTTGGCTTGGCAGTCAGGAACAATGCAAGGTGAGACATGAGCGACTGAGGAGGGCCTGGTTTTTCAATGACCATCACGTCGGTGTCTTTCGGTTTCTTCAAGTTCCTGTCGCGGCGTGTCTTCTCAACCTGTTTGACATGTTCAAATTTGCGCTTGAGGAGTTCGAGGCAGTTGGCAACCTCCGTGCTGTCAGCACCAAAGACAAGCTCAATCAGATTCATCCTGAAACATGGATGCATCATTGTAGCAAGGACCAGTGTGTGGCAGTTCATCGCTCCGGTGAGATACTTGTCGGCCCGTTTTGACATTGCAGAGTACATAGGGTACAAGGAATCCCAAACCGAAGCCTTGGCAAGCTTATCGGCAAGACTCTCTTTCAGCTCTAGGTACTTTGGGATGATGTGAGTACCTGTTTGTGAATTGCCTTCCATCTGCGAGGTCAATCTGACAAAAACCTTTCCAAAGAAATAAAGCAGGAAAGTCAGAATAGGCCTCGTTTAACTTCATAAGTTATTACATTTTTTTACATGGGCAAACCTCAAGCTCAGCATTGAGATTGTTGATTTCCTTCCAATCGCGAGGGGTGAAGAGTATGTCGTCAAAGATCCTGGCCTTGTCTTGTGCTTGGTCTTCCTTGAGTATGTGGTCAATGATATTGCGAGCATTGATTGCTTTTTGGTAGCTCTGGTATTTGATGTTCCATCGAATCCCATAGCCAGAAATCAATGGAGTAACTTCAATCTTCAAATGTTCGGCAGCTCCAGTAAAGTTGGCCCTCTGGGCAGCCAATCGGTTTATCTGTTTAATGCCCGTGTCGAGCTGGACCAGGAAAGTGTAAGTACAATGGAAAAAATTGCTGAGTCAGTGTTTTTTATTCCAAAGATCATACTGTAGCTGATGAAGCGAGCAAGACAAACCTTTAAAGTGAGCTCTAAAAGCTTGGTAGACTTAACATGTTTAACCCGAGAACGATCGTCCTTCCCATTAGTACTAGTTGCAGCAGTCCTCTGGGAATTAACACACTCCTCATCCGACAAATCTTGATCCGCGTTGCCGTAGTCACTTTCCCATTTGTCTTCCACTTCGTCAAGGGTATTGGAATTGGTTTGATCCAGGAGTTAGACCTCGGCAACTTGACCAGGGACTTTGACTGTGGCAGCTTGCTCCAGTTTGGGTTCTGCTTCTTCGGTCAATCGACCAAGGACAGGAAAGAACCCCAGGACCGACTCCTTTTCTTTCTCAGGAGGAAGGGTCTTGAGTCACAAGGCCTCCAGTCCGGCATTAAAAATCAGGACCAACTTGTGTCAAAAGCACCGGATGTGCATGGTAGCTGGGTCCCACTCAGATTCATCCAACTGCAAGTTGGCAGTATTGGTTTCGGTTTCAATGTTTTCAACATTGTTGAAACGATCATACATTGTTCGAGCCATTGTGCTGTTATTTGAGCCTGAATCTGTGGTCTGGGCCAACATGTAAACATATCAAAAAATAATGAAGTTAGCTTGGGGTAAATCCGCCAACAGACAAGTGGGGTAAAATAACAAAAAATTATTTTGTGATGAAGGCCATGTTTCTTGAGCAGTGCCACAATAGGCCGGGCTAAGAGGTTCCCAGCATGCCTTCAAGGGATCATCTTTAAGGTCAAATGCCTTAATCTGTATTCCCAGTCCGCAGAGATGTACGCAACAGCGGCTCTGATAAAAGCAAATCGGTTGCCCTTGGTGGTCCAAACGATGTGAACTAGGGTGAATTTTGTATCTAGACTCTATGGACAACCCATAAGTCAGAACAATTGAAAAGGAACATACTTTCAACTCAGCAAAAACTTGAGACTTTAACATCAAGTAAAGCTTCTTGGACTCATCTGCGGACCATCGCCGCCTGTATAGGACTGCCTTGTTGTTAGCATGATGGAATGCAGCGCGGAGACATGGGTCCTCAATACGAGACCATGGAAGCGCCTGACGAATCTGCCAGATCATGATGAGCTGGTTCAACACCCGGTTGGCAAATGGAGTTTGGATTTGAACAAAGTTGGTCTTGGTACTCTGTTGCCCATTTTTACCAGAGAAAAGCCGACTTTCAGCGACTGGAGGGGTTGACCCCTGCGATCTTGGCTTTATTGTGGTTCACACAGCCGTGGGCATTCTTGTCGGCCTGGGTAAAGCCATCACGATGAGACTTTATGTTTCTGTTGGTCGAACCATGGGCACGATAGACACCGGTGCACCATTTACACAGATTTACACTTGAAATTCAACAAAGTGTTTTCCTTGTCGCCATCCTTCCAGTAGGGTTTACCAAGGTAATCCTTGACACACGCATATTCTTCTTCTCACAAGCTCTTAATTGTATTTATATTGATTCATCATCGCTGTCCTGGTCATAGTCATAGACCTGGTCATAGTCATAGAACTCGTCATTCCCACTGTCAACGGTGCAACTATTAAATTACATTTATCTATTAGCTCCCGCTAATTACACCTGTGGCCTACTGAATATGCCATCCTAAGTAGGGGAAGATATGGTGCATATATCGGGCCCCAGACTGTGCAAGTCCCTGCCCCCTCAAAAACTCCCTGTCCCTGAAAAATCAACTCTCTGACTTAGCCAAATTCAGCAAGTTCCCCTCCCTGTCGGCCACGCCCCGCCCAGCCCCCAAGCGCAGAGGTCCGACAACACGTGCCTCAGATGCCGTCCCGGCATTACGCCTCCGAAATCACCCGTCATAACACACCTATCCTCACCTGCATCACTCGACGTTGCGCACAACCCCACACCTCACCAGGCCCCTCCCAGGCTGCTTGTGTAAGGCCCAACTGCGCATCAAACCCTTACCCGCCGTAACAACAGCCAACCAGGATGTGGACCGCCGGTGGGTGGGTGGAGTGACATCGAAATCAACTCTGCACGCTACCCATCTGTTCAATTTAAGAATCACTGAACATCACCGGTGCTCGGTGCTGAACATGAAAGACTTCGGTGAAGTCTTTCTTCTTTCACTTTGTAATCACATGTAATCCTACCATTGTACCATTGTGCCGAAACATCAGACACAACTTTGTCTTCAGCAATTATTTTTTGGCTTTCTCTCATTGAATCACCGATTCAATGAATGATAAAAAAATGATAAATTTCGAGAGAAAGCAGATTGGAGCAACAAAGAGAAACTACATCGGAGCAATCAAGGAAAAAGTGGAAAAACGGACGCTCGGGAAGCGGCTTAGCTGGCTGTTTACAATCAGTTACAAGCATTTTGCCTCCCCCTCGCAATCCGCTGTATTTTCTTGGGCCTCCATGACCCTCCCCCATACCTTCTTTCCCCGCCCCCCCCCCCCCCCCTCCATTTCCATCAGACTCAACCAGTTCACCGTTATCTTCAGCAATTGGTAGTGCTGAATCTCGTTGCCTGCGTTTCTTCAACAAGGCCAACATCTTAAATTTTGGAGTCAAAATTGGTTGCCTTTTTTTGGGTCGCCTATCCACTCTTGTCACTCTAGCTGGCCTTTTCTTTTGCGTCGGCGCTTCATCGTCATCTTCCTTGTCCCAAGCCCCATCAGAGTCGCTTTTGTTTTCATCGGACCCGGCAGTCATTTCTGCTTCATCTGATTCAACCGATACACGGGATCTACTATGTTTCCCTTTTGATTTAGCTTCGATTTTCTTCTTGGCCCCCGCCGCCTTCTTTCTGTTATCTTTATGCTTTGTACGAACTGACCACGACTTATTTGTTGTTGCTGACTTCCGTCCGGTTGATGCACTAGGCCTGTTCTCCCCGTCGTCGTTGAGTTCCACACCCACTGCCTGAGCAGCATCCTCAGGTTCAGTTCCCAACAGCTCAACCCACCCCTCACCCAGCGCCGTGAGAATCCTTTGCGAAAGGCCCAAGCCTATGTCTGAGGGTCGCACGCACAGTTCCAGAGCAGTAAATTGGATATGGTTTGGTCGGACACGCAAGGTCAGCCCTAATTTCTCCAACTGGTGATCGGTGTTAGTGCCAGGCCAACTGTTGCGCCAAACACCATTCGTTGCTTTATCTATTGGTTGACCAAGAATGAGCTAGGCCAAAATATTCATCGTTCCAACCGACTCACAGATAGCATCTCCCAACTGCTTTTGAATAGCCAACTTATTTTGTTGTAAGCCCCCTAGTGCAAGTATCGTTTGAGTCAGTAACATGTATTCCTCAAACAAGTGATCAAAGTACTTGTACACGCTAACCTTTGTCATGCGGACAAGACTCCATGGTGCCCTTTGCTGATTTTTGTTTCCTGACCTTTTTCAGAAGGGGGGCCTCTCCACCTAGTACGTTGCTTAATGCCACTTGACCCTTAACGAAGTCAAGGAAATCTTTGGCAGGGTTGGCTTGCTTGGGAAACAGGTCAATAAACGCCTCTCCCATTGGACTTCCGTCAGTGAGTATTCTTCTCCCCTTATCGCAAGGATACACAAGCACCACAAAACCCTTGACCGAATTCAAATTTGTTAGATGAGTCAGCTAGAGATAGAGATAATCAGCCATGTGACTTTATTCGGAAACAAAACCGAGCGCCCTCCAGAAGGTCACTCACATCAGTTTTGATCTTATTGCCCCATCGAACCGTATCAAACTTGCTGGGTTTTGCCAGCTTGCGCATTGATTTGGTTTGAGAGGAAGCGGAATCATTGAGTTTGTAAGAGCCTGTAGCCGCGACATCTGTTCGCTCCACAAAGGGGTTTGGCAAGGTTGCCAGAAACGCCGGATCGTTGAACTTCTGCTGAGGCCCCGCCAGAGGTGACCGAGCTTTGATGCTCGCTGTTGGAACAACAATCCTTCCAAACGAACCAAACAACAGTGTGAGTGATGCAACATTCACCAGTAAACCATTAAGACGAATGCTTCTTACTATCAGAGGTTATTTTCCGAGTTTGTTCATTGTAGCGGCAAAAGGTATTGTACATGGTTGACCCTTGTGCTCGATTTCCTTGTCCCATTGTCCCAAGTAAGCAAGAACCGATCCAGCTAGCAGTCGGTTTGTGCAGGTTATTTTGTACACAACTTTTTGAAAATCTTCATAGGCTTTGTCCAGCTCGATTTTATCCTCCGCAATAAGACGAGTGTACAGCGCATGCTTGCGTGCACGCTCACGGAGCTTGTCTAGTTCCATTCCTTCCAGTTGTTGCACCAAGTGAGGCTCGAGCTTCAATCGTTTCTTGCGTTCAGGGCCTTCGTCTTCATTGCTGCTGCCTAGATCCTCATCTATGTGTTTGTCAGCATTACCATTGTTAGCAAGTACTGAGACCACCCCGCCGCCATCGTCAAAAGTGTCAAGGTTAGGGACATCGTTCACATGATCAAGATCCACATTTTTAGAATTGGCCCCAATATTGACATTGTTGTTATCGGCTTGGTCGGAGCAACTTCATTGTTGTCAACAAATGGGGTGTATTGATTGCTGGATGGCACTTTGTTTGGCCCGAGGCCTTCGATTTCAGTGTTTCCCAACAAACTATTGACACCAGAAATATGGGATTCAAAGTCAAGTGGTACATCCGGAGCAGTATTTGGAGACCGAGCCAAAGTCCTTTGTATGGGATGGGATTTATCTAGCTTGTCCACCGCTTGTGATAGCTGCCCATCAGCAGTCAAAGCCGCACTTGTGATTGGTGTGATTCCACTGGTACTACCTAGATAAACCAGTCAATCAACATTTCAGTGGGTGACCAAAGACCATGATAATTGTCGCACCAAGAATACACACCTTTCAACCTCTTATCTTTTGCCCTGGAAGCCGCCCGGGCATCTCGGGCCTCCTTATCCTTAGCGCCTATAGCATTTTATTCCAAAGCTAGCTTCAGCTCTGTTTGGAGGCTAGGCAAAGGGACTGTTGGGTACTTTCGGGGGGGGGGGGGGGGGGGGGTGCCGGTTGAAATGGAGTAGAAGGCTGACTGTTATGATGGATGATTGGACTGTGCCCGGTGTTGATGGATGAAAATTGAGGTTGGGATGAGGAAGCCCGATGCCCGGGGTGGCTAGTCGTGTCAAGATTATATGTTGTTCCGTAAGACTGGTTGAGGAGGGCGTGACGATCGAGCGCTTCAGAGATGCGGGGCTGGGAATGTTGTTGTGGATAATGGGATGGGACCGGGCGAGGATTATGTGGCGGCTGCTGAATGAAATTGGTGGCAACACTTCGTATGGCATAGGGAAGAGTCAACGGTAGATGAGCGCAATGACCCCCGGACGCACCAGCTTCATGTAGCAGGCTGCTATGCACACCAGGACGTTGGATCCAGTGAGCTTGTTGGGCAGGTAAATCTTGGTAAATTTGTGGATGAGAATGTCCCGAAGCATTTGGGTTAGGATGATCATGGCAAGGTGCTGGTTTGTGGAATGTGTGCGGGTTGAACATTGAAGGACCTTTGATGAAAACAAGATACCAAGACAAAAGTAGAGCTGAGGGTGCCAGTAAGAGTCAGTGATGGGTACAATGTAAACGAGTGAGCTGAGGAAACCAACCCCGGATTGCTCTCAGCGTCGGCCTGCTGCACGCAGCCTCCAAAGTACTGCTTGCCCACACAGCTGATTCAAGTACTGTCAATTGATTAAGACACTGGGTGAAGGGATTACAATCACTTCAGCTCATGCTGACGAAAGCAGTTTGGGGAGTACAAGTAATGATTCTGATATTTCCCCTTCTATGGATGCCACAATGGCATCCACAGACTGTTGTATCTTCTGGTGAGCAAGTACTTTCACGACAGTGGGGCTATACTGTGCTTTGAAGTAGGCAATGTGGTTTGGTAATACCTTTCCCAAATTGGTGAACTGACACGTTTAAAGTTTTGTTTGTTGGTAGTTTCTCCTCAAGCAATTTTTTGGGATAATATGTTGAGTTTCATTCAATGGATTGCCAGATGATGGGGCATGAGTTTGTGTGGCAAAATTAGTTACAGCAGGAAACATGATTTGGGAATAACTTTTTTGTTTGGAGGAGTGACAAAGTGAAACTTTCAGATTGATAGTTTTATTAACTAATCTCAGTGACTCCAAGTTCTGGGGGTGATGGGTAACATGGTTTCCAAGATGCAGAGTTGTGAGGGAAATGCTTAGAGTAGGAAACTTGCTATTATAATAACTTTTTAGTTTGAAGGAGTGACAAAGTGAAACTTTCAGATTAATGGTTTTATTGACTAATCTCAGTTTTGGGGGTGATGGGTGACATGGTTCCCAAGATGTACTGTTGTGCCAGAAATGCTTAGAGTAGGAAACTTGCTATCAGAATAACTTTTTTGTTTGAAGGATTGACAAAGTAAAACTTTCAGATTGTTAGTTTTATTAACTAATATAACTTACTTGAAGCTTTGGGGGTGATGGTTGACATGGTTTCCAAGATGCAAAGTTGTGAGGGAAATGCTTAGAGTAGGAAACTTGATTTGGAAATGACCTTTTTGTTTGGAGATTGGCACTAATGGGTAAAAATTTCAGGGCAAGAAATTAAATGTGTTATCTATGTCCAGTTAATTTTTGATGAGGTTGGGGCTTCTAAGTCAAAACTTATTGGGGGATTGAGATTTTAGGCCACATTGCTTGGAGTAGGAAAAATTTGGCAGGGTGTAACTGTTTGCTTGCTTGGAACTGATGGATAAAAATTTGAGGGAAAGAAGAAAAATTTGTGACCAATTTCCAGTTAATGTTTGATGGTGTTGGTGCTGCTAGTGCAAAAGTTATTGGGTGATTGGTGGTTTAGGCCAAATTGCTTAAAGTAGGAAAGCTGCAGCTGGGTTTAACTCCGTGCTTGCTTGTCACTAATGGGTGAAAGTTTCAGGGCAAAAGTATAAATGATGTCCAGTTAATTTTTGATGAGGTTGGTGCTGCTAATTCAAAAGTTATTGGGGGATTGGTGTTTTAGGCCAAATTGCTTAGAGTAGAAAAAATGTGACTGGGTGTAACTGTTTTCTTGCTTTGTAGATGAAAGTATCAGGGAAAGAGGATAGCAGTGGTTACAATATTTAGTCAAATTTTGAGGAGGATGGTGCTGATAAGTTAGAATGTATCATGGTTTTTGGGCATTTGGACTTGACTGGCTGGTGAAAAGTGGACATGGGTACAACTCAGGACATACTTGAACAAATGGAATGTTTCCAAATGTTGGAATATTCTACAAATTGACCCAAAAGAACATTCCAACCTCTGGAATCATGTCACTTGGTCCAGTAAGACCTGAGTTGTAACCTAAAACATCAAAAAGTTGAGTGCCTGGTGAAAAGTGGACATGGTTACAACTCAGGACATACTTTACCAAATGGCATGTTTCCAAATGTTGGAATATTCTAAAACATGACCCAAAGAACATTCCAACCTTTGGAATCATGCCAATTAATTGGTCATGTAAGACCTGAGTTGTAACCTAAAACATCAAAATGTTGAGTGCCTGGTGTGTCCACTTTTCACCAGCCAGCACTAAAAAAAAATCTGCTTCAACTGCCAGCAGTTGACATGCAGTAGCTTTGATTTTACTCTGGTCTTAGTCCACTTTTCACCAGGCACTCAACTTTTTGATGTTTTAGGTTACAACTCAGGTCTTACTGGACCAAGTGACATGATTCCAGAGGTTGGAATTATGTCTCTACTTCTCTATCAACTTCTTTCATGCACCGGTGCTTTCATGGGTGTTATTATCAAACAGGCCCGCGATATGCAAAAACCCTTTTCGGCCGCAGTGGATCTGTATCGGAATCTAGAGAACATGTCAAACGAGTTGGTTTTCAAACTCTTAAAACTCAGTCCTGAAGACATTCTCGCCTCCGAATCATGTGCCGCATGCTTTGGACCCCGCCCGCCAAACCTTGAACAGTACCCCGAGTGCACGCGAGACAGGCTTGTGGTGTGTCTAGACGGTAATTTTCAACATCACCACATCAAGGCTAGTCGCAACCATATCCCCTTGGAAACCCCTCAGATATTCCTATCCCCCAGCGAGTTTAGTGAAATGAAAGCAAGGAGATCGAAATAATCCCTGAAGCAAAGACCAGTCTTTTCTCCCAATGCACTTGATTTGGGCATGCTAGTTGATTATATCATGGTTCCTTTTGCCAGGCTGATCGATGCGCCGATTCTCACAAGGGCAATGAATCTACATGGAGGGGCTGCAATGACACTGGACTCATCAGCTGTTGCTGTTGTCATGATGCAGCAATCTATGTGGGTAACATTTACAAGTCGGGCGAAAAACGGTGTCTACCCATTGCGATCATCAACCAATTACTCTCTGTGTGTTCAGCTGACCGGCCCATCGGGGTCCTCTATGATATTGGCTGTTCGCTGGATAAGTATATGCATGCAGTACGTTCTTTTTCTCTTGACTCTTCCATCATTAGTGTTCTTAACATTGCCAATGTGTCACCATGTTGAATTATAACATTGCAGCGGGACTTACTTGGCTCTCTTTTGGTACGTCGGTCTTTCACGCGTATGTACACAACTGGATTATCACCCTCGGCTCAACAGTGGGTGGGGGCTTTCCGACAGAGAAGGACTTGAACGTTTGTGGTCATATTTGTTGCCTTTGGTCAGCCCCTTACGATATTCTACATGAAACCATCGATTAGCTTCCATTGCACACCGATTGAGCTACCATAACCTCTTACATGAGCTCATAATCCATGCATCCAATCAACAGTTAATGGGGGATAAACTGACATTGTCAAGGGTTCCTTGCCTGTTCAATTGCTAGCTCTATGGCTAAAGAGGAAATTCATCACCGCCGCCAAGCGACGTGACGAGGCTAAACTAGTACTGGCTGGGCTTTTGGAGATACCAAACCCTCATGTAGGCTCTGGTGAACACTACTCACGGGCTTTCTTCCTTCAGCAATGGGAAGCCCAATGTGCCTTTCAAAGACAGCACACGGAAGAGGAAGAAGATTGACGAGCAAAAATTATTGCTCACTACAAGCAAGAAGCTGTCGTTGAGCTCTTGAGGTGTGTACCAATAGTGATAGCGACCAAATAAGGTTGACCGTCCTGATAGGCAACAACTTCAGGGACCTGAAATTTTCTTCGCGACCAAACAAGAGGTCTCTGATCTGCTTGCATCAATAACTGAGCACTCGGAACAACTCAGGCGCGAACAGGGGATGCGGGAAGTTATGAATGGTAAGCTTCATTGCAAGTTTTTTGTTTCTAGGTTTGACGTGACTCATCTCAGGACTTTCATTCAAACGGGGTAGATGAAGAGTCAAAGCTGCTTTTGCTTCTTTGGGATGCAAAAGCTGAGCTGTTTGTGCAGGCGGTTCACATTCAATCGGAAAAACGGCCAATTACAGATTCTAAAAACATTGGTGCTTGGTTAGGCACACAGCTCAAGGAGAACATATTCAAGGCACTTCAGGCTAGGCGACATGCTGTCAAGAAGTACATTGATACATTTAATCGTCGTTATGCAAACTACATCTCAAGATACCCGGATCAGACTTTAAGTGATGATGCAGATTATCCGCTGATATATGAAAACTTTGTCTCCTTCTCTTTGGATCATCGGTTTTGGAACAATGGGTTGTATTACCATTTGAAAGCACCATGGGTGGTTGATTGTAACATACGTTCAGATATCACAGCTACTTTGACTCTCAAACGAGTGCAAGAAGAGTTTCAACTTTTGGCTCAGGAGTTGTGCCGTACAATTGGTTGGGGTGTTGTGTATCACAAGCGTTTGCACACTATGGTACGCCACCTTGCATTTAGCAAGCTGTCTAGTCTTGTGTGTGCTTCCAATTCTAGCTGATGATGATGTTTCTAATTATGAAGGCCACGAGGTACCGGATGAGGGAGACATTGGTTGTGAACCCAATGATATTGATAGTTTGCCATTGTCGAACTTCACAAGGAAGCAGAAATGTAGGGTATTCTACAGGGAGTTGAAGCAGAGATTGGCAGATCATAGAATTCGGATGGTAGAATGGTCGGATCACATCACCTGGCTGTGGGAGCGCTGCCAGCCTTTGGAAAATCAAGGGTATATTACAGAGTGGAACGAGATGATTGAAGCAGTCAAGTTGGTTGCTGATATTGATCTGGAGGTCAGGATGGGGGTTGAGGAAGACTTAGAGGATACCGTTCTGGATGATGATGATGATGGGGAAGGGGATGAGGTGGAGTTGGGGGTAACAAATTATGGCGTGGGGGATGACTTGAATGATGTGGACCCTTCTATTCATAATGTCAATGCTGCTCATGATTAGACTGGTTCCTTTCTGATTTAACTGTACTTGTTAGCCGTTTGCAACTCCAGATTGTACATCATTTATGTTGTTCATCACTTGTAGAGATGTGTGCCACAACGAGCGTTAAAATGAAGTAAATTGAGTAACAACATTGACCAGGCACAAGTTCACAAAGATCATGAAGATCCAAAGCTTTGAAAGGTTATATTTCCTTGGCACGTTTAAGTTTGATAGTGGTCGTCTTTTTATTTTGTGACATCAATGGTAGTTACAAAGTGACCAAACTATTTTGGAGTCCAAAGATATTGGTCCATCTGGATGGATTTCGAGGGAAAATTTGGGATGTCAATTTTTGAGGTGTTTCGCCTGGCGGGCCCAGTTCTTCCCTTGAGTCTTTGTCCTTTTCAAATTATTACTTTCCATTGCTAACTTCCCATCCAACTCCTTCTTGATTGGGTTCATTTTGCAATGTAGAGTAATAATTTGGCAAGTACTCAGAATAAAGTGGTTGAAAAAGGCCTTGAAGAGCAAGGTGAAGATAGAAACCGGTGGTGGTGGTGACGTGTATTTGACTGGATTAGTGCGCAGTTGAGCCACAGTACAAGCGCGGGCAAGCGGCCATTGGTGCTTGGGTTAGGTTATGAGGTTGTGCGCGACGTCGAGTGGTGTGGTGGGGTGAGGTGTGTGATGTCGGAGGCATAATTCTGGAATGGCATCTGACCTCTGCGCTTGGTGGCCGGCAGGGAGAGGAACTTGCTGAATTCGTCTAAGTCAGAGGGTCGATTTTTCAGGGACAGGGAGCTTTTAAAGGGGCAAGGAATTGCACGGTCTGGCTCCCAATATATGTATCATATCTCCCCTTACTTAGGATGGCTTATTCAGTAGGCCACAGGTGGCTAATTAGCGGTTTTATGACCAGCTACAGATAAACTTTATTCCTCATAAATTTTGTACTTGTTAGCTGCTAAAAAGCAGCTGATTTTTAGCGGACACAGCTAAGGCTAAGCTACAGCCTTTATCAGCTTGACTCCGCTAAATGCAGCAGCTAAACAGCAATCCCACAAGCTACACTGCGGCGCACCAGCCAGTCAGCCAGGTTGACCGGTCAGGCTGATAGTTTGGCCTGTTTGACCGGTCAAACAGGCTGAATGGCTTGTGTCTGACTGGTCTAATAGGCTGAACAACCCGTTTAACCGGTCAAACTGATAGTTTGTTTGACCGTTCAAACAGGTTGTTCAGCCTGTTTTCCCAGTCAACAAGGCTGACCAATCAAACAGAGGCTGTCCAGCTTGGTTGACCGGTCAAACAGGCTGAACAACCTGTTTGAACGGTCAGCCAGGCTGAAAAGCAGCTGGGAAGTTTAATTGGATGCAAGAATATGAAGGCCTGGGCCCAATGTTAGGAACAACAACTGAGTAAATACTCACTATTATCTTGCCTAAACATTGAGACTTGAGTAGGTGGAATGCTATTCCAACAACAAGTAATCTGATTTATGAGCATCAGGAGTCAGGACAGTATTGGGAGTGGTTAAAGAAGTGAATAAAACAGGAATGAAAAAGTGTGCAACCTTATTTGGGAAGGAGACACGAAATTGCAACAATTATTTAGATGCATTGGTGTGCACATTGTACCTGGTTGTTTTCCATTTTTTCTTTATTGAATTCTTAGTTTTTCAGTATTATCTTCTTACACTGTCATACCCAGATATTTATGTGTTTTTTACTCAGGTTTGATTTAGTCTTGCTCTTGTTTGGCTAGTCTCACAGTTGTGGCCCAAGACTCAGGTTTCAGATCAGCTCCAATTGAATCTAAACTGTTCTAAATCAATCCCCTGCTACTGCTAAGCCTAGGAATCAAAATGCATATCCATTGGCTACAAAATTGCTGTTCATCTTAAATTACATCCAAATCAATGCCGGTGACTGACTACATAGGATTAGGTTCAGTCCTGTTTTTACACAAGCCGAACTTGGCATGCTAATCTATTTATTCACTAGCATGGGTTGTTATTCTATTCTGCAGAAATTTTTAATTCCAAAGATGGCTGTGAGATGGTGTAAAAACTTGTTCTCTCCAGCACATGCAGCATGTAGTGTTAGCAATTGAACACTTGCAACACATGCAGCATTTACTGTTAGCATTTCACCACTTGCTGCCCACACAGCATGTAGTGTTACCATTTTACCACTAAGGCCACGTTTGGGAGCGGCATATGACAGCCGTAATATATCCTAGGTGAAATCTGAAGAAGTCCACCAAAATTGGACCAGATTTCACAAGTGTGCTCAATATTACACGCGGAATATGCTGCTCCCAAATGGAGCTTAAAAGCCAGAAAAACTTTTGGCATTCGCAGTCATGTGCTATGCTTTGGTAGCAAGTTGCTTCACAAGTAGTTTCTTGTGTTGTTGTGTGGCTTCAGGGCCCAGCCTCTTGTTCAAATACCAGTAGAAGATTCTATCTGTTGTCTTGGTTGAGTCTTACATTTCTCATGGTGTACACCGAGTATACTCATTCGTTGAGGATACCAATGGGAATCACATGTGGCAAGTTGTATAACAATGGTCTATCACAATCGAGGGTGTAAGATCACATCCGTTGGTCTTGCAGCCACTGCTGAACTTGACGGAGGTGGTTTTGTACTTCGGTCAGCGGGCCATGAGTCAACACAGATTCAGATTATATTGCACTAGCAAGACTGGCCCAGGAATAGAGGTATAAAATGAGAATTGATTTCTAATCTCATTCGCAATACATCCCCTCTTCCCGCTGAGCTTATATGGCATCGGGGGTTCTTTCAATGTATGAGATGGCTGATGGACAGGCAAAAAAAATTGTTAGCTGATTGAGGATGGAAACAAAATGGGAATGAGTGCTTTGGGAAGCGGGGCTTACCTTCGCTGACCGTGGTGATCTGATCGGCTTCTTCATCCGGTATTTCAATCGAGAACTCCTATTCACTCCCCGATCATGATCAGTTGGGTGAAACAATCAAAAAGAAAGCGACAACTGATCGGCACTGACCTCTTCAATCGCCATAACAACCTCGACTGCATCTAAGGAATCCAGGCCCAAGTCCGTGGTGAATGAGGCCGTGGGAGTGATCTATGGAGAATGTCGGTATCATGTATGAGCAATCCAAAACATGTCTAGCTACCAAATGATTACCCACCTTGGCAGGGTCGCATTTTTCGAAACTGCCCAATACTTCGAGGATTCGGCGTTGAATGTCATCCTTGCTCAATGAAGCTCCACTGGCAAAACGAACCGACTGGAAGTTGATAGCAGGGCGACTGATTGCGTGTGAGAACTTGGGGATGGTGCTCCGAGAACTGCTACCGAAAGATTGAGCAGGCAAGCCGCATGTTGCCCTTGTGGAGTAGGCCGCGAGCTTCGGTACGTGGTTGATTTTGAAGATGGCAGGTCTGGTAAGTGACCGGGATCGAAGGGCGTATCGGGTGAAAGCCATGCTTGGTGAACGATGAGAGATGCCGAGTGGAGTGCTTCGCTGTCCGGTCACTCTTCGGAAGACAGTCCCCTGTCACCAATCTGGGATGTCGGGACTCACGCGCGACAGCTAGTTTTGCATATGCATATGCGCAGTCTCCACACCGACTGCGCCCCAGTCCGCATCAACGTCTTCAACTATCCTTCTGGCAGCACACTGCATCCAAGCACTCTCTTCCAACCACCCAATCGATGACTTCCAACCCGAGCCCATCAGTCATCCCAGGCCAGGAGCTTATTGTCTCCGATGAGTCTCAACCATCAGCAACCTCTCAATGCGGCCCCGGTACGTTCGAAAGACAGGGGAAAGTCTACGCGTCTGTTGTGGGCCAACCAGCAAGACATGCAGGCGTGAGTTTATGACCTAACTGAGAGCCACTCCTGTCTTGTCACAGTCAAGTTACTGATCGACTGATGATTTTTCGAAGACGCTTTCAGTTGAGTGTTCTTCGCGATGTGCGAAGGTACCCGTCGTGGGAACCACTGTTATTGGGATGATCACCAAAGTGACCAAACTACAAGCCCACATATCTATCATAATGGTTGATAATCTTCCATTACCTATCGGTCAAGAGTTTCAAGGGGCGATTCGGTCTCAGGATGTGAGACAGGTGGACAAAGACAAGGTGATAATTTGGGATTGTTATAGACCGGGAGATATCGTACGAGCAGACGTGGTAAAGAACTTTCTTGTTGAAAATCCGGAAATTCTGGATCTGATACTGACCGGTTTGTTCGTGGTTAGATATCATTACCTACCAGCGCAATGGGCTATCTGCTGGCAACTTTTCGAAATCACCTCGGCGTCGTTTTCGCTCAGCATTCTCAAACAGGGAATCGTATGACAGCAATCAGTTGGAAGGAAATGAAGGATGCCGAAACCGGCCAAACGGAAGCCCGAAAAGTAGCCGGACCCAAGTGACCAAAAGATCATTCCATGATCGTACTTCCCCGTAATCGATTCCAAAGTTACTCAAGATGATCTCTATGTATTATACCAACCTTGGATTGAATCCAGAATGCCTTTTCAGTGGCATCAATCTCCCCAGCCGCCAATAATCAGCTCGAATCGTGGCATTCGCGGCTTTGTGACGTGAGAATAGCAATAACCTGGATGACGTGCGATCACATCTACGACGAGTCTTGACTAACATTGTTTCAAAACACCCGATCACCTCAGGATTGTTTTGCCACAAAAAAGGGTGGGTGGTGCGCGCACATGCAAACCTGTTGGCACTCGCGGCACAATCAGGTTATCCTCAGTTTACGAAGCTCCTCACGTAGTCACTGGCAGATGGGCAGGTAAGTTAAATGTGCAACTGAGAATGTGAGAGGAGCATGACTTATTTTGCTCTTTATAAGTAGCATGACATCAACTACAAACACTTCTAGCTCAGAGCCACATGATTTGCCTGACCAGACTAAAGCCAATGGTCCAAAGATTAGCTCATAATTTCAAATCTGCCAAAAGAATCATCTCCACAGTATCCATTGAAGCCTCACCACTTTTTCTTGGATGTAGGTACATTGATGACTAGACAAAAGTTTTTCACATAAAATGGATCATTGCAGAAGGTCAGCAAACAAACATGAATTCATGAGATTGGCGTCAGGGGTGTAAAATAGGTTCCCAAGAATGAATATGAAACAAAAAAAAAAGGGAAGCATGGAAGTTATTTGATTTATCACATTTTTTTTCAAAATCTTTGACACTGTTCAAACCAAGCCAAGAAAATTAGAGAGCACAGTTACATGGCATGAGACAAGGATGAAAAAAAAAAATCAAAACCATTGAACTGTTTTTATTGAATAAAATAGATTGGGTCAAATAATTGGTGTTGATTTGGCCCGGAGTGCCTGAATTTTGTTTGAAACTAGCGCTGGACCCCGTACCCGGGATCCTCGGGTATACCCAAGTTGTATCCGTTGGGCACGGGTCTCGGGCTGTCTATTTGAGCGAGGAAATGAACTCGGGTACGTCGGGTACGGGACTCGGGCCGCTCCTGAGGTAACCTCGTGTACCCGGGTTTTTTCAGGGTTACAAAAATCAGGGAAACGGCGTCGAGCCACCCGTGTCGACTCCCTGGCTTGTTGTACCAAAACTAAACGGAATGATAACAACACCGAGGCGCCGGAGGACTGGGTATTCCATTCTCTTCCCTCTGGGGCTGATCGGTCCAGAGGCAAGAGAGTACATATGCTCTATTCTCTTCCCTCCAGGACCGATCAGTCCCAGAGGGAAGGAAGGCAGTACACTACATTCCCTTCCCCCCAGGACCGACCGGTCTCAGAGGGAAGAGATATTATATGCTCTGATCTCTGCCGTCTGGGACCGATCGGTCCCAGGGGGAAGAGAAAAAAGAGTATACTACTCTATTTTCTTCCGTCTCGGACCGATCGGTCTCAGGGGGAAGAAAAGAGAGTGTACTACTCTCTTTTCTTCCCCCTGGGACCGATCGGTCCTGGGGGGAAGGGAAGGGTGGTTGCTGGGTAGTTAAGGAATTTTGGTGGTGCGGGTGGGTTACGGGTAAAAGGTGGTTTTAAATATAACCTGTTGTTACCGGCCAGAAGCCTGGATACCCGGGTATAAGTGCCAAAAGTCGGGTATCCGGGTATACCCGTGCTCTCAGCTGTACCCGCGGGTAAAAAATATACCCAGGTTCTGTGCCCGATACCCGCGGGTATGTCTCCGGATTGCAGAACTAGGTACCCGACTGTTGGGTATACCCGTTGGTCGGGAACCGGGCGTCATCTCAACCCTCGGGTATGCCTTGGGGTCCAGCGCTATTTGAAACTGGTGGCACTGCAGGAACTATCTCGTCAGACATGCCAGTCTGACAAGTGCCCAGACTGAAAATGTCTGACAAGTTTGGTGGGGCACTGCTAGACTCATTGGACAAAGTCAGTCAGCTTGCTTTTCCGATGAATTAGTTCATCCAGTGTGGATGCCCCATTCCTCAAGAAAACAATTTACAATGGTTTCAAAAAAACATTTTTTTATGATGATGATGTTTAGAGATGGTGATGATGTTGGTATAGCGGTAAGTGATTTAAGAGGGTGATATGAAGATGGAGTGATGAAGTGACGTGGGAGCAAGTGCTTCAACCAGGGATTGAACAGAGAACCTCCGAGGGGTTATGAAGTGACAAGAGGGGTTGTATAAGTGAATTTTGAGAATAGCCCAGTTGGATAAGGAACCTGTAAGTACTTTGACTACATCAGGGCTTGAACCAAGGAGCTGGTATGAGATAACTAAGAGCTGTGATTGATAACAAGACTAATAATAATAGAGTATAAGGTAAATAAGACTTTAAAACCTCAATATGGAGTGACTAATAATAAAGAGGAGTGACCATGAATATAGTTGATAAGGGGGCTAACTATAACAGTTCTGATAATAAGAGTATGTGGGAGGGTTATGCAGAAAATCTGGTGAGGAAAGGGAAAACAGAAGGAGGAGAGCCTCCTTATATAGAGAAAAGTGAGGGATTTTAGCTACAAGAGGTGTGCAGTGATGTACACATGACCAAACAGAGAAAATACTAATACAGGCTAAAAGTGGTGTCAGAATATGAAAAGTGGTGTCAGAATATTAGACATACAGCACCAAACAATCAGTGTGGTGTTAGAATGTTGGAAATAAGATGGGGTTAGAATAAAAGTGGTGCTATGCCAACAAAGATTGCACCATCCAAACAAAGATTGCACTATCTGAGTAAAAAGTGGTGTTATCCAAACAAAGAAGGTGTCAGAATATCCACAGTTGACTGCATGAGAGGAGATAAGATTGTATATGAAAGATGTATTGATTTTTTGTACTATATTTGGGTGGCTGTGTTGGCAATTGAGTAGAGTATGTAATATGTGCATGTTGAATACTGGGGTTGTCCAAGTAAGTGGGTTATGTAATGAGTGTGAATTGTGTAATTTGACATGTAGCTGAGAATGAGTGGTGTAGCTTCTGATCCAGTTGGGCTGTAAGGGTTCGGTAAGTGGTGACTAGGGTAATTTGAGCCGTAGAATACAGCTCTTCCACCATATCTGAGGGTTTTTGACTACACATAACAGTAAAGGTAATTTGTTTTAATTTTTGGATGTAGAAAGTCATTAAAAGGTACCACATCCTCCCCCAACTTATTTTCTGTCTCCAGGCAATTTCCTTGAGTTTGGTGTGTCTTAATCTGATTCTGATGACTGGTTTGTTTTTAAGGAAAAATTTGATGAGGTTGTCCTTGGCTTTCATGCCCACAGAGTTGTCTGAATTGTTCTTTTGACTTAGAATGAATCTTTTTTTATTTTTGATGTTTTTGAGTTTTTCAGGTTTTTTTATTCTTCTTGATGCCTCATGAATCTTTTTTTATTTTTGATGTTTTTGAGTTTTTCAGGTTTTTTTTATTCTTCTTGATGCCTCAAAACTTTATTTTTGCTGCGCGCAGCAGTTGACATCACTTTTACCAGCATTTCACAGATGCACTCTGCTGCCTGGAGGTTTGAGTCATCTGAAATGCCCTTTGGGGATTTGGTTTTGAGATCAAGACCCCAATAGAATGGCCTGCACCCTTTGGTTCTGTCTTGGACTTTCCCTGTGGCACTTAGCCGGCATCTAAGGCACAGAAGCAACTTCGGCCACCTTTGAATCAGATTCACCATTGTACATTTGGACAGACGGTGCCAGGCAAGTCCTGTTTTCTCTCTCTTCCTGTCATGTAAGAGCTGTGAATGCTCTTCACTATAAGGTCATAGAACCAGGGGAATTCCTGGAGAGACAAGTTCTAGAACCTGAGGATGGATTGCAAGCGTGCTAGCATAGTAGAAGGGGAATGAAGGGTCTCTCAGTATTACAATTAATAAGGAAGAAAAAGGAAAATAAGGAAGTGCGTGAAAAGAGAAGAAGAAAGAAATATAACTCACCTAGCACGGTAGAAGGGGAATGAAGGGTCTCTACCGAGATAGGTGGAGGGGGAGTGCTATGTTTAAGTAGTGCCTGAGTTGAGTGGCTTATGTAATCTTGGTTAGTGATGTCTTTGTGAAACCTGTGAGGATCAGGGTTCACAGTCTCCCCCCCCTACAACGAAAAGGAAGTTGAGAGAAAAAAGGGTCAGCCTTTATGCACAATCAAACTTTACCACATGCACACCAAAGTTGATTTTTCTTTGGAGTGCTCAAGTCTGCACTCCAAAACTTTTGATGTGCACAGTCATAATATAAGCACCCCTTTTTTGGAGTGAAACATGATTCACTCCAAAAATATTTGGAGTGAATCATACTTCACTCCAAAACCTTTGAAGTGAATCATATTTCACTCCAAAACTTTTGGAGTGAATCATATTTCACTCCAAAACTTTTGGAGTGAATCATATTTCACTCCAACAAAGGAGTGCTCAGATTATGACTTGGTGTACATATGGTGTGTACACCAAAGGTTTTGGAGTGCAGGCTTGAGCACTCCAAAGAAAAATCAACTTTGGTGTGCACAGCCGTGCACACCAAGAATTTTGGTGTGCAAGTCTATGCACACCAAAAAATGTGTGCATGGCTGTGAACACCAAAATTATTGGTGTGCACGGCCATGCACACCTTTTTTGGTGTGCATGTGGTAAAGGTTGGTTGTGCATAAAGGCTGACCCAAAAAAAGAGAAGGAAGAAGAAAGAGTGGAAAAGGAACAGAAGGGAAGAAGAAAAAAAAGGGAAGGAAAAAGGAAGAGCAAATAGAAACAGAACATAGGAAGGGGGAGGGAAAGAAGAGGGAGAAGGGAGTGGGGTGAATGAAGAAAATGGAAGGGAGTGGGGAATTTGTTGAGACTGAGGAAGAGTGAGGATCAATCGGTCTGTCTTGACCCCAATGGTACCTGAAAAAAAAAATACAGAATCCAAAGGTCCAGATAGGTGCTCACAGCGTGGCCAAGGAGTTGTCTTACACTAAAAAGAAGTAGAAGCCCAGAGGTGCATCAATGGAGAGAACTTACTTCTGATCCATTTGATGCCTCCAATCTCTCCTTTGTGTAGAATGGCTTGAGTTTTGACACGTGAAACGTTGTATGCCGTTTGTCGCCATCTGGGAGGGCTAGTTCAAAACTCTGGCCATCATTGAAGACCTTGACAACTCGGTAGGGCCCCTCGAATTTCTCCTTAAGTTTGTTGACACCTCATTGATGCATGCCTCTGCAGTTGGCCGAATTGAGAAGCATCTGGGAGCCCGGTGTGGGACACTAAATGTATTATTTGGTGAAAGATCCTCTGAGGGGGAAATAAATTGCAAACAGGTTGAAAGGCTATTACAACTTACGGGTGGTTTGAAAGACCTGCCCCTCTAATGATACTATACAAATGTGTAAGAATCTCAAAAAAAAATATTTATAAAGATATGGCTGACTTCAAGACCTTAGATTAATCAAATCAATATTCTCGTAGACCTTTTACAACTTTGGATAACAACGGATAAGCAATCCAGTGGGATTGGTTACATGTTAAATTTTAATTCTAATACTACTTGTTGATAATTGAAGTTAATAATGATCTCTTCCTCAAACAATTTCTTGCTAAGGCACTTTAATCACTCCTAGAGCTTCCAGACAAATACTACAACCAATTGTTAACAGATAAACTAATAATAAGCTTCTGAAAGCGAACTTATTGTTGGTATGACGGCTATAAGTTCACTACTAATCTCCTCAAACTCTCAAAACCACTAATACTTTCACTACTCAGACTAACACTAACGCTAACACAAACACTAATACTAATACTGATGCACCAATCACCTGATTGATAGCACCGAACCTCATATATACTAAGAGAATAGAACAGGTTTCTAAGGAAATGGACGACACATAGGGGCTAAGCTTATGTAATTAGGGGCTTAACCCACTCTATGTACTTATCTTCTTGTTCTTTGTTTTACTTTTCTTTTCTTCTTCACCGCTTCTGTTTTCTTATTTTCCAGGTTGGCTGCTGCTTCCCCCCTGAATCAACCCCAGGACACTAACCAACTTCCTCAACTCTTGTCAAAGGTTCCTATTCATTCTCATATCTTTTTGTGTTTCTTTTCTCATTCATCAACCCATGCTCAATACAACACCACTTCTGTTTTCTTATCTTCCAGGTCCGCTGCTGCTTCCCCCCTGAATCAACCCCAGGACCCTAACCAACTTCCTCAACTCTTGTCCAAGGTCCGCTGCTTCTTCCCCCCTGAATCAACCCCAGGACACTAACCAACTTCCTCAACTCTTGTCAAAGGTCTGCTGCTGCTTCCCCCCTGAATCAACCCCAGGACACTAACCAACTTCCTCAACTCTTGTCAAAGGTTTTCTTTGATTATATTTGTTCACATATACTGCTCTTGGAGACTGATATATTGATGGATGGATGGATGGGTGAGAGAGTGAGTGAATGAAGGGGGATTCTGGCTGGGAGAAGCTCTCCTTTTATATTGAAAAGTGAGGGATTTTTGCTGCAAGGGAGCTCCCTGAGGGGTCTGCCTGCAAACTGAATCATGCACTCTGCTTGGTCAGAAACTAAACAACTGAATCATGTGTTCTGATTGGCCGGGACTCAGCATCTGAATGCTTTGTCCTGGTTGGTCAGAGCCAAACCTGCTACTTGACTGCTTCCACCCAGAATTCTGGGGGTCAAGGCCTCTCCTCCCAACTCATTCCTTCCTCTCTTCCTCGTCCTCACCTAATTAATTCTCTCTGCCAACCTCATTATCCTAAAAACAATACCCTTATAACTCTCCTCCTAATACTCATTACCGTCCTCTGTTCCAATCCTGGTCAAGACAAAAGTTTCCCAGACACACTGAGTCCTGATATGTTCCAATCCTGGTCAAGAAAAAAGTTTCCCAGGCATGCTGAGTCCTCTTTTCCAATCCTGGTTGAGACACAAGTTTCCCAGACTTACCTAGCCCCCGTTCCAATCCTCATCAAGACAAAAGTTTCCCAGACATGACACCTCCTGGGTTCCAATCCTAGTTGAGACAAAATCCTCCAATCCACGCCACGTCCTCTGTTCCAGTCCCAATGAAGTCAATCCTTTTATGTAATATATATGTCTTCTGTTCAATTCCCAATGGTGATGAGTTCTTGATCAATGAATGTTGTCTGACAAAGATGTATGTATATATATTCTCCTTATTGTAATAGTTCCTCCTCTTGTATATAATATCTTGTGCATGCATCCAAACACCTCTGCCATGTGCTTTTGGCATTGCAATGTGAATAGAACACCACATTGGCAGTAGTGCCGGGGGAGTTTGATGGTATTTGTTATGCTGTGCTGCTTGACCAAAGCATATCTCTGGCATTGGCCCAAGAGGTCTTGCGTGATTCCAGCCAAGAAGCCACTGACGGGGTTCATCCTCTTTTGGAGAGGTTGGAGGGAATAGCCTTTGTTGACATCCAAGGAGGAGATCAAAAGGGCTGTTCCCAGTAGCTACATTGACTGTAGTGTTGATAGCGAATTCAACGGCTTGTAGGCTCTCCAGCCACTTGCACTGTTTCTTAGCTGTGAACGTGCGTAGAACTTGTCCCATCGTCTTGTTGGTGTGTTTGCTCCTCCCGTCCCCTTGTGGGTGAAAGGCTGAAGACATGTGGAATTGAATCTTCAGACGGTCCATCAATGATCTCCAGAATTTTGACATCCAAATCTTGTCACGGTCACTGATGATGGTGTTTGGTGATCCGAAGATGGCTATCCAACCTGTGAAAAATCTTGTCACGGTATCTTCTGCTGTGTCTGTTTGTAGGACGGGAATGAGGCGAGTTAAACCGGAAAGACAACATGTACACAACAAGATCATATTGTAGTGGTTGGAGGATTTAAGGGGGCCCACAAAATCAATAGCAATGTCAGACAACAGCTGTCGGGGAAAATCTGGGGTAAGCATTTTTCCCATCGGTGCAGTAGTGGGTGCTTTTGTCTTCTGGCAAACCACACATGTGTGTATCATGGCCTCAACATCTTTGGCCATATGGGGCTAAAATAAATACTGTCTTGAAATAGCCTAAATGCCCCAAACGGTGATGGGTGTCCTTCGTGAGACTTGAACAGACCTCAGCAATGTTGGATATGACCAGGCGGTTTTCGATGTACAGGAGTCCGTCAATGTTCTTGCAATTGCCGTGGAGAGGAAGAACCTTCTTGACTGTTTGGCAGAAGGGGTCACCAATTTGTCTTTTGAGAGAATTCAAAAGAAACTGGCCTAGTTCTGTCAACACCGCCACACAGGCTACATCCAACAAATCAATCATCTAATTGGATTCGGGGAGGGATTTATGAGAAAGTGCATCTGCCACTGAATTGTCTTCTCCCCAGATATTATCAAAATGTAGGTCAAAATCAGCTCAAATTTCGGTCCATCTCACCTGTCGACAACTCAAGTTCCTTTGCTTGAGGAGGTAAGTCAGCACATGTTGGTCGTACATGACGTGTACTTTCATACCGGGGGGTAACATCCTCCATTTTTGAAACACACATATCACCACAATTAGTTCCTGCTCATGTACAGGGTAATTCCGTTTGGCAGGAGACATTTGATGTGACTCATAAGCCACTGGGAAGGCCGCTTTCCAATATTTTCCCTGAAACAACACTGCACCTAGCCCAGCCCCGTTGGAGTCCATGAACAGCCAGAGTGGATCATCTGAATTGTAATCAATGTTCTTCAGGCAGGGCAACAACGTCATGATATTGTTGAAAGCCTGTTCTTCAGTTTCACCCCAACGGAAGTCCTTGTGGTCCAGCTTGCTGCTTGTGAGTGGGGTAAGGGTGCCGACGTACTTTCACAAGTTCTTGATGAATTTCTTCATCCATTGGACTGTCCCCAAGAATTTCCCCACCCCCTTGGCTGATTTGGGTGAAGGCCACCTTCTCCTTGTCTGGTTTGATTCCTTTGGCAGAAACCTAATGACCCAAGAATTTGACTTCCTGCCAGAAGAGTTTAGTTTTCTTTGGGGCCCGCTAAATGTACGCCACCCTTTTGCTAAAAGGACACCCCATTTGGGGGCTGATGAGGCTCGCAAGCCTCGATTATGGCGTCCTCGTGGATGCACGCCCCAGACAGGACCCGAGGGGCTCAGTGACCGGCCACTGGGTCCTGCTTGGTGGATGCACATCTTGATTTGAGGTGTGCATCCCCCGAGGACGCCTCGGCTAGCCCAAGCCGAGGCGTTCAAGTCCGCCTTTGGTCTTGGAGGGAATGGGAGAGAGCACTATCTCCTTCCTTCCTTCCAAGACCGATTGGCCCTGGAAGGAAGGAAGGAGAAATACACTCTCTCGTCCCTTCCCTCCAAGACCGATCGGTCTTGGAGGAAAGGGAGGAGACAGTGCACTCTCTCCTCCTTTCCCTCCAAGACCAATCGGTCCTGGAGGGATGAGGTTATAGCACTCTCGCCTTATCCCTCCAAGACCGACTGGTCTTGGAGGGAAGGGAGGAGAGTGTGCTCTCTCCCATTCCCTCCAAGACCGACTGGTCTTGGAAGGATGAGGGGCCTGCATCATCCCACACGCCCTCGGTTCGGGCTGCCACCCCCGTCCACGTCCTCCAAGGCAGACGTGGATGACCTGTGGCGTGCATCGGCATGCATGCCACGGATTGAGGGCACATCCTTTGATCAAGGACGAAAACTTCCTCCGGGGAGTGCATGGTCATGCACACCCCACTCATGGGGCGTGCCCAGCCTTGCACGTCCCATCGGGGACGTGGAAGGCCAGTACCCCCCATTTAGGGCCTCCATGCCCAATGGACGCCCTGAATGTGGCGTGCATTGGTAAGGACGCCTCACCCGAGGTGTCATTTTAGCAAATATGGGGCGTTCATTTAGCCGGCCCCTTTTCTTTGGGCTACAGTTTAGGTTAGCTCTTTGGAGATGGGTGAGTACTTTCCTGATGTGTTCTTCATGTTTGGCGAATACGACAATACTGTCCAAGTAAACCACACATACATCATTGATCAAGTTGCCTAATGCGTCGCAGGGGTGTTGGTTAACCCCATTGGCATGACTTGCCATTTGACTAATCCCCAGGGGTTTTTCACGGCTGTCAACGGAATGTCAGCCTTGCACATCCTCGTCTGAAAGAAGGCATTGGTTTGGTCCAGAATTAAGAAGACTTAACCTGATGCCACCAATTGCACCAGCTCATTGACATTAGGCAGAGGGGAACAATCTTGAACGGTGACGCTGTTGAGTTTTCGATAATTGCAAACCCATTGAGGGAGGGCAGTGGGGTCTTTCTTCGGTATTATGATTCATACTGGGAGAGGCATATTGGCTGTTTGAGCGTTGGATCCTCCCCGCTTCTAAGTGTTGTTTGAGTAGCGTCCTCCAGGTCTTCAAATGCTTTTGGGGATACAGATATTGTCGCTCGTTGATCACCACATTTGGGTTGGTAGGGACTATCTCGTGTCAAATATTGGAGCTCTCTAGCTTCATTTTGTCTGGAAATGAACTGTCTTTGAAAAATCTGTTAGACTTTCCTTCATCTGAAACAGCAGGGATGTCTAAAGGAAACAAATCCTTAAACTCTTCTATGACGGTCTTTTCCGCCGTCTCACAGGGGTAGTTGGTTGTGGAACTTGTGTCATTGATTGAAGAAATGGATTTTATTGCAGATTTTGATCGATAGTCTACTATCATACACACTGATTGATTACAACAAATGGCGTGATGAGGGATAGAAACCAATAAGTTGAAGCGTGAGAAAAATGGTGTCCCCAATATCATTTCATAATCACCCAGAATGGGTTCCAGACGGAGGGGGACGTCCTCGAACCACAAGCCTGACTGTTTGTCTTCGAGAGTGGTGATTGTGAAGTGTTTGAGAATAACCTTGCTGGAGGTGTCAGTGTGGAGGGCTAACTTGACGGTTGTAGGTGTTGGGAGTAGTCGTCAATGGAGGCCTGTTGCCAACACTGCCTTATCATTGATTAGGTTCAGCTCCGAGCCTGTGTCAACTAGACCGCGTAAGTGTTTCCCTCCACACGATAGCTGGATAAAAAGTTGCCGGGGAGGTGGAGAGAATACATACCCATCATTGTGAGTAAGGCAAAGCTCCTCATCAAGTGCCGCAGTATCCAAGCTTGGGAAAAGGTCCTCTTCCGTGATGCTGGCCACCGTGGCTGTTTGTGGAGGTTGAGTCGGTTTGCCTGCCGTAGTGTTGGCAATGCCTCTAGATCTGGGTGGGCAGTAGTCTGTCGGTTTGGGTGTGGATTTCCACAAAGTTGCGGTTGAGTGGTCCCGGAGCGCTACCACACATTTTCTTACAGTAATGGAGCGACCCTGCGAATCAAGGAGTGAATTCGTCAAACCACATCTTCACGGCCTGGGTGGGCTGAGTTATGGGTCAAAGACGGAGGGGGTGTACCAGATGCACGGGATTGGGTTAGATTCTTCCTGGGTAGTCCCTCAAAGAACAAACTTGATCGCCGTTTGAAGCCATGATATCGAAAGGGTTCCTCAGTAATTATTGAGCTCAATGCTCACGGTACGCTTCTTCTCATTGCAATGGGTGGTGCAGATAATCAATTAGGTTTGAAGCCTGACTGATGAGACCGGCTTAAACCCTAATGATCCAGACTATGTAATCCAACCCAGTCATATTTCATGGTCCTTCTTTCATTAGTTGTTTTCCTTTCTCATCCCTTCAAATCCAAACTCATCCAACTATCATCTGCTTTGGCTCCCATGTATGCCTGTCCCTGATTTCTCACTTTATTCTATATTTCATATCTCACTCATTCCTGTTTCTCATTTCTTTCATGATTCATCAGATGTGCTCAAACCATCATCAGTCTACAAGACTGCTTGCACTAACTTACTTTCAATTGTGTAATCCTCAAAGGTCCGCTTCACACTTGATCTCTTTTTCCTTCTCTCATTAGTTGTTTTCCTTTCTCATCTCTTCAAATCCAAACTCATCCAACTATCATCTGCTTCGGCTCCCAGGTGCACTTGAACCATCATCAGTCTACAAGACTGCTCGTACTAACGTACTCTCAATCGTGTAATCCTCAAACATTACATTGTGCTTCTTGCCCATTAGTAATTACACTCAATGATGCATATATTCAATACTCAAGCTTAACAGCTTGGATATCAATCAATTTTAACTTTCATCATTACATTCAGAGGGTTAATGGATCACACAAACTCAGATAAGACTTCTTACATCAAAAGAAGCAATTGAGAGAGAATTATTAGATGATTATTGAACAAGAGAAAAAAGGTAAACCAGATACCCATTCAACTTTGATTGAAATGATTGATTATCATTCATGAGAGATAAATTCATTGAAGCCTTTTGGACAATGAATATTGTCTTCAAGGCTGACAACACCCACCCCCTTTTGGGTGGTGGATTTGTCATATATGATACCCTATTGAGAGTATTCTATAAGCTTTTATTTGGTAAAAATTGTTGAATATGTTGTAATACATTTCAATCATATCAAGCTTTTACTTTTTAGGCATTTCCATCATGTGAATTTAATCCATAAGTAATGGTTTTGAGTTTCTCCAGTAATCGTCACTGCCAGAATAATAAGCTAGGTTGGTGGTATCCCAGTTAAACTAGGATACAACCAAACAAGTCAAACTTGGTTGGATTTGAACTGATGAAATAGAAATCCAAGGCACCACATTGGATTTGTATCCCAGTTTCAATGGGATACCATCAAAATAGCCAATTATGTTGGCAGTGCGTATTCTCATGTATTGGTATCATGAAATAAGTTAACTCAATTTATTGTGTATTCATTTTTCAGAGCCACAATTTGTTACTTGTAGCTAAGCTATAGATACCAGTCTACAGAAAAGAATCAAAAATCTATCAGTTCTCTTCATTACTTTACCCTATTCAAAATCATTTTGTCACACTCAGTGTCCTGATCAGTTTCAAAAAATTACTGTTTAATACTGTTCCTGTTTAATACTGTATTCTCTTGTTCATCTCAAAAATTCTCATGCTTTCAACATTAATTTGAACACACCTCTTTTTTTTCTCTTTCTTATCACAACTCTCCCAACCTCAGACATTTCAAAGGAGGGAAGCTTCAAGTTCAACTCAGTTTGATTTTGTTTGTCAATTTCACCAAAATGCTCAATCTCCCCTCATAGTAATACTGCTCCAGTTAATTCTGGGACCATCTCCACCACGGGGTGGAGATTGTGAGTGGAAAACTTGCGCGATGCATCCTGAACTTTGGTTTTTAAGGTTAAAACCTTGTGGGCTGTGCACTGGTGGAGTGTAAACGGACATGGAAAAATGTGTGAACCTTGGTTGGTTAGGGTGAGTTGCGGGATGAGTGGTCTGGGTTTCACACATGGAGGGGCATATCACAGGATGTAGAGGGGAGCTAGATCTACACTCCCTTTGATGTTTTTTACACCCCCAATAGATCTAGGTTCCCATTTCCACCCCCCAGTGGGGTACAATTTTTCAAGTGCGGGGTGGAAAACAAGTTTCCACTCGCACTTTCCACCCCGCAGTGGAGATGCTCTTAATGTACATCCAAAATAATAACTGTTGCAAGAGAAATTGATTATAGGATTTTAATCTGGTCTTTCAAACAAATCCCAAAGTATTTAATTAGAAATGTCCCTCCTGAAGAGGGATGACTCCATTGGATAAACTCCCAATTCTGGTAAGGCTAGTAAACAGCCAATACCCCTTTGAAAAAATCATGACAGCCTTGTTCTCCGCTTTGGTCCTCAACAGAGGAACTGTTGGTTCACCTTCTCACATTTTGAAAGTGACATGCACAAAAAGATTACAAGCAATCCGCGCGATTTTTTTCTCAGTCGGAATTACAAAGTGGTCGCCGCAGGTGTGTTCCAAGTCTTCCGCCGAATTGAAATCTACGAAACCATGTTTTTCTACAATGTAGTTTTAGATTACAAAAAAAAAATGTGACATATCTCTTATTTACAGGTGTACCATCCAGCTTTCACAAAACATGTTCATGATTTTGATCGATCGCGCTGGTCTTCTCACTTGCCTCCTTCTTTGATAATTTTAATTTGGTTTCAGTCATCATGGTTTAAGGCAATGTATTGGGAAAAAATTAAATCATGATTTTAATTGAACTACAATGGTAATTTAATTTGAAGCGCGAAAAGCCGAAATACAAAAAATCAATCGTTAGGTTGCTTTTCAATAATCTAATGAAGTGTACGAGCATTTTTGGTCTAGATGTGAGGATATAAAGAAGCTGCAATTGGATGACGAATGTCGGGTATCTATAGATGAATTTGCGGAATGAAAAATCATGAAAGAAATGTGAATTGATAGGATAGAGAAGGAAGTCTAGGGTTTGCGATGTGGAAGTAAAACTATGATGGAAAAATGACGATGTAAATGGAGTATATAAACTCCTGCGAGTTGATGGTACAGATGTGTGATTTCATGGGTCCTTCTTTAATCAAAGTTCGTTATTGATTTTCGACCAAGGTATCGGTCGAATGACGCAGGTTTGCGGGTGATTAGCCACCAGCTCTATGGCGTCCATAGAATTGACTTCCTCCGGAACTCGATCAAAGAATAACTCCATACAAAGCATAGCGATGTATAATTTCAACTCTAGAACCTATGATTGGATTGAAAGTTAATTTTCATGTTGCCGGAAGAAACAAGTAACGTTAGATAAACTGGCACTAACCGCAAGATTTTTCCCAAAGCAGCCGCGCTGCCCATGGCCAAAGACATGTAGAGGACCAGGAAGCTGTGCATCAAATTTCCCATCACAATCTAACCAACGCTCCGGTCGAAAGCCAGAGTCGGAGTCGTACGGAGTATCAAGGCGACTGTGAGGCATCATCACGACAGTATCTTTAGGAATGACATGTCCCATCACCACTGTATCCACCCGGCTAGTTCGCGACACTTCTCCCAGTACTCTTCCGCATCGAAGGATTTCATAGCAAGTCGCCTCCAGGTAGCCAAGGTCAGAGCTAAAAACTTTCAGGTCGGAATAGGTGGGCGAGCGTTCATTCAAACTTGGGAGTGTGTGGACTAGTTGTTCTCGAAGTCGATATTGTACCTCTGGATTGTTCGATAGCAGCTTTACTGCCCATGCTAAAGTACATGCCATTGTGCCTAATAGAACATTTTGAAGAGTGACTTTAGTTGACGTCACCGATTTTTCTAAAGCAACGTTCCAGAGTAAGAGACTCACCATGACCAGCAACCCAATAGACCAAGAGTTCTTGGGTGATCTCGTCCTGCAGACAGATCGCAGCGATCATGGATGAATACACGAAAAGCATTGAGATCCTTCTGAAACTTGTGATTGCTTACCGTGCTGAGCGGTTTCTCGCCCCTTAAATTGGACAGATGCTCATCTTTGACGAGCAGTGAAAGTATACTATCAACATTATCTGGATCCTTGGCATCAACACCTCCAAAAATTTGCTCCTCAAAGAGAGTTGCCCGTTCCTTTTGAATTTCTTTCTTCAGATACCCAAAGACGGTGGACTTTGCTCGACGCCATTCACCATTGAAAACTCGCTGATAGAGCCAAAATAGTGGCTTTGATGGTGAAACATAACAACCAGCAACCTCACGGACGATTACATTCAGTGCACGCGCGAGTTTTGGGAACTGAGGTCTGGAATCCGCAGATAAGGCGCCATTAGAATTCTCGAGGTGAGAAAGCCTGCCACTCATCACGCCAAAGGGTTTACCGAAGATGATGTCGGAGATGGTATCCTGAAATGAGCCATGTCGGTAAGTTTTGACAGTGATCGGTTAGGCCCAGATTAAGTGGTAAATTAATGGTCGTATGAACAAACTAACCATAGTGCTTAACCTCAGATCTTGCGCTGCTTTGAAGTACTTTTCCCCACTTTCATCCAGAATTTGACTTCGTTTTTTCCCTATGGAAGAGATGATTTAATCTCATCTGGCAACATGGTTGTAGATAAGGAAGTAATATAATCTTACATAGTTGGATGAGCTCAATGACGGAGTTGGTGATTTTTGGGGTCACTTGTGACAAGTGGGAAGAGGACATTGAATGCGCTATACTGTAACGAGATTTTTGAGAGCACGGAAGGCGATCGGCAGACAAGTTAGCAAACGATGTACACTGATTCGTGATTATGGGGAGGGATCGGCGGGACTCCGGGGAGCCGTGGGTATGAGTATCTGGACATGTAGGGGTATCGTGTTTATTAAGGTTGAGAACTGGCACGTTTGTACCACCACTCATGAGTTAGGTAGATTACGTGGAAATAAAAAAACGTTGGAGAGAATGAGTGCGAATTGTATCATTGTCGGATTTTGAAAGGCTTCACTCCACTACCACGCGAGCTACGAAATGCAGCGCCCATCGGGTGCGGGTGGGGAGGAAAAATGCCGAGTGGCAAAAACGGAGATAGATAGAAGTGAGATAAAGCACTGATAATGTAACTCACGCTCGACGATGGTGCTTGAATACCGGGCCGGTAGTTAGAGCTAGTTGTCCGTTTGGAATGATGCCCTTGTAGCTGAGAGAGCATACAAGGATGTGATGTACCGATGAGGGGAAGTTCAAGAGGCGCAAGAATAAGACAGGTACATTAGTTTTCTCAGCTTGGCGCTCAGCAGAGTCTTCACTCGAATGAAGACAAAGGTCTACATTCGGTGGCTAGAAGTGTAAAAGTAAATCATATAAATAAGATACTAACATGTCCAGAGTCAAACCTGGGTCCGGAAATTCTCGCGACCTCTTGGAACATACTTCAACAAGTTGTTGGCCATCGGCGAGGACAACGATGTGGGTGCCCAGTCCGGTTAGCTTACCAAACCAACTCCCCGCGGGCCCCAGCATCACTTGACTCAAGGGGCCGACACGGTTGGCCTGATCGGCGAAGAACGTGGTTCGCGTTTTGTTCAACCTCATATGGCGATAGAGTGCACCGCTGTCCCCAAGTGCCCAACAGTAACGACCTGACGTTGGAATCCCACTCAAGGGACGTGGTCGGAGTGCGTCGTAGATAAGGAGGCCCAAGATGAAGCTGATTATATAAAACCCATGTGGCCCGGTGAACCACTCCGTCCACCGTCTCAACACCAACACGGCGTTTTTTTGTATCCAACTCTGGGTGGTGCTCGAGTGGTCACTCAGCAAGAGGTTCCCGAGGTCGAATCGATGAGTGAAGAAGATTCCGGAGAAAGAATGGCTTAGAAGATGTAGTGATAAAAATGGTAGCTCAGCGCTGCTCATAGCATGGACGGAGCTCATGATGCTGTTTGATTGATGAGGAGTTTAAGACTGTGATCTATGTATGCGCGTCCTAGAAGAATTATAGCAGACAATCCTATACGTATATATGCGGTGGTAAGCACTAGCAGAAGACAGGTAATCCCGCGTAATAAGGCAGACTTAGAGGGTCAAAGAAATCTAGACTAGTGCAACTACCAATGATCTTTGGAGAGATTGAAAGAAAAGAAATCTTAAATAGTCATTTTCTGTACACCATCCGCTGCCACACAACAACATCAGAGAGGGGGAGAGAGAAAGAAGCAAAAGGGAGCCAGAAAGAGAGAGAAAGAGAGAGAAGAGAGAGGCATGTAGATACTTACATTGAGATAGAGCTTACGTGACTAGCTTGACGGCCGGCAGCTATGATCGACCGGGAAGAAAAGCCGGAAGGGAGGCCTGGGGGCAAACGCTCACGTTGAAAGCTAACTGCAACATGATATTTTTTCCAATTCTTTGTCTATCATCAGTCGGTTTATCCTTTTTGAATTTCTCTGTTCATCTGTTCGCCCGAGTAATATGGTTTTTGCCATAGTTCACGAGGAAAGTGGGCTGCAGGCTGCTAGCTCAAGCTGGGGGTCCCCTCAACAGGTTGTGGTTTTTTTGTCAGTGCCTGCATGAATGCCCATGCAACCCTCCTAACGGAATGGAGGCAACGTTGAGACAGTCAGGTTTTGCATTGGTTAAACGTTGTAAGTTTTACCTCAGGCGCACACAGTTGGTGGTCGCGTGTTGTTTGGATGTTACATGAAGCCCAGAGCTGTTTTTGCCTACGTATTTGCAGTTGGACTGATAAAATCAAAACACTGCGGATAGGTCGTCGATCGACCCGGCATGAGACTCGGGACACTTAAAAAAAATGGCGCGGTGGAGATCAAGAGATCAACATTCAGTGGGGAGGGGAAGGGTGGTGATACATGAATCCAGGACTGGTGCATCTACCCGGTCAATTCAATTGAGTTGAGAAGAAAATAGTAATACAACATAAAAACTGTATCGTAATTAACAAGTGTTGGACGGATGAGGAAGAAGATGAGTAAGAATGTAATCTTAAATCTTATCCGGAATAAAGCCCAGTGCGGATCAAGCGTGAGACTAGTGCAACATCCTTCAGACACTGAGGAATGGAAACAGTGTCAGTGAGTGAGTGTGAGTGGCCCTGGCGCATGGTGCCAAAGCATCACTCATCAATATATTCAACAGCCTGCACTTGTTGATGGACCCTAGACTAATCGGCCACGTTCAGAATCGTAATTAGTTCAGACTTGATGATAGGTATGTACATACATAATATTAGAGAGAGAAGTCCACCCTTTTGGCCATCATACGGCTGAGCCTTCCGGGAGCATAGTAGTTTATACATTACCCAAGCAGTTCAAATGGGGTAGGGGGTTTCTAGTCAATAGCTGGCTCCCTGTCCGATAATCTCGAGCTGCAACGTCTCTGGTGTGTCTGAGGCCAATCGCACATCGATTGATAAAACGATGATCTCATACCGACGGGCCACGGCTTTCGGCCGGGTGGCGGGTTGCGGTCTATTGCGTATCCGGCTCATTTGATTCGATCAAAGATTGAAAGAATTCGAACATCATACTGAGTTGGAGTGCCGTATAACAATTTACACGAATATTTGTTCAAACGAGGCACCGACAAAGCCCTCATGAATTCATGATGCGAGGCTCGAGCCGGTATGCTTTGGATGCACTTGGGTAGCCGGTCTGGTCCGGTAAATTCAAGCCCATGGGGATCTTATCTTCAGACTCTTTTGCCCATGTTCAAACCTGTCATTCGCGTCAAATGTTGCTCTGGATGAGCCGGTATGTATCACATAATTTTTCAATTCCAAAATTGTGGGTTCAATCCTAGTCAACCGCCCTGTTGCACCGCAATCAAGATCTCTATATACCCTAACACAAACGTCTTCTCATATATATTTGTCAGCATATGTTTCCTGACTTTACATTTTGAAGCACAAATCTAACTTGTACGTGGAGACGGAGGAGGGTGAAAGAGGCAGAATGACTCACCCATAAGCGCCCCCTATGCCCCATACAGATGGTGCATAGGACGGATGAGCTACTATTCCATTACCCAATAACGGCTTTGTCAAATCAGACAGGAATTATTTGAAAAGAGATCTATAGAGAATTGTGTGATCTGGAGGGGAAAACGGCATTACCGGTTAGTCCGGGTCGAGTAATCAATGCCTCAAAGCTCCTATATTCATCCAGAGAATTCAGTAGGCTACATATTGAAGCGTTTGTTTTGTCGCTCATTCCAGAAGGCAAACCCACAAACTTCACGTCATGATGAAGCTTGTCAAGCTTTTCAGAATTGGGGGATGAGATTTGTTAGAAGAATGACCTAGAACGACTGACAACACCAAACAGAAAACAAAAATTGAAAAACGAAAACAGACATGTAGATGTTTGGGAATTTTCAACATTGATTTCAAGATAATAGGAGAAAGCGGAATGGATAGCATTTCAAGTATGTGATCAAATACTAATAGAAAAGTGAAAAGACTACATCGGTTAAAACTAAAGATTGAAGCAAGAAAGAGACATGGCCCAATAGTCTCTTACATTTTTAAATGATTCTTCGCCGCTGAAACTTCACAAATTGAATGGAATTCCATCAAATTTTGATGCAAATTCTAAAATTGTGGGTATTTTCCCATTTATGGAAATTCCTTGGTTGCATGCAATGTTGAATTGAGAACACATCATGATTCATAAGTGAGGCATGATCTAAACCCTAACCAGGGGGATGTCGAATTTTACAATCTATATTTTACGGGGTAGGCACACCATAAAGTGGGGCACCGCGTAAAACTACACCCCCCCTCCCCCCATGATGTATAAATTTGCACTGCATTTTTCCAATTTCTCACCCTGGAAAAATCACCCCACAAGACACTTTTCCAGGGTATTTAATTAAAATTTACACTGCATTAGTTCACACAGTGGTGCACCGTAAAAAAAACACCATGCAGAATACCACCTGGAGATGGAATCCTCCTAATTTGCGTTGAGAAAATATCACACAGTATCCCACTATGTAAAATACAACCCCAGTGTGGTTTTCATGAAGAATTAGAGTTTACTGGCGGCTGCGCCGCCTTCACGTCCACGACCCCTTTAGACACCAGTTAAACTACAGACTCCGACTAAGGTCATACATTTTGCCGAAATTTAGAGAAGATCAAAACTAATACAAAAATATTTGTACTCGTTGTATATGAAACTCTTAATAAACAAATTCTTCGCGCCGAGGTCCACTAAACACCAATCTAATTACTTTTGAAAAGGTCATACAAACAAAACCTGTATATCGAAATTATCAGCAACAAATCCCACCCATTTTAGACAACCATGATCAGCTTACCGTCAATGTTACCCAACCACCCTCCTTGCCTTCATAAGTAGCTGCAATCCACACTAATTGATTTTGCTTAACGAGTTCTTTTCCAGAGCAATTCTGGGTTAGAGTGAGCTCATAGTCGCATGAATTCTGCTATAAACATTGCACATGAGATTTAGTAATATTATCACGATCTGGTCAAGGTAGGGTTTACTATCTTATCTTCTGGATCTTTTGCAATGATTGGACAGCAGGAAGAGAGATAAGAATGCGAGTGGGGGAAAGTGGAAGTCTATCAAATGGTGCAGGTGGTGCATCACAGGACGCAGAATGCGGACCCCACACTGGCCGAGATTGGATGTTATGGTAAGGCGAGGGAAGAGACAAGATTGTGAGTGAGGGAAATGGGAAGTCTAATATTCATTTATGTAGGTGGTGCATCGCAGGATGCGAGAAACGGAGCCCAGGCTGGCCAAGATTGGAAGTTAAGGTAAGACGAGCGCAGGGTTAGAGCGGGAATGTTATCATTCAAGGCAGGTGAGAATTGAGGTATGGGCTAGAGATATGGCAAATGGACTAAAACATGGATTAGCTGTTATTAAGGCAAGAGGGTAATTAGTCGACATGTGTTTAGAGAGTTCCTTATCAGTCAATGTGGACGAACGATTTAAGTAACTTCCATATTAGGGGAGGTGTCAATGAAAAGAACGGGTTTGCGGTTGAAGGAAGAAAAAAAGAGAACAAAAGACTTTGATTGAGGATATAAACCAAGGGTGAGCCGAAGATTTTCGGCCAGGTTCCATTTCTAATTAGGCGCTATCGCAGTAGAAAAGCGCCTCAGCAATTTTGGTGAACTGGGTGCGTTACACACCTCGTCGCCTGTTTGCTAGATTATTTATCGCCGTAGAAAAGGGCCTCAGCAATTTTTGTGAACGGGGTGTGTTATGCACCTCGTCACCTGTTTGGTAGATTATGTCTGACAGGAATAGGATTAAACTGAATTACACTGGAGTTCCTTACGGTGTACTGGCCAGTGTAAAAAACAAGGAAAACAAGGTGTAAAATTACAAAAACAAATAGAAAAAATAGAAATTTCAGTGTGAAAAAAATAATTTTGAGAGAACCATGAGCTCCTCCTTGGCTCACTTGCAGACTTCTTCACCTTCTTAGCTACACCTCCTCCTTTCTGCGCTGCCGAACTCTCCTTTTCCCTTGGTAATGTTTTCTGGTCGTTTGTGTTGTTGCTTTGCTTTCTGAACCGCAAAGTGACCTTTTCTTCCAACAGCATCTTGGATTTCAGTCAGAGTTTCAACTTCAAAGGTGCCAGAGGCTTAAACTTGTCTTCTTCCATCCCATTTTGAGATATCTCTTCACTATTGTGTGAGTTTCCTTCTCATATTGATTGTCTGTGTTACCGGCTTCGCTGTTGTCTTTGTTTTTACTCTCTTTTTCACTGTTTTTGCCCTCAAACTCCAACTGAAACTCAGCATTCTGGAGGGGGACAGGGGATGAATAGCCTGAAGTTCACAGATATAATATCCTGTGACACTAAGGAGTGAGAATGATATGGTTCTGATTCACTAGAGAAGGAAACTCCTAAAGCAGCCGAGTATAGACTATATACAAGGCTGCTAGTGTTATGGTTGAAGCATACTAAATAATGGATATAAGCATATCTCAACAAGTATTGCTTTTATCTTGATGTTTATCTTCTTTTTTACTTTCACTTTCTTCCATTTCTTCTCCCATTCCTTCCTCATTGACTGGTTGACAGGAATTGCTTGTTGGGGAAATATTGATAAGATTTTGCAGGTGAATGAAAGGTACTGTCCCTGGGGCATTGGGGTGGTCTTTTTGAATCTTCATTATGGCCTCTGTGACACAGATATCTTCTGATGGTGTCCAATGGTGTGAGTAAAGCAACCAACTCATATTGGGTTGCTTGCCACCTAGACTCCCTGGATCCTTGTTCACAAGCTGTGCAATTCCATCATTTTGCTGATCATCTTGCAACCAGACACCAATTATACCGCCTTTGCCGCTCCGGAGTACCTTGCCCCAGTAGTGGTAGCCGTTCCAGAATCCGCGGGAGAAGAGTCCGTAAGTTTCGCTGGCTACGTCCAGCTTGAAAGGCCAGTCATTGGATGCCGTGAACACCTGTTGCTCCTTGCTGTCAAGAATGCTAGTCACTTCTTGGAATAAATAGAGATGGAGGGGGGGAAGGCCATCCACAAATCCAAAAATTGAAATTTTTGATTTCCATGTTGGGGGATTGAACATAGAAGGTTCAGCTGTTGGGGAAGATTGGATAGTTCTGAGAATCCAGTGTACATCCATGATCAATAAAGGTATCGAAATCACCAGGCTCATTCGGAAGTTGGAATTGAGCAGTGAGTAGGGATTCATCGTCCTTGTTGGGGATTTCTTGTTCACTGGGGTTGCTGATTGATTCGGAGTACACCTTGCTACTTTTTTGATTGCTTTTTCTGGATTCATTGGCTTTTGAGGTTGGCATCTTGCCTTGGAAGAGGTGTGGGAAGGTGAGTAGGAGGGGGGAATGGTGTGTGGATGCAGAGTGAAGCGGCTGTAAAGCATGGGAGATGGGAGGTAAAATTGAATTTGAATATGCTAAGTGTGTAATTTGCATAGAATGTGGTTAGGTTTGCGCCGCAGTGCAAATTTTGACATTTACATACACATTTTGAGATTTGTGGGGTACTCCTCCGTACCCCGCAAACAAGGCCCTGTGAAACTACACATTTTACATTGAATGTTGAGTTTTACAGGGTAAAACTTTAATGCAAGGTGGTAATTTTGACCAGTACCCTGCAAATTTATACATCACCCCAGGTGATGTATACTTTTACGGGGTACACACCCTGTAAATTATACCATGTAAAAGTCACCCACCCCATTAAGAAAAGCACACTTCAAATCCATTTGGTGAATTTCAAAATTGTTGAGCTTGAATAGAGTGAGAAGTCAGAAGTCCAGTCAGCAAGAAAACAACATTATGATCAATGCCTTCTCTTTGGTTGAATCCTCTAACACCCAGCCTCGCTTTATATTTTCATTGGTCTTTTGCTTAAAAACCTACATGGTTGTAAGGGGTTAAATGAATGGGTATTTGTTGACGGGACTCTAGATGGAGTGTCTGTCCATTTTTCCCAGTTCAGTATTGATAGCCGCTTTCCATGGGTCCTGAATTTCTGATTGGAGGGCCTGAACATATGTTTTGGGATTGTTCTGGATATACATAAGACACTAGACGAGCTTCATGTCTGGGATGCATTTGTCCTTCAACCACATTTCCTGTGCAAATTTCCCCGTTGATTTCATAGGATGGCCAATCAGATCCTTCCTGATTATGGTTGTTTTGATCTTCTCCTGGAGCTGAGATGGAACCAAGTTTGTAGCATCAAAGAAATTGTTGTCTTTGTCTGATAAATCTTCTTCCTTGGTTGGGGAAGTATTGGAAGAATCTTTTTCATCAGTGGGACTTTCTGTTGGCTCTTCAGCAACTTCAAGTCTATTAATGCTCATGGGATCCCCTAATTCAATAGAAAATAGACATGAGTCTTGGGAAGGTTCATAGATGGGGGGTAGAGGACCTTTCTGGAAAGGTGTCTTTGTGGAAGATAACATGATGAGAAACCATCACATTAGTCCCTGTTTCCTTGTGTTCAATCCTGTAGGTCCTGTGTAACTCTCTGTATCCCAGAAAAGTTCCAGCTGCTCCTTGATCTCCAAACTTCCCAGTGACCCTGTTCTTCAGAAAAATAGCTTGAAAGCCAAACAGAAAGAGACAATCAAGTTTTGGTGGCTTGTTGAACCACATTTCATAATGGGAAAGAAAATTAATGGATTTAAAGCTAGTTATATTTTCAAGATAGATGGCAGTGTTGCATGCCTCTGCCCAGTACGATTGACTCAATCTGTTTTGTTTATAGTGGTTTGATTACCCCTTTCAGCAAAAGGGTTGTTTTCCGGATTGTATGGGGGAAGTTGTTACATGTTTGACGCCTTTTCTCTTGTAGAATTTAGTAAGGTGTTGGTTTTTGAATTCATTTCCATTATCTGAGATCAGATGAGCAATTTGTTTGCCAGAAGAGATTTCAAAATGAGCAAAAAGATCTTTCAATATTTTATTGGTTTCAGTTTTGGAGGATAGAAAGTAGATCCAGACAAAGTGAGAGAAGCCATCAACGACTTGAAGGAAGTATCTTTTACCGGATTTTGAAGCAGTAGTGATGGGACCAAATAAACCCACATGAAGGTACTTGAGTTTTCTGATAGCGGATGGGAAAGGATCTTTGTGTTTCTTGGTTTCTTGCTTAAGTCACACTCCACACATTGGAAATCTTTGATTATGACAGAGGGATACATTTTCCTTTGGTATTATATGGAGGGGTGTGTGGCTCAATTTAGGGTGAGAGTAGCAGAGGAAACAACAGGCTGTACAGCTCCAAGAACCTTTGGATTCATTTGGTTGACAACAAGATTTCTGGAAGGATAGGTGCCGTCTAGCACTACTTGATTTTTGGTGTCAACAACTGCAAAAGAGTTGTTTTCTAAGGGTTGAATGGAGTGTCTGATTCAAAGAAAATTTGATTGACTGATAAGATTGTCAGAAAGTGTAGGGACTCATAAGAATTTTTGTAGATTTGGTACCATGTGTGGTAACTCCCATCAAGCTGTGCCAATGCCAGTAAATTTTAACGTGGACCTGTCTGCTTGGTATACAATTGACTGGTGCTCCTCCAGGTAATTGGTAAAGAAAGCCAGAAAATTGAACATGGGTGAGGAAGCTCCCAAATCAAGAATGAGTTTGCCTGAGTGAAGTCCAAAGCAGATAAAAGGACCATCTCAACTTTCTCTTTCGATTGATTTTTGAACCTTAATTGAAAGCAGTCCAATTTTTTGTGTCAAGTAAGAGGGTTGTGTTGGCCATTTGTACATTTTGGTCCTTCCCCGTTGTAGTACAGACAACATGATGATGTGCAAAATACCCTAGAGGTATCAGCTTCTTGGGATGATTTGTTCTTTTGAATGTACAATTGTAGTTCCTCTATGGTTTGTTTGAGGGTAGGGATTTCCTTTTTGATCTCACATTTCTTGATAATAAGTTCACCCACCATTTTAAATCCTCAGACCATCTCCAACGCGGGAGGTACAGTCGGTTGCTAAGTTTGGAAACTTGGCAACTGCGGTGTGCTGATACCTCCTGGCAAAAACAGCCTGACACAGTGCAGGTTGCTATGTTTAGTAACCTGCACTGTCCTCGAAATCCCCCGATCTACCCACCCTGCTCATACAATGTATCGATTGTTGGTGATCAAAACCTGTTACACAAATTGGCAAAATCAAAAGATAAAAAAAACTTTCTGGGATCGATGCCTGGATCCATGGGGGAAGTGGGAAAACATTGACGATGTGTAACCTGCCTATCACCGAAGTTGTGTGTGATGGGTAGGTTGGAAGCAGCTACTGGGGAGCTATGCTGTTGCCAGATCTGGCAATGCTGTAGCTCCCGCCAGCTCGATTTCTAATTTAGCATCCGGTTTAGCGCCCCCGTTGGACTTGCAAAATCATGCTCGGGGAGCTAAATCCGGGATAGCGCCCCAGTTTAGCTCCCATGTTGGAGATGCTCTCAGGAAGATTGATAATAGCCCAGGTGGCTATGACTTAGTTGAGTAGATTAGAAGGTCTTATGGCCTTATCATCAATAAAACTGCAGAGAAGTCAGGAGTGGTGAGGTTGGCCTTGACTTGATTGGAGGTGAGAACGGTTGAGATATTTAGATTTTTTTTGTACCGTCTTAGCTCAATAGAATTTCTCAAGGAGAGACCAGAATATGCAGGTATAATTGTATCACAGTTCAGAGTGAGAATGGCCATTGCATTGGAACACCTAAAAGGGTCAGCTTTCTCAAGGATAAGAGTGGCGGCTTCCTGTTTTTTCATGTGACTAAAAAGTAGACACTACAAACATTAGTTGATGCTCCGTCTGGAAGATTGAAGAAAAAACATGGGACATGCGGAACATCAACTAGTTTTATATATATATATATATATATATATATATTTTAATACTTGTCCTTTTTTTTGAGCTGTCTTTAATATAACTAATTAGTTTTATTATACTTTTATATGTAAGTATGCATGATTTTATGAAAAACTGAAAATCATGGCACTGAGGATTAAACCCAAAAAAACAAGAAAAAAATCAGGCACAAGTAAAAAAAAAAAAAAAAAAACTGGTCGATGTTCCGCATGTCCCATGTTTTTTCTTTGATGTTCCAGATGGAACATCAACTAATGTTTGTAGTGAGAGTCTCTTGAGTTGAAGAATACTCTTCATTCAAACTTTTGATTTGAGAAAGTTAGATCACTTAAGCTTTTCTTTGGCAGGAAGTTTGACTGTGAGTTCAACCATTATTGATTGATTTATGAGAGATTGCTGAAGAGTTGAAAATAAGTTGAGGTGGATTGAATTGTAAGCTCAAATTTAGGATTCAGAACAAAGGCCTCATAGTCTGTGAAACAAACGTAAACACAAAAGAAACCCTTTGACACAGGAATGACTATATGTCAGTGTCCTGATATGAGTGAGGAGAGAGGTAGCAGAGGGCCTGGATAATGAAGGAAAGAGAAGTGATGAAGAAAAGAGAAAAGAAACAAACAAGACTATAACAGAAAACAACTAGGAGTGAAACCCCTTGATTACATAAATATAGCCCCTTACTGTTCCACCTTCTGTCCACCTCCTGACCATTCAAATCTCTTAGAATGTGTCTTTACTCTGCCCAAAGAAAAATACTTCCCAATCAGGACTAAACCTTGAAATTTTTTTCACTCACTACTGACTTGAATGCTCCTAAATCAAATCGTACTTTACAATGTTTCCCCAAACAATTCATGGAAAAAATTTTATTGCTTCATTGAAAGAATAGTTCTTTTGAAAGCATCCAATGACTGGAGGTTCTAAGTCATTCAAAAAATCTTTCCCAGAGTCAAATTGGTCTTCCATCTCTGGGAGATAGGATTTCTCTTCAATGTTGGCTAACTTTTTAGAATGTTTGGGATAATTTCTATAATTTCTAGAAGTGTGACCATTCATGTCACAGATTTTCATCCTGGTTAATTCAGGATGAAAGTGGGCCTGGTTTGGGCCGGAAATGAGTGTCCAAACCTGTCCAGGCTCACAGGGCGGGGCAAATTCTCAAATATACTGTCCAAACCCGCCCCAGTTTTCATAGAAATTGGGCTCCGGTCAGCCATGGGCTGGTAGACCACAGAGTTTGGTCGACTGAGCGCCAAGGGAAAATTTTCCATCGTTCCAACTCACCAGACCCCACCAAATCTTTTTGGTGACCAACCGCATGTCTCATAGCGGGATGTATTGGAAGCCGCCGTTGGCTGGACTTCCAATGACAGGCTGCTGTTGGATCATGTTGTCGGTTTATCTTCTGAAAGCATGCCTACAGAATGGTAGCTGTCAGCATAACTCCATGTTGTTCCAACAAGGGCCACCATCCTGAAGCGATACGACGTCTTGAGCCTCACAGAAGCCATTACTTTCAAAGGCAGCATTTAGCACTTTGGCCATTGATCTGTTGGATCCACCAATTTATTAGTGTTACAAATCACGCCTTGGATTGCTTGTTGAGTTTTTTTTTTTTTTTTTGGACAAGTCCTCTCATAACTTTTTTTTGAATAATTTTTTTCATATGTAGCTTCTTTCTTGTGTTGAAAGAAGCATGGGTCCCAGAAAAAAAAACTATCATGAACAAGATTGGAAGGAGAAAAAGAAGAACAACTGAGCTTACATTTTGCTTATGATACGATATGGCTGATGAGAGGGTTCAAAAATGTGAACTGGTCGGCCTGGCAGACCTGAAGACTTCACAAAGACAGGTCCAAGGCCAACTGCAATAATATTTACGCCAAATGATTGATAAAGATGTCGCCAGATTCACAATTGATGCCACCAAACACATCCCAGCTTTCGACCTCCTCTCTATCCTTAAACTTGTGTCTCAAAGAGCCGTCCAGGAAGTGATGTGTCGACCGTAGTGTCATGCCCACCCAGCCAACATGTCTGTGTCAGCTGGGTCGAGAGGGCAGTGCCGACAGATGGCCAGCCATTTCCTGCCGTTGGTGTGCCCTCCATGGCATTTTCAGGGCAGACTGGTCAGAACAGCCCCCTGACCAACTGCGCAGTGGGGCCAACGCAGGTGAATACAAGAACTCATGTGGTGGTGTAGTTTGAGCCGGATTCTGGATTGAGACAGACAAATACTACATATAAATTTTTTGTATGATGTATTACTTATATGCATGTGTGATGAGGAATTAAGTAAAAAATACCGATCTATGAGAGATCAATTCTGGTGGATCTTCAGAATCAATGTTAATTTTGATATTGGGGTCAGATGGGGAAACATCTGTTGAGGGAGCTGGGAAAACACGTTTCTTGGACGGCATTTGGGATTGGGTGTTTCAGTGGTGCTGAACAGCAAAAGTTGAAAGGCAAGGCCAGCTGCCACAGCCACAAAGAGGTCTGGTCCACAGGAAGTCAAAACTGTCCAAACCCGCCCTGCTAGCAAGCTGGGGCGAGGAGGGTCAGGCCCAAATTCTCTGATTTCAGAATCAGGAGTGTCCAAGCCTGGCCCAAAAAACATGTGAGTCCGGGCCTCCCACTGGACAGCCCGGCCCACTTTCTGTCATAAACTAAAATAGATATGCACTACGGGAATTGAACATGTGACCCCAAACTTCATGAGTGATGCTTTAACCACTGAGCTAAGTGTGCTGATGCTTGCTGGGCTCATTTCATCTAGACATGACCCACCATTATACTTTTATTTCCTGGGATGATAAGTCTTATTTACATTGCTTATCACTATATCAGGATCAAGTCTTACAAAGAGTGGGTGTCAGACTGCTTAGAGTAGAATGTAATATAAAACTTTAATCCTGAGGTTAAACTGGGATACACTCAACCCAGTTAAACTGGGTTATATTCCAACCTATGGAAAATAAATCCAAGGTATCAGCTAACTTGGATTTATAATTGATTGGTTGATATGAAACCAAGTTGAACTGGGTTAAGTGTATAAAATCCAATATGAGTTTTTATGTGATTGATGTGGATGATTAATGGATGAAAGAAAAAGTACTCACCCACCAGTCCCTTCATCAATTTTTCATAGTGTGTAAAGAAAAGATTAGTGTACTGGCAGTGGCATGATTCTGATTGTGAGGGGTAAATTTTAGTTAGGTTTTTGGATTGGTGATAAAACTGTGCCATGTCAATTGGATTGTATATTTTCATTATCAAACATATGTTGCATGAAAATTGGGAGATTTTGATAAATGTTTTTGTTTTAGTTGAGAGAATAATCATTCCTGTGAAAACAAATACTAGGGGGGCTCACATAGTGTCATCTCAGTTTCTTTATGCTTGTACTGTGTGCTATATCCCGTTCACTCACCTATCACACATTTTACCTTATTTCGGGCACTAGCACTCATGGAAGGAAACTTCTCTCATCCTTCCACAAACATCATCTGCTGTCCCAGGTAAGCACTCTCTATTTTCTTTCTTATCTCTCTCTCTTTCCTTTCTGATTTCTTTATTTGTTTTCTTCTTTTGACTCTCACTAATAATCAATCTTATCCTTCCATGAACATCATCTTCTGTCCCATTCCATTCACCTCATCAGGTTATGAGCACCAGCAAGCTACTGCTCCGCATTTGATTTTTTTTTACCAAACACAACGGGACACACGATACCTTCCTAGGATCCGTACATTTTTGATAAACCTTCAGGTGTATGACATCACTTTCTTCACTGTTTCTCAAATGCTCTACCTCCCCAATCAAAAACAACTGGAAAGCAAATATGAGCACTTCCAAAGACCCCAAGATCTGGACCCACCCTGTTCTGAAATTGACAGGAATCAAACAGCTGAAACCTCCAGGCCCAGACTCTAACTACCTCAACTGGGTGTGGTTTATGCATGTCCACCTTGAGACTACCGATGTGCCCTACATACTGGAAAAACTGTAAAATCAGGCCAAGAAAAACCCTAACTGGTCACACAATAATAAGGCTGTTTTTGGTGCCATATCTTGTACCATCCACTCGGTTCGCCACATCAAACAGGATGCAAGGGCTTTGTGGCTGGCTCTGAAAGGAGCCCAACAGGATTCCTCAGCAGGAGGTGTTACCTACTGGCTACGAAAACTGACCACCACCCGGATGATGGACGACAACATTGTTTCCCACCTTGAATAGATGGCAAAGTATTTTGAGAGGCTCAGCTCTCTCATCATGTCAGAGGCCCCTCTAACCCCAACAACATTTCCTCTTCTTCCATCCTCACCTCTTTGCCATCTGACTGGCTTTCTTGTGTTTCATCAATGATGAACGAACCGCGGATTCAACCTTCAAGAATCATTGACGCTTTACGAGCAGAACATCTTTTCTGGAAAACCTGCAATGATGAATCCCACACTGTTGATTCTGTCCCTGCAGCAAAAGGGAAACCTTCCCCAAGAGGAAGGCCAGCACCCCCAGGACAACCCATTCAACATTGCACTTTCTGCAACCTTGATGGTCATGACTTGAACCACTGCCACAATGTGGCTGGTCTAATCTATGGCCACAAATCAAACCAAACCAGCACAAAAGGGAAAGCCCCCAATTCAAAACGTCCTCATTTCTGACACGGCTGGAAGAATGTCTGGCGCACCCCTTGGTGAAACCCCAGCCTCCAAAGAGGAGGAATCAGATTACATACTACGGCTCCGAGATATAAGTTATGGCGGGACAAGCTGCTGTATCACTCTCCTCCGCTCGTGATCCAGCATGCTTGGGCAATGCAAACTTGGACTTGGGGTGTTCCACATCAATGACCCCATACCTCTCCGCTGTCAGCCTTATTATATTCAACCATACTCCAGTAAAATTGGCGGGAGTCACAACACTTCCCATTGACATGGAGGTCACCATACCCACTCTTGTTGTCCCTGAACTCGCAGAACCTCTCCTCTCCATCACCAGCATGTGTGAAGCCGGGCTGAAGGTGGTTTTCTCAAAATCATCATGTGATTTCTTCCCCACCACTGGCACCTCCATCGGGCTACCAGTTGGCCACGGATACAGACGCAACAATCTGTATTACCTGCCTTCCGGACCCGTTAGATTCCCGTCCTCATCCTCTGCAAAAGCAGTGAAAGTTGACAATAGCCTTTTGGGCTATCACTGGCGTCTCTCTCACTTAGGTCTCCCACCTCTCAAGAAACTCCTGAAAGACTGTGGCATCAAACCATCGATGTTCAGAAATGCCCAGTCTGCATTCAATCCAAGATACCCAGGACAGCATTCAAATCTTGTTTCTCATACAGGTTGGAAACTCCTGGTCAACTTATCCACTCAGATGTAGGGTCGTATGAGGTCTACTCTAGGGAGGGCTATAAATACTATATCACCTTTGCTGATGACTGTTCAAAATTTCTCTCTGTCTATCCTATGAAATCAAAACATGAATCAAATTTGCTAATTAAAAATCTTTTGCGTGTTCTTTGAGAAAGACGGTTGACACATTATCCAAGCCCTTTGCACAGACAACTGTGGGGAGTAAATCTCCAACAATTACAATACTATCTTGCCAACTCCGGCATTAAACATGAACTGGGTCCTCCCCACTCACCCAAGTTGAATGGCATAGTTGAGAGGACCAAGCACACCATCAACAATATGGTCCAGACCGCCTTCCTGAGCGCAAAAGTTCCAAAATCATTTTGGGCTGACACTCCCCCTGGGTTTTCCTCTCCCTCATCCATCCTTCAAACTCCTCAAGTAGACCTGAAGAATTTGAACCCTTTTGGATGCCTCGTATACTACAAGGTCCTGGAAGCAGATAGGAAAACGCTGGACCAGAAGGGTTGAGCCGGTGTCTTACTCTTGTATCTATCTGAAAGAAATGGATACCACATCTGGGATCTAGGCAATTGCAAGCCAGTGAAATACCAAGACATGATCTTTGAAGACTCCACATTTCCTTATGGCACAACACCGACTTTGCCCCCACCCACAATCCTGGTGGACATCCCCTGGCCAGATATAATATCCCAGAAAGGCTTCCAACCAGACACTTCTCCACAAGCTTCCCAACACAAAAACTCATCGCCTCCCGGCCTCACTCCTCTTCAGATAACTCTGAAACCAAGATTCAACAGACGTCTCCAAGCCTCAATTCACGCACCCCCACCGGATGATTCAGCGCTGTCTCCCCTGCTTCCCCTTCCCCACCCACCACTCTGGAAAACCTTTCGCCCATCAATCTACCTCCACTACCACCAATCAATAAGGCATTCTCAATTCCTGCAGCACCCCCTGGTTTGGCTTCTTCACCTGTTGTACCTAAGGTGGTCCAGAAACCCTCCTCTCTACCGCAGCATAAGTCCAGTCGCAACAGGACTATGGACACTGGTCCAAGAGCACCAAGGCTTCTGAGGACGTTGACACGCCAAAGAGGTGGTGACAACTCTTAAGATCACCCAATGAATTCTGATGGCTAAACGCAGCAGATGAAGGATTTGCATCCCTGCAGTGCTAGGGATGCAAACCTGGCGTCTGGTACCTTGTCCAGAAAAATGCAAGATAATCAAGTCCATTAAATGGTCTTAAAGGTCAAACACCGAACTGAAAGAACCATCCAGAAACTCAAAGACTGGCTAGTTTCCATGGGATATTCACAAATCCATGTACTTGACTTTGACAAAATCTTCTCTCTGACTCTCCGTCTCTTGTGCAGCCTGCTGGCCATTTGTGACTGGAAAGGATGTCAAGTTGACTTCAAGACGGCCTTCCTGAATGGTTGTCTTTACCATACGGAATTCATGGAGCAACCTCCTGGATTCATCAATCCCATACACCCAGACAGGGTGTGCCAACTGGACAGCTCACTTTATGGTCTCAAACAATCCCCCCAACAATGGAACTAATCAAAGCACTCCTTGACTTGGGTCTCTCAAACTCAAAAAATATGATCCAACACTCTACTACAAGATATCCGGCAACAAGCTTGTCAGGGCTCTAACAACTCACACCAATGGCCTAGCCATCGTTGGGGAGCCGATGTTTGTCAACAATCTAATCAGCTCTCTTGGTACCAAGTTTGAAATCAGTGCAGACCATGATCTTCACCATTTCCTTTCACTCCAAATCACTTGCAATTATCCAAACAAGCTAGTCGTTCTGAATCAAGCCCACTACATAGTGGAGCTGCAATAAACATTCCTCAGCGGCAAGCATCTGTCCATCCCCACCCCCAACCGACTCGTCCTTTAAGGAACTTTGCGGTTAGACAGCTTCTGAACCTCCCTCATCCGTTCCCTAAAACCAACTCATTGGGTCTCTCAATGCACTCGACCTAACGTATCCTTTGCGATCAACCGACTTTCCCAGAACCTACAGGACCCCTCTGAAGCCCATTGGAAGGCGTCAGTGAGGGTACTGAACTACCTTGTCACCACAAAGGATCTCAAGCTTATACTTGGCGGACCGCTTGAATGCAGTGGTTTCTCTGACTCTGACTGGGCAGAGGACCGTGACGACAGAAATTCTATGTTGGGCTACACCTACTGCATAGCAACAGTGGGCAGGTACGTTATGTTACGTTACAGCAGGGTTATTGGGGAATGTAACTTTTTAAAGTTATCCAGTTTTTTGATTTTTGTAACATAACTAAAAAAACTTGTAATTTCAAGTAACTTTTTTTTTTTTTTTTTTGAAATGGGTAACGTAACTTGTTTTGAGGTGAGGTGGTGTTCAGAAAAAAAATTCAAAATCATATTGCATATAGCTTAGTGGTTAATCAATTCCTCTTGGAGGGTGCCAAATTTGAGGTTGAGAGTTCAATCCTCACACTGAAGCAATTTTGACCTCGCTTGCTGTGGAGGGGACCAGTCAAAATTGAGCACAATTTATCTTGCTCTTATTGAACACAACAAGCAAAATTCACCACCCTTCACAGAAAGTTACCCATAAGTTATCCAAATTTGAAAAAAAAGTAACGTGACTCTGGTTTTTCTGAAGCAAGCTGGGAACGTAACTAGTAAAAAGTCAGGGCTTTTTGCACAACAGATAATGTAACTTGACTACAGATATCTGTAACTGGCAGATAACATAACTGTAAAAGTTACGTTACGGTCAGAGTTCTCCATTTGGAGAACGTAACTGCCCACCATTGCGCATAGGGGACAGGGCAATCTTGTGGAAATCCCAAAAACAGGCCACTGAGGCAGAGTACAAAGCTCTGTCGGACTTGTGCAAAGAAGGCCTTTGGCTGCGGCACGTACTCGAAGAATTGCATCTAAGACCACTTTCTCCCATCCCCATCCATGTTGACAACGAGGGTGCTGAAGTGCTAGCCAAGAACCCTGAGCATCATGCTTGTACCAAACATATCCACGCCTGGTACCATTTTATCCAGGAATGTGTTCAACAAGCCGGCGTCTCCCTCCTTCACGTACCGACTGCGGACATGGTTGCAGACATGTTAACAAAACCTCTGACCAGAAATTGACTTCTATTTGGTATTGTCACATGATTCTCATTGACAGTCTCTTCCCTTCCTCTCTCTTTTTTTCTCTATCTTTCCCTCTATGTGTTGTTTTTTCTTTTCTGTTTTCCTCTAACTTTCTTTCCATTTATTTTTTTTTCTTCTTTCTTTTCCAGGTCTGAAGCAAGGGGGGGTGTTGAGTTGTCATATCATCTTAGTTTCTTTATGCTTGTAATGTGTGCTACAGCCCTGTCACTCACCTATCACACATTGTACCTTATCTGGGGCAGCACTCGTGGAAGTAAACTTTTCTCATCCTTCCACAAACATCATCTGCTGTCCCAGTCCATTCACCTCATCAAACTAGACTAAATTTACGTATACGTTTTGCTGATGGACACTAAAATCTCTCTGATTGAGGCCCTATGTGAACCTGGTTAATAAATAGGAGCAATTTAGTGTCAGAATTTTCACCTCCTGCCCTCCAGATTTCTTTTCATTTATATTCAATCTATTTTAATTATTCATTTCTCACTGCCTTGTGTCCCACAATTAACTAGTCTTTTATAACTAGCTGGTTTCTGAGATTCGAGAATTAAGAATCATATGTTCTGCTGAACTGTTCCTTCTACAAGCCATTTTCACCCTTTTAGTTGTGCCACACTATAGCCTAGGGCCATTTAACCCCCTTTAGCTGAAGTGGTCTCCTTCCCCCTTAGACTCTTATTAATTGTGAAAACTTAGATTCCTAACATTGAGTTTTTCCAATTGAGCTCTTCCTTCTTAAGTACTACTACAAGTGCATCCATGTGATCATTTGAGTTTCATCAGGAGATGTGGAGGAGAATTAGAGCATGGCATTAAGAGTAGAGACTCCAAAGATTCACTCACAGAAGAACTGATCAATGGATGACTTCCCTTCAATCTACAGCCCCCCTGTAGAGCCAGATGCCAGAGCTTAATTGCAGTTGAAAAACTAAAAATTTAGCTTCTCCACTTCTAAATTAAGATCTGCGGGGGCTGCAGATGGCAAAGGGAAGTCTTCCAATAGAGGACTTCCCATCAATCTACAGCCCCCTTGCAAAGTCAGATCTAGCCAGATGCCAGAGTTCATTTGCAGTCAAAATGCTAAATATTCAGCTTATCAACATGTGAATTAAGATCTGCAGCCCCTGCAGATGGCCACAGGAAGTCCGCCAATATGTTAGTATAGCTGTTAGTTCACTTGGAGCTCTCTCACTAAAAGTCTCACCGACAATCGTCAAAACCAACAATAACAAAATTATCCTACTGATGAAATTATATTACTTGTTTCCTTTGAGAGACATCCTTCCCTAAATATACAACAGGCTGTTTTCCGATGACAAACTGAGCATGATAGAAAAAAGAGAAAGATGTGATGAGATTCTACTGCTAATCCAGTTTCTAAGATGACACATACATATCTTGTCAAATCTAAAAAAAAAAAAAAAAAAACTCCAATCGACCAAAAATCAAAAACTACTTCTAAACATTCCGACCGCAGTTATGACCGATAGAGCCGAAACAATGAAAGTGGTAACGCCGATCGACCTTCTACTATGAGGAAATTGGCCTGTTTGCAAGACTTGTTGAACGTGGAAATATCTACGAGTACCTGTAAATCGGAAGCCCCATCACGACCCGACAAAAAAAAACTCGAGAAATTTAGCAAGAAAAGTAGAAGAAAGATCCGAAGAAAAGAAGGAGGAAGGAGGGACAAACCGATGAAAAGAAATACCAATCCTATACATACATAACAATTACCGATCAAACTGGCGAGACTTTTTGTCCGACTGATCGAATCGACATGCCGATTGATGAGATCGATCGAAGATTGAAGATTGACGAGGTTTTGGTTGATTTGGATGAGGGTAGATTGGATCGAGCTTGATTGATCGGTCGGATCCGAGAAGTTGTTAAGGGCGTTGGAGGAAAGTGATGGATGTGATAAGGGTTCGATGCTCGGTTGAATGGATGTGATTAGTCTTCTAACCTGAGCTACTTTAATTTGTTTTGCAAGTCGTGATAATTGAACCAGTGCTAAACGTATTTTAGAGAAAGCCTTGGTGTCAGTTTAGTTTGATCTACAATACTCCCCCCCAAAGGACAAAGATAAACAAGCTGGATGCCAACCGATTCCAATTGAGGTCAAGCTCAAGGAAGTCCTAAACCAAGCCAAAAACGTGCGCTCATTGGCCAAATGATCCCTGTCAATAAACAAGGAAAGATAAGCGCCAATATCCAGATGATCTAAATTCGGTTGATGGGATATGTAGCGAACGCGTGAAATGTCACACCGACCTAGCAACGCTTGACTTATTTTCAAGCCATGCAACGGGCGAGAGTACTTTCGACCAAGATTGAAACCCTGTAATTATTGCCGGGAATTAGTATGTTCAGAATTGGTTACTTCAGATCGAGTGATTTAGAAATAGCGTACAATGAACAGGTGCTTGGGTAGTGTCGATTTGATTATTTAGCGGATTCTCGGGAATATCCTGGCGATCGATAGGTGAGTGAAGATCTTCCACTCTTTGATGCTGATGCGGATGGGATGGAGTTGCAGCTCGATGAGTGGATTGGTGCTCGGTCGGTTCAGTTTCGTGGTGAGGATGCTGTTCGTCTTCTGTTCTGTTCTGAAGCATCAAAGCGCTCGTCGTATTTCCAGAGAAGTTGTGAGGTTTGTTTGGTTGAGAGAAAGATATTGTTGATAAAACCGAGTTTTCTTCGCCGATAGCCAAACACTGCCGATCCGGGAAACAGGCTGACAGGAGCACAGGGCCGGATCGCGGACAGTTTCCCCGACGGGGTTTCAGGGCACTACCCGCCGGGTCGGTTGGGCCGCCAACCTCAGCTCGTGTTGGATGCTTGGAACTGGAAGAAAGGCACCCTAAGACGATGGCGACCACTAACGCACTGTGGACCGAAGCAACGGACAAGACAGTACAAAATCAGCTCACGAACTGGACTCAAGATGTCGAGCTGAAGGGCAAGGAGGCCATCCACGTTCGATTACCTGAAAAAGTTGAGCTCTAATTCCACACAAACGAAACTGCAAATATCTTGAGCAGACATTTTCTAGCTACTAACAACAGCATTGTTAACAATTTTTTTTTAGATTTTGGAGATTAATGAAGTCTTAGAAAACTTCTCGGAATCCACTCTGGGCCAGCTAATTGCTACCGAACCAACGTTATCCTCACCTGCTGAAGAGCCTGACAACAACACCGGACGCAAGAAACGAAAAGTAGCCAATGGGAAAGAAGTCCAACCACCAGTATCCGATCAACCGGCCCCTGGAGGAATTAAAAACCCTACGCGTATGAAACGGATTCTCTTAATGTGTCATCCACATCCACAGTATCGCGCAGTCGTATGAAATTTCTCAACTGTATTTCATCATCTTTCTCTTCTATCGACAGATGTGGCCAGTAATCCAAAAGTGAACGCCCACTATATTTTCTTGAGGACACATTGGGAGGAGCTGATCAACATCACCAATGCGATCAAAATTCACATCAATTTACTGGTGCCTAAGATAGTAAGATCCCTGCCCCGATCCTGTGTCAAAAAAACAACGCCCCCATTAATCTATTAATTTGTCACTTTGATTGCTAATTAAAAATAAATCATTCAAAATGAAGGAAGACGGAGATACCTTCGGGGTTCAGGTACAAGAAGAATGTCTGTCGGAGCTCTCGCGTGCACAGGATAGCGGATACAAGTAAGTAGACTCCCTCTCCATCTATCAACGCAGCCCGACACTGATGAGTGAATGGACTGAATAAAACTTGAAACCAGCCTGCTCGAAGCACAACTGAAACATAACATGTCCCGAGCCAAACTAGCCTCTAAATTGATCAAGTATCCCAACGTCGAAGATTATCAACTTGCCCTGGTTAGTCTTTCATCTCCCGATCAGACAATTTTCAAAAAAGAGACAAGAAAGATCCAAAGGAACTACAACCACGATAATTTAACAAAGCTCTCTGATCTCATTCTGTTTCGTCATCGTAGCAAGAGCATGATCGAAAGTCGATTTTCTTATGTCGACAACACTTATTAGATCTCCGAAATATCTACGCCCTATTAACTGATCTCCTCTACAAAAACATGGTGAAAATCACCAAACCCAAAGGTGCCAACTCGGATGGAATGTAAGCTCACTGACCGACAAATCTCCTGCTCGTCTTTCTTTCGAGAAACATTTCTTACAATTTACTGATTGAATCGATATGTCGGTTCGGGATCTGTTACAGGTATTGAAAGTGTGATATGACTTGTGACTACTACTTCCAAATAACCGTCTTTTGCTTTCCCTGGTGTGGGCCCTGCCTGATGTGGGATGATAAACAAGTTACATTTGTTTTTATTGCCTATTCTTCGTGATTTCCAATTCAGTCCTATATTGAGTCATTTCCAGCTGCTATCTCTCATAACCTGAGCCCATGTAAGATGTCATCAAGGGTATTAGATGCTTATGCAGCATCAGATCGTAAGTTTCCACTAGACAACCTTTAGTATTCTCAATCCACCCCGAGGTGAACTTGTACAGTTGTCTATGCGGAATCCCCCCAGTGAAGGATTCCTAGGTCTGACTTGCAAACCATTGTGAATAATGACTCACATTCACTGAAAGTATGAAAAGAAACCATTCCCACTCGAGAAAACCAACATCCATTTCCACCCCCCAAAACTACAACCTGATTGAACGTTTGGCGATTCCTGTCACTTTCATTTCTTTTCACTTCAAAAAAATTGGTATCCCTGAGCGATAGAATGCTCAAAAAACCACCAAAAGTATTCGATAACGGCAGGAATTTGAACCTGTGCAGGAAATCCCAATTGATGTTAGACCGCTCCACCAGGAGATGTCTTAGAAACAAGTTCTAGTCAATCGCCTTAACCACTCGGCCACGTTGTCCATTCGCTGATCTCTCCAAGTAATTTTGAGTAGTAGTCCCAAATTGGGTAGCGGTTTGTTGTGCTACATAGGGTTCTCAAAAAGGCACATCAAACTTATTCCAGACGGTGGTTGAGGTGACTCTTACGATAGGATTCTTTCGAACTGAGATGCTTTTAATCCATTCGTTTGATCCCTAAATTATTCATGTAAAGAATTCAATAATCCCAAGAACGGATGAGAAGCAATGACAGTCTGAATTACTCTTCAGGATCGAGAGAGGAATATTGGACCGACTCCCGGTTCATGAATCTTGTACTGATTGGTTCAAACTTGTTCACAAATCAAAATGATCAGATGTAGGAATCTCATTACCGGTTTCTACAGCTGGCGTCCTCACCCCCTCCACTACCCCGGAGATATGAAAATTACAAAATGTAGTGATTTCGATGCATTTGATTAAACATTTTTCGGTATACAACAAGGTATTGCCAAGCAATTAGGTAGCATGAATCAAGGGTGTAAGACAAGCAAGGAAAGAAGCGAGACGAGAGGGACGAAGAAACAAGACGAGGACTGCCACGGACGACGATCGAGCAGAGGGAATTGACGAGAGCGACTACTTCCCGAGTTCAGGTGTTGGTCAGTCTGACTCTGTGTCCGTACGCTTTCGTTCTTCATCTGGCCACTCGCTCTGGCAAGTACTATCAACCTCTTGGCTTCGATCCCAGTGCAATCCATACAATCCTTCAAGATCTTTTCGCAAACCAACAACAACATCATCATTTCAGACTCATTCATAATTAGTCTGTAATAATTTAATTGACATTTGGTTGGTACTTACTTGATTCAAGTAGAACTCAATTTCTGCTACCTTGCCCTCCAACCTGGCTCTTTGAAAGTTGAGGACCAAGCCCGGCCTGATTTTTCATTGAGTTTTACGAAAGCAACACCGGTTAAAAAATGCAGTTGATGGCATGAATATCTCCAGACGACGGAAGAAGGGGGGGGGGGGAGGGGAAGTGTAGATAGAAATTACCCTTTGGACAAGCTCAAAATGATAGCAGAAGACTTATTGTCCAATACTCGAAGAGCAATATCCATAGCGCCATAAATTTTCCAATGAGTAGTGAGGAGCAAAATTTGATCGGTTATAATTCTTGCTTTAACAAGGTTGTTGTCTTTCATCCCTTCATCCCTTTAGAATGTAATCCAACTTTCTTGTTTTGATTTTCATCATCAGAAGAGTCGTCAGGTTGATTGATTCTTTTCCTCGTTTTCGGCAGAAATATTGGTGGTAGTCGATGAGCTTCCTAATACTGATAGGGTCACTTTTTGTTCCAGTTGGAATATGAAGTTATCTATCGCGAATCCAACCGAACTCTTTTTGTCTAAGGAGCTTTGAAAATCGATGGACGACTATGTAGTATTTCCCATTTCAAACTTCATCAGCTTCATGTTCTATTTCTTGATGGTTGCAAGCCAGTCATCAGAGTCGGCAATGTATTTTAGATACTCACATAATTGACCCCATTTAAACTTAAATCTGGTATACCTGGTACAGGTTGTTTCTGAGATATAAGAGAATAGACCCAGAAGATGGAAAAAGGAAATCAGGAAACGAAAACCAGTCAACGTGCCGTTCGAAGGGAATGGCCGAAGAACAGTATAAGCGAAAGCAGTTAGCGCATCATCGAGACACGAGACTTCTGAAAATCTGTCGATCGAAAGCGAGCTGATTTTCTCTTTCCAGTATGCTGGTTGGCTATTTTTATTGCGACTACCAACGTCACTGATGAAACAAGGAATTCGGGATTTGTTGGACGAGCTGAAGATGATATTTGTAGACGAGGAGTTATAGGTGCTAAAGATGCTTGAATTATTGACAAATCGTTGGTGGGAATTTTAATGATATAAAGATTAGGATTACTGCAATCATTTAATTTTGGTTGTGACGGAAGAAAAGGAAGAACCGTTTGTTTTGTTATTAGTTATCTCGAATCCAACCTCTCAACGGTATAACTTTCAAGAATCAAGATGTTTGATATTTTACGATCATCACGTCTGTGTAACAGTGCAAACTAACCAAGTAAATTTGAACATTTGAGCAGGAAAAACACGAGGAATCCTGATGCCGACAGCAGCCATAGAGGAGGTCGAATTCTGAGGACTGAGAGCCCAATTCTTCATCGCCAAATTATCTGTTTAAAGAGGATTTTATCTCTTGGGTATTGTCTATCTACTGCTAATTTTCCCAAAGGTTACAAGTCGCAACCTCGTAAGATGTCTGGTTGGAGGGACTTATGAGGAAGAAGGATTGGTCTGAGACTCTGACAAAAAGAACGCACCAATTCGAAGACAGGTTGGATACGCTTTCTTTCAGCCAAGGGGATAAGAATACCTGGTGGCACCGTGATTATTCTCAGTTAAATTCTTTCTAAATAGCTATATAGATACAGATGCCAGACACATTTCAGAAACAAGACGTGCGGCAAGCGTACTTAAATATGTCCCCAAGCTCATCGGCTCCAGCGTATAAGAGTTTTGTTGATTTCTTTGTAAGCGTTAATTTGTCCATCAACCCTACAAGTTTTTACCCGTCTCTCTCTCTGTGTGTGTGTGTTTGTGTATTGGGAAAAATGAATTAAAAACTACAGACGAAAAGCGTTGCGTTGATTCAGGAAGAAGACAGAAAATCTCACAAAGTTTAAAAAAAAGACACTGTCAGTTTGTCTTCGCCTTAACTTACGCGCATTTAATTTGGTGATCCATGCCGGACCACGCGAGAAAGCCATGTGAAGGAAGATGAGCGATGAAAGTGACTTGTCTGGGGAAGTATTCGATTGCGGGTCTTCCCAGAATTCGAAAGTGAAGGCCCAGCCGGTTCTCTTAAAGCATCCCAAAGTCATCGGCGAAACATAAGGGGACATTGGGACGTGAGCTTATAAAGGCAAGCGAGGACTCGGATTTCGGGAGACGGCGACTGCAGCCTGTAACGATAACATTCATCCACCCACAATCAAAACTTAGAGTCTTAAAAATTCATTCTCTTCAGCCTGTTGTTCATCGATACGAGACCCAATTTTTATAAAAACGCTACTCATCTGTACCTTCGGCCGAGGAGGATTCTTTCTCGGCCGGACGGTACAGACCGTACCACTGCCAGCGAGCCAACCAAGATTCCTCGATGGCATTACATATGCAGAGGTCTTTTTTGAGATGTGTGTGTCCCATCCCGTCGGCACTGAAAGTGGATGTACAACGTCTGTTCCTGGAGTGGACCCGCCGATAGTCCAGCCACCTTCACTGGAAGCCGACATAGGCTCCCACTGGTGACACACCCGTCGGCTCGGTCGCCCTCCAAACTAGGTGGGCCATCTATCAAAGACCCTTAAACAAAAGTTCCTGGACGGATTCTCAGTGATCCTTTCTCATCATCAAAGAGTGATTTTTTCTATCGTGATCTTTTAGGGTTTAGAAAGTTGTAGTCAAGATATGTTACATCCAAAATCTGTATTTTTTGTATATAATCAGGAAAATGAAAAAAGAGAGCTTAAAGAACACAAACAAGTTGACATTTTTTCTTTCTTTCTTGATTTGAAAAAAAGTGTAAGAATTTCTCCCACCAAAAAAGAAAAAAAAAAAAACAAGTGAGAAACTAAGACGATGTAAACCACCGAGAAAAGAAACCCCTCTCCCAATCCCCCCAAAAAACTTAAAAAGGATGATTACTACTATGATTAAATTGGTGATGATGTGGGTTAGAAGAAGAATTATTATTAAAATTTAAACTAGTTTTTTGGATTAAATTTTTATGTAATTTTTTGATTTGATCATTCCACTTTTCCAATGATTGATAATGTTGATTTTCGATTGAAGAACTGTACCCCCCCCCCCCCCAAAAAAAAAAGTTAATACATTTCCTTTTTGTATACAAAGAAATCATTTAATTTTGACTAGACTGACTCTTGTTCTAATTCAAGTACTCCATTAACTTGATCCAGCTTAGCGTAAATTTTCTTATCCAAGATCAAGAGGAGCACGATATCTTCAACTTGACAATCCGAGATTTTCAATTGCTAAAACCAAAAAACCAAAAAAATCAAGATAAAAAGATGATCATTCTTTTTGGGGGAAGGGGAAGAGATATATAAGACGTACACGTGCAAGATGAGAAATCTGGATTTTTTGGTAGGATTGGAGGATTCCAAGTATCCATTGAGTGCGTAGAGAAGTCATAACGTCATTGATATAGTTAGCAATAAACGGATCATCGATGATCGTTGCCTGATTATCTACCCAACAAAAACACACTGAGTTTGATTGTATTGGGATGGAGAAAAGCGCGTATTTTGTTGTTGTTGTTTGGGGATTCGATCGCTTACTTTTGATAATCTTTTCGGCTTCATGTACGTCTTGTCTCTGATAAGCGGCGACCAAATTAGTCATAGCGATGATCTGAGGGTCCTGTTTATACCTACAAAAGAGTCCCAAGACCATCAGTGTGTGTGAATGAATGAAAGAAAGAAATTGTCTCAGTTGATAAGTAAAAAAGAAGACAAACGGTTTAGTTTCTTGTGAATCGAACGGATCAATTCCACTGTTCATGAGCATATGTGCAAGCACCAAATACTTCAAGGACGATATACGTTGCGGCGAGCCGGCCTCATCGTAGTTTTTGAACGCCTCGAAAAAGTCGTATTGGGCGTCTGTCCAGTTCTCTATATCCATCCCAAAAAAGACGTTAGCGGTGGTGGTGGTCCTGAGTCGATTAGTCAAGACCCCCTGCCATGGACACAAGACTAACTTTCAGACATGTGCATCTTGCCGCCACATTCTCTGATGATACCCATGATTTTCGGGTGAGGAATGGTCGATTTGACGGTGAGTGTTTGGTCGTAAATATCCTAGAAAGGACGCAGGGGAAAAAGATGAATAATAACGGATATAGAAGAATCGGAAAGACCGTCGTCGTACCCTCAGCTTCTTGTTCTCCTTTCGGTCGGTGTACATCTGGATCTCTATGGCCAGTACTTCCAGTAACAATGTCCCGATCGAGTTGTCTCCATCAAAGCTTTCGATCTTGGAGGGGTTGGTGGAAGTGGTCGTCGAGTGAGGCGCGTTGATGGCCATGCGTAACTTTTGAATGACCTAACCAATGTTTGATAGCTATCAACACAGGATCACCAAGCAAGATATTCTTTTGCAAGTGAAAAACCGACCTGTTCAAGCCTGGTATATTCCTTTTTGTCCATCCAAATCTTGGCCAATTTCAAATCGATCTTGACGTTCAGCCTCTAAGGAAGGAACCGAGTGGATGATGATGATGAGCAAGAAAACCAGGAGATGAAATTGACGAGGGTTTTATACCTCATTTTTGGCTGCTTGGAGGGCGTTTTGAGTGACCTCGTACCATTCTTGCATGAGTGAGGTATCGAGATCCTGGGCGAGACCGACGTAATCCAAGATACCATTGATAGCTTTTTCGGCCGCGTTTCTGGTCACAGCGCTTTGGCAGTAATCCAATAACTCGGTATAAGTCTACAGCATCGATAAATTCGGTCAGAATCAAATTTAAGTGATGATGGTTGGACACTCAACTTTGAGAGCTTCTTGATAATGGGCTCTGTGGAAGTTCAGTTTTGTACTTTGTTTGAGCGCCTTGAATCCCCATTCGCCTTTCGGTTTTTCGGTCTCGACGATCGATCTCCAATCGGCGAGCGCTTTCTCTGGATGACCGGACTTCAAGTTCTTGGCTTGATAGTACTTGTTTTCCATGTCTGTGTCCACATCTTCCTGCTCATCATCCTCGTAATCGAAATCATACTCCTGTCAAGTAATAATCAACACATCAACAAAAGTGTTTTGGCTAAGTTGATTTTGTTTTTACCTCATCTCCACCTTGTAGGAGCAAGAAGAGAAGAACAGATTAGTGTGTTGTTTTGTGTTTTTGTGTGATAGAATGCGAACCTTCGTCCATCACTGAGAAGACATTGGTCAGTGAAGGGTGGTTGTTACGAGTAGTTGCGGAGAGAAGGAGACCTACTGAAGTCGTCGTCGGACATGGTGGCTTCTGAAATCGTACGTTGAACCGCCAATTAAAAACGCTGACTCAGACTGAGATGGCGCTAGTCCAGCTCGACCCAATCGCGCTTCCCCGCAAACGACTCTTGGCGATCGGGATCGAAGGCTCAGGTGAGTCACCCAGACAGTCGCAGCAGAGGAGACAGCAGGGCAGGACAGCTGACCAGCCAGACAGCCAACAAGCTCGGCGTGGGCGTGATCGAGCATCTCCCGAGTGGCCAGGTCAACATCCTCGCCAACCTGCGCATGACCTATCTCACCCCGGCCGGCCACGGCTTCCAGCCAGCCCAGACAGCCGCACACCATCGACAGCACATCCTCAGCTTGGTCGGCCGCGCCCTCGGGCAGGCCGGCCTCTCGCTCGCCGATCTCGGCTGCATAGCCTACACCCGGGGGCCCGGGATGGGCGCGCCTCTTCAGACATGCGCCCTCGTCGCTCGCTGCTTGGCGCTCCTCTTCCGGCTCCCGCTCGTCGCCGTGAACCATTGTGTCGGCCACATCGAAATGGGCAGGCTCATCACCCAGTCCGCCAACCCCATCATCCTTTACGTCTCCGGCGGGAACACCCAGATCCTCGCTTACTCCCAACAACGCTATCGCATCTTCGGCGAAACTTTGGACATCGCCGTCGGCAACTGTCTCGATCGTTTCGCGCGCGTCATCGGCCTCTCTAACGGCCCTAGTCCTGGCTTCAATATCGAACAAGCTGCTAAACTTGGTCGTAAATTTATTCAGTTACCTTACACTACAAAAGGCATGGATATCTCTCTCGGTGGTATCCTCACTAAAGCTGAAGAATACACGAAATCTAATAAATTCATCAAGAATAACAATATCAACAATAATTTAGAAAGTAGAGAAGACGGAGTTTATAATTCCGATGATCTCTGTTTCTCACTCCAAGAGACCGTCTTTGCAATGTTGGTCGAAATCACCGAACGAGCTATGGCCCATGTGGGTGCGACTGAAGTATTGATAGTGGGTGGAGTGGGATGTAATGAACGATTACAAGAGATGATGAAGATAATGACTCAAGAACGTAACGGGAAAATCTTTGCCACTGATGAAAGATTTTGTATAGATAATGGAATTATGATTGCTCACACTGGCTTACTACAATTCAGAATGGGATTCACGACTCCAATCGAAAAAAGCAATTGCACTCAAAGGCTAGCATTTATTTATATATCATGCTCTGTCTGGCTTTGATCTCATAATCACTTTTTTTTTCAATATCTTTCCAGATTTCGAACGGATGAAGTACTGATAAATTGGAGACAATAAAACCACCACAAAACCTACTTCTCTCAACCCGTTTCTTTTCTCTCTGAACTATTCTGCAATCAATTCCAAAAACATAACCGTTGAATCTGTAATAGTTATCCTTCAAAAAGCACTTTGGATTTCAAAAAATCAAATCGATAAATGTTTGTCATACATAGAGACGTGTGTATGTTATTTTACATGGGCGAGCCTAGAGCATGGGTTTCGCAAAGATTGTTTGAGCCATTCCGTCAACAGAATGTGTGCTTTTATTTGTCGCTATGAGCTATCAGGGATGAAAATCTTGGTGCAAGTAGTGTATTCAAGAAAAAAGAGATAGATATATAGTTCAAGTAATTGTTTGAAAGATCAAAGGCCCGGATTTTAGATCATCAGACGCGATGGGTGATCAAGAGACGATGGAGTCGATCGACCATTCCAGCCGAGCGAGTCCTCCAAGAATCCGTATTGATTTTGTCCAAGAATTCTCGTTCGACGTCATCGTCGTCGAACGGCTGACCACGAGTGTACCAAACGATTGTGAAGACGCCGATCAAGGAAGAGATGATACAGGCGACGATCGACAGGATCCCGTTGGTATGGAAGCCGGATATCTGGGGAAAGGGTCCGTGTGGGGCGCCCGATAAATCATAGATCCCATCTGGGCCCGTCTTTCCTCCTGCATTTCCTTGGAACGGTACGCCCATCTTCTTGCATTGTTCTTTCATGAACTCTGGGACCGGGAACCGCTTCTGATCGAGCTCCGGTGCCACGATGAACATCGCCGCTAAGCCTGACTGTAAATGCCACTGGTAAATCATCCGCCGGTTTTGGGTCAGACTTGTCCGATTAGCGATTGACTTGTTTCGGCGCTTACTTCGATGTGACAATGGAATAGCCAGGCTCCTGGGTTGTCCGCCACGAACCGTAGGCTGGCAAACCCTCCTCCTGGAATCTGGATCGTATCTCTTCGCATCGGGTTGTTTAGGGTTTGGTTTGAGTAAACTGGATTACCAGGATCAATACTCTGTTGCTTATCAACCACTTGAAACTTTTGGCCGTGCAGATGGACTTTGGCACGATCCTCATCAGAACGATTTGAACTCTCAACAAACAACAAAAGGCTTTCAACTAACTCACAAGGATGGTTCCCTTTATCCCAATTAAACACCGTCAATTCAACCACCTCTAAATGATTGATCACAAACGCATTGCTCTGAGGACCATAGATGCGCGAGTTTTCGAGCGCGTCGAGCGGGGCAGAATCGATCGTCATCACGGTTGGAACACGGGGCGGAACGTAAGTGACGTTATTGAATGCGCCCCGATTGACTCCGTTTTCGAATGTCGAGAAAAATACACTTTAATAATAATCATAAAAAAACATACATTTTTTAATCAATCGTCTTTCTTTTTTTTAATTTTTTATTAAAGAATACTTACTTCAGTTCAATCGACTTTGTTTTTGGTAGCATTGCTAATGCATAGCTGGGCTTGAATGCCAGATCATCTACAGCTTTGTACTCTCTAAACGGTTCTTCTGGAGCGGTGGGTGCGCCAGGGGCATAGACGATTGACGAGCTATAATCTACAGATCGGATGATGATGAATTGTGATGAGTCAATCGATCGGGGAGACGAGGATTGAGGATTTGAATATGGACCCACTCAGTTGGAGGCTATCAGGTATGCTATCAAACATCCCCGGCTCAAAGTTCGCATGTAACAGAAAGTTTTGCTTGGTTTCGTTCTTGGCGGTGACGAGCACCGAGTACCTCTGAGCGGTAGCCAAAGATAAGCTGTCGATGGGGAGCGGCTCAACGTCGGTCTGAGGGCACATGCACCAAAAATCAACGGGCCGTCAGATGATCTGTTTTGTTGTTTTTTCAGAAATCGTACAAAAGCTTACTCCATCCACTTCGATCACTGACATCTGATGGCTATCGATCTTGAAGTAAAACATTCCCAAGGCGCCGACGTTAATGACCCGTAATCGATATGTTTTGCCGCGCGAGAAAGGGATCGTAGCATTCTCGTTGAAATGCTCTCGATAGGTATTGTTGTGGACGACGTAAACCAGCGCACTATCTACAGATGATGATGATGATGAGACGGTTTGATGAATTTAGTATTGTGAAAGATCTGAAGAGAGAGAGAGAGAGAGACTAACCTGGGATGGGTTCGGCCCCGAGAGGATTGCTTCGGCTCAAGAAAGTCGAGATCAATTCAGAATGTTGTTGGTGATACCAATCCGATAAGACGATCTTCAAACGGGCAGTGTGTTAGAAAGACGAGCCGGTTGATGAGCTCTCGAAGCTTACAGTGAATTCATCATCATATGGTCGTTTGCCGATCGTTGCTGGGGGCAAGATAACCACCGGTGAACGCAAGCCATCGACGTATTGCCCCTGCAGAAAGCGCGACTAATCTCAGTACTCTTTTTTTTATCTTGATTGGTACGAAAGATTTGTCTCACCCAGGCGTGGGCATGGACCCAGTAAGTTCCGAGTTGATTGGTCGTATTGACAAGATATACGAATTCATCTCCGGGTGGAATACCACTACGGACGCAATAGATGCAGCGAATCAATCTTGTGCTCGGAGCTCATGTAGCTTTGGACCGTTGCACGAGTTGGTCGACTGACCATTGGGTGACTCCCATCGCGCCATCATAAAAATTGGTCCCGTTGAAGAACATCCCATGGAAGCTAAAAAACAAAGGAAGTTGCGGATTAGTGCAAGAACGGAAATAAAAATGTAGATGGATGCCGCCTTGCTGAAGAGTGGTGGGTTTATCGGGCAGCCCGTTGAAGGCATGCATTCTGATGACATCGCCGGAAGTGACGGTGATCGGCGGAGGACTGCGACGAAGAAAAGTAGCAGCTGTCAACAAGCATGGACCAGCTCATGAGAGATGCGTTTGTGTATGACCCACGGCCAGGTATGATTGACGCCGATGACGGTCCTCTCGAAGAGGCCATCCGGGTTGGCGGCGGCATAGGTGATGTTCCAGTAGAAGTCGACGACCGCCGAATGGGCGCGACCGACCCAGCAGCACAGACCGGCCCACCCAGCCAGCAGAAGGATATCTCGCATCTCTTATTGCGACAGTCGTCCAGTTGGTTGGTTTCTCCAGCTGACCCATCTCGCAGGCTGTTGCTTTGCTGGGCGAGACTGGCTGTATGTGGGGCTGTATGGGCTGTATTTACGCATGTGTCCTCAGCATCCATCCATGCTCACATCCAGACTTGCCCATCGTGGCTTGGCCATCACGGCACAAATCGATCTCCGTCAGTTGCAAGCTGAGGATGCATGTCCAAGCCCATCGTCGGACAGGCGATGAATGCTGTGGATAATCTTCAACATGAAAGGAGTGACCCGGACAGGAAGCCTCCATGGAGCACAGTTGAGAACCTTCCATCCAGCTGAGCATGGCTTGACTCAAGCCTGGCTAAAGCTGACTACTCGACTTGGCCTGTATTCCGTGGGTTTGATTTGTGTTGTGGGCATTTCCAAGTTCCAACAGACCAGTTTGCACTTGACCAAGAATGCCACAATGATCAGTCATCAGCAGAAGAGCCAACTTGCAAGCTTGCTGGATATTGGCACAGGAAATGTGATCCATCCTTTGAGAACATTCTTTCCAGCCAGCAAAGCTCATTCATCATCTGGATGCCGGAGTCCTACACAGCATGGTGGACCTCCTGTCTCCCCGGTCCGACTCCCCGAACTGTGGCGGCTGTCCCCGGGGAATCCTCAGCCCCCGCAACAATAAGTATTTCGATCTGTCCTCAACAAACTTCGACCTCACCAGAAGACTTGGTTCTCATCCCATCGCGATTTTCCCGTCGAGCAGGGGCTAGTATGCTCTCGCTGGGCTAGAAACCTTCCGTCAATCCGATCCCATCAAACTACCACATCCGAATATGGCTCACCCGCATCTCCCAGCATCCACTAGTACACTCAGGGTCGACATTAGAGGCGCGGAGATATTGGATGAGGATGAATCGATAGAGACAAGTGATATCTATCTACCAAAGCATACCGAATTCATCTCCCACATTGCACTCGATGTAAGTCTCTCGCTCTTGGAAGTCTACCACCAGGAACTGACTCAGTTGATCCGCTTCAAGATCGGAGGTTCACTAGCCAAGGTCGTTTACTTTACCCGTGCCGCCGATGTCAACCCATCCAAACCATCTGTCGGAAAGGCCAATCCGAGTCTATCTCGAAAACCAATGTCGACCGAGGAACTAGCTACCGATCAGACCTGCTCCTCTTCCTCCCAATCTACTTCCTCAAGCGATCCCGAGACACGAAACCTGCCTAACTCGGCTCCTCACTCTTCCGCGCGATCTTCAGTCAGTCAACCCAACGGCATCCTCCATCCTACCGTCGTCCGGGAAGAGCTCTATAACAACCGAGCCATATCTCTCGATACAACACACCACCACCACCACCAGTCTAAGAGTTCAGACCCAACCAACCATCCGAATGGGGATGATCCTCCTCCCCCTCAAGAGTATTCTCAACTCACCAACAAACTCGCATCTCTTAGCACTATCGGTCTGCAAGACCCATTTCGGAACCCCAAGGACCGTCTCTCGAGATCATCCTCCATCTCATCCATCCCTGGAGGAAGACTAAACTTCATCAAGTTCGAAACCGACAGGATCGAATCCGAATGTATCACCTTCATCTCTAACCTAATCCAACTTTCGGCCGAGTCGAACCGGGTACCGATCTCGACGATGAAGCGAGGAGTCAAGATCATCCTAACCGGCGGAGGGGCGTACATGTATGCGGATCTGATCAAGAATGCACTCGGTGGTGACGTAGAGGTGCTGAGCGAAGACGAGATGGACTGTCTGATCACCGGACTCAACTTCATCACTGAGATCCCAAATGAGGTCTTCTGGTTCTCAGATCAACTCGTCCAGGAAATCATCCACAACAACCCTGCCGATCAGAGCGAACAGGAAAGACTACTAGCCACCTCCACCAAAAACATCAACCTCTCGCAAGCCTCATCTACTTCCGCATCCGAGCCCTCTTTCGACCAGGACCCATCAGCCGCCATCGAACAGTTCCCGAGGCCATCGCCCAACCCGCCCCAATACTCTGTTCTCTTCGACTCCAATCCGAGCCCACAGTTCCCCTGTATGCTCGTTAATATCGGCTCAGGGGTGTCGATCATCAAGGTGACCAACTTTGGCAAATTCGAGCGAATCTCTGGGACATCCTTGGGTGGAGGAACACTCTGGGGCCTCCTATCGCTACTCACCGAAGCCAAGAGCTTTGATGAAATGTTAGACTTATCGATCAAGGGAGACAACTCCAAGGTCGACATGCTCGTTGGCGATATCTATGGTCAGGACTATGGAAAGATCGGCCTCAAAAGCTCAACGATCGCTTCTAGCTTCGGTAAGGTCTTTAGGAATACATCAGCCGCTAATCATCTCTCTGGTGACCTCGATCATCCTCCTAAGGTCGAATTTAAACCCGAGGATATCAGTAAAAGTCTATTATATGCAATCAGTAATAATATTGGACAGATTGCGTCAGTCTTTTTTTTTAATGTATTACCCTGCCTTTTTTTTTGAAAATCCTAATTTTTGTTTTTGTAGACATTTGAATGCTGAGAAACACGGGCTAGACCGGATCTATTTCGGAGGATGTTTTATACGAGGTGAGACGAGCGAGAGAGAAAGAGAGACCAAGATAGACAGGAGATGAACTGATTGAGATTGGATGGGATGGTGTGAATGCAGGCCATGCGGCGACGGTGTCGACATTATCTTACGCGATTCGGTTTTGGTCTAAAGGCACTAAAAGAGCTTTCTTCCTTAGACACGAAGGGTACCTGGGCAGTATTGGAGCTTGGTTAAAAAATATCGGTCATGAAATCGATCAAGCTTCTTCTCCTCCAAACCTTCCTTGATTTCTTTCTTTTTTCTCTTTCCCTTTTCTCTTTGCTTGTATTGCCCTTTTTTTTCCAAGATTTTTTGGCCACTAGATTGGGCTTTTTCTTTTGAATATTTGAATATACTGGTATATACATAATCTATTTACAAAGACTGATTTTTCTTTCGGTTCTTGTATTAAACTTTTCTTTTTTCTTATATAAGAAAATCAGAATCCATGATGGGTTTTTTGTTGTTGACTATAAACACTTAATTTACATAATCTATTTCTCCTTTTTTTTTTCTTTGGTTCAATGAACTTGTAACTTTTGGTTTTTTTTTTCTTCTTATGGTTCAACTGTCTACTACAATTCTCTTTCTTTTTACTTGTTTTTTTTTGTCTCTTTTATATAATATTTTAAAAGAAATAAAATCAAAGTAATCTTTGTAGATGGACCTATTTACATAGAGATAAATTCAAAACTGGGATTGTATAGAAGATCAAGTCTGTAATTAGTTTTAATGGTCAAATTTCTTTTTTCTTGATAGGGGGTAGGTGGAAGTTCAAGTGGGATGTATAGGTACTTTCAGAAATGTTCTGATTTAGTAACAGTCAAGGTAAGCACTCTAAGAATTGATGATCCTTTGTATGTAAAAGCCATTTGCTTGTGTAAATGAGATGTTAGTTATCAAATTTGTTTACTGGAAGTCAAGTGGTGTCTATCACACTCTGTACCAGAAACAATTCATGTATGTATTAGACAGTCAATCACTTGTCCGAATTCTTTTGGTTCAACATATTTATTTGTTTTTCAGAAGATTACATATTACAGTAGTTGCAAGAAAGCGTGTCCAATTAGGCATGGTACCAACACAAAGTCCAGTGGGGGCAATACATACATATCTCAGCAACCTAGCCCAATAATCCTACTTTCTTTGTCTTTGGTCCGTGAGAAATGGGACCTGTCCCACTTGGTTCTTTGGGTTGATTCAGGGCAGATGCCTCCCTGACCGGTGCTGAAGCAGGCCACTCCCCACTTCCCTGGCCTCACCCAAGTGTCCAAATGGCATTTGGACTAATCTCTGGGGCATCTAATCCCGGCCATATATAGCTTGTGAGGCACAAAAAATACTAAAATGTTCACAATTATTTTCACATTATATTTTCATGGCCAAGACATGTGTGCTTTTGCATCTTACTGCATCTCTTTTATTTGTAATTTGATTGGCTATTTTGTGGTTAGGATAAAAGTGGGCTGGGTTCGGGCCAAAAATTAGCGTCCAAACCCAACCCAGCCTACAAGGTGGGTCGGGCCGGGGCGGGTCAGATTCTCAAAAATACTGTCCAAACCCGCCCCGGTTTTCATATAGATCGGGCTCGGGGCGGGCTTGGGCCATCCATGGACCGCTAGTTTGAGCCGGATTCTGGATACTGAATCTTTAGACAGACCAAGATTGTGTATGGATTAATTGATTCATGTGTATGTACTATATACTAACTAGCTATCATACAATCAAACAAAAATAGGTGGATCTATGAGAGATTGATCACCTTGGCAGCATCCGTAATGCCCTCAATAGTGTGGATCCAATCCTGGCCACACAACAGGTCCTCCAGGGTTTAACCGGTCCCCTTGGTATTGAAGTGGCTCCACACATCGCTTGTGGTCTTGCACTTCTTCTGAGTTAGAGTCGCTGAAGAATTGGTTTTCTTGGATACGGGCCCTGTGGGAGTGGGGGTGGTTTCTGGTGGATTATTGGAATCTTTGTTAATTTCTACATTGAAATCAGATGGGGAAACATCTGATGATGGAGCTGGGGGACCACATTTCTTGGGTCACATTCGGGAATTGGGACCGGCGGTTTGGTGAAGTTGAGCTGGTTGCCAAAACTTAACAGTTGAAAGGCAAGGCCAGCTGCCACAGCAGAGAAGCAGGCCGGCCCAATGATGGGTCGCTACAAGGCCAATAACCGTTAGCATAGCGGTGAAATTTTCCACCCAGGATTTGGTTAGCGTTAGTTGAAATCCCATCCCGCTACACTAACAGGTAGTGTAGCGGTTTTTTTTTGCCAAAATCCTTGTAGCGTTAGTTGTGGAAAAGCACCGCTACACTAACAAGTAGTGTAGCTTTTCCACTGCTAACAGGATTTTTTTCAAATTTGTAGCGTAGCTTTTCCACCGCTAACAAAATTTTCCCAAATTAGTAGCGTAGTGGGCTTTCAAATAAAATTTAGCGTAGCTGTTCTGGGACTAACATGGGATAACATGTCAACTAACATCAATTACAAGTCAACTAACAATTGAAATAACAGTTCAACTAACAACACAACTAACAACAAAACTAACAGTTATTCAAAAATCAAATTTATGGCAGCTGACATATGTCAATTATTTGTATAAGTGGGAATTGAACATGTGTCCTGCATATAATCAAAAGGTGAGCACGGTGCAGTGGTCCAGTACACCATATATGGAGTGACTTGACCACTACACCAATGCTACCCTGAGAGTACCCAGGGTAGCATTGTATGAATATTTTCCCACCAGCAAAAAATCCCAATTCCAGCGTACTTTTTTTGTGGTTGTTGTCTATATAACCACAGTGTCAGTTCAACACCAGGAAAAAATCCAGCCTGGTTCATTTCACCATCTCAATTTTTAATCTGGTGTTCTTAACTGATTTGTTGTCCAAGGGCACAGTAGTTCAGTGTTTTTCAATTTTTTTAGCATTGTGTTTTACATTTTTTTTTGGTTTTTACATATTAAATTTTGTTTCCTGCAAAGATCACAAACCATCCTCTTCTCGCAACCTCACTGTCAACCAAAAAAAAACCTCCCCACCTGGTAAGTCCTTTACTACCCTCCCTTGGCTGATACTGACCAACCACCTTGCTACCCTTTTCACTTTCTCTAGCTGCCCTCCACCACCCAACCCTCGCCGCTTGTCGTTGGCCAAACGCTACCCTCATGGACAGACACGTGTAAGTCCCCTCCCCCCCCTAGCCAGCCATGCTACCCTTCTAGTCCCTTTGCTGACCCTATGCTACCCTCACCCACCACCACTATCATCACTACCCTCACCAACCCAAGACCATTGCTACCCTCACCGACCCAAGACCACCACCACCACCACCGCTACCCTCACTGACCCAAGACCACCACCACCACCGCTACCCTACCCAAGACCCTCACCAACCCGAGACCACCACCACCCTACCCTACCCAAGACCCCCACTCCCACCACTACCCTCACCACCACCACCACTGCTACCCTCACTGACCCGAGACCACCACCACCACCGCTACCCTACCCTACCCAAGACTCCCACCACCACTGCTACCCTCACCGACCTCTAGCTACCCTCCACCACCCTTGACCGACTGAGCTACGCTCCACCCACCCACCTGTAGGCTACCCTACCACCATCCCCTACTCACCTAAGCTACCCTCCCCCTTTGCCTGGCCATCAAGCGACCGAGCCACTTTGCCTGACCTACTGACCGACCGACCAACATCTCCACTAGCCCCTGCCACCATCCACTAAAGTGGACCATGGCTCCCACAATTAAGGGGTGCTGTGATATATATATATTTTTTTTTTTTTTCATTCCACATACACTAACATCTTTTTGTTTTGTTTCCTATGTGATATGATGTGATGACCTTCCTGATACTTTATGCGTGGGGGGGCATGATTCATTGATTATCACAGAAAGAAACAAACTAGTAGGCAAAAATATAGGCTATGTCGAAAGCGAAAGGAACATGTGGATCTTATGGAAGCTACACTTGGGCCAAATACAAAGAAAGCTTTCTGGCACACCCCATACTTCAAAACTCTCGAGATCTACCCAACCATCCCTCAGAAATGGGTTCCAAACCAGAAGGAATATCAATACACGTGCCCCCCTACACCTGACAAAATCTCTGATGCTTATAAGACATTGGACAACTTCTTTATGTTTAAAAAAGGCCGATGAGCAAGACGTCAATTATCACCATAATCAAATTCATCAAAATGGAAGACTTGACAGATGAAGAAAAAAAAGAGCTCAACTTTTTGTCCACTTTTCTCCATCAATCAAAAACCTTTATCAGTCCTGTCTCATCTGAGAAAAGGTCTTGGGGCGGTAAGATGTGGGCTATTGGATGGCAATCAAATTATTGGACGGTATATCAAGCAATTTACTCTAGCTCTCGCTCAAGCTTTTGATTGACATTATCAACAATCATCTGGTCTAGGTGCAATAATTGGCAGACACTTCAAGCAGCTCGGCGAAATCCCATTTGGTTCCAATCAAGAGTTAATGACAAAAAACCACATTCCTTCTATTGCTCATTTAGAAGCTGGTGAAAAACTTACTGAATCCGATTGTGGTCCACATCTAACTTTCACCACCGATGGTTTCTTCAATCCACCACACATCAACAAAAAGGACATCTCTGAATATGCTTTTGTTCTGTTCCTTCCAACAAAAACTCAAGATGGCTCTTTGATTACAAACCCTGCTGAGTATGACATAAGGTCTGGTCCCTTTATCTTTCCTGACCATAAATTCAGTATAACTTTGATAGTCAGTTTGGAATTGTCAAGATGCTTTGGAAGGCCAACCCTCAAAAGCACTGTACAATGCCCTCCTCTATTAGTCAAACTTGTACACAACTTGGTATGTCTATTCAAATCAACCTTTCACTTTTGAATGCCTGTGTTAGATATGAACAAGGCAAGTACCCTGTTGCTAGTTATTTTGGTGGTCATTTATATCATTTGTATCGTGCTTTGTCTAAATTAGCTGTTCTTACTTTCATTTGCTTTACTAGTTTCTTGTTTAGTTATTAGTAGCTTTTATATTGTTTTCTTTTTGAAAAATATTGAATATTAACGTGTCCATATTTTCTGCAAATCCATCCGGTTTGTTTTGTGTGGATTTTTTCCTGGATCGAAGATTTGAATGCAAAAGTATCGAAAACATATGCTTGTACAGGAGTGGAATAACATGTCAAAGAGGGGTGTACTCGTGTGCTACATGTCCAATAGTCGTAGACTCTACACATTACAATTTCAAAAAACACCAAGTACCCTCTGACTATTCTCAATCAACCTTTAAATATGCCAGCCAAAAAATCTGTTCAAGATCTCTCTTCCAAAATCCTTACAGTATCTCAATCAGCGTCTCAGATCCCTCAAACCACCAAGAATGACTCAATTTATCTCCAATTCTGAAGCCCTCCAACTATTCCGGATGATGAAGAAGACGAAGGAATGTGGGTTGTTGTCAATAAGAAGATGGATTCATTATTTGGTGTCGAAAACTGCAAACAAAACGTTTGAAGAGGCAAGTATGGAATCAAAGTGGTGATTGAATACTTGAAGAGAGCTTGGGAACACCCTTCTTGGAACGGTGATGAGCTTCTTGTTATAAAGCTTGAATGCTTCAAAGGTGAGCATTTCTCTTTGCTAATTAATCTTTATCTTAATAGTCATCTGATGTTCACATACAGATGCCCAACCACATCCGGATAAATCGAAAATAACAACTCCAAGTATGAAATCCGCTTCCCAGTCTCAGTCAACTCAAGCTGGCCCATCAAACCTGGATGGGGGATTGTCTGATACCTCTGAAGGACAAATACACCTTTCAAAAAGAGTCACCACTCCTTTTAAGAAATCTGGGATGGTTCAGCCATCACCAGATTCCCGAAGCTTGATCACCCAATTCTTCACAGCTACATCCCATATATTGAAAAAGCGAAAAGACCTTTCCTCAGACTCGGAGCCAGAACCCAAGACCGATTCACAATCAGCATCCAATCTTTCTAAGAAAAAGGGCCTGGCCAACAAAAAGAGTCAATTGAAATTCTCCAAATCAACCCCTGTCAACTCTAAGGCACCGGATTCTCAGGCTGTTGACCTTGCTCAAGACTCGGATGAAGAGAATGCCAAGGCCAAAAACAAACACCAAAAGGTTAATACAGAATTTGATGATGTTAAAGACTTCTTTTCTGATGCATTCCAAAAAAAGGATGATGTATGTGAAATCCTTTAGCCTTTTTATTGGAAGCAATGGCTGATTTGTCTTTTCAGCTAATTGATAAACCCGCATCAAACTACTGTTGTGTGTGGTGTAAAAAGGAAGTCAGAGTTTCTGGCAGTAGTTATTCTAATCTACGAACTCATTGGGATGGCTCATGTCAAGCTGGAAGGTTCTTGAATGGCTTCCCAAAGCGTAAGGAAGCTACTTCAGCTGGAGCAAAGCTACCTCCGACATCCTTGGAAGAAAGCAAGCTCAAGATTAGTAAAACCAGTGGAACGATTTCCAATCATTTTTCTCAACTGGGAAAGTTTGATAACACGGTGTTCAATCAAATCATGACGCTCTGGCTTCTATGTCAAGCCATTCCTTGGAAGCGAGTAGAAGACCCTTATCTCCGAGCAGCCTTCCACTACTGTGAACCAGGATCCCACTTGTTTAAACGGAGATGGGAAGCTGATTCGGCACGAGATGCGTACTAGAAGTTACAAGAGGCTATGATAAATTGTGTGAAGGTGAGTAACCTGTTCTCATGAGTTTGTACATTGAATAACAATTCTAATTTAGCTATTAATACAAACAGGCATCGAATAGCAGGTTCAACCTCATGCACAATGTATGGACAACCAAAGGAAACCAATTTGGATTTATTGGTGCTTCAGTATCGTTTATTGATAGTGATTGGAAGTACAATGTGCTCCATTTAACCCTCAAGCTAGTCGCCTGGCAAAATAAGGGTCACATGTTGGCAGTACCAATTGTGAACACGTTGAAGAAACATGGGCTCCAAAATAAGATATGTATTATTTTCACCTTTTTATTAACAAACGCAACAAAGCTAATTTCTGGCTCTCTCCAATACATGCTTTGCCAGACTACTGATTCTGGTTCCAACAACACTACTTTAGCTAGATACATGCACGAAGACTTGCGTGATGTGGCCAATGAAAACAAGTTGGGATACTCTTGGAACAGCGAAACGATGCACATCAAGTGTTTTTGTCACAAAATGGCATTGGTTGTTAATGCTGGATTGAAGGAATTGGGACTCGATGCTCCACCACCCCCAAAGTTAAAGAAGGCTTTCCTTGGTTCTTTTCCTTATTCAAATCTCAACATGGAAGTGATCGCCGAGGAGGATGAAGACAAAGAGAATTCTGGTGAAAACATGGTGGAAGATGACGAATCAGATCCTGAACCTGACCCTGACGAAGTTATCTTGGAAGGTTCAGATGATGATGACGATGAAGATTTCAGTCAAAGCTCAAGGACTAAGAATCAATCGCAACTAGGCATATGAGTTGAATGAGTTGACCAAAATGGTGAGTTTTTTTCCTGCTTGTTTGGCTAAAATTAAACTAGTCCTCTGAACACCTTCATTTGCATAGCTGGATTTTGTGGTGAAAAAAATCACTGGCTCTTGTGTATGGCAACAAGGATTTGAACGGTGTGCAGCAGGGAAAAACTTGAAAAACCTGATTGCTGGATATGGTATTCGCTGGAACATCAAATATCAAAGCCGAAAGCGTGCCTTCAAGGCAAGAGAAGTAAGTGATTTACTGTGTATTTATACAATACTTTTATTGACATCAGCATGGTAGGTTATCGATTCAATACTCAAAGATGAATATGAGAAATATGAAGATCAGATTCAACGTGCAAGGCGTGACAAAAAGCAAAAGAATTTTGGTCACTTCAATGAGATTCAATTCAGCAAACGGGACTGGATGCTGATCAATGAACTGAATCAGGAATTAAAAGTGAGATATTTCCTCATATAATTTATCTTTGTAATCAATATGATGCTGAATTTCCTTTCAGCCTTTCAACCGTCTCACTAAGATAATGGAGGGTGATGGTCCTACAGGTGCATTTGTCCTACCAAATTATTTCCAACTCATCACGTATTTGAAGAAGAAGGAGGCAGGTGGGAGTCGAGGAAACACTTTTCATCCAATGTATCATAAAATGATCACGAAGCTCGAGGGTTATCAAGACAAGGCATTGGAATGTGAAACACTACTCATGGCGACAATGCTTCATCTAACTTTCCGGTTGAAATTAATTCAGCACTGCTGGCCAGAAAGAGCAGAGGAAGCCAGAGCGTTACTTGAATCACATTTCAACAAACGGGAAGCAAGCTTGAAAAATGACAACGATGGTATCAAATTCTTAGAAAACAATTTGAAGAAGACAGTTGAATCCGATAACATATTTGAAATATTCAATGCCCCACCACCTGCGGATGAAAGCAAAGAGTTGGAAGTCTATATCAAGAACATGGACCGAGTGCGAAGGATGTAAATAGCATTCTGATATGGTGGAAGGTATGAAAGTTTGGGATTAATGTAATATCATTCCAGTTCTTATCGACTTGATGTTTTTTTACTTCCAGGACCATTCACAGACTTACCCAGTCCTCTCATCATTGGCCAGGGACTACTTGGCATGCTCTGCATCATCTTGTGCAGCAGAGTGCACCTTTTCATCAGCTGCCAATGTCTACTCTACTGGCAGAGGAAGCTTGAAACCACCTACAATTGAACGGTGTGTTGGTAGCCACATGTGGCTGAAAGAGGGTATTAAACCAAGTGGAAAGTTATCCAAAGCACATGATTTCACTTCTTATACATATTTCTCTACAAAAAAAGCAATTGATAAAAAAAAATAAGTAGCTCATTTCAAAAACAAATGTTTTCTTTTTCCATGTTGTAATTTTCAGTCACTTTTTTTTTCATTTAATCTGAATCCATTTCTTCACTATGCTGAATCAACGAATCCATCATCTTATCTAATATTTAGAGCAACTCCACCAGCTACGCTAACTTTTAGCGTGGTGGGTCAATAGATTATGCCAAAGTGTAGCATAACTTTTGGAGCTGCTAACACAGATTGCTGGTAGTGTTAGTTGCTTCTGCCTGACCCCAGCTAACGCTACACTAGCAACTAACCAAAAAAAATCAAAAAGTGTAGCGTAGCTTTTTCCACCGCTAACACAAATTTCAGGTAGCGTTAGTTTTTTTTTCCTGACCCCCAGCTAACGCTACACTACCAACTAACAAAAAAATTTTCGAAAAAATTTTAGCGTTAGTTGTCTGGATGGCACCGCTAACGTTAGTGGTGTGTTAGCGGAGCTTAAAAAGCTAACACTACGCTAGGCTAACAATACGTGTAGCGTAGCTGACCCACCTTTGGGGCCCGGCCCATGTTAAATCAAAACTGTCCAAACCCACCCTGGCTAGTTAGCCGGGGCGGGCCAGACTTCTCTGATTTCATCATCAAGAGTGTCCAAACCCAGCCCAAAACACAGGCGGGTCCGGGCTGCCCCACTTTCACCCTGATTTTGTGGTTGGGTTTAAACAATAAGTTTGGGAAAAAATGAATTTGGAATTAGAAAGAACATAAAGTTTTTGGTGTCAAATTCTGAAATAAAAAAGTGTTGAACTATATACTCTTGGATGTTAAATGGACAATACATGGTCAGGCACTTGTTCAATGCCCTAGTTAATTGATCAGACTGGTAGACCTGTCCGATTCAGTTGGAGGGTAGGACTAACTGCTACAAAAATCTTCTTTAACATCTTGTTGAACGAGTTTGTCCCACAAAAGTTTGGATAAGCAGGTCCAGGTGGTCTAATGATTGATTGATGAAAACTCAAGACAACAGAGAGGTTGGAAGGGCAACTAGAGAAGGCTAGACTACATCTGTTCATTAGAAAAAGTGAACTTAATCTCACAGAGGGATTCAAAATGGCCTCACTTAGCCTTGGATGAGAAAACTGAGGGGAAGAAAGAGCCCTGATTTGAACAACCTGTGGATCAGAACCAATGCATTTGATTCCATTTAGTCAGAGATTTAATAAAGACTAGATACTGATTCACCAGTTTATGAGAGTAAAAACACATGGATGCTGAATGATAAGAAATGAATAAGAAAGTGTTGAAATTGTTGTAATAACTCATATGGGTAGGATCACAGAAATCCAACAGTTGTGAAGCACTCTGTTTTGATTTTTTCTTCTTCTTGGGAGTGGGACAGAATTGTCTTCTGGTACACATAAAAGTTACAGGAACCATCAACAAAGGATTGTGTGGGGAACAGTACAGAGGGATCACTTGAGTAAACTATAAAAAATGACATTGGAAAATTGAGACACAAGGGCTCCACCCCCATTCTGAATTACTCCAAGGAAAACTTTTCATGAAGAAGAGTATGGACACTGCTGCCAGAATTAACCAGTCAAACGATCCACTGCACAAATCAACTCCTCGGACAAGCCAGTCCGACAGGTGCTTGTACTGAATTTGTCCGGCGAGTTGGGTGGCCTGGCGGTGGGGCACGGCTAGACTCGTCGGACACAGTCAGTCCGCTCACTTGTCCGATGAATCAGTTCATGTAGTGCCGGACAGATGGTCCAACGCGACTCCAACCAGCTGTCAGACAGCCTGTGTCCAACAAACGTTTCAATTTTTGTACCCAGAGTGCAGAGCCAGTGGGACCCGGGCTTCCAGCCGGATTGAAAGTTCAATGCTGGCGGTGTATAGAAATGTGGAGCTGTGTAAGCAGCAGGACTCCTGCTTGAGTGCATTCATAAAGGTGAACAAACATTGATGAAGATTTAATTTCATTTCACTTGAGTCTCTGGCAGTGGAAGAGCTCATCAGAAGGAGATGTTGCTTGGTCCATTGGAGGTTGACTGGCAAGTCCTGCATCTTGATCATCGGAGGACTTCCTGCTGAGCTTTACAAGCCTCTATCTTGATTTAAGGCTCAAAACCATACTTGTGATCTTTTTCTGAATGATGCCAATCAGGGCTTTTGGCCTCCACACCCTGTGGTTTAACTTTTGATAAGTGTCTGTATTCAGAATGTACAGTTCGGTTTACATTATAAATGGCATTGACGACCGGAAGTCATCCATTGACGTGTGGTATGTAACCTCCTGATCAATCACTTGGCCTTCAATTGAGACCGTGTTTATACTCAGGCCGATACATCGGTCGCCAAAGATATAAAGTATTCGTTGCATCGGGCCAGTGCACTCCTGAATTCGCGGGCAGGTCACCTCGGCGGATGGGCATAAATAAGAAGTACCTCAGTGGGTTGTCAGCTAGAAGGATCTTCTGTGCTGACATCTGAGCCCATGGTGATCCATCGTCGCGACTGGAGTCCTTGAAATCAAACAACAGGTTCGGAAAAACCAAAGACTTGCTCCAGTGCGTCGACGTTGCGAGGTCCCTGCAGCAACCGAGGCCATGCCACATTCTTCTTGGATTCATCGGCCAGCAATACTTGTGGGTTCAAATAGGCTCAAAAATTCCACTTGATAATGTAATTACCCCAGATTTTCCAAGTTCATAGTACCAGCCAAATCTAAGTTAAGCTGTACCAATATTTGTTCATACACATCGACGAAATCAATTCCAGCTACTGAATCGCACCGCGCCCATCCAACACTTTTGACCGATCGGATTAACCCGAAAGACCTTGTTCATATTCTTTTCTTGTGAATAACTAAACGACCTACGGACCCCACCATGTTACTGAAGACCTGTTGGATCTTATGTTTCGTTCTGGCGGCTGTGTCAGCTCTCCACCCTGAGACTACCGGCACCACCCACCCTAGTAAATGCATGGTCAGTATTCTATTTTCTCTCCTACCAGTTTTGATGGGGTAGAATAAGGCTGTGGCGACTGGATAGGACCCTGAACGCTCTGGTTTATCCATTGATTGATTTCCAAATTAGCAGCACAAGTCAGCGAAAACAAATCAACCTGAACCTCGAAGACGACATTTCAATCGGGGGATATCAAGCGAACCTGGCTTCAGTCTCGCTTCGATGAAGACAAATCTGAAAAAAACCAAATCACTTGCAAGCCGAAACAGGATCATGAAGGACCTGGCGGCTTGGAAGTTAAACTACCCTGGTCATGATGAACTTTCTGTCCGATGGGCAGTTGATGTCATTGTCTCTCCAATTTCAAGTCAATCTTCAGTTGGTGAAACAAAAATCAAAGCACATCTGCCTCTGAGGCAAGTTTGCTCACGATGATTTTTGAAATCAAAGAAGAAGAATGAAATGCTAACATCTTCTTACGTTTTCAGGATAGTTTTCGTGAATTCGCACGAGCTCTTGAAGTGAAACCACGACTTCCGATCTCCAGGACATGTCTCTCTTGAAGCTCATCTATGTAACATATCTAACTAAACCAGGCAATCCAAATGTTGCTATAAAGGGAAGAGGAAAATATTGAGTTCTCCTCCAATCGCCTTTCTAAAAGTGGCATACCCACCCCATCTGATCATTTTATTTGACAATGTCACATCCCAAATGGTTCTTTGTTTTTCTGCAATATTGTCATATAGTCACCCCATAAAGAATATCCTGTTGTTCATACGTCCTTTTATGTTGAATTTCTGTCTCTATTGTCACTTGAAAATAACCAAGGGCAGTTCACGTTCTGATGATTTGGGCCTGCTGATTTGCCCAATTTTGCTGATGGCCTTAAGAAGCTTATTGGGTCAGCCCACATACCGCTGCTTGGGAATTGGGAACGTAGACACCAAGACCTTGTGTTGTAATCTTGCCTAAAGCTTGCCTGAAGTTTACAGATACAGGCGTAAAATTAGCAAAAAAAAAAAAAGCCCAACATGAACTGCCCTATTATTTTGATTCAGATGTTTTCACCCCTCAAATTATTTAGCAGAGGTGAAAGGTACATCTTTCTAATTGGATGTTGTTCACATTTGGTATTCTCCCCTCCTGCTCTCCAAACAAGAAGTGGATGTGATCATTGCATTAAACATTCAAAGATAAATCAATTGTTGATTCCATGAAAATATGCTTTGAACTTTCTACAGCAGTTTTTCAGATGAGTTTTTGGTTATGTTGAATTATCCCTGCCAAACCCTGAATTTCATTTTGACGTGAATTAAAGGAATTTTTGAAAACCTTAAAAAAAGTTCCAATTGAGCTAATCCACATGTTACAGTAATACAAACAGAGCTGAAAAGTGTAATCAAATCACATATTCACCATCCTCAGGTACATTGTTTCTCCATAAAGCAAATGCCCCCAAGTGGTTCAGCCCATACCCTTTCTCTGCAAAAGCATAGGAGGTTGCCCAATGATAGCCCCGCCGTGCAACAAGCAATGGCAATGGGGGGTATGCCTTCAATCTTCACCACCAAGCTCTCTATTTATGTTTTTTGCCATTCCAGTAACCTAGAAGCTTTGTATTATGAATATCATATCTTCAGACCCTCCATTTCAGGCCTCATCCTCCTGGATTTGGACATGCTCTGAGTCTAAAAGCATCATAGAGAATCTGAAATAGGAATTTATACATTCCATTCTTATCTTAGTTGATTGTACTTCCTTTTATTAACCCTTCCATTCATTACTTAGTCATCCTCTTAGGTGTGTTCAACAAGGTGATCTGTCTTACTTAGTACAACAACTAAGAATTTTCTTCTTTATAATTTCTCAGGTGTGACTTGTTTTCCTATTTTCATTCATTCATTGGTAATCTATCACTTTGTTCTTGAAAAAGTGTAATAGAGAATCTGGGTATGTTCAACAAGGTGCTCCGTCTTAATTAGTAGAAAAACCAAGAACTGTCATCTTTATCATTTCTCAGGTGGTCTTGTCATAAACAAAATAGATGTGCGCTACGGGAATGGAACCCGTGATCCCAAACTTCATGAGTGATGCTTTAACCACTAAGCTAAGTGCACTGATGCTTGCTGGGCTCATTTCATCCAGACATGATCCGCCATTATGCTTGTATTTCCTGGGATGATAGTGTTATTGACATTGCTTATCACTATATCAGGGTAAAGTTTTACAAAGAGTGGGTGTCACTGTCAGACTGCTTAGATTAGAATGTAATATAACAGGTCTGTCTTGCTCAACACAAAAAGTAAGACTTTTATTCTTTCATTTCTCAGTATAATCTTTCAATGCTTGGCTGCTATGCTACACCACTATTTTTTGGAAAAACCCACAGATTAGCTGTCATTGTTTCAGACTGCAAAAAACATAGCTTTAGTCTCAGCTTTTTCAGCACCACCACACTGTGTTACACTGTTTTTAGCAGGTTTTCCACTAAAAACCGCTGCAACACAGCGTAACTGCCCCCTATTTAAGGCCAGGGCACATAGATAGCAACTACTGTGCTGGCAGCCAACAAGAAACCTGTTAATGTTAGCAGAATTATGCTGTACTGCTCTAGGGTTAGCCTAGCTGTCACACTTCTGGATCTGATAATCAATTTCAAAGATAATTGATTGCCTGAATGAAAGCCAATACACTGAAATGAAAGAAGAAGTTACAATAGAGAAATAATACTTAAAAAAGAGAATATGAAAAGAAAGAAATACCAACAGTAAATGTGAGAAGAGTCTATAAAGGGTAAACCTTTGAGGTGATGTAAGGATGTTTGATCAGTTTGGGCGTATAGCAGAGGGAGCAGTGTGGTTTCAAACCTCCAAGGTGATTCAACTTGTAAGGATGTTTGATCAGCTTGGGTGTTTAGGAAAGGGAGATGTAAGAGTGGAATCTCTTAACTACTCTTAAGCGGTAAACGGCGAGGAGACAAAGTCTCAAGCGGGTTCTAGAACCAACGGTTGGATTTTATTTGCAACTAGATGGGAGAGAAGGAATCTCTCTGTAAGTACCACTAGAACAATAAAGAGAAGAAAAGGTGATATGAATGAGATGGGAGAGAAGGGATCTCTGCCATCTAGGTAAAGAAGGAAGTCTGGAATAAGTACAGAGTGAGCTTATGTAATCCTATGACAGCCTTTGTGAACCCCATTGGTTGGAGGGGGTTTACAGTCTCCCCTCCTATATTGAAAAGAAAGGAAAGCATTGGCCGTGGTGGAAGGAGGGGAAGTGAGAAAAGGGAATGACTGAATGGAATAACCAGGGGGCACAATAGGGAACAGGGGGTCGAAGCCGCAAAGAGCCAGTGGTCAGAACTCGGCCACTGCGTCTGCCAACTCATCAGACCATTCAAACAGTTTTCCCTCTGTGCTGTTTTAGGGTGGTGGTGTGAGCGCTTGATCAGCAAGGGCGGGGGACTGGGATGTGGAACATACCTCCTGGCTTCAGCCAAGGGGAAAGCGGGACCTGATTCCGCTAAGGACAACACCTGCACGTTAGTAAGGGTGGGGGTGGGATTGGTATTTTAAAAAACCCAAAGACTCATCCCACGCACCAACCTGTTGGGTTGAGTAGCTGTGTATACCTGGATTTTACCCTATTTTGCCAGGGACCAGGCCCAGCGCTGGGTAGCTATGCTATTTGCCAAAAAAAGTGTAGTGTAGCAATTTTTTTTTGCCACCAGCGCTTTGTTAGCAGTCCTAGGGGCTGCTGCGCTACAGCCCTTTGTAGCAGTTTTTTACCGCTAACATGGGCTGTAGCGCAGCAAAGCAGCACCAGCATGTAGAAAAAGCGCTTAAACTGCTAACAGCTATGGCAAAAGCCGTTAGCTGTTAGCAGTTATTGCTACGCTGCGCCACACTACCCACTACGGGTAGTGTAGCAACCCACCATTGCCAGGTCCCTCACAGCTGCCATGATGCCTTTTTCACAACAAAAAAAGCGCCCCACGCTCTGACCCACCGGGTAGGGTAGTTGGGTATACCCGCCGACCCTGTTGGCGGGGCCCAGCCTTATTTCTGAACATGATTGACAGAGGGTTGAAGTAGAAGGGAATTATACTGGTTGATTGGTGTAACATTGTAGGAAGGGACTGTCATATGACAGACTCAGCACTCAGGATCTTGCAGTTGGATCTTCCTTGCATTTGCTAAGACCATCTCCAACGTGGGAGGTACGGTCGGTGGCCAAATTTGGAAACTCGGCGACTGTGGTGCACCAATACCTCCCCGCAAAAAAGGCCTGATACAGTGCAGGTTGCTAAACATAGCAACCTGTGCTGTCCCTATCTCCCCCTCGGAACGCTGCATCAATTGTTCAACACATGTATTGATGTAAAAACCAAACATAAAAATCCTACATTTCTTTCTAGTAGTTTCAAACAACATGCGATAAAAACAATTTACTTTAAAAAAATACATTGGAGGTATCGTTTTCGACGGACTCGCTAGTAGGGGATGGGGGATCTTGAAACAAACAAAGAAAGAGATTGAGGGAAACAAACTGAGGTCAGAATCAATAAAAACACCAGAAACAAATACCTTGCTCGATATCGCCATTTTCAACTGGATCCATGGTGAAGTCGTTGGACATCTGATTTGGATGTTGGTGGTATGGAGAGGATATTTGTGAAGTATGTAGCCTGCCTATCACCAAAATTATGCATGATAGGCAGGTTGTGGGGAGCTATGGTGTTGCCAGATCTGGCAACGCTATAGCTCCTGCGAGCCTGATTTCTATTTTAGAACCGGGTTTAGCGCCCCCATTGGACGCGCGAGTTTGGGTTGGGGGAGCTAAATCCGGTTTAGCTACCGTTTTGGGGATGCTTTTCTACCATACTTTGTGACCTCAGCAACTTTCAAGCTTTTGGTTAATCCTTGGGTTGCATATGACATCACCTGTGCACCCTCAGCAATCTTCAGTGCTCTCTTCGAAGTTACTTTCCAAACCCTTGAAGATCCAATAGCATGTTGCTTTCCAGTTATGCAAACAAAAGCAAGACCAATAACCCTCTTACCGGTCTTCCTTTGTTTTGGCATTACTTCTTCATGCGCTTAACACCCTTTTCCGGATTCACACATTTCCTCTTCAAATTTTCTAACTTCGACAAACAGTCCTCGAACTTCAAACTTCACTTCACTCACTCTCACACCCATCACACTTACCGTTGCTTGGTCCTTCAGTCATGGACTCGCCTTGGTTGCTTGATCTCAGAAGCTATGACCTCCCTCTCTCATTTCTTCTGCTTTGACCCTATGACCTCATATCTTGTTTGAACCTATGTCATACCTTTGTAGCCTCACTTGTATTTCCTCTCTAAGCTGTCTGCTTCTATGCTTTCCATCTTTCCTCATCAAAATAAAATTAGAGTTTTTAGCATAACTTGTTTCCGCCTTCTTGGAGCCTTCTCATTGCAAACCCTTTCAGTGTTCTACTCTAAGTAACTCTTTTTTGAAACAAAGAAGAACTTTGAACGGTCAGTCCTCTCTTCAACAGCAATATCATCATATGTATCTGGGGCCCGGGCGACCCCCAAAATCATTGGAATAAAGTTTATAACAATTGACACTCACACTTGGCCTGCCAACATATTTATAAATAGGTTAGACCAGTGCTGGATCGCTAAGCTATGCTATTTGCCCAAAATAGCATAGCATAGCAGCCCAGGCTGTAGTGTTAGCGATTTTGTAGTGGTCCTAAGGGCTGCTACAGCCCATTGTAGCGGCTTTTTACCGCCAACAATGACTGTAGCACCAGTGTGTAGCGATAGCAATTGAACCGCTAACAGCTATGGCAAAAGCCGTTAGCTGTTAGCGATGATTGCTATGGGTAGCGTGGAGGCCCGCCATTGGTTAAACCATCTGTACTGCAGGCAATGGTCTGGTTTGCTAATTCTTGAGTTTGGCGACTGCAGCACAGTTTTAGCACCACTCAATTTTTTTTATTTGCACTTCAGGCAGCCAAATGTATAAATTCAGAATATGAAAGGCTACTACCCAAACCCCCATTCAAAAAAACAAACACATTTAGGTAGAACAATCATCAAGATTCACGTCAAACCACTTGCTATGGAGTCTGGTTTTCCCAATCTCACCTTGCTACACATCTTATCTTGACAAAGAACAATCATTTGTGATTCTGACCCAGAAAGTGTTTCCATCTTGATGAGTCCTGAATCTAGGATCTTCAGATACTTGAATCCAAGCGCAACAGATTTCAATGTCTTTGTGTTCTTGATAATTCATAGTTTTTTTGGTTTTTCGGCCGTGGTTTCCGCAGTAGAGTCTTGTGGATATTGGGTGAGATTGACTGAAGATATGATTCAAATGAATTAAGTTTCTTTGAAATTTAAAAAATAAAAATAAAAACACTGAAGTCCGTGTCAAAAAGACTTGGATCATCAGGGGGTAGGTATGTTTTTTATGTCGGTTTTGAAATGAAGAATCAAAAAAAATGGGTGATACCAATGGCCTTGCGGAGCTCGAGCTTAACCTAGCCTCTGGTGAGAGGCCCCCAGAGGGTCTCTGTCTCACAGAGAGGCCTACGTGAAAAAGCCAGAAATTTGCCGGAGCCTGTATTGGCTCCAGCTTCCCCCTTTTAAGGCATTACAAATAGGAAAGGCCATCCCCCCGCACGCCCACCTGGGGCCCAAAAGAGTCAGGTCCTGCACTCATTTCTATCAAATTTTTGTGAGATTTGTTCCCCTCCAACTTCCTTTCCCTGGTGTCCAAAAATTGCATTCCATGCTCGAAGATTTGGATGGCAATTATGTATTACCAAAACAGCTGTACAGCTATCAAGTGAGCTGTACACATCCATAGTATGGTATCCACATAACCAACATGCTATAGGTATCAGGTTGGATTGGTCTTGGAGGAAATGATTGTCTGCTATCACCCGTGTCAATTCATGTATCCAAGCAAGACCTCAAGTATTGCCCACGGTAGAAGCTTCTGACCCTGGGCGTCAGAATGCAAACCTTCCTGTGCTCATCAGCACTTTCTACAAACTATTTGTCATTTCAGCCTCACGGTCTTCACTCCTACCCAAAGAGTGGTCAAATCTTTCAATGAAGATTTCCAGTTTTGGAGGCAAAATCATCAACACAATTGTAGTACCAACATTACAGCAATGGCCTCCCAAAAACCAAGTTTGTAAATTCAAGAATCTTTTGGAGCAGACAATTTTGTCTTCAGCCTTTCACATATTAGCTTCAGTCGTTCAGGTTCAAGGGATTCATACTTCCCTGAATTGGACGCTCTTGAACTGTCCTACTGGCCGTGTAGCAAGGTCATTGTCTGAAGCTGTCAGGAAAACTTCAATAAACTCCTTTGGGGTCATGCCCTGCTCCTGCAGCAGCTGGCAAATCAAGTGTGTTGTCCGGATATTCTTGTTCTATGATAGGATGATAGTGTGTCACGTATATAGATGTGGAATAGTATTTATGCAATGTTGCAAACATATTCTAACATATTCCAATGTACAGAAAATATTATACTCTTAGTTTCTCTCAATTCAAAAATACAGAAAGTCACATTTTTGAGGCCAGCCAACATGGTGTTTGTGAAATTCTCTTCTTCAAACTCACTTTCATCTGTCACAACTACATGTCACACGTGACAGTTACTGTCCCAATCTTTCAACCCAACTTGCACTCTCATCCTCATCCAAACTCAACCCTTCAACTCATCACAACTCAACACTCAAACTCAATCTCAAATACTTCAACTCAACTCTCAAATTCTGTCCTCATTCAATCTTCTCAATCTCATTCCTATCTCTTCCTTTATTTCTTCTTTCCTTTCTTTATCTCTATTTCTTCTTATTGCCATTCGACCTCAATCACTCAAGTCTTGTCTGGTGAGATCCAACTATCATTGATTCCTACTTACATCAAGCTCAACAACTAACCACTCTCTTAAGTCTCACTCTGTCTGCTCTGTTCTTATTTTGTCCTCATTCTCTCGCCTCTTCTCACAATCTGTTGGTATTGTTCCCTATATTTCTTTTCAATTCTAATTGTTTTCTTTTCTTCAGTGTGTTGGTTTCATTATCATAATAAGTTCTAGGTTCAGATTCATTTAGTCTTTTTGATCCTCCAATTGGAGGGGATGGGGTTACACCTACTGGCTGAGACAGTAGCCAATTTGAAACGGAGATGTAGGCAATTCTAATGGTTAAAAGGGTGTTGCCCTTTCCCAAGAAGATCACAATCAAAAATGACCCTAAAGCAAAAAATGGGCATTATGCCACTTTCATGTGAAAGGACTCAAGCCAAAAAAACAAGTTTTACATGCTAGTCCTTCCCTGCGGTCGGCGCCCTGCGCAGCAGGGCCGGGACCTGTGTAACAGCACAAACTTAACACAGGCTGTGTTGAGTTTGTGCGGAGCTATGTGGGGAGCTACAAGGTTTGTAGATCTGGCAAGGGTATAGCTCCGCGAGGCTGAAATGTGCTGAAATGCTATTTTGGAACCCCGGTTGGCGCAACCGGTGAAAGCGCTAACCGGGGTTTCGGGAGCCAAACTTGGCATAGCGCCGCGGCTTAACTCCCGCGGTGGAGATGCTCTTAGTTAGTGAAACGCCAAATATGTAGTCGAAAGCTAAGTTAACGACACGCAATTTTCCCGGAAGGTTAAGATCTGTTAAGATAAGGTAGCGAAACGCGCTTTTCGCCGAAGGTTAAGATATCGTGCCCTGGCGGCTTTTATGGTGAGTCGATTTCAAACCATATCGCCACCCGATTTAAAATCGACAGAGTGTGCAGCAACTCGACCGGATACATATTTAATCTTAGCTGTAAATATGTATCCGATTCATAAGGCACAATGCTTCCGGCCTTCTCCGGCTGTGTGGTGATTCAGCTGAGAGGTGTCTGGAGAAAAAGCGTGACAAATTGGCTCTTCGGCTGATTGATGGTCGACCTGTTTATCCCGATCCCGTGAGAAGTTGGGCGAGAGTCTGCGGTGGGACGGTGGATGAAAGGGGGCCAGTTTGCTTACAAAGCAGTCACCCCTTGGAACATTTAAAGCCTCTTGTTGACCATCATCCTCAGCCACACCGACTGTTTACCCTTCAGAGGAACCAACGGCAACTCATCATGACTTCCTTGGCATGCTCATTTACGAGAAACTCTTATCGGCCCGTCCTTTTCTCTCGTAGAAATCTTCTCAGGTCTATCGCTACCTGGTCTAATGTTCCCGCCGGTCCACCCGACCCCATTCTTGGTATGTTGCCGTCCATCTTTCTCTTCTGTTGACCAAAAAACAAAAGGCGAGGTAGAGGACTGATGGATTTAGCCTTCTGTCTCAGGTGTCACTGAGGCTTTCAAAGCATGTTCCAGTCCCCTCAAAATGAACCTTGGCGTAGGTGCTTACAGGGACCAAGACGGTAAACCGTTCGTTTTACCATCCGTGCGGCAAGTTGCGTACTCTTTAGTCTATCTCACTCTCCAAAACTCTTTTCTTTGATTCATACCAAGGCAGACAGAGCTGATTTTGAGACCATGACGTCATCTACAGGCCGAAGCTGCAATTGTTGCAGCCAAATACGACAAGGAATATCTCGGTATCACCGGATTCCCGGAATTTACCAAGCAGGCAGCTCTACTGGCCTACGGGCCTGATAGTGCGCCTCTAAAAGAAGGACGAGTGAGTAGAGATTCTCAAATAGTAATCTTGACCCATCGAGCACCTTCTGATCGTCAATTTCCTTCGTCTGGAACAGATTGCAATCACGCAATCTATCTCCGGGACTGGTGCTCTCCGGATCGGTGGTGCATTCCTGCAACGGTTCTACCCCCACTCCAAGTCGATCTACCTGCCTACACCAACATGGGGAAACCACATTCCAATCTTCAAAGACTCTGGCTTGGAAGTTAAACAATACCGATACTATGACAAGAAAACAGTCGGTCTTGATGCGACTGGTATGCTTGAGGACATCAAGGTTTGTTATCCAGCCGTTTCACTTACGTCCATCTGCACATCAAGACTGATTCTTATGTACCATTTTTCTAGAACGCCCCTGATCGCTCGATCGTCCTGTTTCATGCGTGTGCTCACAATCCAACTGGAGTAGATGTGACCCAGGAACAATGGAAACAAATGGCAAAGGTAGTCAAAGTGAGCCGCCTCGTTCCAAATATCATTATTAATCTTGCTTACCAATACCAAGTTACGAACCCCTCAAGAGATCAATTGACATGCACGCCTTTTTTCTGATCGGATAAAATGATAATCAACAGGAGAAGGGCCATTTCAGTTTCTTTGACATGGCATACCAAGGCTTCGCCTCAGGGGATGTGGATCGGGACGCCTTTGCGCTGCGATTCTTTGCTTCCCAAGGCTTAGATATCGTACTTTCTCAATCTTTTGCCAAAAACATGGGTCTCTATGGCGAGCGGGTCGGAGCGTTCTCTGTAGTGTGTTCGAGTCCAGAGGAGAAAGTTAAGGTCGAAAGTCAAATCAAGATCTTGGTTCGACCCATGTACTCCAATCCTCCCGTCCATGGTGCCAGAATTGCGGGTACTATTCTCAGTGACCCTAAACTTTATAAACAATGGTAAGCAAGTCTTCCTGTTTTGTCGGTCAACCCTTTGGAAACACCTGTTTTTCGGAGTATCAAGAGCTTACTCGTCTCGATTCGTGGTTTTTAGGCTCGGAGAGGTCAAATTAATGGCCGATCGGATCATCGGAATGCGCACTGCACTATACGATACGCTTGTTAAAGAGCTCGGCAGTCAACGGAATTGGGATCACATCAAGTCACAAATAGGGTATGTTTATGGATTTTTATTTGTCAGTTTCCTGACCAAATTATTGACGTTGGTTTTTATTTGCATGAACTAGAATGTTTTGCTTTGCTGGTATTACGCCGGAACAAGTGGAACACATGACCAAGAACCACCATGTTTACATGACTAAAGATGGTCGTATCTCCATGGCTGGTGGGTCATCGTCATCGCTAAGCTCTCAGAGTGAGACTTGAAAGACTGATGTTTGTTTGGATACCCGGTCTTTCCCAGGCGTCACTCCTCATAACGTGAAGAACTTGGCCAAAGCTTTACAAGATGTGACTAAATGATGAGAAGTAACACCTTTTCCATTCGTAATAAATCAGTAAAAAACGTGAATAAACAATCCATCGCAATGTCTGGTCTCCTGTTGATGTACAATGAAACCATGCAATCCAATGGTTAATAAAGATTCCTGAGCTGGCTGAGTCTTGTTCTCCCAGGCAAGATTATTGAACCTGCGTTGTTAAGTTTTCCAACCAGCGATGTTAGCCCACGGACAACGTGTAACGAGGTGAGCCGCAATGAGAGCGAACCCGAGAGATAAAAGAAAGAAGAACGAGACAGAAAAGGAAATAGAAACCGAGAGCGAGCCGATGAGAAGTCAAGATTCCATAAAATGTAGCAGATTAATGGGTGCGTTCATGAGACTGGCTAGCGTAGGGTGGTTGCTGTGTGAGAATTTCGGGAGCCGGCTCCGACGGACAATTACCATCAGCTTCCACCTTCCACCGTCAACCAGACAACGACAACCAAACCAGACCATGCTTCCAATCAACCAGAATGCTCTCAGCTTGCTCCGGACATCCTCCAGAATAACCCAGCCGAGGACATTGATCAATTGCACCCGGGGCGCGAAGATGTGGGTGCCGGTGCCTGAAAAAATCAAGACCGAGCAGGACAACGTGGCCACACTACTCGACAGTCTACGGTTGATTAAAGTTGAGTCGTTCACCATTACTTCAAAACTCCTTAAGGAGGGGTGCGATGATGAAAAGGAGACTTAGGATATGTGTTTCTAGAGCAGGCCGTCAAGATCGATCAACCCGATCTGCCCATCGAACTAACTATCGAGCCATTGATGAAGAAATCCGTAAACTCGAACGTCCTGAAAGGTCGATTCGTCTTGCCCAATCCGGTTCCCAGTCCAGCTTCATCTTCAAGTCAGAATGTGGAGGGCGGGAAGGATGTGATCGCTGTCATTTTAGACGACCAATCTCCAGAAGACGCCCGCTTGGCCAAGGATCTAGGTGCAGACCATTTCGGTGGACAGGATCTAATTGATCGAGTGAGTTTCCCCCTTTTCGACCTGTCGGTTATTGAGTCGGACGGATTGATTTCCGCTAATACATGTCGTGTGTAGATCCTTGCAGAAGAAATCAAACCCACAAAACTACTAGTCCATTCCAAAAGCCCAAAGATCCAAAACATCTTCACGAATGCCGAGAATAAGAAAACGTTATTCAAGACTCTGGCGCGGTTGAACCTGATCATCCCATCGGAAAAGCGAGGGACGATGTCAGAAAACCTGGACGAGCTGATGATGAATTCGAAAAACTCAATCGACTGGCTAGTGAAGAAAAAACTGACAACCGATAAACCAGTAGTGCAGCCATCAGATCAAGCCTCTTCCTTTCCAGTCAAATCCCCCAAAGCAAACAGCAGTAAGACATCGAAGAACCAAATCGATTCATTCATTTCAATCCCCGTCGGTTCGATCCAGATGAATCTTGTACATCTCGAACAAAACATTTCAGATTTCCTTTCGACGGTTTCTAACCTCACTCAATACGGTACCACATCCTCCTCAAAAACTACTTCATCACCCGATTCCAATAATCCTACTAATCAGCCCAGACTAAAGTCTAACTTCAAATCCGGTCGAGCTATCAAAAAACGTAAGCAACCTTGACTTCTAACGTTGGTCAATCTGAGTGCTCCAGAAACTGATTTCGATCACTCAAATCCTTCATTTAATTGTATTTTCCCTCCAACTCATCTCAGCTGGTATCTACAAAGCAACTCTGAGTGTCAAAGGTATCCCGGCCATTACTGTCATCTAAACCCCAACCTTTTTTTTTTTTTACCTTCTTGAAAAAAAAAACTGCCGCTTATTTCAAATGGCCAATGAATACTAGATGGAGTTTGGTTTCTTTAAAGCTATGTACTTTTTTGCATTTCTTTTCAGAGATAAATATTGAAAGAGAAAGAAGATTTTTCGGCGTTTTCTCTTCATCCAATCGTCCTTTTTTCCAGAAGAAAAAAACAAAGAATCTCCCTTGATGAAAGCGCTCTGAAATAGTGCTATCGAACTAATTCCTTTCACTCACTATCAATCCAGCTGTGTTCAAAATACGTACTTGAGATGTTCGAATGCATGTTATGATAAGAGTCAATTTTTTGTCCTCAATGACCCCACAGTACATACTCAATAATTATGTGGCTTCTTGGGAAGGCTGTCTGAGAATGGGCAAGGCAGATTTTTCTGGAACATTCTCAACCCTTTCTATAGTAATACCACAGCTAAGTTATGTCAGATTGATGATTATGGTTGAAAGCGCACAAGCGCAGCAATAAACCAATACAGTAAGTGCAATCAAGCTCAGGCACCTTGAAACCCTACTCATCTGTCATCTAATCCCCGCTACCAATATCATTTAGATGACGCAACGTGGGAAGACAGCTACCTCAACTCCCTTGTCCATGGGCATGAGCACGCGGGAACCCGTGTAACCTGAGAACACCAGACACATGGATCTGACACAACAGATACACCGGTTGGCGCCTGAAATCAATACCCCACACACATCTATATATAGAAAGACGGGATGGCTTCTAACAACTTTACTTTCTTTTCCTTTCCTAAAAACAAACTGTATAAAGACCATACCAGAACATTCAGACTCATTCATCCTTAAATACTCTCACCTTTTTATACCTTAGACTTCTTCAGTTCAGTTAGCTTTCCTATTCCGACTCCTCCGTGTCTTCTCTTTCCTATCAATTCAGAGTACTATCTTTTGTTCTCTTCCATTCTCGTTCATCAAACTCTTTGCCCACCAACACATGTAAATACCTCCTGCTTTTCATTCTTCATTCTACACTGTTTGATGTTACATGTTCTGATGAAAATTATACTTTAGTTGCTCCAATTATTGAAGATTTACAGTCTTGAGCTTGATTCACCTAACCTCATCAACAACAACTAAAGTGGTACAAAGAAATGGCAACGAAAACCAATGAAGAACTCAGTGGTCTCCCTAAGCTGGCTGGCGGTTTGAACAACCCGTTTTGGCATCAGCATATGGAGAATTACTTACGACACAAAGACTTGCGGACCACCTGCATCAATGAACCTGGACAAAACCCTGTGGCGGCTACGTTGAAGAAACTGGCAGATGGTGCATACATTATCAGCTCAAAGATTGAAGAAAGAATCTACATCAGCTTAATCACATACAAAATCAGCTCCAATGGATTTGTGATGTGGAAGAAGATCAAAGATAATTACGCCAAATCAACCACATCTGCACTTCAAAGAGCCATCACACAATGGGAGAACATTAAGTACTTGGGCAGCATGACCGAATTGGTTGAGGAGATTCAGAAATCCATGTCAATCAACACTTCCATTTGATATTTCTGCAGATCCATCGTGGCCGACACCATCATATCCAACGATGACCTGATGGAAGACCTTGAAAAATTCATTGACAAACTAAGGGAGATTGCTACATTTGAGGAAGAGACCAAGCCCAAACCAAACTTTGCTGACAGAACTGTCACGGCCATGAACAACAGCATCAGAACACGAGCTAGACCACCACCTGGCTGCAAGCACGGCAGACACAAATGGCTGGCAACACATCCAGAAGAGAAATGCTGGGCGCTACATCCAGAAAAGCGACCAATCAGACCACTCAAGAGCATTATCCACAGGGTATCCTCACACGCCACAACCACCCAACCAACTCAACAAGAAAACTGCAGTGAAAGCTCATACATCAGACCCACATTTGCCGCTTTTACCAAGGCACAGTGCTTCATGGCCATGTCATTCAACCAAATGGCCATCCTAGACTCCGGTTCTTCCCACAAAATGTTCAACAACCTGGCATTCTTAGTCAACCCCATTCCCATTATGACGCCAATCAAAACTGGCAATATAGTATCAGACTAATGCACAACTCACCAAGGGACAGCCAGAATCATTCTTGGATGCGGCAAGATAATTGAACTCCCTGATCTCACTATTTGTTCCCAACCTCACAAGAAATTTAATCTCACTTTCTAGTATAGAGTGTGAAAGCATAAGAACCACAAGGAACGGGAAGTCTTGTGAGGTCACCTGTGTAGACATGGCCACTTGTGAAGGGTATATACAAGATCATAGGAAAAATTGGGCCCATTCCAGTTTTTCTGTCCAATTTCACCTTCTCCACGCACTCAAATAATACATCCGCATACAAGACGTGGCACAAAAGGCTAGGACATGCTAGCTGGGACCAAAACAAAGCCAATCTCCCAGATGTTGACCTACACTGAGAAGAATCGTGTTCCATTTGCATGATAGGAAAAGCCACTCAAATTCCATTCAAAAGCAGCACAACCTCACATCCTCTGAGGTTTGGCACCTAAAATCTTCCATTATGAATGGAAGAAGCTGTGCTCTCATCTTCCATTTATAATGGAAGAGATATGGAGCTGGGCCTTCCTAGCTTTGATAGCTCAGTTCCTATCACAAATATCCAGCTCATCCAACTCCTGTGGTCATACTACAGCTCACTTAGCTCTGCATCTAGCCATACACCAGCTCAGGAAGCTCCGCCACCCAGCTGGGCCAGCTCCTCACCCCAGCTCACCCAGCTGCCTCATGAATCAGATGAGCTGGATGAGCTGCCATTTCTGAGCTAGAAGAGCTGGATGAGCTGGCCTGTTTGATTGGAAAGAGCTGGATAAGATGGACTATGTGAGCTGAATGAGCTAGATGAGCTGGTATGCATGGTCTAAAAGATCTGGATGAGCTGGCCTGTTTGAGTTAGAAGAGCTGGACAAGCTGAAGGAGCTGGATGAGCTGGCCTGCATGAGCTAAAACAGCTGGCCTGCCATAATCCTTAACCCTAACCCTTCATAATCTCTGATTCCTTAACCCTAACCCATAATACATAATACATAATCCCTAATCCCTAAGTCCCTAACCCCCTAACCCCTAACCCATAACCCATAACCCATAATTCATAATTCATAATCCAAAATCCATCATCCATCAGTACCCTAATCCCCAATCCTTAACCCCAACCCTTAACCCATAATACCTAATCCCTAATCCCTAAGTCCCTAACCCATAACCCATAATCCCTAATCCCTACACCACAGAGCAATTTTTTTCATGACCGCGCGGTCCAAAACAGGTCAGGCTTGACCTGTCTGTCCTTTATTCTATTGCGGGGACAAGTTGAGGCCAACGTAAGTCTGACCCATCCAACCCCAAAGTCAAGCCAGCATCGCCAGTCCACATCGTTGGCATGAGAGCTGGGTTGATTCAGTGCTGTGCCTAACATTGCCAACACCAATTTGCTCTGACAAGCAGGCCAACAGTGTCAATGCGTTGAACACATCTGTACTGCTACGTTGGCTTGACTGACCATTCAGGACAAGGTCGGTCCAGCTCATCCAGACGAATGATGCTTGCCACAAAGAGTAAACCTACACTGTCGGTTGGTCAAGCATGGGTTTGGGTCAACCTATGGCCGTGGGACCTTTTTTTCTTTTTTTTTTTTTATGTACCCACCTACACCTCTTTCAATGCAAGAAAGAAGTTATAACACTTAAAATTTTCATACAAAGAAATAATGAGTGAGCACCTGTCCAAAAAAAAAAGACCAATCAAGAGACATGGCCTAGATTATCATTAAGGAAGTCAGTTTCAAGATTGCTGTGGCTCAAGTCTTCTTCACGATAAAGTTTTAACATGTGAAGAAGAAACTGGCAAGTGAGCTTCAAATCATCTTTTTGATGTCAAGGGGTTTTCTTGGTTAACCGGTCTGAGTGTTCTGGGTTAGAGCGAACTTGTCACAAGTCTCACCGCTGCGGGGGGCGCCGCAAAGTGTTGCCAGGCGGTTCCCGAAGGAAACTCTCCGCAGGGGAGACTTGCGCCATAAGTCGACAAAGCGCGGTGATGAGTTTCCACACTTTTGGTGGGAGCAACATACAACATGGAATAAGACCACTTACTCAAGTCTCTGAGGATGTCTGGTCACGGTTTTTGGAACAGCTAGAGGATCCCTTTGATCCAGCCAAAACTCAGAGGTTGGACGTCAACACCTGATTTTATAATCGATTTTTAAAATAGAAAGTGTGGAGATCTGCCTGAGTTGGGTTGGCCCATCCGACTAGCTTCTGCAAGTCCAAAACCTCAGGTGTATAATCCAAAAGGTCAACGAAAAAAAAACTTACCCATATCATCGATTCCGACATGACCACAAAAATATGTCCAGCCTCTCAGATCTCCCCAAAACCGATAACGTTCTTTCTTCAACAAAATCACCACCGAACAAACATAGAAAAAGTAGCCTCAAGCAAGATGCAGAAAAATTCCTTCCAACCTCACCTGAAAACCGATCTTCATGACTGAGCTTCAGGATGTCTTGGTGCAAACTGAATCGCTTCCTGGAAGCCGGCTGTAATTCCAAGTCGGCCAGCTCATTGGGAAGAGATCCAACATCATCGAGAGCATGGATCTCATCAGAGGAAGGCCCCGGAGAGTTCCGATTGGAAATCAAATCTTCCTGATCGCTAGGATCCCTCTGATTGGGAACGGAATGATCACCGTTTGAGCTTGTTTCCTCAGGTTCTGGATCCATTTTTTATAACTTGTGATTTGAGGATATCGCTGGTTGTCAATGGTCAAGAGGATTTGACTTGTCTATCCAAGACAGCCGGCTCTGATTGACGACTTCGATAGTTATTTCAACCGTCAAGCCATTGTGATATACATTATAATCACATATATGATCGTGATTTACTAATTAATAAAATTAAAGGAATGAGAAAAATACAAAAATCAGGGTGAGCTAACTTAGAACTGGTAACTCGGAATTCAAATAGATGAAATTCAAAAATTATTATAAAAAGAGTCATAAACGATAAAGTGAAAACTAGGAGGCCAAAAGAAATATAAGAAGCAGGCCTTTACTCCCTGGAAAAGAAATTGGGTGAATGCAAATAAAGAGGGGAATGCAGGAGGATACATGCAAACTGGGTGGTTTTCAGCCGAATTCTGAAAACTCATCACGCGGGGATTGTGACATAGGGCATAGGCCTGCACTGGCGTGGACAGCTCTGCTGCTCGCTTCCGCTCCCCGCCGCGGAGGACTAGTTAAGCGCGGGGAGGTTTGATGTTCAAATGCCAGTGACAATTGTGGGTTTCTGCGCACCCAAAAATCAACAAATACAAAGCAAGGAAAGTTAAAAATTATTAAAATCCAGATATCTTTATATTCTCTCATTTATTCTTATGAAAAATAATTGTCTGTTGATCAATTCACTTTCTTTTTTGTCTTGAATATCATTTTGTATTCAGAATTAAATAATATTTGATGTGAGTTGCAGATTATTCATTTTATTCACATGGACCCCATTCCAATTTGGTACATTTTGTGATTATGAGAGCCGTGTGGGATTTCAATTGATGAAATTAAGCCATTGAACCAAGGCTGTCATAGGTGTTATGGATACACACTTGATATAAACATAAACCATAGTATGGATTTGTAGTGGCATAGAAACCTCTAGAATATGCCTCTTAAGCTGAGGTGGCAGAAAATCTCTCCTCTTTCCTCACTTGACTATTAATTGCTGTCATCTCAGGTATGTCTTAGGCCCATTACTCATCATCTTGTTTTCATTACTATTCTTTATTTTTCTTTTAACACTCACTTTGCTTGTTTGTTTTATGATACACTTAACCAAAATACATACTTGACTAATACTCGCCATCATCTCAGAGTGCATACTTACATTACAATAGGACCATTCACATAAGGACCAAATTAATAGCAAGGTCCAATATTTAAGGTTTAACACTCTCCCATATGCTTCAACAATTGAAAACCTGGGAGAAAGGTTAAATTTAAGAGACCTGAGAATGACGAGGAGCTTTATGTGAGCAAAGAGACAAGAAAGATAGGGAGATATTTAGAGTGAAAGATCTAAAGAAGAATTCTTGATTGAGTGAGTCAGAGACAATGAGACGAAAGAAAGAAAGCAAACAATTGAATAAAATAAGAAAGAAAGAAAAGTCAGAACAAGAAGAAATAAAAACAGGAAGAGATGATTGAGTAAGCTTACACCTGAGAATGAACAGGAGCTCTATGTGAGCGACGAGACAAGAAAGATGTAAATATTGAGATTCTTTGATGATCTGATGAAGGAAAAAGGGTACAACGACTAAGTTGTCGTACTTAAGAACGGAACACTTAAAGCTATAACACACCTAAGACGAAATGACTAAGATGAAAGGATAACGTTAGTTTGAGAAGAAGAGAGATAAAAGACAAAGAAATAAAAGAACTTACTATGTCAGACTTGTCTTATGACGAGTTTGATGTTATAGAAGTGATAAGAAAAGCCTGACATAGCTGGTCAAAGAAGACATCTTAAATACAAAAGAGAAATGATGACAAATCAAAGAAAAATATGACGACACAACCAGAGAAATGAATAGCATGACCAGAGAGATGAGTCCGAATGCTACGCTTGAGCTTGATGCTTGGAAGACTGAGCGCAGGTGAGTTGTGGATCGGGTTTGATGCACAATCATAGTGATTCTACTTGAGTGCGCATTTTAAGAACTCCAACAAAAGATAGGGAGATATCTAGATTGAAAGATCTAAAGAAGGATTCTTCTTGAGTGAACCGGAGACGATGAGACTAAAGAAAGAAAACAAGCGAATGAAAAAGAGAAAGAGAGAAAAGGAAAAATCGGCTAAAGCCTCTTCTATCCTATTTACTCCATCCCAACCAGGTTTGTGCACCTTTTGAGCATCGACCCCGCTTCGCCATCGACCACATTCCATCGACCGATCATCCTCCAACAATACATGAACCGTTCTCATACTTTAAGCTTGAAGTTAGGATATAGATCATGAGGACGAAGCAGATGGTGGAGTATCTTTAATTACAAATCAACATGCCACAACATTTTGCTTCTAATTAAGACTTTCGTTTTGTTCCTGGTAGTAGTTTTCCAACCTTTTATTCAAAACATCAATAGATTCATAAAAGATATCGTTGAAGAAAGCTTTCTGTAGATTAGGGATTTCTTCTGCATTATCTGGAAATAAGATGCCTCGTAAGTTTTTATGTTGTAATTCGGTGATGAAGATTGAGATCCATTTCCATACTAAGACACGTAAATGAACAGGTTTACTTTGAGATTCATCTTGTATCATTCGCTTTGCGAACTCGATTGCTTTCTTTAGAAGGATCGTATTGGGATCTCCTGGTAATTTCTGGTTTGAATCAATCGGGTGTAAATGTCTTCGAAGAATAGTGCCTATCATGTCAATGTAGAATAAAAATAGAGCTATACGCCTTTCATCGAAATAGGGTTTGCCTGTCGTCTCCGTAGTCAAATCAGGTTTTCCGATTATCTCTTTGAGCTCGATCCCCGTCCTTTCTACCCAAAATCTGAACCAAAGACTTCTATTTAAAGCTAGCTCATCTATAGACTCGGCAGCCACTTCATCTCGACGTTTTGTAGCAATTTCTGCCCCCGCCTCGCCATTACTTCTATGTATATTAACAGCGTATCGGAATGATGGAAGGGTGAATGGCAGGTCATCTGAACTTAGGGCTTGAATCAATTCGGAGATCCCTTTAATCTTAATAGGACATGCTTCTGGGGGAAAGACCTCTCGATCAAACTTCAAGATTTCGGTAGCCTCTTTCACTCGCTGTATCGATGCCACTGGAATCGGTTTTTTTGTGGACAAAATATTCGGCAATTGTCTGGCCGGCGGACTGTTACTAATTGAGGTAAATTCGACCCTCTTGGAGGTTGACGGTGGATTTAAGGATGAAGCTGCGATCGATAACCTCTGGCTAACAGTAACAAGAGTCTTCGGACGTTGAGTTTTGACTCTCTTCGCAGGTTGATGATTCTTAAGTGAGACCTTTCTCGGGCGCTTTGGAGGCTGTTTGGCTGACGTTGGTGTCTCTGTGACGGGGACTGATGGTTTTCCTAAGCGAGATGAGGTAGACTGAATTCCCGCTTCGACATCTGAGCGACTAAAATTAGGCGGGCGCAGACGGCGAGGAATATTATCGCCCACGTTTGAGTACCCCTGAGTAGCAGTTGTTGACTTTGCTGATGCTACGATTGGACGAGCCCCACAGTAGTTTGTTATAAGTGGTAGGTTCGCGGGGTGAGATGGGCTATACGCAGCTCCAGAAACTGCACCCGAAGAGACCGGCCACAAGAAAAGCCTGTCATTGCCGAAATCGTTAGGAGACTTTCTTACTGATTCAGACTTGCCTTCGCCCGAAGCGGCAGATCGAATATCAGGATCAACTTGAGTTCCAGGAGGTGCTAGGCTGAGATCAAGAGAAGGTTGAACTGGATAATTTTCTCGTTCGGAATCGCGGGTAGGGAATAGGTTGAGGGTGACCCGCCGTGTTAGATCCTCTGACGCATTGCAAGTAGCCATCCAGCACCCAAGGTGAACAAGGAAGGAGCACGTCCATAAAGCCAATGGCCCCATGTCCTATTTCCTCTGTATGTGAGCCTGGCAAAAAAAAATGCAGTTGGTATGGAATCAGAGGGGATGTGCTTCACCTGCGATGCAGAGAGGGTACATATATGAAGCCCTTCCCACACCAGACGGCGAGAGATTTCCAAGTACACATCCAGGACAAGGCCGAGCAGAGTCCGGCGGAGTTTTTCCCGCCAGACTAAGCAGTTCCCAATCTTGTATACAATACATGTTTGAAAACTGTTCTCGTGTGATGAATTTGGTCTGACGGTCGACGAGTTATGTGATACTTGTTTCATGGGTTTCCCTAAACGGAATTGCTGCAATCATTTTTCTCTTTTGTTCTGATGACGCCAACAATTGTCACGCGCCTTTCTTTTCCATGTTGAGCTTCTTCTATGGATGGCTGTTCACTTCTTTTCTGTTTCCTCTTTCCTCTGCGAATCTCACAATCAGCATTTCTAGATCAAGATAAACTACAAAAAACCAATTTTATTTAAAAAGAGAAAAATGATTGCAGCAATTCCGTTTAGGGAAACCCATGAAACAAGTATCACATAACTCGTCGACCGTCAGACCAAATTCATCACACGAGAACAGTTTTCAAACATGTATTGTATACAAGATTGGGAACTGCTTAGTCTGGCGGGAAAAACTCCGCCGGACTCTGCTCGGCCTTGTCCTGGATGTGTACTTGGAAATCTCTCGCCGTCTGGTGTGGGAAGGGCTTCATATATGTACCCTCTCTGCATCGCAGGTGAAGCACATCCCCTCTGATTCCATACCAACTGCATTTTTTTTTGCCAGGCTCACATACAGAGGAAATAGGACATGGGGCCATTGGCTTTATGGACGTGCTCCTTCCTTGTTCACCTTGGGTGCTGGATGGCTACTTGCAATGCGTCAGAGGATCTAACACGGCGGGTCACCCTCAACCTATTCCCTACCCGCGATTCCGAACGAGAAAATTATCCAGTTCAACCTTCTCTTGATCTCAGCCTAGCACCTCCTGGAACTCAAGTTGATCCTGATATTCGATCTGCCGCTTCGGGCGAAGGCAAGTCTGAATCAGTAAGAAAGTCTCCTAACGATTTCGGCAATGACAGGCTTTTCTTGTGGCCGGTCTCTTCGGGTGCAGTTTCTGGAGCTGCGTATAGCCCATCTCACCCCGCGAACCTACCACTTATAACAAACTACTGTGGGGCTCGTCCAATCGTAGCATCAGCAAAGTCAACAACTGCTACTCAGGGGTACTCAAACGTGGGCGATAATATTCCTCGCCGTCTGCGCCCGCCTAATTTTAGTCGCTCAGATGTCGAAGCGGGAATTCAGTCTACCTCATCTCGCTTAGGAAAACCATCAGTCCCCGTCACAGAGACACCAACGTCAGCCAAACAGCCTCCAAAGCGCCCGAGAAAGGTCTCACTTAAGAATCATCAACCTGCGAAGAGAGTCAAAACTCAACGTCCGAAGACTCTTGTTACTGTTAGCCAGAGGTTATCGATCGCAGCTTCATCCTTAAATCCACCGTCAACCTCCGAGAGGGTCGAATTTACCTCAATTAGTAACAGTCCGCCGGCCAGACAATTGCCGAATATTTTGTCCACAAAAAAACCGATTCCAGTGGCATCGATACAGCGAGTGAAAGAGGCTACCGAAATCTTGAAGTTTGATCGAGAGGTCTTTCCCCCAGAAGCATGTCCTATTAAGGTTAAAGGGATCTTTAGATTGATTCAGTACTTTCAGAAAGATCAATGCCGACCACCCGCCAAGTTATTCCATTATGTTAATAATTCACAAAGAAGTAATGGCGAGGCGGGGGCAGAAATTGCTACAAAACGTCGAGATGAAGTGGCTGCCGAGTCTATAGAAGAGCTAGCTTTAAATAGAAGTCTTTGGTTCAGATTTTGGGTAGAAAGGACGGGGATCGAGCTCAAAGAGATAATCGGAAAACCTGATTTGACTACGGAGACGACAGGCGAAACCTATTTCGATGAAAGGCGTATAGCTCTATTTTTATTCTACATTGACATGATAGGCACTATTCTTCGAAGACATTTACACCCGATTGATTCAAACCAGAAATTACCAGGAGATCCCAATACGATCCTTCTAAAGAAAGCAATCGAGTCCGCAAAGCGAATGATACAAGATTTCAAATCACAAGATAAATCTCAAAATAAACCTGTTAATTTACGTGTCTTAGTATGGAAATGGATCTCAATCTTCATCACCGAATTACAACATAAAAACTTACGAGGCATCTTATTTCGAGATAATGCAGAAGAAATCCCTAATCTACAGAAAGCTTTTTTCAACGATATCTTTTTTGATTCTTTTGATGTTTTGAATAAAAGGTTGAAAAATTACTACCAGGAACAAAACGAAAGTCTTAATTAGAAGCAAAATGTTGTGGCATGTTGATTTGTAATTAAAGATACTTCACCATCTGCCTTGTCCTCACTATATCCCAATTTCAAGCTTGGAACTATTGGTGCCTTGGTTGAATGACTTGCCCAAATCAGATCTAAAATGTAAAGTTTAGAAGATTTGTCGGTTGGGTGTAGGTCAAGAACACCTCAGTGAGTTTTATTTTGATAATTAAATGAGATTAGTGCCTGACAAGAGTCTAAGAGTTTCTATCCGCCACACACCTGAGCGAATTTTATTAATGAGTTGAAGGCCTGACAAAGCTTCTGAGAGTTTTGTTCCGCCACACACCTGGTCAACGGTGGGTCAGCCATGCTACACATTTTGTTAGTGTGACGTAGTGTCAGATTTTTAAGCTACCCTAACACACTGCCAATGTTAGTGGCACAATTTGGTGAGCTAACGCTATGCTTTTTTTTGTTTGTTGGTAGTGTAGCATTAGCTGGGGTCAGGCAAAAAAAACTAACACTACCAGCAATTTGTGTTAGCGGTGTTTTAACGGTGTTGGTGTTTGAAAAAGTTATGCTGCACTTTTGAATTTTTTTGGTTAGTTGGTAGCATAACATTAGCTGGATCAGGCAAAAACAATTAACACTACCAGAAATTTATGATAGCGGTGTAGGACTCCTGTGGGGGACACTGAATGTTTATTTTGTGAAAAGTTCCTATAAGTGGGAAATTAATTGATAATAGGTTGAAAGACTATCACAATTTACGGGTGGTTTGAATAACCTTTGCCTTGATGGTACTATACAAATGTGTAAGGAATCTTAACATTAATACTTAAAGAGATATGGGTGATTACAAGGCAGAGTTGCTAAGTATAGTAGTCTCTATCAGACCCAGATTGATAAAATTAAATGCTATAGCAAACTGGTGATAACTCCGGATAATAGTGGATAATACAACCCAGTGGGATTGATTATGTGAAATATGGTGATGTTACTGATAACTCCTTTCTGATGATAACTGATGATGATTTTTGTTAATTGAGATTGTATGATGATGAAATGATGATGATTGATTTTCTGTAAAGACTTTTGAGGCAAAACTAAAGGAGATTGATTTCAGAACATGTGACAGAAAGACAAGTGGAAACAAAAGAAGAAAATTTTTACTCAAAGGATCAGATGATCTGACTGAAAAGAGACTTGAGAAAAAGATAAAGACAAACAAACTTCCACCACACTAAACTCTCAGAATTAAAGACTGAAAACAACTGAGACATCAGCAAAGAGAGAAGAAAGAGAAAGAGACAGTACCACTGCTGTTTAAACTGGCAGCTTGATTGGCCTTGACGAGTGATGATGAGAACCACGGAGTTGATTATCCTGGGGTCAAATACACTGATTTGAGTTGGTTGAGAGTTGAGACGAGGGAACTGCTTCATTGCACAGAGCTTGGCAGAAGTAATCAGCGCTGCGCGCACATGCTGCAAATGAGCCGCTGGATCTGAGCAATGATACTGCAATTCAACATTCTGATACTCTACTAACTACTAATAACCGTCCAATTTATCCTTTAGTACCATGGAAAATCAATTCTCACTTGATGTCAGGTGACATCAAGCAGCTTTAGCTTTACGTCTGTTTCTGCTACAATCATACTACCAGCTGACCACAATGGCCCCTTTGTACAGTGCCTGGAAATAAATTTTTGTTACATTTTCTCAGCGCACATGGGCGCAGGTAAATACAGGTGTTATTTTTTCATTTTTTTTTTTCATTGGCAGTCAATTAACAACCATCTTGAACACACCTTCACTCCAAACTCGCCATCGTTGGATTTAAGGCTGTGGCCTGGGGTTTGGGACAGGTGGTCCAGGCCATCCTGTTCCCCAAATCTGAATCCACCCAGGTTGTGGGGGGTCCAGCCAGGTGGTACTGCAGATATTTTTCTCTGGCCCCCAGTGGGACACACCACAAAAATTATTGTCTTATCAACCACTTCCACCCCATGAGTCACGACAACCACCAGCCGCATCCGAGAGAGTATCCTCAAATGGTGGGCAGATCCTCTCTTGGCAGTGCTCAGCACTGTTGAGTTGATCTGTATTAAGGAGTGGCACCAGAAATTGGACTGATTTTTTTTTTCATTTTGTTTATCTTATTCCAACACCAATTGTTGTTTCAAAGAAAAAAGAAAAAGAAAGAGAAAAAAAACATCAAAAAAAAGAAGAAAGCCTGGCATGAAAAGTTCCTTTTTGCATGTAAGTAGAGATAAAAACAAGCACCAATGTGACCTCTGAAAAGAAAATCGAAAATTTTCTGTGTCTGTGAGAGTTGGCTGGTTGAGTCTAACCATCACTGCCAAAAGTAATTCATTGGTCCCACAGGTCAAATGAGTTTACGGGCCCGCCTATCTGACATCTTATTGGACAACTTTGTCCGACAATTGGTCCGAACTGCCTGTCCGAGCAGTTGGAAGGCAGGACCAACTGCTCTGACAAGTTTGTCCGATAGGATGTCGGACTGGCGGGTCCAACAATTCATCAGACCTACATACTGGTCCAATGACACTGTTCATGCAGTGCATTCCCTTGCTGCCTGTCACACGGCGTCTTGTACAAGAGACGGGTGGGCACTATTTGAAGGAAGGAAAGGAAAAGAGATAGCTTCGAAGAGAGGACTGACTGTTCGAAGGTCTTCTTTGTTTCGAAGAAGAGTTACTTAGGCTCAGAGGGACTTAGAGTAGAACACTGAAAGGGTTTGCAATGAGAAGGCTTGAAGAAGACTGAATCAAGTTATGCTAAAACTATAATCTTATTTTGATGAGGAAAGATGGAAAGCATGGAAGCAGACAGCTTATATAGTAAATACAAGTAAGGCTACAAAGGTATGACATAGGTTCGAACAAGATGTGAGGTCATAGGGTCGAAGCAGAAGAAATTAAAGGAGGTCAAGCAAAACAAAGGTGAAGAGTCCATGACTGGAGGACCAAGCAGGGGTAAGTGCGATGGGTGCAAGAGTGAGTGAAGTGAAGTTCAAAGTTTGAGGACTGTGCGTCAAAGTTCGAGGACTGTGCGTCAAAGTTCAAAAGTTCCAAGAGGGAATGTGTGAATCCCGAAAAGGAAGTTAAGTGCATGAAAGAGTAATGCCAAAAAGAAAGCAAGACTGGTGAGAGGGTTAATGGTCTTGCTTTTGTTCACATAACTGAAAATCAATGTGCTATTGAGTCTTCGAAGGTTTGGAAAGTAACTTTGAGAGAGCACTGAAGATTGCTGAGGGTGCATAGGTGATGTGTGAGCCTGGGTCTCTTACGTGACACACAGGACACAAGGGTTGTATCACTCTGTGAAAGGGAGGGATACAACTGAGAGATAGGGAGAGGAAAAAGGAGAAGAAGAAGAAAAGAGAAAGACTAATTATTATTATTAAGGCTGTCTTACTACCTCTTAGGCGGCAGCTAGAGCGGAGTAATCTCTACGCCTCCTCCTCAAAGTGAAACTGAGGAAGAAGGTATTGATCTAGATTAAGTCTAGTCAACCAAGATTTTTCTGACTAAAGGTCAAGGTTAATAAACTAGAAACCTGAAGAATCTTATCAAAGCCAAGAAAGATGATGAGAGAAAAGAAGAAAGTTATAAGAGTTGATGATCAAAGATCATGAGAGCTCAAGACCAGGAAAATTGAGTAAAAAGTATCCAAGAAGAAGAGACTTACAATGGAGTAGACCAAAAACTTGTAAAGTGAGGAGTATACACCAAATGAGTACCTTTCTGAGGTTTCCAAGCGCCAATGGAAGTTGGTGATGAAGTGGATAGTTTTTGGTGGTTCAATTTTGAAGTGAGGAACCAGTGGAAGGGGGGCAAGGGCTAGAACAGGTCTTTGAGCATTTTCCTGTACAGATTAAACAGTTTCTGACCAATGTGGGATGGATTTGGTTTGAGATTGAATATATGCAATATTCAAGCTTAAATCGGTTGAACTTCAATCAATTTCAACATTAAACATCACATCACAAAGATAAAAGAAGACACAACAAGATATGAAAGATGAGAACTAGATTAATTAGAGAAATACATATTTCAATCAATCAATTGTAAGTAAAATAAGAAATAATCTTTCAACAGATTAATTCTTATTCAAACAAGGATAAATTAATTTATGGAGGCAATCTCATGGAGGCCTTTTGGGCAATGAGTATTGTCTCTAAGGCTGACATGATGTCATATGCAACCCGAGGATTAACCAAAAGTCTGAAAGTTGCTGATGGCGAAAAGCATCCTTAGCCAATTGCAAGGAAGATCCAACTGCGAGATCCTGAGTGCTGAGTGTGCAGCTGAGTCTGTCGTATGACACTTCCCAACCACCCAGGTGGTCTGGGTTTTCCAAAGCACCACCTGACCACCTGAACCCGGGTATAACACCTGGGGGTGCCTTTCGGGCCACAACCTTAGTTGGATTGGCTTCACCTGGATCTTGTGTCAGTCTTCTTCCTAATTTTAAAGCTTGAACGGTCCTCATCTGTTTTCTCTCTTTTTCCCCTATCAGGTATGAAACAAAGGCAAACACCACTTAACAACGGAGAAGAGGGCCGAAGTGGTTGAAATGACAGCAACTGGAACCGCTTTTACTCAGATTTGAAAGATCTCTCACATCCCTCAATCAACAGTAGATTTGATGTTGAAGATGAAGTGCGACCTCAGGGACATTAAAACGGTCAAACAACTTGGTCAACCTCACAAGACCATGAACCACAACCAAATTCTACTACTAGGCAACACTGAAACAAATACTACACACAGTTTTTATCACAAGGAGTTACACCAGAATAATTGGCCAAGAAACTGATGTATTGTTTAAGGCTCCCAGTAGAATCACATTTGTGAGATAAGAATTTGTGTCAAGGCACTGATACATAAAAAGATGCAAGCTTATAAATTTCAAATACTGTATCTGTTTCAGCGTAGATTCTAGTCAACATCATTAAGGGCCCATTTGGCCACGCGAGGGCCAAAATGTCAACCTTGTGAGATCAGAATCTGCCCATGGGCAGATCCTGATCTGGGGAGAGCACACCCCGGCAGCTAAACATGCCAGCACATCTGGATCTGTAAAACCGAGATATACTACTAGGCTTGCCTTTTGGTAGCCTGAAAATATCACTCCAAGAAAGCCACCCCCCACCACCATCACCATCAATTCCTTTGATGACCGGAATGACTGGTTGTTGACTGATGACCAGTTGTTGCAATTGTCAAGAGATGGAGTCTCTTGATTATTGGAACAACTGATCATAAGTCAATGACCAGTTCTTCTGATCATCAAGAGGTAATCTCTTGAAAACCAGTTGGTCTGGTCATCAAGAGAGTACACCTCTTGATGATCAGAGCCGTTCCAATCATCAAGTAATGTAGCCTCTTGATGACTGGAACAGTTCCAGTCATCAAGAGGGCACACCTCTTGATGACTGGAAAAGTTCCGACCATCAAGAGGTGAGTTCCTCTTGATGATCAGAACTGTTCTAATCATCAAGAGGAACTCGTCTCTTGATGACCAGACCGACTTTTTGTCAAGAGAGTACCTCTTGATGATCGGAATCACCACTTCTTCATGGTCATCAAAAGGTTTGTCTGTAATTGCACAATCAGTTGATGGTGTGATGTGTTTCCAAGGCAATTGACAAAACGATTGCAGTGTAACAAGATAGGATATGTGACTTGAGATACACCAAAATAGGTGTATCTCATTGAGGTGAGGAACGAGATTCAGTATCTCAGATATTTCTGAGAAACTGTGGTCACCCAAACGCTCAGTATCTCGTCCAACAAGATAATTTATCTTGTCCAACGAGATACTGTATCCCGTCCAACAAGATACTGTATCTCATCCAACGAGATACTGTATCTCATCCAACAAGATACTGTATCTCGCCCAACAAGATACTGTATCTTGTCCAACAAGATCCTGTATCTCATCCAACGAGATACTGTATCGCGTCCAACAAGATACTGTATCGCGTCCAACGAGATACTGTATCGCGTCCAACGAGATACTGTATTGCGTCCAACGAGATACTGTATTGCGTCCAACGAGATACTGTATCGCGTCCAACGAGATACTGTATTGCGTCCAACGAGATACTGTATCGCGTCCAACAAGATACTGTATCACGTCCAACGAGATACTGTATTGCGTCCAACAAGATACTGTATCGCGTCCAACGAGATACTGTATCGCGTCCAACGAGATACTGTATTGCGTCCAACGAGATACTGTATCTCTTCCAATGAGATACTATATCTTGAGTTTTGTGGGGGTCTGTGTGATACACTCGCGCAGCCAAACAGCCCCTAAGTCAATGCCTGATCAAATGCAGGCTGTGCTCAACTCTCATGGAGGACCAACTAGCTTAATCAATCCCCTCCTTTCAGAGGTCTGGGTAACCCCCTGGTGGGCAGGGGGACCCTTAGGGGGAAAGCCTCTGAAAGAGGGGCTTGCAACTTATCCCTCACTAGTTGTGTGAGTGGTCTGCTAAGGGTTTGCATAATATCACATTTATTGACATGATTGTCAATTACTTTTCCACCTTATAACATCCCCCAACACGCCTGAATAGATTTCAATCTCATTTTTTTTCTATTTTTTGAATGTTTTACTTGGTTGTAATCAACAGTGGGAAGTTACTTACGTTACAATATCCGGAGGGATTTTCATAACGTAACTTCCCAGTGTTACTGGATAATGTGTTATTGTTATCCCGTTAAAAGTCCTTTAAACGCCTGTGAGTACCGTAACAAAGCCAAATATCTGCTTTGTTACAGATAAAACTAGTGCAGATAACGCATTATCCACATTTTTCAACCTAATTATGGGCCAAAAAGGCCTCACAATCACTCTTTATCTGTGAAATCATGAGGCGGATGACGAAATGGTTCAAAAAAAAAAGGTAAAAATAAAAATAAAAAACGTAACAGCCTGGCTGGTGCGGTTATTGTAACGATAACGACACCAAATTTGTTACAATAACGTTATGTTAGTGTTATCTGCAACGTAACTTCCCACCATTGTTTTAATGATATCTTCTCAATCATGAAAGACCATGTCTTTCTTTTTGATGAATCTTTAAATGTTACCGGAGAAAAGCGGTATGTGACACAGGAAGACTCAGAGCAGGAAAGAAAGAGCGCGCCAGTGAGAGCACCGGCAGCCCAGAAGGCAAGACAAGAGGTGAAACCACAACTTAGGAGAAACCTTAATTCTCCTCAGGACACGCCAATTTACCATAATCAACGTAACTCCATCCCCAAAAATCCCCTGCATCCTAGGATAATTTTTCTTTTATTCCTTTAAAAAGAATTCATCCCCTTCTAATTATCCTATCCCAGAAAAAATAGAAACCCGAAGATGTCACAAAGGATCCAAGAACTCAGCAACATCCTCAGGAAATAATCTGAAAAGGCAGACAGGACAGAAAGAGGGAACAACGGGGACGATCAAAGAAGAAATTGCAAAGGACTAGACCAGGGAAACCGATGGGAACCCAACAACAAACAATCAGACGACTGAGAAGAATTTGACCACACAAGGGGAAATGACAACCTAGATGGCAAGGAACAAAATGGGGAAAACAAGAAATGGAAATCTTAGGAGAATCGGGAATCCAAAAGAAATGTGAGTTTCAAAAAAACAAAAAAAAGTAGTACCAATGGGAAGCTGATAAAATGCTTGGTTTAAAACAAATTAATCCCACATTCTCAATTCCCGAGGAAGAGGCGTCTGAAGCAGTGGGCATCAGAAACATCATCACAAACCCAATGGAAGCTGAGACGGCAGGAGACACAATTTGGGCAAAGATGTTCTTCAACATGTACGCGGACATGACACACAAAAATCAAAAAAGCCACAAGAAAAGAAAAAGATCACCGGAAGATGATGTTGTCCCAAAGAAAAGCACCCCCATGAATCACCACTCCTCACCCAAGGAGCAGGATCTTGATTCAGACAATGAAAGGTCAGAAGTAGGGGAGCACATGTTTGTCTCTAGAACACTCCCACACCATGACAGGATGGTATTTACCCCATATTTTGATAAAAATTTGCGGGATCTAAGAGGCCCACTTTGACCGCTAACAATATTCAACCGTACATGGAAGAACACCGTGATCCTGTATCATGGCGAGAAAAGACCAAGAAACAAAGACTCGGAAGGGGATAAAAATTGCTACACCAGATACCCCTACCCGAGCAAATGGACACAGTCCTTTAGCAAGTGGACAAAAAATTTTAAAGGCTTCCTAGCGACACTAGGAAAAGAGTATGGTTACACCAAGCTAGTGAAATGGTTCAAAGGTCACAAAGCAAACTGTGACACAATAATGGCAGAAGACAGCTTTATGATAGCCTTAGGATACAACATCCAAGTGAGGACAAACTTCTTTGCACACAGAGTCACACTCCCTGACGGAAAGAAGTCTTTGACCAACTTCTCAGTCTTCCGGGAGAAAATCACACATGTGACCTACGCACTATGTCGGAAATATAAAGAACTTGAATCCACAGACAACCCATACACCACTGGAGGAGTCCAAGCGATGTGGGAGACAATGACGGGTAAACCACCAACAGAGACAAGACAGCCGACTCAAAACTGGCAGTGACAACCCTCACCCACATTGGGGCAACACAAGTTTAAATGTTCAATGAAGTGAAAAGAATTTTGTGTTGTGGAATTTGAACCCACAACCTTCTACATTCATGAGAGCTGCTCTTATAACACTGAGCTAAACACACATTGGACTTACATGGAACTGTTGGATGATACAATTATACAGCTCAGCCACACATGCTGGGAATGAAGCACATATTCCATCAATTCCAACAACAAGGCCCCAGGGTGATGCCTAAACTGACCCAACCAGCAGGATACAAAGGAAATAATTTTGACCCACATTATAGCTTCGAAATACGCTGAGAGGGGAGGAGGAGACCAGGAAAAGGGAAAAAGGAACCAGTAAGTAACAAAAAAAAAGTGACCATCTAGTCAACTTAGCACAAGAAACATGTTTGTACATAGATTGAGTTGATTACAGATTAACTGAAATTAGAATGTTCTATTCCTTCCCGTACAATTATTAGAATTCATTCAATAGAACATGAGACTGGAGATGACAATCCAGCGAGAATAGTGAGAGAATTGCCAAGATTGCAACAGGAGAGTCAGCCAGATCAAGAAAGGAAGACAGAACCAAACCTCACTGCAAAAGAAGAAGAGGAGGCAGTTGAGCTTCCTTGGCTGTCCGCAGTACACTGCAAGATGCACATAGAGTCCTGGAAAGAAATGCTAAAGAAGCACAAGATACTGGAAGAATTCAACAATGTCATGAGTGGCTTCATCTCAGGCTTCCACCAAGGTATCTCCCCTAATTAACCACTCAACAGGCTAAGATATTACATGCCCACCAACCACGGATCCGCATGGCAAGCAAAGGAAAAGATTGAAGAAAACTTCAGAGAGGAGATAAAGGCAGGCCAAATGTTTGGCCCATACTCCCACAAACAAGTCATGAAACAATTCCCTTTCTTCCAATTGAACCCGTTAGGGTTGTCAGCCACTGAGGTTACTCATAAGGTAACCCACATGACTGCAATAGAAAAATATCATTAGTCTATTTGGTAATTCACCACTTAGAATACTCAAGATCAGATCTTGTAGACAAGAGTTCAATCCCTCTCAACATCAAGTTTTTAGTCAAATTATCAATATTCATTTCACATGGATCTTCTGAATATTTTCCACACACTTAAGTGTGATCAATACCAGAAGATTAAGATTTACACTATCTACCCAATAGGCTAAATAGCCAATCGGGTAAATGATTTTCCTTTATTTCAATCAATCTTGATGTACTCGTAAAATCTTGTTTTCACTCGTGTATTGCTCCTCCTTACTGATGGAGGCATCAAGGTTTTCAATAACTATGATAAAAGGAGAGGACCTTTCTAGTTCCTCTCCCACCTGCAATAATTATTCTAGCATACTTCCTGTAAGGCTTACTCTATTAGTATCAAAATACTAAAAGGTAACTGGGGATTATCACTTGACTACACTCACACCAACTTTCCTTCTTCCCTTTCCACCTCATCAACTCCCCTTCCAATCCAACTACTTGAATTCTCTTATCACTTCTTCTCATTTTTTATCTCCGACCCGACTCAGATCAATCTCGCCAAAGACTTTAGCTTCTTCTTAGCTACTAACCGTCTGCAGTACACAAAGAGCCGGCACAACTCTTTTAGAGCTAGTTTTCACTCAAATTTTCAAGTCGAGACGCTAGCCCCTCCGCTGTAAAGTGTTGAGGCATGGTTTATTCCTTCTGAAAAGAAGTGATTTTATCATCAACCGGTCGTCACAAAAGAGATGCCAGCTGAAAGGGGCAGTAATAAACAGAGACAGCTCATTTGGACCCACAAACAATCTCTCATACCCTTACAACAACAAAGACATTCTGTCAGTCAACTCATTCATTGACACAGATGATTATAAAACCACTTGGGACGACTTTAACAACATCTCAAGCTACTTGTGCGCCCAACCAACTACGGTCCTATCAGCAATCTTCGACTGGGCAAAGGCATACCATCAAATACTAACTGCACCTAGCCAATGGCCTTACCTCATGGTAAAGAAAATCAACAAAAAATTAATCCTTGACACAAGGATAAATTTTGGTGGAGTGGCAGACTGTGGCTCTTTTGGAAGGCCACCCGACACATGGACAAGGATAATGGCCGCTGAATTCGATCTCCTGAAGGTGTTACACTGGGTAGATGATAATCTCTTGATCAAGACACCGGAGTCGACAGTGACTATGGACAATATAGTACAACTCTCCAATATCCTAGGCTTGAAGACAAATGAAGGGAATTTATCCAATTTCAATGTCGAACAAAAGTTCATTGGTTTCCAGTGGCACGGAGAAAAGAAGACCGTTGCACTACCAGATGGTAATTTATTTGAAAGGATCACCCAGCTGAAGGACTTCCTACAGCAAGAGTCCCATAACTTCAAAGAAGTTGAGGTGCTGACAGGCAGACTCAACCACGTTTCTTACATCCTGCTACTTATGCAGCCTTTACCGGTGGATGAAAACTTGGAAACAAAAGAACAAAGCTAGGACCATTCCCCAAGATGCAAGATCAGAAGATCTAGAAGAACGGCTGTTTGTCTTGGTAACCTTCAACCCAACGACTTAATGCCAAACCCAGTGCCAACCAAAGTTGGGTGGGTTGGAGACGCATTGACAAACTTAGGGATCAGAATAGTTATAGGAAGCTGATGGGCTCAATTTCAGTTGAGAGAAATGATGTGGAACTACTCTTATGGGGGGGAATAGATCTTGAGAGGGAATAGGTGCTTGAAGGGCTGCCTCTCTGTTAATAGCTGGGAGAGCAAAGTAAAACAAGAATAAGAGTATTGGACTCTTAAAGAAAGATGTGGCTGATGAAGATTTCTAGATATCAGGGGAAGAGGTGAAAACCCAGACTGGATACTGGTGTAATCAAAGGTGATGATAATTCTACTGACTATAACTCTAATAATAACTAATAAAAGTGACCAAGGCTAATCAATGCTCCTGAATGATTCTAGATGACAAGGTACTAAATAATAATTCTAATAAAGGTGATCAAGACTAATCAATGCTGCTGAATGATTCTAGATGTGATGATGGGGAAAAAATGAGGAGGGAAATCAAGGCTGCTTATATAGTGAAATCCAGGAAGAATGGGCAGAGGCCAACATGTGGGTGGAATAAGTATGGAACCAGGCAGAATGAAACAAGGCTGACAAATGGTGGTCAAGTTGTGGGTATGGAACATCATGGAACAAATGGTAGAGTGAAAATTCTCATGAGGTGGCTGGATTGTGGTTGGGTGGGCTGTCTCAGTGGGGTATGAGCTTATAGAGAGAGAGGTGGAATTATGCACATGTGAAAATCTTCATCCAGGGGAATTTGTCTGTGATCCATCTGTGACTTGAATATTCCTGAGCTTGGAGTGAGAGCTGGGCCTGTCTTCCTTGTGATATCCTGGTGATTTTCCTTGTCTTGCAACTTGCTTCATTCAGGTTTGGCTTACCACAACAACAATAGAGAGAGATGAAGGAAACAAGATTGCATGGCTCAAAACAGTAACAATTAGACTAGGCCTGATCATGCTAGAACAACTCGGAATAAAAAAGGGAAAAACATTCTTTGTCTGGACGGATAACACAACAACGGAAGGAGCAATAAGAAAAAGAAAATCCGAAGACAAAAAGTTAAACAAGGAATGGAAACTAATACAGAAAATACTTATAAGACTAGAAGTGGACATTGAAGCCCGGAGAGTGACTTCAGCAGAGAATGCGGCAAACCAGTTGTCGAGAGGAGAGATAGGAGATAGGAAGTGGAAACACGTCATAGTGATAAACTTACCCCATGACCTAGACAGACACATGTTACAAGTGTTATATTAAATCAGGAGTGTCTCAGGAAAAAAGGAAGCCCTCACAACCCAGAAACTCATCCTGACAAAAATCACTCCTTTCCACTGTTCGATTAGAAACAAAAATAACATTAGTCAAACAGTCGTCAATGGACCTCGCCAAGATGACCAAATTCCTGGCCAATGGCACAAAGAAGGTCAACCCAAACCCTGAGGACCTCCACTTCCTCAGAGGGTACAAGTGGAATACCCTTACCGGGTACAACTCGGCCATCAAAAAGTTTCAACAATTCATGGCAGAAACCTCAGCAGGCAAATTCTCCCTCCCCGTTGAAGCCAACCAAATCTACCAATTTTGTTATTGGGCCGGAAGGGATGAGGGGAAGTCAGAAAAGCAAGAGATTGCCGCCAAAACTCTTGAAAAATACCTCCACCTATTGAAGGCATGGCACCTCTTTCATAAGGCCATCTACCCCTCCGTCTCAGAAGCTATAGGGAAAGTCCTCTTAAGGTCATCAGCTAAAGCAGACGCTGGCATCCATCAGAAAGAAAAGAAAGGAGCCGTTCATATCAAACAACTATTCCTCCTTTTAGACGTATTAGCCCAGCAAATCCCCAGAGAGAAAGAAGTACTCTACCTAGCAATAGTGGGTTGCTACGCTACCCATAGCGGGTAGTGTAGCAATAATCACTAACAGTTAACGGCTTTTTCTGTAGCTGTTAGCGGTTCAAGCGCTATTACTACGCGCTGAAGCCCCTAAAAAGGTGTCGCTACGCTGCGCTACAGCCCTTGTTATCGGTAAAAACCTGCTACAAAGGGCTGTAGCGCAGTGTAGTGGCCCCTAGGACCACTAACATAGTGCTAACGCTACAGCGCTGGCGGGGAAAAAATCGCTATGCTGCACTATTTTTGGCAAATAGCGTGGCATAGAATAGCAACACAGTGCTGCTTCTGGGGAACCGCAAGACTAGCAGAATTGACTTCACCAAGACCAACGGATCATAATCTCATAATTAACTGTATTTATGAGTATTTTAGGTCGTGCAGATGAGGTGCCTTGGGGATGATATTCTCTTGTTCAATCCCAAAGTACACACTTTGTATGTGTAATGTAAGGATAATGAAACACAACAGAAAGAGAGAGATAGTTGTACCAACAGTGGGCCCACTACACTAACCGTAGTGTATTGCAGCATAATTCCGCTAATAGCTAACGGGTTTTTGTTGGCTGTTGGCGGGTTTTGGGCTATTGCTACGCGCCCCAGCCTTAAAAAAGACATTTCTACGCTGCGTTACGGCGGTTTTTAGCGGAAACCCTGGCCAAAAATGCCTGTAACACAGCGTAATGGCGCTAGAAAAGCGGCTAACGCTATGCCATTTTCAGGCAGAAAATGTGACCGCTACGCTGCACTTTTTTACTAAAAAGCACAGCATAGTGCAGCGGCCCAGTTCTGGTTGTACTCACTGTGAAGACCAAAAATCCATCCATCTCACTATCTATCAAAATGATTACAACAAAGATCATCAACCCGCCGTGCTCAAATCAGTCCCCCCCAAGGATTTGGACACCAACAGGTATAAATGTTTGCAAAAAAAATTTTGAGAAGAGCAAGCCTCACCTCAAAGCACACATTGAAGTGACTTTGTTGGACTCGTATGAACAAAGTTTTTCAGATTTGAATTCGATTGCTAGGCATTAGTGGAGTTCTGTTCCACCTTTCCTCCCTGTTTCCAGGGGCCTCTCAAGTAAAGAGCTCCTTCACTGGCCTCTGGCCTCTCTGTGGCTCTGGTGAAGGGCATCACCCTTTCCAAGGTTTTTATATGAAGATTCTTTCTTGTGTTGTCTCCATTGACCTTTTTGGGGTCTAACTTAACTATAGACCCCTAGGCCTAGCCCGGAGGCAAGGCTAGCTCGCGCTCCCAAGCCGGTTGGGGAGGATCGTGTCACCCCCTTGTGCCGTATTCACCCGAGCCTTCTCCACTCGCAGAGCGGAGGAGGCTGGGGGAATGGGGCATGTAAGGGGTGAACGATACACAACAGAGACAAATATCTCCAACCCACCTTTAAGGTAGGGCGGGTCCGACCTTAAGATGTCTTTTTTGTTTATAGAAGGTTGTATTGCTTGCAAAGTAATTATACATCTACTCTGTTTCTTTCCCCTTTCCCTTGGCCGAGGCCAGTCTCTTGGCTGCTTGATTTGCCACGGTTCAGTTTCTGCATCAGATCTAACGCTTTTTCCTTTTATTCCGGTGAGTATTCCCTTAAATAAAGTTGGTAACAGTCAGAGACCCACCAGCCCAACTGACATATCTCCTTGGTTCCCATCACGTATCGGAGGGAGGCGCCTCCCACCCTGAAGGAGTGACCAGAGATACCGGAGATCCCTCCCGCAACCCAGGCTTTGTTAAGTGTCTTCACGGCGGTGTCCTTGGTGAGGTGGATTCGAGTCCCGTTGTCTTGGTAATAGCCAAACAATGAGGTTCTGATTTCACCGGCCTCCCTGAGCCGCCTTTTTACAGCCTCCACGGGGCAGAGTAGGTTTCCTACTGCTTTCAGGTAGATGGTTTGGAACTCCCCAGGCTTGCTTGTTTTCGCATCTTTCAGGAGGAGGGTGGCCACTGATGAGCCACCAAAATCTTCCCATCCCACGTCAGAGGTTAAGACCTTTGTACAAGGGTCGAGTTCTCCGGTGGGTTCCGGGGAGGTCAATTTGGCCAGCCTAGCCATCCCCCAAAATTCCGCAACCACTAGATCAAACACCGCTTTTTCACGGGGACAGCCTTGCACTAGAACGCCGGCGAGGTGTACCAAATGCTTCAGATGGATGGCGCTCTTCTTTGGTTTTGGGGGGATTATCGTGTCGGCCTTCGGCCTTAGCCAATGACCTAAGGAGAACTTTTACTCTTGCTTCAGTCGCCTTGTGAAACAGGTGCCGGGCTTTAATCCCATGCAGGTATTTCTCCAGCATCTTGGATGCTATTTCTTGCCTTCATCTCGGCCAGCCCAAAAGCAAAACTGATAAATATCGTCTTCCTCCAGCGGGAGGGTGAATGGGTCTTTCTTTGTAGATGTGGCAAATCACAAATATTTCTTGACAGCCGAGTTGTACCCCACCAAGGTATTCCACTTGTAGCCACGCAGGAAATGTAAATCTTCGGGACTGGGTTCTTTTACGTCTACGCCGTTCGAGAGAAGGGAGGGGATTTTAGCCAAGTCCATCATTGGGGGTGGAAAATGGATTAAGTGGTTATGGGCTGACTGCCAACTTACCATCGTGGGGTCTTATAGGTTTCCACCTATCTTTCTAGGGTTTGGGAGTTTTCTCACCAAGAGAAGGGAGTGCAGTTTCAGTTCTCAGTTCATCTAGTTTGGGTTTCCAACCCTTTGAGTTTTTTTTTTTTTTTTAATACAAAACTTGGAACAAGACTGCATTCAGATCTAGGGGGAAAAGTATGGCTATGAAGTGCTTCCAACTATTACTCCCCAGATTGCTGTGTGACAGACCGTCTACTTTATTATCCTCAGAGGTAACTCTTCTGGCTTCAATGTTGACCTGGAGACGTACAAGAATCTTTTGTATTATTTTCCACTCCTCCTTGACTGCCCAATCGTCAGACATCCTCATTCAAATGGCCCCCTCGGTGGTTGTGTTATCTGTCCAGACAATAAATGTCTTTCCCTTCTTGATACCTAGCTGTTCTAGCATCAGTAGGCCTAGCCGAATGGCCACGGTCTCCAGCCAAGCTATTCGATTGGGGATCTCGAGCTCTTGAGAAGCGTGGTGTAACCAGAATTGAGCCAAACGTTGACCTATCATAATTCCTATGCCGAAGGAGGTTGACGCGTCTCCAACCCGCCTAATTTCGGTGGGGACCAGGTTGGGCATGAGCCGCATCGGGGCAAAAGTCACCAAGTGGAATAGCCATTCCTCTAGGTCATCCCACACATCATCCGGAAGTGACCGCTGTAGGCCACGGAATTTCCATGATTTTTTCCACCTGTACAGGCTGAAAAGGTAGCAACGTATCTGCGGGAGGATGTAGGAGACGTGATTCAGTCTTCCTGTCATGATCTCCATGTCTTTGAAACCGAAGCTTTTTAGCTGGGTCACCCTGTTGAAAAGCTTGCTGTTTTGTCCATACCATTTCAGACGAATCCAATGAACTTTTGTTTGTTTGCAAATGGCACAAATTTCCCCTCATTAGTCTTCACCCCTAGTTTGTTAGAGCGTCAAACAATATTGCCCATGTCGGTAAGAGACTCCTGGGTCTTGATAAACAAATTATCATCGACCCACCGGAACACCTTTATCAGGCCGACCTCTTTTGCCATGATCTTGGTCCATGCGTCTACCGGCCGCCCGAATGATCCACAACCCACGACTCCACCGAAAGTTATCCAAGTTTCAAATGTTTTGACCATAAGGTAAGGCCACTGGATAGGAGCTGTCGGTATTTGACGGTATGCCTTCGCCCAGTTGAACAGCGCAAGTGAGACCGGGAAAGGAAGCACTCTTATGAAGCTGGAGACGATGTTAAAGTTGTCCAAGGTGGTTGCGAAGTCACTTGCGTCAACAAAAGAATTTACGGAAGGGATTAAGGGATTGTCGTGCGGGTACGATAAGTCATTTGTCGGCCGCAGTGTTCCGTTCCTGTTGGTTACCGCTCCTAGCGGGTTCGACCAAAAGAATGGGAAGACTTTCCCCACCTCCTCGTGTGAGAATGGGCCGCGCATCCTGCCGGCTTCTAGTTCGGTTTTGAAGTTGTCTTCGATTTCTAACCTTGCTTGTAGCGTCAATAGGTGGTTATCCAGGGTGAAAAAGCTTTGTCCTGCAATAGAGTGCCTGGGATTCCTTGATGGAATCCTTGCTTAAAACCTACGATGACGTCTCCAAAAGCCTCTAGGAGGTTGTGGGTCTTCAGTGCTTGCTCCCAGGCCAGCACGTTCATCTCGCAACTCACTCCACTCGGCCACCCTGGGGGGTTCAACCTTTGGATGCTGCCCAATCCTGAAGTGAGGGTCGGGAGGTTTTGCTCGATTGAAACTTGTAACTCAAGGACGCGGGGAGTAACTGTTAAAAAAGGGCGGGGCCAGCCAATTCAATTCATGATGCACTTAGCTCTTGTGACTGCAGAAGGGGTCTAGACTATGTACAACGTAGAGGGTCTAGTGAGATGACGTATTTGTCAGACGGGACCTACTACAGTTTCCTCGCCCTTTCCTTCTCCGTCAGGCGGGGGTTATGATTAGGGTTGAAATTGTCACCCCTATACCCTGCTGGCCGAGGAGACTTAGCCATTTTCTGTGGTGCTGTGGCTGGTGCCGGGGACGGGATGGGTTTGGCCATCACTTTTGACTCCGTTGTCGGGTCCCAAGTTGCCCTCGGGCTGTTCACCGTGTATAGGTTATCGGAGAACTCGAGTTCCCAAAACTTCCTGCACGCTGCCTTTTTCCGGAACACCGAGATATCGGTTAGGGATTTGCGGCCATCTGGTAGTGTAACCCTTGACGCAAAACAATTTGTCCGGACCTGGACGTTGTAGCGCAATGCAACCATGAAACTGTGCTTGGCCATGAGTTCGTCGCAATGGGCCTTGTCCATAGGAGCCACTTAGCGAGCTTACTGTATCTGTATTTGTTCATAAGGGTTGAAAAGAAACCCTGGTGGTTTGTGGTCCATTTGTTGAACGTTTGGGTATGGGAACCCAGTGTAGAGGTTTTGGTCACCGGAGGAGTCGTTGTTGCGCGGCCGCTTCTCGCCATGATAGAGAATGGCTGCATTTTTCCATTCTCGGTTAAAGATAGTTAGAGGTAGGGGCCCCTTGAGTTCCCGGATGTTCTTATTGAAGAATGGCGTAAAGCCCATCTCATCATGTTTCGGGACTGCTCCTGACACGAACACAAGGTCTCCTACCTGGGATTCCCCACCTTCATATCCGGCTTCCATGACTTCTTTCCTGTCTGATGCTGCAGAGGATTCGACGTCACCTGTAATTTATGGGCTGTCGACTGATTGTGCTCACTTTTGGACACTGCCGGTGCCTGACACCTCAAGGTCTTTGTAGATTTTTAACAGGATGGCTGCCCTCAATGTCTCCCCTTTCCGCTTGGCTTCCATGGCTTTGGTTATGACATCTATAACGAGTAGCGGGTCAGACGGCACCTGGTTTTGACCTTTCGGATCTTTTTGGTGCAAAGGAAAAATTCTTTGTTAGTTCAATGAACTATTTCCAAAGGTGTGAATAAGGGCTCGGATTGAAACTTATGTTTCCCCTGAGGTCCCTTTTCTCATAAGACTTGGATTTCTGGGTCTTCGTGCCCTTCGTCTCTTCGACGGTTTCTTAGAGAATTTTCCTGGCCATCTGGAACACCTTTGTGCTCGTGCTTTCTTTCCGGATCCAGAGCTTCCTGATTAGTTCCTGGAGAGATGAGACCTCTTGCACTCGAATTGCTGCCTTGCGTAGCGTCTTGCTGTGATGAATCGCGAGGTGTTAGTTGTAGAGCTGAACTGAGCTCTAATATTCTGTCTGCCAATGATTTTTTTGACATTCTTTCCTCTGACGGTGGTCAAGATCGGTTGATAGGTTGACAAAAAAGGATAAGTGAAAGAGGAAGAAGCGAAAAAGAAGGAGGGTGTTCTTGACTGAGTTGATAGGATTTGAGAGATAATCTGGCTAGGGGAATCAAGTCATGGCGGTTGTCTTGAGGTTGAGCCGGGAAGGATGTGAGGCTAAGTGCGGGTTCGCCTCCAGCCAACGTGGTTACAAATTCAGCGGCATCGCGCGGCCTGTGCTTCTACTTTGCATCTCGGCGCTTGCCAGGTAGTCCCTAGCGGCCCCATCCTGGGAGGGCGGCTCCACGGACCTAGCCACCTCCTGCTACTCTCTGGTAACACTCAAAGAAGCAGGAAAGAACTCTGAAGGAACAACCAATAAGGTGTGCGCAGGGAAGTAATCACTATGTATCCTCAAGGCCCCTGTGATCATTTGGTGCAGTTGGGAGTTGGGCAGGCCAGAAAGAAGCTAAATTGACTGAAGAGGGTGCAAAGAACCAAGTTATTCTAAAATCGGCATAAATAAGCTACATCAGGTTTTTACGACCTGAGGAAATTAATCATGATTTCCTTGGGTTTCATCACCTCTGGCAAGGATCTGAGGGCTTGGAAAACATTGAGAACCTTGATATCAACAGCTAATTTAGCCTGACTTGACATGATTGAGGGTTATTTGACGTTAAAGAAGATGACGGGGTAAAGCTGTAGGGCAAGAGACAAGGAAAAATGAGCCGGTGGTCTCATTCCTTGGTTGTTATATGTGTTAACATAGATTAGAGGCAGACAATGCTTAACACATAACCACTCTGATTGATACAGCTCAATACAGTGGTTATGTTTTAAGGAGCAGGCCATGGGACATTGGAATCCTTTCAAAACTCAAACTTGGTCGACTGTTTGTAAGGGAGCAGTACAAGATGGGAATGCCAGGTTTCATCATAATGTGGGCCAGATCCAGGTCATTTCAACTGTCTAATTGGCAACCCATATTTGTAAGAAGAAGATGGGGGGAAACATGGAAGCAGATTTCCCCCACCAAAAGGCCAAAACTAACACTGGGCCAGCTACGCTACCTGTAGCGGTAGCGTAGCATAATTTTGCTACAGCTAATGGTTTTCCGTTGGCTGTTAGCGCTTTTGGCGCTATCGCTACGCACCTGGCCTCAAAAAAGTGGCTGTTTTCGCTGCTTCACAGCGATTTTTAGTGGAAAAACACGCTAAAAGAGCGTAAACGCAGTGTAGCACAGCATATAGGCACTACCAGGCTGCTCAGGCTACAGCCTTTTTGGGCTGGTAACAGGGCCGCTACGCTGCCCTTTTTTCCGAAAAAAACGCAGGGTAGCGTAGCGGCCCAGTGTTGCCAAAACCTCTCACGCCAGACTGGGGACTTTAGCTGCAAGCCCCTCCTTTGGAGGCTTGCTTCGCAAGTGGCGCCCTTGCCAGCCACAGGCTACCGGCTCACTCCGTAAGGGCCCCCCGGCCTGCCATAGGGTTACCTGGCCCTCTGAAACAAGGGGATTGATTAAGCTAGTCATCTGAACAAGCTTAGCCTTTATCTGCCCTCAAATATTTTTGATGTAGCTTTCCTAATTGTTCAGTTATTTTTTTTTTGTATTAATGAAAACTTATTTCTGCCCACTGTACTTTTAATTTCCTCTTTTTCTTGCTTCATTCTGTTTTCTCACTTATCCACTCAGGTTTGACATCACGCTGCTCCCTCTCCTAAACCCCCAAGCTGATCAAACCATCCTACATCATCTGAAAGGTTCTTTTCTTATCTAATCTTTCTGTTTTTTTATTTGTTTTTCTCTCCACTTATCAATTCTTCTCCTGAAATCTAATCATCCTGTTTTCTCACTTATCCACTCAGGTTTGACACCTACAGCTGCCCGTTGTGGAGGACAGCGAGTTAAGCTCGGGTATCTGCTGGCAGTGATGAGCATTCAAGAGGGTGTCTCATGCCTGGCTACAGTCTGGTACAGTCGTCTCCTGTCGAAAAGCAAACAAAGCCTCAAAGAAGCTCTGGATTCTCCTGAGACGTCACCCACTACATATGTAACTTGAGGCAAGCGTGAAGTACAACGTCATCAGGAAGTCAGTCTGAAAAAAATATGCCCTGGGGATTGTTATGACGAGAACAGTTTTTAAATATACAAGATTGGGAACTAGTCTGGAATAAGTCTGCCAGGCTCTGCCCTTACTGTTGATCTCTCGCCGTCTGGAGAAGTTAGAACGGCTTTCCTTTCTCTGCATCCCGGGTGAAGCACATCCGACTCTTTTATTAGCTTCTATTTTTTTTTTCTTTTGCCAGGCTCGCATCCAAGGGAAATAGGAAATGGGGTCATCGGCTTTATGGACGTGCTCCTTCCTTGTTCACCTTGGACACTGGATGGCTACTTGCAATGCGTCAGAGGATCTAACACGGCGGGTCACCCTCAGCCTCTTCCCTAGCCGCGACGAACAAAATTCTCATGTGGACAGTCCTCTTCATCTCAGCCTAGCACCTCCTCAAGTTGATCACTTTAATCAAGCAGATCCTGAAATTTAACCTATCGCTTCGGGCTTAGGAAAGACATCAGTAAGAATCTCTCCTTGTGATTTTGGTAATCGCAAGCTGTTCTTGTCGCCGGTCTCTTCGGGTGCAGTTTCTGGAGCTGCGATAGCCCATTTCACGGCCCGAAGCTATCACTAACAAACCACTGTGAGACCAGTCCAATCGTAGGATCAAAAAGGTCACCAACTGCTACTCTCTTTTCGGGTGGGGGCCAGGGTTGCCCAAACGTGGACGATATTATTCCTCTCAGTCTGGCCCCGCCTAAAGTCAATCGTTCTGTTCAAGCAGATGTCGGAGCGGGAGTTCAGTCTACCGCACCTTGCTTAGGAAAACCATCGGTCCCCGTCACAGATGGAATACACAAAAATCGTAATAATCAGGTGGAGCCGGAGTTGGATCCAAGCCATCAACACTCAAGAGAAATGAAAACGCCAGCTAAAAAGTCTCCAAAGCGCCCTAGAAAGGGCTCACCTGAGGGCCATCAAACTGCAAAGAACGTCAAAATTGGACGTCTGGCGACTGACCATACTGTTAGCCAGAGGTCATCGACTGCAATTTCAACCTTTAATCCAACGCCAACCTCTGAGAATTTCGAAAAGACCGCAAGTAGTAGCAATCCGACGGCCAGAAAATTGCCGGAAATTTTTTCCACAAACAAACCGATTCCAACGACATCGATGCAGCGAGTGAAAGAGGCTACAGAGATTTTAAACTTTGATTCAGATGTCTTTTCACGAGAAGCAGCTTCTTCCAAGCTTGAAAGGATCCTCTCAATAATTAAAATATTTCAGAACAACAACCTGCGATGTGGAAGTTTGCGTCACTTAAGAGTTTTGAACACAAAGTTATCTCACTACGATAATCATGAAGGTAAATTTGGAGTAAGGAATCATGACAAGGCCGGGGCAGTAAAACGTCGAGATGAATTGCAAGGCAAGTCATTAGAAGAGTTAGATTCAAATAGAGATCTTTGGTTTATGTTTTGGGGAGAAAGGACGGGGATGAATCTTCAAGAGATTATCGGAAGGCCTGCCCTGGCTTTTCAAAAGAATCAAGACTAATACATTGAAAGGAGGTTAGGTTTATTTTTATTCTACGTTGACATGATTGGCACTATTCTTCAAAGATATTATCCGAATGCTTCAAACCAGAAACCGGGAGATCCCAGTATGATTCTTCTAAAGAAAGCAATCAAGTTAGCAAAGCCAAAGATACACAATAAATCTTTCCCACTACACACTCCACAAGGTGGAAATCCAAATCCAAATCTTCATCCACATGTATCATGTTGGAATTGGATCACAACTTTAATCATTGAATTGGGACATGAAAATTTACTGCAAGTCTTCTTTCCAGATTGTGCGGAAATAATCCCTCTTCACACTAGAGCTTTCTTCAATGATATCTTTTTTATTCTATTGAAGTTTTGAATAAAAGGTTGAAGGATTATTACTCAAAGACAGAATGAAAGTCTTATCGGAGCAAAAAGTGCAGGCATGTTGATTTGTAATTAAAGATACTCCACCATCTGTGTTGTCCTCAGGATCTATATCCCAATTTCAATTTTAATCTTTCTAGGGCCTTGGTTGAATGGAATGGCTTCCCAGAGATAGATCTGGAACTCCTGCAAAGTCTGAAACATAGGTATTGGGAGTTACAGATTCAATTCAGAGTTTTTGGCTTGATTTGACCCCTGGTGGCATAAAATCTGCCTAATAATGGGGGTCTCATCAACGGTGGGTAGTTATGTTACTGTTTTACTCAAACTTTAATGAAAAGTTACTTTGGTGCACAGTGACTGTGCATCTCAATTAAAGTTTGAATAATAGTTGAGTAAAATCAGAGTAAGCTGCATGTCAACTGCTGGCAGTTGAAGCAGATTTTTTTGCAGTGCTGCAAGGTTGTTACGTTCTTTTTTTCCTTTTTTGTGTGGCCGTTACGTTATCCGCTGTGTGATTTTGCGGATAACGAGAGACAACAACCGGTCCTGAGGCCTTTTTTGCCCAAAAGGACCCCGGAAAACTTGGATATCGTGTTATCCGCGTTATTTTCCTCTGTAATGAAGCCAAAATGTGGCTTCGTTACGTCACTCAAAGGCTGTAAAGATGTATTATCCAGACAACAATAACACGTTATCCGGTAATGCTGGGAAGTTACATGACAAAAAATTTGTCCAGATATTGTAACGTAAGTAACTTCCCACCGTTGGTCTCATGCCCACTCTGCATTGCTATTCCACTGTCTCTATATACCCAACACAGTTGGACTTTTTTTTTCTTATCAAGTTAAAAGTGTATTGTATCCCTTGGCATTTGTACATTTGTTGCCTTGACCAGTTGCTTGATTGCACTTTGTATGACTACTTGTATAATGGCCCTGACCAGTCACCATGGTACCATTTCCATCACAATATGGATGCTTCCCCCCAGGGCCAACTTGTTTCCAAGCGAATAAGAGAGACGCTCTCCTTTCGCTTTGGGTACTGACCAGTCTCAGAGTTGAGAGGGGAGTACTCTGCCCTTTTCTCTTGGACCATCCAGTCCTTGGGAGAAGAGGAAAGATCTCCCCTTTCCCCCAGGACTGAATGGCAACAACCAAACATCCCAGGGGAAAGAGGAGATATTACTGTCCCCTTTCCTCCAGGACTGAACTTTCCCAGAGTCCAAAAGTGGAGGTGATACACTCCCCCTTCCTGCAGGACCCAACAGTCCCGGCCCCTCCTCCAGGACCAAATGGTCCCAGAGGAAAGTGGAGAGATACACCCCACTTTCCTCCTGGACCGAATGGTCTAGAGAAAAGAGGAGAGCTCCTCTCCCCTTTCCACCTGGCCCAAACGGTCTTAGAGGAAAGAGGAGAGCTCTTCCCCCTTTTCCTAGAGGAAAGAGGATAGCTCCTCTCCCCTTTCCTCCTGGGCCAAACATTCCTAGAGGAAAGTGGAGAGCTCCTCTCCCCTTTCCTCCTGGGCCAAACAGTCCTAGAGGAAAGTGGAGAGCTCCTCTCCCCTTTCCTCCTGGACCAAACGGTCCTAGAGGAAAGCGGAGAGCTACTCTCCCCTTTCCTCCTGGACCAAACAGTCTGAGAGGAAAGAGGAGAGCTCTTCTCCCCTTTCCACCTGAATCAAACAGTTCTAGATGAAAGCGGAGAGCTCTTCTCCCCTTTCCTCCTGGATCAAACAGTCCTAGAGGAAAGTGGCAAGCTACTCTCTCTTTTCCTTTAGAACCAAGCAGTCCCAGAAGAAATACGAGAGCGACTCTCCCCTTTCCTCCTAGACCAAACGGTCCTAGAGGAAAGAGGAGAGCTACTAGCTCTCCCCCCCCTCCTTGCTCCTAGGCCAAACGGTCCTAGAGGAAAGAGGAAAGCTACTAGCTCTCCCATTCCATCTTAGACCAAAAGGTCCTACAGGAAGGCAGAGAGCTACTCCCGTTTCCTCCTGGACCAAACAGTCCAAGAGGAAAGGGGAGAGCTACTCTCCCCTTTGTTCCATCCAGGACCAACGAATCCTACGGGGAATTGGAGTGATGCTCTCTCCTTCCCTCCAGGACCAACCAGTCTCAGAGGGAAGGGGAGAGATGGTCACCCCTTCCCTCTGAAACCAACCAGTATTAGAGAGAAAGGGAGAGATACTCACCCCTTCCCTCTGGGACCAACCAGTCTTTGAGAGAAAGGGAGAGACACTCTCCCCTTCCCTCTGGGACCAACCTGTCTTTCAGAAAAGGGGAGAGATGCTCTCCCCTTCCCTGAAGGATCAACTGGTCCCAGAGAGAAGGGGAGAAATTCTACCCCCCCACCTTTAGGATCTACCAGTCCAAAATCAAAATGGGGATACTCTTTTCTCCTTGAGGATCAACTGGTCCCAAATCAAAGTGGATTGCTACCCTCCCCATCCCTGGACCAGCTTGTTCCAGGGGTGAGATGAGAAATAATCTTCCTCCCCCTCCATGATTTACAAGTCCAGGGGAAAGAGTAATACTCATCTTTCATTTGTACTCCCCATAACCAGCTGAGGCTTCAAAAAGAATATGAATAATTTTGAATTGATTTTGAGATATTAAACTTATTGGTAATGGATATATAATAGAAATTTTAAATAGAAACACTTGACAAATGCAAGTGCAGCGGCATAGCCGCCGTAAACTCTAGTACATATAAGAGGAGGATTAGTATTTTACATTGAGGTAAATACAGCAATCAGTATTTCAGGAGGTGGCACAGGGCATCACATTTCATGAGTTAGAAGGAGGAATTAAATATTAGGTGAGGGGGGAAAGGGAAGAAGTAGTGGAAGAGAGGCATAGAACCCAAAAAGGTTTGTTGAGATTTAGCTTGTGTAAAAGGATGCAACAGAAAGAGGGAGACAGTCTTGAGGGGCATAAGACTGGAACAAGAGACTGGAACAAGGAGCTAAAGGTGGTTTGGATGAAGAAGTGCTCTGAATTGATGGTTGTTTTCAACAGAGAAAGAGAAAATTATAAAGACCAAGCATCTGTCACATACTGTGACAGGACTACAAAAAATTTACACAGGACACAGGACCACTTCATCTAACTAAAAGACTACACAGCTTGTAGAGAACACACACAAAACATCTGAGAATGGGAACTACACTGTCCCACCCCCCCGGTCGAGTGAAGTCAAGCTCGGGATATCGGGTCCTCTGGCCCAACTTTCAGTTTTACCCGGGAGCCTCTCTTTTAGAGAGACTCAGTTGAGCTCGGGTGCCGACAGCCTGAGCAGAATGGCTGCAGGACAAGTTCTCCATTGCGTTCAAAAGCTGCAGGCTGCAATGGCTAATGGTACGAGTAAAAGATTGTATTCCCTCATGTATGTGATTGTGATACAACACAAGAAATGTGCCGACTGTGCAGGGCAAGTATTATACATAATGGAAAAGGATAGTCATATCTACCTGGGCTAACTAAACACCTCCACGGAGACGGAGAACCAAGTGAAGAGTGGATTCTTTCTGAATGTTGTAATCCGCCAAGGTGCGACCATCTTCAAGCTGCTTTCCGGCAAAGATCAGTCGTTGCTGGTCGGGGGGGATACCTTCCTTGTCATGGATCTTTGCCTTGACGTTGTCGATCGTGTCGGAAGATTCGACCTCCAAAGTGATTGTTTTCCCTGTCAAGCTGATGAATCATTCACGATCGTATCAGCATCTAGCCCAAAGACTTCAACACCATCAGAAACAACATACGTCTTCACAAAAATTTGCATTCCTCCTCGGAGACGGAGTACGAGATGAAGAGTAGATTCCTTTTGGATGTTGTAATCAGCCAAGGTACGCCCATCTTCAAGTTGTTTGCCAGCGAAAATGAGACGCTGTTGATCCGGGGGGATACCCTCCTTGTCTTGAATCTTAGCCTTCACATTGTCAATGGTGTCGGAGGACTCAACTTCCAAAGTGATCGTTTTACCTGTGAGGCTATTGTGAAGGCAGAGAAAACATCAGTGACGAGTGGGGCGGAGGGTTGAGGCAAATGAAAGCTTACGTCTTAACAAAAATTTGCATGCCTCCTCGGAGACGAAGAACCAAATGAAGTGTAGACTCCTTTTGGATGTTGTAATCAGCTAGAGTACGACCGTCTTCAAGTTGCTTTCCAGCGAAAATAAGGCGCTGTTGATCGGGAGGGATTCCCTCTTTATCCTGAATCTTGGCCTTCACGTTGTCGATGGTGTCCGATGATTCAACTTCTAGAGTGATGGTTTTGCCGGTAAGCCTGTAAAACGTGAGACGTGGTTGGTTAGTCATCATACTATGACAGAAACAATGTGTTACTTACGTCTTCACAAAGATTTGCATTCCGCCGCGAAGTCGGAGAACCAAGTGAAGGGTGGACTCCTTTTGAATGTTGTAGTCCGCAAGGGTGCGGCCGTCTTCAAGTTGCTTACCAGCAAAGATCAGACGCTGCTGGTCCGGAGGGATGCCTTCCTTGTCTTGAATTTTCGCCTTGACATTGTCAATGGTGTCGGAGGACTCCACCTCCAAAGTGATCGTTTTGCCAGTCAGTCTGTTTCGAAAACAATGATTAATTTGACATACAAGCTACAACTGATGCCTTTAAGCTCCTTACGTTTTGACAAAGATTTGCATACCCCCTCGCAGACGGAGGACCAAATGAAGGGTGGACTCCTTTTGGATATTGTAGTCAGCAAGCGTTCGACCGTCTTCCAACTGTTTGCCTGCGAAGATCAATCGCTGTTGGTCCGGAGGGATACCCTCTTTGTCTTGGATTTTGGCTTTCACGTTGTCGATCGTGTCAGAAGACTCGACCTCTAGAGTAATGGTCTTGCCAGTCAAGCTGTACAATGGGATTAGCAGACAGTCTTTGCAATAGTGGGGGGATGTAAAACATACGTTTTGACAAAGATTTGCATACCACCACGAAGTCGCAACACAAGGTGCAAGGTGGATTCCTTTTGGATGTTGTAGTCGGCCAAGGTACGACCGTCTTCCAATTGCTTACCAGCAAAGATCAATCGCTGTTGATCCGGGGGAATACCTTCCTTGTCTTGAATCTTGGCCTTGACGTTGTCAATGGTGTCAGATGACTCGACTTCCAGGGTGATGGTCTTCCCAGTGAGACTGTTGAAAAAGAGAACGTTCAGTGGGTGATTTAATCACAATTCAAGTGAGACCGAGGTTGTACGTACGTCTTGACAAAGATTTGCATGCCCCCTCGGAGACGAAGGACCAAGTGAAGGGTGGATTCCTTTTGAATGTTGTAGTCCGCCAGGGTTCGACCATCCTCAAGTTGCTTGCCAGCGACTAAGTGAATAGAGCATCCGATTGAATAAAGGCCGCAGATGAGACATCAGGGTCTGAGACACTTACAAATAAGACGTTGCTGGTCTGGAGGGATGCCCTCCTTGTCTTGAATTTTAGCCTTGACGTTGTCGATAGTGTCAGAAGACTCGACTTCCAAGGTAATTGTTTTGCCGGTGAGACTGTAGTTGAAACAATGATGATGTGAAATAAGCATTATTGTTCAAGCAACGGGGAGATAGTCGACATCATTGAAGCGCTCAAGCTCACGTCTTGACAAAGATTTGCATCTTGAGATGGGTATGTGTGTGTGGAGGAGCTCGGTAAGCTAGGAGAAGAAAGAGTACGAGGTGGTTTCGTACTGGATGAACGGAAGAAGTGGTTTGAGAGTGGAAAGGGATGGAACGGTCAACAAGGCAAATGGAAGTGAGTAGAGTGTCACTGGGGAGGAGTCCACAGCTAAGCCCGGTCTTTATACACGACTCGGGGCTTGGCGGGGCAGTGCACTCCGCAGCAGAGCCTGCGCCCCCTTTGAGGTCTCATCAAGGCTCATCGATTCCACTCGCCGAGTCCAGACAGGTCCAGACTCTCAGAAGATCGATAGGGTCCTCGTCATCGTGACTCTGGATATGTTGTACTTCTGAGTGAAATTTTCCTTAGTCAACATATTTATCATATCTTCATTGCGTGTCTCCACTCTCTTGCTGAATGTTGCACATACTGGAGTGAGGTCTCAAGGGCATGGAAAGGGCAGCTGATGAATGATGATGACGACTTTCATTCATGAATACCCATGTGGAAGGCCAGAAACCAAATCATCAATCGAACACCAACGCTGCGAGCAAAGTGTCCGCGTTCAGACTCTCATTCACACACCGCTGAAGCCACTCACAAACACTCGCCGCGTCAAGTCCGACTGGGACTGGGAGTCTGCCAGTTATGCACGGCAAATTCGTTGGCCGGTTGCACAATTCATGATGATTGACGTAGATAGGCCAAAACCAATTGAGCCTTACATGAAGTAATGATGTGACAACAAGTTAGTAAATCTCTGTCAATTGGGACACCTCGGTCTGAGAGCAAACATGAGGGGGTAAGGGATCAGAATCACTCCTCTCTCTGCCGTCGAGAGGTCTAGAAGGAAGAGAGGACCACTTGTCTGTCTTTCTCCTGGTACCAGATTTATTTCTATTGACTTCATTCTTCTTTACAGGGCATTGAAACCTGAAAGGAGAATGAATGTATTTTGTATTGGTCAGGCTAGTGAATTTCTTCTTGGTTTGGTCTGCTTTAATTCAACAAAAACAGACACCACCTGGATTATCAATGTGATGTGTTTTCCACCACATCTGGCACAAAGAGGAGCTGTCTTGCAATAATAAGAAGGGTGGCGTATGAAGCCCTAGAAAATTGAAATATTGAGGAGTATCACGTGTGTATTTTGCTACCTTGAGTGAAATGCTGTCAAGAATCAGACTACCTTTCTCAAGTTCTTGTAAAAAAAATTGATCTTTTACATAGGTTTGGAGATTGCTGTGTTGTTTTCTGCTCTTGGGAGGTTGTCTGAGCCATTTGGGTGCTTTCTATCTTGTCAAAAGATATGTTATTCTGAGTTCTTAGCATTTTCGAGTTTAATTGTTGTTTGGGTTGAATTTGGTAGGAACCAAGTGAATCATCACTGTGAAATTGGTCATTGTTGTCTTGAAGTTAGGATCCGCCATGAATATATTTAAAATTATGCTCAAGTAGCCACCTTGCGATTGTTCTGTCCTTTTTAATAAACTTGACATCACTCATAGGAAAACAGGTGACAGCTTGGACTTAATGTTGAAACTTGATGTCTCAGTCTTGAACTCTGTGAAATCTCCTTTCCATCTCAAACCGTCCTCAAGACAAAACTTATCTCAAACCCTAAACCATGCTTGAAACCTAATCTCAATACCAGTTTACCACCACTCTCATCACTCTCATTCTACCTTTTGTCATCCATCAATCTCTCTTCCTTCCCACTCATTGATCTCTCTCTACCACCTTCTGATTCAATCAATACCATCAAATATATCAACTTCCAATCACCGCCTTCCTCAAAATACATCTTGCTCCCGCTTTGATCCCTTCCTAATACATCTCACTTCTGCTTCCGATCCCTTCCTTCTTCCTATCATTTGTCTCACTCCCGCTTCCTATCCCTTCCTTCTTCACAATCTTCAACTTCCTTTCTATCTTCTTCTCTCCTAAACTTTGACCTTGATTGGCATTCCCAATTTGGTGAGAATACAACCTATTGAGATGGGGGTGTAACTTTAGGGTATTTTAAGCTTTAAATATATATTGCTAATGTATATGCAGGTGATGGTGATGGTTGATGAGAGTATGATGGATGGTGATGAGATTGTGGAGATGGATGAGTGAATGAATGAATCAATTAGGATACAAGATGGGGCAAAAGGACCTGGTATTTATAGAGAAGAAATGCTGAGGAGAAATTGCCTTATGGACATTTAATGGAGGAAAGCTTTGTTAAGCTTTCCAGCTTTATGGAGAGAAAAGTCTTACTAATTTTCTCCCAGGAAAGCAGTTGTACTTTACTCTTGATAAAGTACATCAGCATTTAATCCTCTTAGACAGAATGCACCATTCCCCTGGTGCATTCTTATTCTTATTGGTGCAGCACTCTGTACTGTGCTCAGCAGCTTTCTCAGCATTGAGCTCAGCAGCTGTGGCCACATTGGCCATGTTCCCTTCTACAGGAGTTACACCTTCAACATGACCAACATCAACTCATCTTTATTTCTGTCTGACTTTCTTTTTTTTCTAGCTTTATCTCCTGTGTCATTCATTGTGTTCTTCTTAAATTCTTCTGAATCTCGTGTGGTAATTCTTTTTTGTTGGTTTCATTATTTTTCCACTTTATTCTCTTTTCTTTGTTGTTGTCAATTTCTGATCTTGTTTACTTTCCACTCTGGCTTCTGTTTCAAATTGTAATCCACATTGTTCACACTTAAACTTGAGTGTTTTCTATATTAGTGTTGATGGAGCTGAGGTCTTAGTTTAAATTGGTAACAATTTGCACTAGGAAGATATTCAGGAAAGGGTTTACCACCCAGTCAAGATTGAATTATGGTGTGGCCTTGCTTGAATTAGTTCTTGTGACTTTTGGGAGGAATCATTGGGAGTGGATTTACTGATATGTTTTTCAGTATTCTTGATGATGAGATAGATTGGTATTTTTGTTTGCTTTAGAAAAGGGGGAGCTACCGGAGCATAGGAAAATTTCCCTTCTTGATAAGATAAATTATGTTTTTCAGGGTGGATTTCAAGATTATGACCCATATGAGTGGATTCACAATTTAAGGCCTTTTCCGTTTGTTCTAGAATGGTGCCAAGAATGTGTTTTTGTGTTGATTTTTCTAAAGACAGTCCCCAGGGGAGAGTTGGGGGCACTCCCCAGAGAGTTTCTTACCTGAATTTTATCCAGGTTTTGGTATGAACTCTGTCAGAAGTCAATCCTATGTTGTTGTTGAGCTAATCCTTCCAATGAGTAGAGATAGAGGCCAACTAATGATGAAGTAATGTGTTACACAATTTCAATTTATCAATAACTTTTGTTGAATTTATTTGGAATTCTAGCTCAACTTGATCATCATTTATGTATATAAACTTCAATTTATCAATAAATGCATGTTAACCAGACATTCTGTTCAACAAGCAGGACCTTTCACAGCCAACTAAGTGTGTAGAACTAATTTTGAATTTGTCACCCTATAGTATCACGCTTGTGTGCAATAGGGTGACATTGTCAGCCGGCGTCTCTTTTGTGACGTCCGGTTGATAAATAATCACTTCTTTTCAGAAGTAGTAAACCACACCTTGACGCTAAAAAGCGGAGGGGCTAGTGTCTCGACTCTTGAAGAGTCAATTGACTGTAATTCCCTGAGGAAGAAAGCCTGCTCATTGTCTAGTTCAGACAGTAGAAGCTATGTAGAGATAAAACTCTGTAGCTTATGAGATAGTACTCGAATCAATAGAGGAGGTCGATTCAAGGGGAGAGGTTCAAAGGAGTCAAGTGAGATAAGAAAAGGGATTCAGATAGAGAAGATAGAGGAAGAGTTGGTGTTTGAGGAGAGTGAGAGATTGGAAGGGAAAGCTTGGTTTGGAATGGAAGGGGGAAGTTGATCAGTATTTTTTTGTAGTGAAACCCCAGTTACCTCTTTAGTATGTTTTTACTAATAGGTAAGTAACTCAGGTCATAGGTACTAGAATGTATTGATCGTGGGTGAGGGAGACATGAGAAAGTCTCCCTCCCTTTTATCCTAGTACTTGAGGTTCTTGATGTCTCAACCAGTAGGGTGAGACATTATACTTGTGAAATCATGATTTCACAAGTAATCAAGAATAAATATAGTGATTTACCCAATAGGCTATTTAGCCTATTGGGTAAATAGTGAAAGTTTAACTTTCTGGGATTAGTCACAACTAGTTTGAATCTAGTGTGAATAATTTCCATAAAGTCAAAGTGGAAAATAATAATAATAATTAATAATGAGAAAAGGTTGAAGAGGTCAAGGATGGAACCCATGACTTCTTTGTCTAATTATCTAGTCTAGCTGGTGAACTACCAACTAGACTAATGTGATTTGTTGTTGCAGTCATATGGGTTACTGTATGTGTAACCTCAATGTCTGACAGGCATCGTTGAAATCCCCTCTCACCAAAACAGAGAGGGAACATGAAATTGAGAATTTCTAAAAATCAAAATCAAAAACATCTTGCCACAAAATGTGTGGGAATGCAACATGATGTCCAGCTGAAATCAGTCTCAAAAACCCCCTGGCTTGACTTCCCTCATGCTTTGGACTCATGGGCGTTCATTTTTGTTACATTTTGTGGTACAATTGTGGCAAATTTTTGCCTTTGTTAGGGCAGCTTGTTAGACTTATTGGGATGAAACATGAGGTAAACAATTCAATTATAAAAACAATTGGTTTCAAACTACATTTTGGCCAGGATGATTTTGTATTGAAACATTATCATCCTTTCTGAATACCCATTTTGTATACTGTCCCAATTTCAATTAATTAGTGTATATTTTGATTGTTAAAATTGTTTCAATTGGAGAACAGTTCAACTCAAGTTCAAAATGTGTTGTGGATCTTTTTTCTATGCAGATCCAAACAAATTCAAGTGAAATTGAAGATGAGTTTAGGATGGCTTCAGAAATAATTGATCAAGTTTCAAGTAAGATATAGGGGAGATATCCACCAGAGTTCCAGAAAGAAGGTAAGGTATGGCACTCCCTGGAGAGTGCCCCCACCTCTCCCCTGGTGAGTGAGATTGTGGTCAAGTGTCAGGATTCCCCTGATCCTCTCCAACTCAGTCCCAGAGGAAACCTCATAGGTACCAGGTGCAGTGGCAGGGATCCATTTTGTGCTGAAAAAAAGATGAGTAACATCTGGGGGTTGTTGGGCACTCATGGTCCTTCTTTAGGGCAGGAAAAGACGTACAAGAAAGCAAAGAGCTTGGTATGTTCTTTTTTTATTGAATGATGTTTGTACCATGACATGCTTGTAGGTATCTCATCTTTATTCTTATAACCAATTGTCCAATAACAAGCAGCTCTAGCTTGGGAGTTTGAAATGTGAAGTCAAAATACTCAGATAATTCTACAGCTAGTTTGAAATGTGAAGTCAAAATACTCAGATAATTTCACAGCTATGTATGTAAAGTGGGACACATCACGTTACTGTGATAGGTACAAGCATAGCTGATAGGAAATACAAAGAACAACTGAAGATTAAAGAAGAGCTAGAACAGCAGATTGGAATTGATGACACTGCAGTGCTGGTACAGCAGGAGGAAAGAAAAATCCTGGTATAGCATGAGAAAGGAGGACTGAAACAGTCATAAGATAGCTTGAAAAGATGAGCTGGTACATATCATTGGATTGGGAGCGGAGTATATTGTTGAGGTGTCTGTTAGTGTGCTATCATGATGTATCACTCCTCTGATGAGTTGAACCATATCCACTACCACCCAACTGCCCTGGCATCCACAAGCGTCTGTAGCCTAGTTGGTAAAGGCAGAACTCTAGTATGTGTCTCAGAATTGCTGAGGTCATGGGTTCAAATCCCATCAGACACATCTTACTTTTCACAGTCTCTTCATGTATGATATCTTAACAGCAGTGATATATTGATTCATAAAATTAAGTCACACTTCCTCTCATGGCAGAGGCCCACTCCAATAATCAATCAGGTTTCAACTTTAATGATAAGACTCACAAAGACTCTGATGCTCTCAATTATGCAATTTAACTTTCATTTGAAGTTGTATTTCATTTTCCTCATTCATCATTTTTTCTTACTTCAAGTTCTCACACCAGGAAAAATGATTGATCACTAGATGACAGGTGACATCAGTCCAAGTACAGAAATCTACCCATGATATGTTCATTTGGTGTTGACTAAAGCTCCCTGCAAACCACAAAGGGTTGCTTGATGTCACCTGACATCAAGTGATTATTTCCTGATTTCATCCCAATTCAAACTCATTTAGTTTATCTTTGCTGGCTCCCAGGTATGCCTGAATCTCTTTTATTTTTATTTTTATTTCTTATTTCATTTGATCAGAATGCTTACCCATAAACCAGGGAGCCATAAGAAATGCTTGAACTGGCAGAGTGTTGTAGACTGAAGGGGTTAAAGCTGGCTGATGGCCGGGTAGTCTGACTGGCTTCGGGCTGCGGCTGCCCGTGCCCGGCCCGGGTCAGGCCGGAGGTGGGTTAGGTTTCGGCTGCAGTTGGGCACTCGGACAGCCGAAACGGGGACAGACAGTCAACAACAACCACCCATTCCCAAACTGAACAAGATGGTGGCAAACGGAAAGGAAGTCGACCACTTCACCGACGATGACGAGTCTGACCTCGAGATCGACTACACCGACATCGAGGAACGACTCGCACCCAAGTTCCAAGACACCTTCGATAACCTGATCGTTGTCGAGGGCGCACCAGTAGTCGACGAATCCAAACGAGGTAGATTGATCAAAGCCATCATCTCCACCTTCGCCAAGAAAGACCTCAAGATATCAGAATCCAGGATCGAAATGCCCCTGGATCCAAACAACCAGAGCAAGGGGTCAGTTCATCAAGTAAAATCACTTAAAAAACTTCGTGAATTGATTTCTTTCTTTTGTCGATTGAAACAGATATCTGTTTATCGAGCTCAACACTCCGCAAGATGCTGATCGGGCCGTCCGAAATCTGCACGACTATCCATTCGACAAGAAACATCGATTTACGGTCATCAAGTTCACCGAGGTCGAAAGATTCGCTCATGTGGCCGAAAACTTCGTCCCACCTTTATTGGAAGAGTACAAGCCCAGAAGCCACTTGAAGAGCTGGTTGGCTGATGCCCAAGGTCGTGACCAGATGATTCTCTATCAGGGTGATGAGGTTAAGGTCGCCTGGCATAGTCGAAATGGCGCTCCCGACGTTGCGCACAAACGAACTGTACGCTCCCTCTCATCATTTCATCGATATTTGGCTTAACATGAATGTCCTCCTTTTTTAATACTCCATTTCCTATCAGAAATGGACTGATTTATACTGTGCCTGGTCCCCAGATGGTACAATGTTGGCCACCATCCATAACCAGGGAGTTGCCCTATGGGGTGGAGCTAACTTTGATCGAATCCACCGACTCTACCATCCAAAAGTGAAACTGATCGACTTTTCGCCAATGGAGAATTATCTGGTCACCTGGTCCGAACAGCCAATCGAGCTTCCAACTGACTCCAATGCCCCTCAGATCTTCTCCGAAGACGATGAGGGAAATAGTATCGCAGTCTGGGAAGTCGTCACTGGCAAATTACTTCGAACATTTCCTGTGCCCACCTCGTCATCGGAAGCAGAGGGTGGGGCTAAGATTAAGTTCCAGTGGCCAATGTTCAAGTGGAGCGGAGACGATCGCTATCTGGCTCGAGTGACACCAGGACAGGCCATCAGCGTTTACGAAACGCCTGAGATGGGTCTACTCGATAAAAAGAGCATCAAGATCGAAGGGGTCGTCGACTTCGAATGGTGTCCGTTAAGCGAAAACGAGCGTGATGCGATCTTGGAAGCTCGAAACTTGCTTCCGAGCGCTTCATTTGACGGTCCTACTTCGGACTCCAAGCCAAAGAAAAACGTTGTTGAACGATCAAACATGTTGGCATTCTGGACCCCCGAAGTTGCCAACCAGCCTGCGAGAGTTTCGTTGATGAACATACCATCCCGTGATACCTTACGTTCCAAGAATCTCTTCAACGTTCACGACGTAAGTTTCCTTTCAAATCTCAAACTTCCTTTTCAGTCATTAACATGATATACAACTTGGATTCCGTTTTTCACATAGGCCAAAATACATTGGCAATCCAACGGCGATTACGTCTGCGTTAAGGTTGACCGTCACACAAAGACAAAAAAGACAACCTATTGCAACCTTGAATTGTTCCGGGTTCGAGACAAGTCATACCCAGTTGATGTAATTGAAATCAAAGGTATTTATTCTTTAGAAGTCTCGCCTATCCAGATTAACTTGCATGAATAACTGAAGCTCAAAAATTCGGCCTTTTTCATCTAGATACCGTGACGGCATTTGCCTGGGAACCCAAGGGCAATAGATTCGTTTTGATCACTAGTAATGATCCTAACGTGTCACAAGGTCCCACTCCAGGAACAACGATCAAGACGAGCATTCACTTTTTCGGAATGGACGTCAAGAAAGGAGACTTCCGGTTATTCAGTAAGCCCCAAAGCTTCACCTTAGTTTATATTCCCCTTGATCAATGTAGCACTCATGTAATACCTTAATTGGAAAAGAAACCTACGACGGCAAGACGTGTAACTCGGTCCATTGGTCTCCCAAGGGCAGACACGTCGTCACTGCCACATTAGGATCTAACTCCAAATTCGATCTTGAGTTTTGGGATACCGATCTCGATGAGAGCGAAAAGGATCTCGGATCCGGGATCGCTCTTCTCTCCTCTGTTGAACATTACGGCATGACTGGGCTAGAATGGGACCCTAGTGGTAGATATTTGGCCAGTATTGGAAGTATGTGGATGAGCTCAGTGAGTTCTCTTTTCGTGTTTTCTTTGGGAGGCACTCTCGGATGTTGACTGGATTGATTTCTATACCATAAACAAAGCTTGAAACCGGATTCATCCTATGGGACTTCAAGGGAGAGCAGATGCACAAAGGAACGCTAGAAAGGTTTAAACAACTAGTATGGAGACTGCGACCGCGCTCGTTACTGAGCAAAGAGACGCAACGCAAGATCCGAAAGAACTTCCGAGAGTACAGTAGACAGTTCGAAGAGGATGATCAATTAGAGGCGAGCAATGTGAGTGCCGAACTAGTGGCCCATCGACGTCGACTACTCGACGAATGGGACTCTTGGAGACGTCGTGCCAAACAAGAGCTTGCCACCGTGGCCAAACAAATCGGAAAAGCTGTCTACCAGACCAAGGCCGCTCCAAATCTCGCAGACTCGGAACAAATCGAGGAATGGATCGAGGAAGTTATCGAAGAAACTGATACGGTCGTTTGATCCCTCTTCTACCCTTTCTCTTTGTACTTTGCAACCTTTGTCAATTCATACGCACACACTTTTTGGCAGTGATTCACACTTGAGTTCAATATGTAGAGTCCAATATTTCTTCTCTCTTGAATTGAATTTCGGTTGCATCGTTCCTTCTTTTTAAGCTTGTTGACTTGTTTTTCTTTTCCCCCTTCTTCATAATGAACTTATTCTTTCTGTCTCCTTTCTTTTCTTTTGGTGCTGTTTTTTTTTTTGTTTCTGTTAGGAGAGACATCTCACATTATCTCTTGCTTCTTTTTTGGTACAAGAGATAACAATAAAAGAACAAAAGGAATTGACTACATACATAGATGATTGATTTGTAGAGATTGAAAAGCATACAGTTGCGGTAGTCATCCGTCAGTACCATCCCACAGGCAAAAGTTGATTATGTACGCGGGCTGGAGGTCACACTTTGAAGTAGGTCATAACCCCAAGGAAACCACATTTTTGGTGTCTTTGGGGCTAGTAGTTACTGGATCTAAGTCTGCGACTCAGCATGCTGATTGCTTGAGCCAAAAAAAAGTTCTTGTTTTTTTGGATGGCAGGGACCCGTACTTAAAAACATAGTATATGTGGTTTTATATGACAGGTATGGACTTACAAATTGCTCTAAAGCCATATCAATCTGTGTACAAAGACTCTTATGCATGTGCATATTTTTTTGAAAGCAGCTAATATGTATTGTGTCAAACAATGGTATGTATGAGCAGTAAAATGGTCAAAAAGACATCCTCCCAGCCCCAAGTTATTTTGAGAAATTCTGGGCCTCACAATTGGGACCTCTAGAAACTTTTGTACTGACGGATGACTACCGCAACTGTAACCCCTAACATAACCTTGTGTCGATCAGTATAACTCCCTAAAATTTGGAGATGACCAGTACAGCATAGCCCAGGCCAAGAAACGGGATGAGAAGGTTAGGGAGAAGGACCGAACTATCAGACACCCATGACCTTCCCTTGTACGCAAGAAAAAGTACTCCACCGCGAACTTAACAGTCCCCTCCTGGGCGCGAAGCGCCCCCCTCCGTAGGAGGGAGCTTGTGAATTAATTATCCGGGTTTTTTGGCCAGACAGGTTTTCAAAAATGTCATTTTTTGAGTTGTGATTTCTTTTGCTCCAAGCAACCAATTTTGATGTTGGAGCATCCCCTAAGTTGCCAAGATTCTCTGCTATATTTCTATAAATTGTTTTGACTTTTTTTTGTATTGCTAAGGAAGATTAATCTGTCATGTTTTCAAGTTAAGGAGGTAGTGTGTGGATTAGCAGTGATGGGAGACCAGCAAAACCTTATCTTTTGAGGATTTATGGGGCAAAAATTGCAGCAAAAAGAGATGATGGATGATCACCAAATTTGGTGAGGATGAAGGCGTGATATAGGCCTAAGTTCGACTCCACCGGCTGCCTCTCTCTCCTTTCTCGCAAGCTAAAATAATCTAATGTTAATTGAGAAAGGTCATTTATTATTGTACATACATAAAAAGATGAATAACTGAGCAAGTGTTTTTCAGAGTACTTTTTGTTTGTTTGGAGAGATAGATGGATAGAGAGGTTACATTTATTTTGATCATTGGATGAGTTGAAAAGGCTCCTCTTTCTCGGCAAAGAAACAGAGGGGGGAAAGAGAAACTGAGATAGTTACATCAACATCAGAGGAGAAGGAGGGAGAGAGAAAAAGAGGTTCAGCAGGAGTTCAAGCGACCATGGGGGAGGAAAGGATGGATAGCAAGTGCGCCAGGATCGCCCACACAGCTACCCCAAGAAGTAGACATGATTGAGGGTTCGTTAGGATTCCAGCTGATATCACGTACCGTAGGTTCGACGTCCTCGACGTGGAACCCACGCCGAAAGAGATCCGAGCTTACGGTCCAAGTAAGGCCAGTCCCACCCGATCCAGATGGTCGATGAGGGTCGTTAAAATCCGCCGTCAGTCTGTGTGGCTTGAGTAATGGGGCCGCTTTCGATCGCTCGATCTTCTGCGCCGTCGTCCCGTCTAGGTTCCAGATATGTATGTTCCCATCCGCTGAGCCCGATCCAATGTATCTCTGTCCGGTTGTGTTGGGCGGTGAAAAGTGGACTCGGATGAGTGTGTTGAGCACTGAATGTCCTCGATAAGTCATCACGCAAGAGTCTTGGGGGTGTTTCAAAAATCCTACCAGATGTCGGGTTTGATGTTGGTTCAGCCATTTCTTCTTTTGTCATTCTCCCAAACAGTCGGGTTCAAATTATTCTTGTCTGCGCCTTGGAGACTTACGTGGTCGGGCGTAAGTCCCATGACGATAGTCCCAATGATGAATAGACGTCTTAGGTTTTTTCATCTCATCGAATTCGGCTCCGGATATCATGTTTCTCAAGTCCCACAGTTTTGCGGCTTGGTCCTTACCATTGCTCACAATGTACCGACCGTCTCCCTTGGAGCTGACATACGTGATTCCTTCGGTGTGTCCAATCAGCGCACTTCAAAACATCAAACCAATCAAAATACATCGGCCAAGCTTCAAACAACAATCCTTGGAGACAAGAAGGGCGCAAGGTTGACTAACCCAGCTGGCTTGGCGTTTTGTAAACATCGTCGGTCCCACACTTTGATATATGAATCATCGGAGCCTGATGCCAAGATGTTGGGATCAGATTTATCGGCAAAGCATACCTAAAAGACCGATCAGGCAATCAAATGATATTGTATCAGTGTTAGATTATCAGGGACATCGGGGAAGGGATAGGATGTGCAACTCAACTGCATTGGTATCATTAGAATGTCCCCTGATGCTTGAAAGTATTGTTCTACTTTCCACGTCATATGCAACGATGCGCCCTGATCAAGTTTCCCGTGATTATTAGCAAGACGCTAGAGGGTAATCTGATCGGGGGATATAGTAACAACATGGGGGATACGACTACCCACTCGCCTTGAGTACAGCCGGCAATCAATTCTCGCCCTTGTGAGTCAAACCTCAGGCTCCAGATACCCATCCCCCGACCAAAACCGCCGCCAAGCCGATCATCATTAGAAAGACACAAGACTTCTTGCTCATGTTCTTCCAAGCCTAAACCTAGGACTGCATCTTCTCCTCGAGTCTTGACTAGATGGACGTAAGGTGTGATGGAGCTGTAAGCCAACCAGTTATTGTCTGGACTGAGAGTGGCATCAGTAATCGTCCATTGACAGTTCTGAGAAGGCGCCTGGAAGGCTCGGATCAGTTTCAAGGACGAGTGATGGAGATTCAGATTTCTACGCGCTTGTGAGTAGGTGTCATGTGAGATCTTCGACGAAGTCATCGGTGGAACGGTCCTACAAGAGGATGCACCCGACTCAGCCCGGTTAACCCAGCGCTTGTAATTCGTTTTCTAGTTATACTCACATGTCATAAATGTAGACTCTGCACGCTTGAGTGCAAGTGTAAAAGAATGTGCCATCTGGTAATACGAGGGTATCGATAGGAGAATCGATATCAGTCGAAGCATGATCGTCTGGTGAATATTGTGCCCCAAACAGTCAAAAATCGAGCAGACCTTCTGAGTACTGCCCACTGTAGATTCTAGATCGATAGGCGGCCACCTCAGTACCCGCAGAATTTGGCAAGTGGTTCTGCAAGTGGCAAAGGAGATCCAAACTTCAGTCTCGGCTGGTTTCATGCAGCTTTCTTTGTAGAAAAACAGGGCTTACGGAGGCCAGCTGGGTTTTATTAAAACGACGATGAGAGGTTTCAGAGGCTGTTAAGATGTCAAAAGTATTTGATGAATGGTCCTTGAGACGTTTTTTCGAGGCAAGGTAATGATCTGGTGGCTGATTATTTATTCAAAAGATTTCAAAACGTTTTTATTTTCAATTATCTGTGATTCTGAGAGAGGTGAGTGCTGGTGGCTACCAACTTTTCCATACGAGCCACTGCGTTCCAAGTTTACACCATCTTGGACTGGCTCGACCACGGGCGGATAGAAATCGGATGGGTTGCCAAATTCGGGTTCATCAGGTCCACCACTGCCGTTAGACACTTCATCGACATCCAGCTCATCAGCATCCCAGGTATCGTCTGAGGCTAGATTGTCTGCCTCCTCAAATTCATGATCCTCTTCGCTATCCTCTGCGTATTCTTCGGTAGGGTCCCAGGCTTCATCCTCCGTGTCTAGAAATTCAGATGACAGATAAGGAATAGTATCAATCAAAAACTAGCATCTTGAAACTCATTCATCTTGGCATGAACTGAACCCAGTTACCCACCAGAATTGAGGCCCAAGAACGACCTAGCCATAGACATCGCGACGCGGTCGTAATCCGAGGACGGATAAGATGATGGCAAACGTGAAACTATGTAGAAGATGTCCAGACAGATGAGGAGAGTCCTGTTTGAAGGCCACGAAGAAGTTGGGTGAGTCGATCAGGTTGGTCAACAGGTTGCGTGCTAATCATTTCGACTCTCGACTGGGCTGTCTTTTGGCACAGTAGGACACATCCCCCCGGACAGTGCCCACACATCCCCCCGGACAGTGCCCACACATCCCCCCGGACAGTGCCCACACATCCCCCCGGACAGCGCCCACACATCCCCCCGGACAGCGCCCACACATCCCCCCGGATAGCGCGCACACATCCCCCCGGATAGCGCGCACACATCCCCCCGGATAGCGCCCACACATCCCCCCGGATAGCGCGCACTTGCACTGTCCACATTCCCCAATTGTGTGACACTCTCATGACACTTGTACACAGACCTGCCGCAGCCTACCGATTAGGGAACAGGCCAAAGTGTGATGTATGTCGTTGAAGTGTCAAACTAGTTTAATAATAATAAAGAAATAGAAAATGATTTACCCAATAGGCTATTTAGCCTATTGGTTAAATAGCTTGAATCTTAATCCTCAAAGAATAATCACACTATGGGTGGATTATATTGTGACAAATTAAAGTAAATGAATAATTGATAAAAAGTAATATTATAAGCTGACAAGAATAGGAATTGTACTTATGACTACTACTATTTTTAACGTCTAGTTTCATAGCCTGAAGGACTAACAACTAGACTAATGTATTTTTCTAAATTGCTGCCATACCTTAATAGTAACCTCAGTGGCTGACATCAGGCTGGGTGCCAACATCTCAAAAACTGACAGACATTTTCCATATTGAGACTCATCCACATTGGGAACAGTGACTGCATTGAAGTTTTCCAGAAGGAGGGTCTTGCTAATGGTCACAACATCCCATTCAGCATCCAAAATGCACAAAGTTGGCCCTGTCTGTTGAAGAGTGAAATGTGAAAGTATGTCACTCAGCTTTCACAAAACTTGAATCACATTACATAATCAACTCCACTTCTTCAACTCGGCCTCCCCTTGTCCCTCCTAGCTCAGTAGAGATCTCCTTTACTTCATTCTACTGGGCTAGGTGAGTCCATCAATTCTCTCATTCCTTCTTCAATCTTTATCATCTCCATATTCTTCATTATTATCTTGTACTAATAGATATCTCTTTTACTTTATTCTACTGAGCTAGAAATTCACCAACATACTTTGATTCTAGAATCTCTCTCACCAAGCAATGGTTGCCTGTGTTGTTTGTCTCCATAAAAAATCAGCAAAGCTTCAACATGTGGCTCTCACATGAAACCACAACCATCCCTGTTGGAATTAAGAACAACACCAGGAAAAAGGGGCTGGTTAAATTCCAGCCCCAGTTTTGCTACCTCAGGCTGGTTGTGCACACCCCAAGCAGGACTCAAGTGGCTCAGCAAACTGCCACTGGGTTCTGCTTTGGGGTATGCATTCCTTTATTTGAGGTGTGTAAAGACTGCAAAAAGCAAGATGTGTCTGGTGGGAATCAAACCCACAACCTCAGCAATGCTGAGACACATACTAGAGTGCTGCCTTTACCAACTAGGCTACAGACACTTGTGGATGCCAGGGTAGTTGGGTGGTAGTGGATATGGTTCAACTCATCAGAGGAGTGATACACCATGATAGCACACTAACAGACAACTCAACAAGGTGTGCATACCCTGAGGCTGCCTTTTCTCCCTTTTATTATTTCATCTTAGGTTTGAATTTCCTGACACCTCCTCCTAAGTGCCCAAAACTGACTCAAGCAACATCACCATGTCATAAAGGCTTGACTCTACTTCTTCCTTGTCCTAAGTGCCCCAAACTGACTCAAGCAACATCACCACATGATAAAGATTAGTTTTTTCACTTCTCACAGTAAGCAGATAGGGGGTTTTTTTTGGATAGATGGGTGGTGAACAACAATGGTAGTGTAGCTAGGAGCTTGGTTAAATGCTACTAGGTTAGGTAGGGCCTGGGGCTTGGATCAATGGCAGGGTAGGTGGAGGCTTGGTTAGATGGGAGAGGTACAAGACCTAGAGTCACTATTGGCTTGGATAGATGGTGGAGTAGAAAAGATAAGATAGTAGGCTACCTAGGGGCTTGGCTTGAAGCTCTAGGGTAGCTATAGGATTGATTTCAGGTAAGCTAAAGGCTTGGTTAGATGGGAAAGGCACACGACCTAGGATAGCTGTTGGCTTGGATAGATGGTTAGAGTTGGTGACCAACAGTAGTAAGGTAGCTAGCGGCTTGAATGAATGGTCTTAGGGTAAATATTGGCTTGGATAAATGGTACAGACAAGCAATCAACAATGGTAGGGTAGCTAGGGGTGTGGATCACTAGGCCTAAGGCAGCTATTGGCTTGGGTAGATGTTAGGGGTTGGCGGCCAACAATGGTAGGGTGGCTAGGGGGAAATATTGATGACAGAATTACGCAAAAAAAATGGTGCTTGGAAGGTGGCCTGATCAGACAAGCAGTCCTCCTTAACCAAAAGGCTATGAGATTGGCTGAAAGGCCAGCTCACATCAGGAATTTGTAGTGACACCGCTGACAGGGTTAGCGAATCACAAGATGAGAGTCAGTCAAAAAAGCAAAAATTAACTAGTGGGGTTTGGGAACACTTCTCCAAGATTACCGGTGTTTTTTTTAAGCTTAAAAATAGCAATAGTCCAGAAAGCCGTATTTCCCAATGAATCCCTCCTGACATATATATTATAGACTCCAATGGCAAGGAAAAGGCAGAGTGCAATTAATGCCATGCAAAGCTGACAGGAGCCTCCACCGCTGGAACTAACCATTTCTGAAGACATTCAACCCGATGCATCTCCGAGAAAGGAGGTGTGATAACACCCAAGCAAGGTCTGTTGAACTTTGCCTTGTCGCCCTCGGCTAGCCGCACCATCTGGATATACAATCAAGAACGAACGCGAGAGCTCTTGGGCAAGATGATTATTCAACATGTATACCCATTTGCTATGGCCGAACACAAAGGTTTCATCAAGTTCATGAAAGAGGCCCAGCCACAATTCCAGATGCCCCGACGCAAGACAGTACAAAACGACTTCATCAAAATATTCAACAAACACTAGCTCTTCCTCATTGCCAATATTGCAAAGGAGGCTAACCAGATTGCGCTGACCACAGATTTATGGACGGCCTCCGATCTCACTGGCTACATGGTTGTGACTGCACACTATGTCAACTCAAACTGGGAGCTCATCATTAGCTTCCGACCACTTCCACCTCCGCACTCTGGCCAAGCAATTTCTGACCGACTCAGCCAGGTTCTCTGTGATTGGAAGCTTGTGAACAAGCTTGCATTCATCACGCTCGACAATGCATCATCAAATACTGCAGCCATGGTTTTGTAATAATTGGTAGAGTCTTTACTTTTTTGAAACAATATTATAAATTCAATAGAAGTAAGAGACTTAGAAAGAAGAAATAAACAACATTAATAAATCAATAAGAAACAGGAATTGAAAAAGGAAAAAATACCTGATAGAAAAAAGAATCAATGAAATACAATGTCGCAACCACGATAACACACTTTTGTCGACTTTTTATACACACAAGAATATCATAACGAGATAACCTTAACATTGAGATGTAAAAACATGTTAATAAAGAAATGAAATAACAATAACAACCTTCCCAGAAGCTATCTCTAGCTCCTCCTGAATGTATGTAGTTGACGAGTTGGTGAAATCGATTTAGGTCTTCGACTTGAGTTTGAACGAGTTGAGATTTGATAATCAAGTATATTATTTGATTGAATGTGAGTTGAGTATGATGAAGAATAAGAAAAAGAAGAAGGTGAATGATTTTTATTGGCAAGTAAAGAAGAGAAATATGACTGGGAGAAAGAAACCAAACGACTTGAGAGAAACACGACTGGGATTGATTATGTAATATTTTTAATTAACTAATGTCCCTGCTTAAAACTCAACAGGTTTGACGTCAAAGATTCGTCGGCGACTGCAGTGCTACTCCTGGCGCTGCAACCTCGGCTCACTTCCATGTGCGCTGTCTAGTGCACATCATCAATTTGGTTGTCAAGGTCGGCCTCAAGATATCTGGTGCCGCAGTAAACCGACTATGTGATTCTGTCCATTGGATTCATGGATCCCCATCTCGGATGGACGCCTTTGAAAAGTCCCTCACAGTCGTCGGAATTGATCTAAAGAAGAAACATCCATGTGAGGATGTCCCCACCCAATGGAACTCAACCTACCTTATGACCGAGGCTTCCTTGCCGTGTCAGTTAGCATACCAGGAACTTGCAATTCAAGACAAAAAATTTGAAGATTCTCCGACTGAGGTTCAATGGGATGAGCTGGTGGTTATGGAACAGTTTCTGGAACCATTCTATCAAGGTTAGTGCAAAGATGTTTGATTAAGTTTGTTTGACCGATGACTGATTTGATTCCTATTTTAATTAAGCCACTGTTATATTGAGTGGCAGCCAATATCCCACTATCAATTACAGATACCGAGTGATGGCAGCGATTGACAAGCAGCTCAGGGTGAGCTCACAAGATCCCAGTCTTTCTGATATGGTTAAACCAATGCAAGCAAAGTTTGACAAATACTGGAGGGCCGCAAAGGAAATCCTAGCCATTGGACTGGTCCTTGACCCGCGTTACAAGATGTGGTATCTCTGCTACAACCTTGAGCAGAATACTGACTCCGAAGACGATGTCGTCCATTTCATTGGGCGAGTCAAGGCACTTTTCTTGGCCTTGTGGAACTTGTATGTTCCTACACGGTCACCTGCCACTGAGTCCACCAACAGTCAACCTTGATCTACTACTAGTATTAGCATATTCATGTTTCCTCTTGTTACTAGCATACTATGATAAACAAACTTGTGTCTGCAGCAGTTGTTCCAAAACCTAATTGATCTCATTCTTAAATACTCTCTCAACCGATTGTCTTTCCTCATCATCAATTATTGTTTCCAAAACTAACAACCTCTCAACCTTGTTTAAAGGCTTGTGTTCTTATCGTCGTTGCCACCGCTACTGTGCTTGCTTGCTTACGTCAATCCATCACAACAAAGACTAAAAGTCTTATAACTAGCTCCCGGAAGAAGAAGACAATCGACAAAGACTTGTTGGCATTCCATGAATACATGGCCAGCACAACCGATGCATCTCAACCAAATGCACCATTGGCCGAGTTAGATCTCTACCTCGAGGAGAGAAATGTCATCATTGTAGACTCTGACGACAGCGAGTTTAACCTGCTTAGCTGGTGGAAATCAAACTCGGCCCGATTCCCATCACTTTCTCAGGTTGCTCGAGCAATCCTCACAATCCCAACAACGTCGGTCGCTTCGGAGTCGGCTTTCTCAACAGGTGGACGGGTTCTAGACGGCTATCGAATGTGCCTGAACGAAGAATCCGTGGGAGCATTAATATGCACGCAAGACTGGATCAATGCCAGCAACCGAGCGACCAAGCAAGAGGTGTCAAAGTGATTTTCATCGCTTTTTTCCATTTTTATCTATCTTTATGTTTTGGATGGATGGGTCTTGCTGGTGATTCTGGGAGGATGTGTAAAATATTAGATTGGATTCTATCCAGTGGAGAAGATTGAGATAACAAGGCCATAACATTCGAAAGAGTTGAAGGAAGCAGGATTCAGGAAGGCCTTGAATGACTGACAAGTTGTAACATGGATGGAATTTGGATGTGGTCCCCCTGTGAATTTCAATTGTTAATTGACGTGTGGTAGGTAATTTGGGGTGCATTGATGCCATCTTGAACGGGGGCACATGCATAATGCATAATGCATAAACGCATATTGCATTTTGCCCTTGAACTATCCAAACCGGAGCCCTGGCAACCAACTGGCTACAGCGGCCAAGGCGACTCCCGAACCAAACACACATCTCGGCCTGGAATTCAAACTCGACAGCCTCCATCCAACGTTTCGACATTCTCAAAGGGGATTACTGAAGAATTAAGTACTCCGCTCTCTTTTCGTCCTTTACCCAGTCGTTCCGCCCGTTCTCCTCATCCGAAATGTAAGATCCCAGGTTGAACATTCTACTTTGTGGTGCCAATGAGCTGATCCGAGTTGTCTCGTACACGATAGGCCCGCCTCGAAGAAAACGGTATGTCTTTGCTAGCTTGATTCAGCCGCTCGTTCGGTCCGTCTGATTCGCATCCCGCCCCTTACCGATTCCAGCTACGAACACAAGAAGCCAAGAAAAAAGAATTGGTCGGTTGAATTATTCTCGTGGTACTTTCCGAGCTCACTTTACAAGAACTTTACTGAAATGTAAGCGTTTGGGGGACTGGTTAAATTTGTAGGCTGGGACCAAAATTGCGACCAATGCTGGAGGTACGCTCATCGCCTCTCTCTCTGAAATGTTGAAAATGCCTTGATCAAAACTTCTCGGCTCATTCTAATCGTTTCTACCATATGCTTTGATCTCACTTATCAAGGTGTCCCGAAGAAGCCGGAGAAACCAAAAGCTCAATGTCAAATCTGCAAAGGAGAATTTATTGCGACGATGCCAACGGTGCTAAAAGACCATGCAGCAAATAAGCACGTCAAAAACACCTTTGGTCAATGTTTTCCAAATATCCAAGTCTGACTGTAGCTTTAAACATCCATCCCCTGCCCGACTCAAGAGCGAAATTACCACATGAATTTGCTTGGAATTGGTCTGGAGCTTTTTTAAACAACAAGAACTTATCTCGACCTCCTCCTCTCGAACGCTTACTGTCAACAATTACACCTGCTACTTTGTCTCGAATTTCCTTTGGAGAGGAACCAGATTGTTCCAATAGTTCGGCAACCATTTCGACACCCAAAGTTCACTTTCTATATTGTATGGGGCTGCCATCCTGTCCAACATATGGTTTTTTATGTTTAGTTTAGTTTTCTTTTTTTTTTTCATGACGGCAAAGATGTTTTGTTGTGTGGAGCCAGAGCATCAGATATCCATGCAGCAAAACACTAGAGAATGTTTTCACAGCATGAGAGCCAACATAGGATTTGCACTATCAAAGACACAAAACCAACTCCATGACCAAAAATACACACATGGAAAGATTTTGTTCTGGATGTTTTAGTGTGGATTGAACCAGGGATTGGTGCATGGTTTGAAACAGTGGAAAATTGGTACAGAGAGAATCAAGATTTGCAAAAGCCATTTTTATAGAAAAATGTCACCACATGGTTAGAGTCTACACATCATAGTGAAGGTAGAATCCTAGTGACTGGGCCCTAATGAGTTTTTCAGAAACTTTCAAGTGTAACTTCCCCTTGCTTTATCAAGTCAGTAAATATTTTCTTTGGTATCACCTAGGCTCCATCCTTGATTTAGTATTTAAGCCTAACTCTGAAGGTCTCAGATGAACTCCTTCAGAAACGGAAACAGATTCCCAAGTCAGAAAATTGATTAGACAACAATAATGTACAAAAGAGAAAAACAAATAATTTGGTTGCATCCAGAGCAAATTCTACAGAATGGTGAGCAAATAAAAATAATGATAAAATGAAGAGAATACTAAATTGAATGATTAAATATTGGAAGAAAGTGGAGTATCATGATATATCATCCAGTTGGAGCTGGGCTGAGATGGTCAAATTTGATTTCAACGACTGATTGAGTGGCAAGATCACAGAGCAAGTTGTCAAATTGATTTATGTACATTTACAAATCAGAATGATGATACTGGCTTTGAAGATTGGAAATAAATATTGGAAAATCAGCAAAGTTGTGGATGGAAGGAGAAGAAATGCAACTATAAGAAAAGTAACATTTGTGAGCTACAGACTTCAATATTGAGTGTGTGGTTGGAGAGAGATTTTTTGCTACTGAGGCTACATTCATGATAGCCCATGTAGTGTCAAATAACAAAAAGCACAGTAGTCTACACTATGGGAACGTGAGTGACTTTGGATTGGGTGACCTTGCAGTCTGCAGTGTCACCCAATTTCCCGTAGTGCTAATGGCTAAGCCAACAGGTTCTTAATTTTCCTATCAATTAAAAAGAACCTGAGTTCAAGTCCTTCCTTAGCGCATCATAATTGTAAATTATAAATTATTTTTTATTGATTATTGATTGGAGGACTTCCTGTCGCAAATCTAGAAGGTGAAATTCTAGATTCCAAACTTAATTTGGTGGTGAAAATTCTTTCAGATCAAGTTTTCACCACCAAACAAGATTTAGAATCTAGAATTCCAAATTCTAAATTGGTCATGGGAAGTTCTCCAGTGGAGGACTTCCCGTCGCGAATCTAGAAGGTGAAATTCTAGATTCCAAACTCAATTTGGTGGTGAAAATTCATTCAGATCAAGTTGTCACCACCAAACAAGATTTAGAATCTAGTATTCCAAATTCTAAATTGGTCACGGAAATTCCTCCATTAACATTGTAATTCTAAATAATCATTGAAAATGATACACCCTTAAGTATACTATTTTCAATGATATTATGCTTTGACTTGTTATTATTTTGATGAATCAGTTTCTTGAAAATAAAATACCCAATCACAACAAGAAAAACTGCTTCCTCAACTGAAAGCAGTTGACATGCAATATTACAAAGGGGCCTTTGTATCACTTCATGTCAAATGCTTCCAGTTGAAGCAGATTTGCTTGCATTGAATAAAGACACTGAAACCTTGTGAGTTTCTTATTTTAATTCCATTGTCCTTCACCTTAAAAATCCAATGTATGTATGTACAATAAAATTACCCATTGGGATCTCCCACTTTTATGGCTGACATTACACCCAGGAAAGCATCTGATAATAGAAAAAGGGGAATGATCTCTATTAATCTTTCCCCCCAGATATTTGTTTCATTAGCTTTACCAGGCTGACAGTCTTTCACAAGTCTTTGGTATTTTCATAATCTCATTAAAATTTCTCTCAAATACTCCTTATTTTTCCCTTTTCCTTTATCCAACCTCTGCCATCACTTTTCCTATCCATCCCTCCTCTAATCTTGAGTCTTAGTATACTACTCAAGTCTACTCAGGATACTTAAACTTCCTCCCTTATTTCTTCTAAGCTTGGCGCTGGGGGTTCTTACCCCACGTCCCTAAAACTTCAGGACAAGGCAGATAGCCCCTCCACTGGAAAGAGCTGAGGTGTATTTGTTGGAAGCTATCAACTAGCTAGCTTTCCATCAACTGACCGCCACATACATGATTCCGGCTGACTGAAAGTGTACATACAGTGTGATTGTCTGTTTGTGTCAAGTATAAAAATTGAATTGTGAAAAGGTCAGATCAGTTTTTTTATAGCAGTCTGATAATTGATTTCTTGTAGAGTCCATATCCAGCAGTGAATATTCTAACCCTGATTTGGATTTATTTTCAACCAGCATTAATAGCACCTTAAAATCTGTTCTGATCCCTAATTGTTTTACTGTCCAATATTTTGGGACCTTATTGGTACATAAATATGTCTCATTCTTGGAATTACCAAGATTAAATTTTGGAGAAAGGTGTTGTGAGTGTCTCCAAAAAAATCAAACCTGATATTCTCTAGCTCAGTGGGAGAATAAGACAAGAAATTGTATCCAGTTTAAAAGTCCCTAAATTTTTTGAGATAACAAGCTCAAACCAAAGAGAGTCTTCTAGAAGAAGCTTTTGTGATAACAGCAAGATTTAGAATCCTATGATGAGAATGAAATACAACTTATTACAGGTTTTATTTAAATGATTCTCTTGTCAATATTGTTGGTCCAACCAGTTTCCAGGTGAATTTTATGCATCTGATCCTACACCCTAAATTCATTGAGAAGTATTTCAAGCATTAAATTTGAATGGGATTCAGTTACCAGCAGAAATTGAGTAACACCTGCTATTGGGTGAAATGTGATAATACAATGGCACCATTTTACTATTGCATTTAAACTGGTAGCATGTGTTCCTTATTTTCTCAAGCTGGTGGGTGAATAAAAATATTTTGTAAAATAGATTGTTATCAATTAAGCTCAAAAAATTTATGATAGCTTTTAGAAAATTTTCCCTTACTGTTCTTAACCTATTTCTTCTCCTCTAAGGAATAATTTTATACAAACATTTACATATAAAAAACATCTTACTTCAAATAATGAAAATAATGGTGAGTGAACCTGTTTTTAATACAAAATGAATTCACCAAGCAGCCCATCTAATCAGAGAAATCAATGGATCATTTTTGAAGAAAACGGAGTAAGATTTTATCTTCAATTATAAAAACTTGGATAGTGCTCTTGGCTTAATTGAAAAGTCTAGAAGAGGCTGCAATTATTTTTGTGAAATTGAAAGTCAACCATATGAATTTTAAGTTCTGGGTGGGTTGATAGTGATGCACTTGAACTCATTCATCTCTATCTTCAATTCAAAAAAATTATTAATGCAGTTTCATATTGACCTAGCAGCAGGACGCACTAACTTCCAGTATAACCAGGTCATTTTTCTTTGCATTTTACCCTTAGCATCGCGCACTATACAAATAATTGAAAGATGGCCTTGGTTTACAAAAAGTGATAATTACTGACGCCTAGCTCAGACTAACTCAAAAATGGATGCGAGATGAACGTTGACTACATAAGAAGGAAATGAAAGAAGACATTGTCAACGAACCTGTGATACGTGAATTGGAAGGAACCACTGGAGTTCGTATAAAAAAAATCCACCATTTCATGTGCTTTCTTAATGTTCAACAATAACTTCGATCTGTTTTCTCAACTTGTATTTCATTATTTTGGGCTGATATAAGAGAGTTCTTTTTTGAGAACTGTGATATTTCTTGGAGAAGTAAAAGAAATGGGAAGTTGGTAATTCACTGTTGCAGCTGAGATAGATCGGGTCCACCATCCAGGAGACTTTTTGCTTTGAGGAGATGATAGCTGAGGGGCGAGTGTTCCAAAGGGAACTGGTCGTTGATGACGCGGTAAAAATGGGCAGCTCCGAGGCCCGTTTTTGTCGCAGTGTGGTGAGGTTGAGGCGAATCTTACCGGCTGTTCTTTCATAACCTTGACGTTGCTTTCTTGACAGTACTTGGTCCGGGTGACCATTCCGTTCCAGGCTGCTCTGGCCCAGGCATCCGCTGCTTCGCGTCCACCAATCCCACTTAAATTTGTGTCCTGGACACCACATAAAAACTACATCAATTTTCCTCGGCAAGGCTTTTCACAAACTCAACTTTTTTTTAAAGAAAAAGGACTGCCCGGCTCTAGCCGCTCTCTAGCTCCTCTTCATTTAGAGCACTTGGCAATTTCCAGTAAGAGTAAACGGCTTCTTCAGAGGTTTTTCTCTCAGGACCATTCTAAGCAATTCAAAAGCTTGTGCTACTCCAAAATTTTCGCATTACTACTTTTGAAATGAGCAAGGAAACTCTTACAGCACAAGACAATATATGGCCACCAATGCATCCTGTTGGACTTGATGTTTTTTCTGGTGTCATAAGACCACCTGTACAAATAGTTAGGGTCTCGGCTCTTAAGGAGATAATCCACTAAGCTTGTTGTTTTCTCCATGGCCTCCCGCTTTCCCAAAGTCATGTCGGGATACTGCACTGACGGTCCGTTAATGTACTTTGATTGCCCTAGTGCCTCATGAGTCCACAGGAAATCAGTGGTACATGTACACCCGGATAATCCGACCCCTATTGATCTTTTTACGTGTAGTATGTGCCGAACTCCTACCGCTGCATTCCCCAGGGCAAGGAATTTTTATTCATCTACGTATGTATTTCAATCCGATGCGTGTCGCGTCGTGATGTCCAGAAATAGCTGAGGTTGCTTCACATATGGTTAGATGTGTCATATGAGGCTATGTATGTCTTTGTAGCCGGGGAAAAAAGTCTTCCATGTAAGTAAATCCGGACCCTCAAGAAACTAAGCGTAGAAATAGAAACAAAATTAATCTAATTGTTTGCTACGAAACATTTTTTCTTAAAAAGCCCCGACTGGTCCGATTAACGAGACACCGACTGCACAATAATCTACGTACATCCATCTCAGCCAGGATATTCAAGGCGAGTTTTTCTTGGTGCGGGCTTCAAGTCTCGTGACGATCTACCCATCATCAAGGAGGCCAATACTGCGACAATACTGAGGGATTCCTCCGAGAGAAAGGGCCAGTTTACGTGCTTTCATTCCCTCCGACAGCTCTACGTTGGAACGGTACACAACAAAACGAGACCAAGCTAGTTTAATTTGATTCCAATCACGCCAAAAAAAAAAATCAGCGGCATGGAAAGACAAGGCAGTTCGCTTATTCTGTGGTGTTTAGATGATGGTGCTAGATAACTTTTTTGTGTGTGGTGAGATGTCCGTTTAGTATTGTCTTAAGTTCATGTTCTAGGCCCATCAGCATACGGTAGGGCTCATGTTTAGTGTTGTCTTACTTGGATGAAATGTTCCGCTGGTGAGTCATCATTGAACTGACGGCGTTCCAGGTTTACTTCGTCCACATCTATAAATAAGACCCAAGGTAGCGCCAAAATAGTTGTTCCCCATCAAAGCCATCCATTTGCCTCGAAAAATTCCAGGTTCTTCATCCACTTCCTCTAAAAATCTCAAAAGATCTTTATAAGTCTATATATCTTTGTTATTTGTTATCCTTCCCCCAACTACTTTTCTTCTCAGTAAAGTCTTTCTCAGAATGTCTGGAGTAAGCGTGTCCTACCATAGATGTACTCAAAATCTTCGAAGAAATATGGCTGATGCTTATTTTTCTTTTCCTTCCCGACACAAAAATCACTCCAAAATCTACAGATTATCAACCACGTCAAATTCCTCGAGATAACTTTCCTAGATCGGCATTCGCCATCAAATCTGAAATTTTTGGATAGATGGATTGCCCATTATTTGGGAAGCTCAGTCAAAGCAATCAGAAACATGTACGAATATTTGTAAGCTCTTGTTCTTATATTCTATCTTAAAAAATCAACTCTTTTCATCCTTTCTTGGATGATATTTACTTCAGAGAGGATGTCGATCAAGCATTGGGCTGGTCTTGTACTGACGAGTCTAAAATTGTTGAACTCCTGTTTTTTTAGGGAACGCAGAGATTATCTTCGCTTAGGAATAGAAGCGATTCAACTCAGAGACGCGGTGAGTCATTCTTTTCCTAACCAAAAACGACAACAATGGAAAAGATCCAAGTTATTTGAACCACTGATTTTATCTTTCTGAATAGGCTTCTGAATTGGGGCTCAGGCATGTGGTCATCATGGCGGACCTGATAAAGAGACAGTGTCGAGCCTGCCCAATAAGACATTATCAACACGAGCTTGCTCACAAAATCCGCCTGCTTGAGGAGGCAAACAGGCGCACCCAACGGTGGCTTCTCGACTTCTTGCACAGTCGAAGAAACCGCCGGAGTCGAAGTATCTGAGTCACCACATTCTTTTCTTCTGTCTTTGATGTTTCCCTTTCCCCCATTTTCCAAATCTTGTTTCAATCTGAAATGTAATCATATCCACTGCCGAACAATCTCAATACCCATGAGAAAGCAATTGTGAAAGACTACGAGAAACAGCTATCACAATCATGTGAGCCAAACATCTCAGGCTTCAGATTTCGGAATCTTCGAGCTGGGATACATATCCATTGACACCGGAGAAGGAACTAGAAAGCTCTTGGTTGCAAGAAGCTGGGCCATTGATGATGTTTATCAAAAAGTTCAGATTCTCAATAAGCAGAGGTATCGATCCCGAGGCAAATCAGCGTACATGCATGAAGGTGCCCACTGGTCAGATGAAGAGATGGGCAACACAACAATCTCTGTCCAGTAACAACTCTATTCTGCTCCATCCTTTTTCTCCACTCAGTTAATCCTAGATTTGACAACCTATCATCACTTGCAGTATGGTGCTGCAAGCCCATCTAGTTACATGCCAAAACACAGCTGAAAAAAGGCCAGCCCTAAAGCCTGCTTGGCCAATCCCAAATCCCTTGTGGCACGACATTCCATATTCAGGGAAACTTGAGAGCGCCGACTAATGTCTCAACGAGGCGTGAGGATTGAAGCCCTCTAGATAGCCGAAGGCGTTGTCTATTGGAGTAAGTGAATGACGAGACAAGCTCATGTGAGCTATGAGCGAGAAAGATAAGCGAGCGAGGGTGGAGTAAGGAGCTGATCCGAAGCGACTGAGGACTGGTTGAGATAAGGCAGGAGGTACATATTTATCTTTCTTTAGCCGAGTCTGCCATGGGACTAGGGTTGGAATCGGCCCTTGATGCTAGCTAGACCTTAACCCTGGTCCCAGACTCAAACCCTGGTGGTCTAGCAGGGTGCGGCCCCGACACGGTCTGATGACTCTGAAGACCGAAGTGCGGACCGTTTATCTATTTTCCTGTGGAGCTGGAGCGGAGTTTCTTGGAACTTCGCCCGATCAAAACTCAAGAAAGTATGTACTCATACATATCTAGTTTTTCCAGCTCATAGATTCCATTGTAGAAGTCCAGCACTTGTTTTTTGTTGTACAGTATACGTAGTTCCCTTGAAAGTGCCATAAGAGCTCCTCAAGTGTGAAGTGTAATCTGATTTCTCTTTCATTGTCATTTGCTCTTATGAATCCAGAATTAAGATTGTTTCTACAGTCACAGACGCTTCGAAGAAAACATTGTGGTAGCCCCTCTGCCACTGGTGCTAGACCCACCCGCGCAGCAGAGTGGTGCGCAGTCATCGTACTCTGAGAATTTAGTTTGAGTGGGTTCGCGTAGGAACAAACTCACCAACACAATTCTCATTCGACTCAGCTGAGGAAATGCCGAAAAGTCAGAAGCAGAAGAAAGCCAAGACAGCCGACTTCACCAAAGCCAAACTCAAGCTAGGCAAGGGAAAACAGCAAGCCAACAATGCCACGAATGTTTCGTACTCTTCCAAAAGTCAGTCCACAACTTTAAGAGACATTTTCATGCTCACCTGGTTGACAACCATGACCTATCGACTGATCTCCGATCCTTCTCTCATTCGTAGTCATCGCTCTGCCCAATCAAAAAATTCGAACCGAAAACACCGCAATCCCAACAACCAAATCAAACCTTACCCTGGACGACCTAATTGTCCGTCTGAGGCATTACAGCGCCAACACTCGCAAAGGTGCTTGAACACAATAACTCGATTCATTGGCCCATCTTTATGCTTTGTTGACACGTCGGACCTCTGCTTGTTTGATCTACATTTGTTTAGATGCATTACTTGGTCTCCGCGAACTTCTTGAGGTACATCGGACGGTCTGGCGTCTCAACTTGGGCACGGTCATTCACAGCTGTGCTTCTCTAATTAGCGACGAAAATCCGGCAGTACGAAAAGCCCTCAAAAATTTCTTTTCCTGGTTTTTACCACGGGTTGATTTGGTCAGCTACTCTCCAACTGATCGACCCCACAGGCTGTATCAAGTACTGACGTACAATCGTTATCTGACCAGTCCCTCCTGAAGCCCTTCTGTTCGGTCATCATCTTCTTCGCCAGTTCAGCATTATCGCACATCTTTGCGGATATCAGAGTCGATGCCATCTATATTATCGATATTCTTCTAGATGTGGCTCCCGATTGCGTCGTGGCAGGTTGGCCTCGTGACAAACGCACCGATCTTCAACTCAACAGCTCAGATTCCCAATCTACAAATCTTCATCAACAGCCCGGCCTCCGGCTTCTACAACTATATTTGTCGCTGTTATCCATCGGCTCAGATTCCACCGCTCCTGGCCTGTCATCTACTTCTGCCAGCCAACTCTCGGGAAATGTAAATTGGCTATTTTTTCCCATTTTTTTCTTATTTGAAAAGATAATTTTATGTTGCTAATAACGTCTTCTACCGTTCGATAGTCCAAACTGGTCGTTATGAAGTCCTTAGCTCGGTTTATTGGCGCCGCAAGCTGTCTTGACCATCGGCAATCCAGCAAAAATTACATGCCATTGTGGATCTTTCGGAGTGCATTTCGCAACGAACGTGATTTTGACGCATTCCGGGGCTTATTGGCCGAATCCGAACCTTCCACCCAAGACGACTCAGCCTGGATGAGTCACACTATCGGCACAGATCGCTGCAATTCAGACAATAGTCACATGTTTGAACGCTACACTGAAGCCTTTTTGGAATCTGATCATTTTCAAGAAAATATTACCAACACTTCTGGATTTGGTGCAGAGTCAAGCGGGACCTCGAATCAAGCTACCAACTCTCATCCGACTCCTGATAGCTCATTACATTTGTTGCGGGCAATGCACCCAGTGATGTTGTCGATCTTCTTGGATACCGCTCCCACGGTTTTTCAGTCCGAAGTCAGCTCTACATCAGCCGCCATGAACAAATCCTCCTCTTCTGGAGCTTCAGTTTCACCCAGTTTGGAGCTAGTCAATTGTGTAGTAACCTCCCTGCACCGCTTGTGGCAAGCCACTATGGCAGCCGATTTGTCGGTCGAAACAAAGGATATCAAGTCACTCGAGACAATCTTGATTAAGATGTCACCCTATTTCGTATTTGGGGGCGACGATATCAACCCACAAGGGACAGAAGTAAGATTCTTTTTACACGAAATTCTAGTCCAGGCGGTTAACAAAGCTGACAGGAAGTTGAAGTTGAAACATCTTTTCCAACATTTGAACCTCATGTACTGTGATCTAGTCTCCCTGCTGGCCCTGGTCAAACCAGATTGTAACGATACCGTTGCGATTCAGTTGAACCGAGTTGGAAATTACATTACTCGTTTACTTGAGAATAAAGTTTGTTTTTCTCATTACTCGATTATTGATCATCCAGAATAAAGTACTCGAGATTCAAGGGCTGAGCTGAGAAGACAAACCAGGTGATCAGCGTAAATAACAACGTCGGATCCATGAATCCAGAGGCTTATCGCGGAATCTTTCCGATCGTCTGGTCTCTACTCAGACATGACCTAATTCAACGCGATAGCCCGAAAGCAGAACGGGCAACTTGGGCTAGTCGGGTCGTCGAAGCGTTTATCGATCATTTGAATAATCCCAGTCCCAACTCGGAATTAAAGTATCTCGGAGTCAACTTTCTAGCCAGATTATGTATCGTAAGCCCTTCTCCGAATGATCAACTAGCAGTGCATCTACAATTGATGTTGAATCGATTGTTCGTTTTTGGGACGATTTGTCAGATGGATGACTTGCCAGGCTGTCAACTGGCCTGTGAGCTCGACGTCCTCTCGCCCGAAACTCAGGACAAGTTACGACAATGGATGAATGGCCTTCCTAAGCTCTTATGGCAGTTGGGAAGTAAGAACCCGGCCACCTCACATGTCAGTCATCTCGCGAATACGGACCAACCCCTAATACCTTTTGGTTTCTCCATCTTGACCATCGCTCAATCGATCCCTTCCGTCCTCTGCTTAGCTCGTTCTTTCCTTCCTACATCGAGTCGTCAGTCGGCGGATGATCTTCTTCGATAGTTGTCTCACCAACCTTCCTCAATTATTGGCGCCTTTTTTCTCAACTAATCATCCCTCAACAGGCCGGACTATCCCCGGACCTTACTCTCGATTACCCCCTTCTTGTAGAATACTTTCTGAAGGAATCGCTTGCTATCTTCTTCACTTACCATCTCCTCTAGTCTCTCATCTTGATCCACTTAGATCTGCTCTCAAGATTTGTAATCCTACTTTTGAACAATGTTTAGTTCGTACCGTTTGATATTCTTTCATCATCTTCACTTTCCCCCCCCCCTTTTGTTTGGTTTGGATTGTATGCAACAAAAAAAAAAAATCAGGTTTTCATTACCCAGAGAGAATACCCTGAGCTTTGTGTGCAAGGATAAATAACAGTAATTTTATAAGTGTGTGTTACTTGAAGAAGTGATCTGATGGATTGATTGGATTTTTGTTTTTCATTCTTGGATTGAAGATTGTTTTTTGTAGATAGTTCAAGGAATGATTATGATTGTTGGAGATGGGCAGTTGGATGCTCAACTGAATAATGTGAATGGGAAATATTTGAGCAAGTTCAAATTGATAAGCTAGAGGATTCATGACAATAAACTTGGGCAGGTGGTTATTGGGATGGTTGGCTGTTTCTGTTGAGTCTGAGTGTGAGTCTGAAAACAGTAAAGTCGGCTTATGTCATCACCCTCTTTCAGTCACACCGCATACATCCCGACTCTAAGTAAGCTCTACGACAACCAGCAGCTCTGGTGGCAGGCAGTCATCGCAATTGCGGATAAATTCCGCCTCCAGTTCATGTACGCCGGATTTCAGACGGATGGTTTGGCCGACTTAGCTAATGGCCCTAAGATGCCCATTGAGTCAGCCGACATCTCACTGCTGGGGAATGTAGCCCGCAAACACATGCCCTCTTTTTTATGTTAAAGTTTCAGTTTTAGTGAGTTGTTTTTTATGTCTTGAGATTCTTCAATCTGTTTATCATACAATTTACTCAGACTTTCAAAGGCTTAAATGTACAGTGGAATCCAGTATGCACGGCAAGACTTCTTAATTTACATGAAATTAGTTTATGCAAGTTTTTTTTTAAAAAGAATATGTATATCCTGTTTTAACACAAGCTTTCCTGTGTCCTGTGATAGGTTTTTTTTTTCTTTATGGGTTACAGTATGTAAGTTTATCTGCTCCATTTTTTTGTGTATAAAAAAGAGGCAGTAACTTTCTTCTGTATGTATAATTTTACAGAAACTGTTCATTTCTTTTCCATTTAAATTTTCTCTCTTTTCTTTTTTGATATGTATGACTGTGTATGTATCAAAGTCGATTCTTTCTCTCTAAAAAAAGCCATCATGTAGCCAGTACTATTTGTGCTTGAGAGATTTATGTATTCGAGCGCTTTGTAAATATTTATGTACAGCCATCATCTTGCAGTTTCTTGAAAGATTAGGGGGATTCGATGGAAGCTTATCGAGCCAATCATAAGATATAAGATAAAATGATCGATGTGTACATACATTGATAAGTTGATAGGGTTCTCTAATCCCGACTATATAGCGAGCCGTTTTTTTTCTTCTGGAAAGCGTATGGTGGCCTAGTGTAAATAAATAAATAATTCTGGTGGTGTTACTCGAGCGAGAGAGAGAGATTGTAGTTTTGCGGACAGTGAAATTTCAATGTGGAAGAGTTTACAGAGTGTGGCAGAGAGAGAACTGATATGAGGAGGCGGATGGAACTGAATGGATGATGTTGATGAAGAAGTGCTTTGGCATGTACAACTTCTACACAGAAGATCAGTAACAAGAATACATAGGAAGATGCCCAGTTGTGCTCAAAACCCAGGAAAAGCTGGACTGTACAACGCAGGCAGACTGAGTCCCATGCTGGGTTGCTCAGGAAACATGCAAGCTGGCGAGTAGAATTATCTGTTATCGTGGAAGGAAATGTGCTTGTACTGTGCTGAGGGTGGGTGGGTCTTGTGGCCGAAAAGGGTGCCGCTGAGTGGCACCCATTGGAATTCACTGCGGAATCAGTGTCTTCCAACAGAAGGCTTTGAAAAGGCCCATCCAAGACAATATTCTAAACCGATTCTTCCTCCAATCCCAAATCACTCCGTCCACGAAAGCTTTGCAAGCTGCTGCAAGCAGGGGCACGGAGAGGTGTCGCCAGAAACAAGCTTGAACGTCCAGAAAACATTAAACAGATAATCTGATGCGTCTCTTTGACTGCGTAAGACTGTCGAGGACCTCATGAACCTGTCAAGCTCAGTATATTTAAAGGCAACTTGGAAAACCCTCGTTGGAGAACCTCGTCGGCAAACCTCGTCCAATTTTTATGTTATGCTTCCCGCCAGTCTGCAGCAGAAACTCAGCCGCACTGATTCCAAACATCCCCAGAGCTTCTGAAGCGTAGAGCCCACATAATACATCCATTCTTTTATATTTGGTCACCCATTTCAAGCAAAACAAAAACATGTTTTCCAATTATCGCCTGCAGCCAAAAACAGCCAAACTATCGCAGCCCCAATCAAACCCTCAAGAACAACAAACACACCGGATGCGCCATCCATCCACCAGCTCTACTCCCGCGCGACAGCAAATTGGGGCTAGTCCAACATGCGCCAACTGTGGCACTCAGGTATCTTTTTACTTTGGATCATGGTTGATTTGCCGTCAAGAGACTGATCAAGCTGTCTTGTCAGACTACTCCCCTCTGGCGACGGAGCCAGTCTGGCGCTACCCTCTGCAATGCCTGTGCCCTCTTCCAGAAGATGAAGGGGCGGCCCAGACCAATCTCACTCAAGACGAATGTCATCAAGCCACGAAACCGGATCAAAGCCATCGACAGAATCCCACCCGCGCCTGACTCCTCCGCACGCAACCAGCACCAGCCAGCCCGAAACAAGAGTGCCAGTGGCAGCTGCTGTAGTAGCAACTCCAGCACTCCCATCCGTCCCAATCCGCTGCCCAATCTCATCCAACTAGCATCATCCCGTCGTAATCTTACCCCGACATCTCTCCCCCACCCAAGCTTATCATCCAGCCAGCCTGCACCTCGAGTTTCCTTCCGTTCCATCTCGCATCCTGACACTCGTTATTCTGCCCCGTCTGAGCTAAGCCCACTCATCAGACCATCCCAATCTTACACTCGCAAGAGTCTACCGGGGGGCCCAGAACCCCCACCATCGCTCGGTCTAGACTTGTCCAAGCGCAGGAAACATTCTCTCCATCCCTCCCCCACCGAGAATGTCTTCCCGCTCAGCAGGACCCTCTCCGGCTCTCCCGAGCTCAATAACCGTAGTGAACATCCTCCTCACACTGTCACTCGTGTTCATCCTTCACCGCCTCCTGCCCGTCGTCACTCTCAAATCTGTGACCATCTCTACTCACCAGCGGAGCCTCAAACTGAATCATCCCATTCACACGGCACTTCTCAACATGTAAGAAGATCATCATCACCATCATCCTGTCACTTACATCCACTAACTCGTGTTTTTTTTTTTTTTTTTTGTGTCCAGGCCTTGATTTATACCAGATCGTCATCCATGGAGGGGGCCTCAGGAGGGCCGAAAGAGACCCACGATAAAGGAGCACGACTTGAACGATTCGGTCACGCATCGATGATCACCCTACCGCCGTTGTCGCAGCTGACGCGACATTTGAAAGAGCCGCTCCAGTTGAGCAGTCGGCCGAGCGAGCTAGGGCCGCCGAAGTCATTCGAGGCGAGTGCGCGAGAGGCGCGCCTGCATTCACCGGTGTCTCCGGCCCACAAGCTGCTAGCGATTCCGGGGGCCATGACGGCCGAGCCGCGACGCGCCTTGTCGGTGCACTCGTCGGTCTCCGACTCGGAATCGGTCCTCTCGCCGATCCAGATCGCCACGCCTTCGCACACCTCGTCGCCGCCGGATCGGCGGACAGGTCTGCGCCAGCCCGTCCAACCCACCCTCTCTCGTCCCAACTGCCATCTTCCTAACCTCGTCGCGCACTCCGAGCCTCTCGTGCCTGCTGAGGAACTCTGTCTGCTCAAAAAACGCATCGCCGAGCTCGAAATCATTAACGGCAGAATGGTCGATCGGCTCGGCCAACTCGAACGTCGCCCTCAATCTCCTCCTCCCACTCCTCAAAACTTCTCCCATTCTTCTACTACTACCCTCTTATCTCCAGTTAATGATCATGATGATGATGAAGAAGAAGACATGATTGATGGCAGCTTCTGATCTCTCTTCCCATTCATTTACCCTCATCTTTTTCATATCCTTTTTCGTCCCGTCGTTCTTTCTTTTTTTCTTTTTGCTTTTCTGTGCTTGGATTGGATTGGATAAGTTTGCAACCACCCCACACACACCCGTCTTTTTTGTTGAGTTTGAACAACACTGTGGAAGGATCTCTCTCCCTCTCGTGTTCTGTTTACATATATACATCCCTTCTGTCATCTGCTTCTTTTTTCGTCGGTCTCCTCCTTGTAAATATATATACGTATACATCGTCGATCGGGGTGGTTTTGTTTTTGTTTTTGTTTTTGGAAAGGGGGGATTCTCGGTTTATCTCTCATCCATCCACCCCTTCTTTTGACCTTTCATTTCGTTCTTTTTTGTTTGGGTTTGTAACATACACATATTTTTTCCTTCTTTTTTTTTTTTTTGATTGGTTGGTTTGGTTTGGTTAGACAAATACATTTGCGTTAACATTTCTAGTGATACACATAATACTCGAAAAACGTTTTCTTCAATACCTTTTGCATCATCATCATCGTCCTTTTTTATATCTCGCCCTTTTCTTTTCCTTTTTTTTCTTTCGTTTTGATTTGCTTTGCAACTTTACTTTCGAATCTCATCGTCTCCCTTTTCTTTTAGAATATGTTTGCATACTTAATTTCCTTGCACAGTGGTAGTGGGTGTACTTATTTTTACGTTGGTGTGTCAATTGGTTCTCCTTGATGGGAATCGATTTGTCCATTTAATCATCCATCCATCCTTTTTTTTTTTCTTTTTCTTCGTTTTTTTTTTTTTTTTTTTTTTTGCATGGTTCTTACACTCTATGAATTTTTTTTCTTTCTAAAGAAAACGGTTCGTGGGTGTTCACCTTTTTTGTTTTGTTTTGTTTTTGTTTGGTGTTTATTTGTGATCTTTTTGCAGGAGAACATCAACATCCAGATTATTTGTTTGACACACACACACAAAAAAAAAAACAGCTTAATTTTTTGTCGAGAAGATACATATTACATTTCACAGATTTTTTAATTGAAATATTGATGAAAATAATTAATCTATGTACATATTTATAATAGCCAATCCTAGAAACCTTATGCTAGGTCATCTCCCTTTTTTTCTATGCCATCATTTTGACTGCCACACCCCATGTATTGAAAAGCACCATGAAAAACAAAGGCGGCCCAACCCAGCGGAGCCAGGCTTGGGCCGAGCTTAACTAGGCCTCTCTGTCACAGAGAGGTCTATGGGTAAAGCTGAAAATTTAGCCTGAGCACACCACATTTGCAATACCTGTATTTCTTTGAAGGCGACGGGACTGAGGGGGAAGTGCCTAAGTCCAAAGAACACAAGGGATCGGAAGCACCGCTCCTGGTCCAAGGACTAGCAGCAACCTAGAAGAGGCACGTGCCCAGTTGCAGAATCACGGTCAGACCGTACTTCTGCCCTCATAAACTAGAACCTCCTCTTCCCGGACGACAAAAAGAATTCTATTGTCCCCCCTCCCTCGCACTGCATCTCGTCCCATCCGAACACCTGAGTCTACAGTAATCTTTTTGTTAACCACCCACCCACCCTGGGCAAAAAGATCCCGATAGAATCCCTGCTCTTCCGGCCAGAAAGACCACCGGCTGCCTCCAGGAAGATATGTGTGATACACACATTGGACCCCGTCACACCCATACACTGGCCCCTCTCCTTCAGTAGAAGGGGCCCAGAAGCCTCTTCCGACAAGTGTGCAGGAAGTGGTCAAGAGACCGGAGATGCTCTGGATCTCTTTTTTTACAATTTCACATTTTGAACAAGGGCCTTTGGTACAAAGGATCCGCCAACCTGGCAGTCCTGTCACACACATCTGTGTGCACCTTCTCATCCAGTCATGAAGCTGTACGGCCAGATAGTTCCCTTGGCTGGTGGTTTGAAAGCTCTGCCAGGGAGCAGCTTGATTTTTTAAAAATATTGATAAGTACATAGCACCTGGTGTACACATCATTTTGGGGGTAAGGTAAATAAATTCAAATCCTTGAATACAATGGCAATGTTTGATGTAGTTGACCGTGCATCAAAGAATGGAGACTGATGACAACCCAATCCAAGACCAGCATCAAAATCAAACGGAGTTTGATTGGCCCTGGAGGGCAAGAGATGAGGTGCTCAGCAGCATGTTGAAGAGGAGAATCAGGCCATCAAGATGGTCCAAAGGGAGGCTATTGGAAGGTGTTGGTTTGGGAGGGTGAAATGCCTCCCCTGCCAACGGGATGAAAGCCACTTGGGCTCTCACCTATGAAAACACCCCTTGCCTGTAAGCCCCTCCCTGCGGTTGGCGAGGCAAACGGTAGGGACTTTGTTAAGTTTGGGCTTGGCCCAACCAACCTCATGCCAACCCCCAAATTAATTCCAAAAAAAAATAATCCCACCCAGAAATGTTTTCAATACACCCCCCGACTCAACTTGTGGCTTTCCTTTCATCTGGTATGTATAATGTCATCTCTCTTCCTCACTATCTCATTCCATCCCTTGTGGTCCCCTTTGCTGACACTGCTGTTTGTTTTGCCTTTCTTTCTTATCTTGTCAAACAGCCTCCCCCCTATCTTGTGAACACAATTATTGCACTATCACAGTAGGTATTTTTTCCTAGTGATGGGGTTATAAAAAGCCAGCTGATCCCAGTGAAATGTGCTTGTATAGGCCATGACTTAGATGCACAATGCCCTAGATGACAACCCAATGAATGGATTGTGGCTAGGTCCCCTCCTTGCTGCTTTTTCCCACCCAAGAACAATGGACAGCTTGAATGGTGGTGAAAAATTTATTGTCCCCACTACCCTTTCTCTCAGCCAGATCACTGGGTACAAACCAACTCAACCAGCTCCAACTTCTGGGGGGGGGGGTTGGAACAGCTGCCCAGGTCTTCACCCATGTTTCAGGAAATCAGCCTCAAATATTCACCATTCCCTTGGTGGCACCCATAGATACCCAGTTGGCAACTCAATTGAGCCAGACCTCTTGTATCCCCCTCCAAAAAATCCCTGAAATTGTACAATTCACCTTGAATATATGATCTTCTGCTGAACCACATTCCTTGACCTCAGGATGAAAGTGGGCCGGGTTGTCTGGTGGGTGGCCCGGACCCGCCTGTGTTTTGGGCCGGGCTTGTACACACCCGATGCTGAAATCAGTGAAGTCCGGCCCAGCCCGCCCCGCCCCAGCGGGTTTGGACAGTTTTGATTTAACATGGGCCGGCCCACTAATGACCTGTCAGCCTGCTTCTCTGCTGTGGCGACTTGCAAAGACAACATCATGACCCCGATGACCTCAATTGCGTCGGAATTGGCATTCTCAACAAGTGGTCGGGTCCTAAGTGATTACCAAAGCCAATTGAGCCCTGAAACCCTGGAGGCCCTGGTGTGTGGCCAGGATTGGATCCAAGCTATTGAGGGCATTATAGATGATAGAGGGATCCCAAATGCTCGCGCCAAACCTAAGTCGGCTAACTTTAAGTTCCCATCTTTGTTGATCAGTAAGTGCTTCAAATCTTGGTGTAAAATCCAATGGCCATGACAATAGCAGACTCCTCGACACAGTTGATAGGAGAATTTCTGGGACGTTAATCAATGAGAAAAAATCAAGTCCAGCGAATTAAATTGACAGTTGGGACACGTTTGGTTTGATGTAAATTAAGCCTTAGGTCAACGGTCATCTCTACTGTGATCTGGCAAAAGGCAGATCAATTATTGGTGGGTACTGACTTTGAAAATCACAGGGCCCATTCCATCTCCATCTCTGACCTTATCCATGTACCGCTTGAGAGGCTCAAACTAGCGGCCCATAGATGGCCCAAGCCCGATTTATATGAAAACCGGGGCCGGTTTGGACAGTATTTTTGAGAATCTGACCCGACCTGCCTTGTGAGACGGGGCGGGTTTGGATGCTAATTTTTAGCCCAAACCCGGCCCACTTTCATCCTGACCTTGACCTAGTTCTCCCTGCCAATCATCAGCTGGTGGGCAGATACGTTATCCATTAATCTGCCAATTTTTTGTTCAAATTTGAATTTTCCACTCAACACTTCAATTCATCAACACAATTAAGTCAAAATGGCTTTGCATATGTTGTTTCTTGACATTTGCCAAACCAAATCCCTTTTTTATCAACAAAATATTTTTCAAAAACAGGTTATGTGAATTTTTTTAGTTATCTGTAACTACACGGCGGGGCGAATCAACTGTCCCTGTGACCACTTGTGACGCCTCCGGGTTCGCAACGGTGACCATCACCTTTGATGTTGGGTTGTTTTGACACCCCGGGGAGGGCGACCAGAGCCGACATTGACACGACAACCTCCTGTCATCAGCAGGTTCATGGGGACGCTACCGTACCATGCTGCCCAGGCGCGGGGTGGGCCAGCCCCTATGATGCCGTCATCGGGTCCTCTAGCCTGAACCACAAAAATGATCCCAATGGGAATTGAACCCAGATCAACCCAACAAACATGTGGGTGTCTAGGAAAGCAGGGCTTCAAACCACTCGACTAATGATTCTTTTCATCGGGTGGTTCAATCAACATCATATCCACAATTCTTGAGAGAAAAAAACAAAAAAAAATGTTCAAGATAGAAAAAACATCAAAGTTTTTGATGTCTCAATTTGTTTTTTTTTTTTTTTTCATTTCTGCCATTGTTTTGGTGGAAAACAGCCAGTTTACACTGTATGTCATTTTTTTTTTTCGAAGCGACGCAGGGACCATTGCGCCGCAGTGTCAGTGTGTGGTGCAGAATCTGGGATGACATGGGCACCAAGCCATTGACGATTCTGACTTGATTCGTCCTGGGAGTGGTGTTCTTGGTCAGGGGCATGCGGCTGGGACCAAACCGTCCGGGGGGTGGCCACCAAAATTCAATACTTGCCCCGCTGTGTAGTTACTTGGGTAACTTATTTTGGTCACCCAATGAAGGATTAAAAATCAATTACTTTATAAACACATAATTTTTTTGATAAATTTCAAGAAAAACCAGTGAAAAATCCATAGTTTTTTAATCTTGATGATAAGTGGAAGTTTTTAGTGCAAAGATCAAATTTACAAATAAAAGTGAAGGATTTATGGTTTTGGCCAAAACAAAAAAGGGGTGGGTGAAATATAACCCTGCCTCTGATAAGCAACCAAAAATGACCAGAAGATTGGCCTCATACTTGTGGGAATTGTTCAAGGACACCATAGTCCAAGTGATTGTGGCTAGCATCAGAAACTTTCAAAAGCTGTTGGACATCAAGCTTGATCATATCAACTTGCAGTTAGCCATAGCTGGATGCTGCGTATATGGATCAAAGAAACAGTCTTTTTGTCTCCTTGTATCAGGGAATTCATCAAGGATTTCCTTGAAAATGTCAACACCAGGATTACCTTCAAGTTGGTCATGGAAGACCTGGTTCTCAAAGCCAAACACCTAAGGCAGGTAACCCTGCATTGGTCTTCTAGCCTGTCACTATGGCTGCTAATACTTGTTATTAGTGATTAATCTCATACTTGGAGCATGGAAGAAGCTCTCACTGTGACCTTTGTGACTGAGGAAGATAGGCAACAGTTGGAACACAAAAGAGATCATTTGGCTAAAAACGTGTGTGAATTTCATACCCCCCATCAAAGTGTAAACCTGATCATCTGACTGATCTATCTCACAGCCTAAATCCAATTTGACTGTAGATCCAGTCACTCCTTTCATCCTAAAGATTGTGAATCACATTGTAAAAAATACAGCTGGTACACCAAGAAGCTTTGGATACCTAATCCCAAAAACCCTAGCACATCAATGCAAACTACCAACAATGGTGGGTCAGCTACGCTACACATATTGTTAGTGGTACCATCCAGCCAACTAACGCTAACATTTTTTCAATTTTTTTTTGTTAGTTGGTAGCGTAGCGTTAGCTGGGGGTCAGGAAAAAAAACTAACACTACCTGAAATTTGTGTTAGTGGTGGAAAAAGCTACGCTACACTTTTGGATTTTTTTTGGTTAGTTGGTAGCATAGCATTTGCTGGGGTCAAGCAGAAACAACTAACACTACCAGCAATCTGTGTTAGCGGCTCCAAAAGTTATGCTACACTTTGGCATAATCTATTGACCCACTATGCTACAGGTTAGCATAGCTAGTGGAGTTGCTCTAAATATTAGATAAGATGATGGATTCGTTGATTTAGCCTAGTGAAGAAATGGATTCAGATTAAATGAAAACAAAATTACAAAATGGAAAAAGAATTTTTTTTTTTTTGAAATGGGCTACTTTTTTTTAACGATTTCTTTTTTTGTAGAGAAATCTGTGTAAGAATTATCCATGCTGCCCACAACTGACAGTTGTGTGACATCCTTTGTCCTTTCTCTTCCGTGTTGTTTCACTTTCTTCAAATTTTGTTTTCCTCATTTCTCTCTTCTTTTCATCTCATCTCATCTCATCTCATTCAACCTCAACTCACCTCAACCACTCACATCCTCACTCTCAATCAACTCAAACTCGCTCATCCTGACTCCAGCACTCATTCCATCTCTGACTGGTGAGAACCCAACCAAACTCATTCACTAATGTTCTTTTCTCAGTTCCTTTCATCTCTCTCTTGTTCTCTTCTTGTCTATTCTCAGCTCGCCCTCTTTCCTACCTCTTCGGGGCTCAATTCTGGCTTCCTTTAGTTCCTTTATCTTTCTTTATTCTGATTTGTTTCTTTCTAGTGTGTCGGCCTTAGTTTGAATAATCAATATATTCAATTCAGATTCTTTAATCTGTATACAAAGTGACAACATCATGTGCTTTGGATAACTCTCCACTTGATTTAATACCCTCTTCAACAGTGGGCTGGCTACACTACCCATAGTGGTAGCGTAGTTTCCACTAATGCTACAGGATTTTCCGGCAAGTGTTAGTAGAATTGCGCTAATGCTATGCGCCCCAGGCCCCACTACGCTGCGCTACAGCACTGTTGGTGGTGTTCTTGCCGCTACCATTGCTGTAGCGCAGTGCAAAGCCGCTACAAACACAACTAATGCTACGCTATGGCGGGCAAAAAAAACTGCCGCTATGCTGCACTTTTTTTTTTCCAAAAAGCGTAGTGTAGTGTAGTGGCCCACAGCCGCCCTCTTTCAGCCACATGTGGCTACTAACTCACCGTTCAATTTTATGTGGTTTCAAGCTTCCTCTTCCAGTAGAGCAGACATCGGCAGCTGATGAAAAGGTGCGCTCTGCTGCACAAGATGATGCAGAGCATGCCAAATAGTCCCTGGCCAATGATGAGAGGACTTGTTAAGTCTGTGAATGGTCCTGGAAGTAAAGAAATATCAAGTCGGTGAGTACTGGAACAATATTTCATTAATCCCAAACTTTCATACCTTCCACCATATCAGAATAGCTAGAATTTCTGGCTTGTCTCTGCTCACATCATTTTCCCTCTTTTCCCTTTCATCTCATTCAAATCTTCCATCACCATTTTGTGATGCTTTTCTTCTTCCATCATTGTTTTCATGATGCCCATCATCATTTCCATTACATGTTGTAATGATCTATTATCATCCATTGTTAATTTACAATGCCCATTTCATTCCAAGGTTATGTTTACATGCCTAAATCCATATGTTAGTTAGTTATTAGAGTTTACAGCGGCTGCACTGCTGCACTTGTATTTTTTAAGGTTTTCTAATTTATATCCATTTCCAAAAAGTTCAAAATCTTCAAATCCATTTGAACTTTATCCACATTATTTTTGAATCCTAAACTGGTTTTGATTAAAAATGCAAATATGGATAACCCTTCTCCCTGGACTAGATAGTCCTGGAGGGTGCAAAGATTATCTATCCTCTTACCCCTGGGAGGAGGAGGAGAGTATCACTCTAATTCCATTTGAGGCCAGTTGATCCTCAAGGAGGAGGGAGTGGAAGGGGAGACGGGTGAGTATCAATGTGCTTCCATTTTGGACAAGTTGTTCCTCAAGGAGGAGGGAGTATCTTGACTTGAATTTACAACCAGTAAATCCTGAAGGGGGATGGCTCCCCTAGTTCTTGTGGGGACCGTTTGGTCCTGGGGGGAAGGGGGGAGTGTCTCTCCCCTTCTCTTCAAGACTGGTCAGTAAGACAGGGAAGGGGAGAGTATCTCTCCCTTCCTCTCCAAGACTGGCCGGTCTCAGAGAGAAGAGGAGTGTGTATCTCTCTTTCTCTCTGGGACAATTTGGTCCTGGAGGGAGGGGGGAGTATCTCTACACTTCCCTCTGGAACCAGTCGGTCCTGGAGGGAAGGGGAGAGTATTCCTCCACTTTCCTCTGGTGGCTTTTGGTCCTGGAGGAAAGGGGAGAATGTCTCTCCTCTTTCCTCTGGGACCATTTTGATCCTAGAGGAAAGGGAATACTATCACTCCACTTTCCTCTAGGACAGTTCTGTCCTGAAGGAAAGGGGAGGGTATCTCTTCACTTTCCTCCAGGACCGTTTGGCCCTGAAGGAAAGGGGAGATTTTCTCTCCTCCCCCTTCTGGGATTGTTTGGTCCTGAAGGAAAGGGGAGAGTATTTCTTCACTTTCCTCTAGGACCGTTCGGTCATGAAGGAAAGGGAAGAGTATCTCTCCACTTTCCTCCAGGAGGAAGGGGAAGTGTTTCTCCACTGTACTCTGGCACCGTTGGGTCCTGGATGAAGGGGGAGTGTTCATCTCCTCTTTCCCCTTAGATGTTTGGTCGGTGCCATTTGGTCCTGGAGGAAAGGGGATCATACCTTTCCTCTTCTACCAATGACTGAAGGGCCCTCGAGTAAAGAGGAGAGTACTCCCCTCTTACCTCTGGGACTGGTTGGTCCTTGAAGGGAGAGGTGATCATCTCTCCTATTTCCTTGGGGACCAGTTGGTCCTGGGGGAACACATGTATCAACATGACAGTGTACCACGGCGACTGGTCAGGGCTATTGGCATACATGTAGTTACACCAACTGCAACTACAGAAACGGGTCAAGGCCACACATATTCCAACGCCAAGGGTGCACTTTTATCTTGATAGAAAAAAAAGTCCAACTTTGTTGGGTATATAAAGACAGGGGAATAGTGATAGAGATTGACCATGAGACCCCCATTATTAGGCAGATTTTATGCCACCAGGGGTAAAATCAATCCCCCTGTTGTATTAAATATATTTGTGGTGAAGCCATGCTATTTTTAAGCTACAAATCTGTGGGTTGATTATACTTGGATTCATATTGGCCTCATTCCAATTTGGTAAAATTCTTGGTGCTGAGATTTCTAGTAATTTTATGCAATAGCTAACATGCTCAATGGTATGCAAATTTGAGACAACTAGGTGGGGGAATTCATTCAAACATTGTTACAGTTTTGGAATTCAAGTAGGAAATTAAAAAAAGATACAATTTGATGGGGGCGAATTATCTAAAAATTCCATGTGATTACCATCCTGGCACAAATAGGACCCAGTCAAACTATTAGGCAATAGCTCACTCATTTCAAGGATGAGTAATTAATAATATTTTTGTCTTTTGGGTTGATGATGTAGAGCGCAGTATGTGGAAGATGGAAATAGGAAGCTCCCCTAAAGGGAAAGAGTGATATTGCTTGAGTAATTATTTATACTAAGTACAACTATGTATTTGGGTTGGTGAGAAATAGAGTTTAAACACATAATAATACTAAGTATATAAATATATGAGAATAGTATGTAAATATGAAATATGTAAATGAGAAATACACTCTAAAAGGTCAATGTATAATCTCTGAACAACAGACGACTCCCCCAAAAAGAAATTGAATTGGACCCATAACCCCCAAAATTTATGCCGTAGACGTTGCAGTATTCTCAGCTCTAGTTTACGGTCAAACTTAAATAAATCCCTCCTTGCCTGAGGCTTTGACAGAGGGACTTACACCATATCAGGAATTCTTGCATGAGAGATCCGGATATTTTAAACTCCCTTCTGTATTATTCCCTGCCACTACTCCCCATTCCAACCCCTCCTCACCGGACTAATTTTCTGTGAAGGGCACTCTAAGACTTCTATTTTGCATATTTTTTTAAATAATTTGTATCTTTCCCAATTTTTTTTTTTTAAAAAAATATTTGTGATTCTTTCAACGTTTTTCAATAAGACCAACATATGCCATCATACAACTGCATTTCATTTTGTTTTTATCACAAGGACCGTGCACAGCCGTTTTCGGGCTGCGTTGTATCAAATTATAAAATTCCGAATGATCGCGCACGGGTGGTTATTTGGTGATCCGGTCAAAATTCAAAAAAGTAACAAGTTTGAAAAAATTAATTTGGGATGAAGATAAGAAGCATATTGTCTGAAGTTCTATCAGAAGGAAGCCAGGATGTGGGCCTAACACGCATTGAAATTTTGAATGCTGAAGCTTGTGTTGTGACCTAGGTCACATAGTCTACTCGGCTGCGGCTCAGCCAGCCGGAGGAGACCACATTAGTCTCCTCCGGCCACACTTACTGGGAGTCTACACTGAATAGACTCGATACACTCCAACAGCTTGGTCTAGGTCGAGTTCTGGTTGCTCAAAGTTGGACGCCACCAAAACTCAGAATTCTCTCATGCGAGAATTCCTGATATGGCGTGAGTCCCTCTGGCAAGGAGGGACTTAGTTAAGTTCGGTTTACGGTATTTGTTTAACCAAGGCAGCTTTTTTTGACTTGGTCTCTCTCATCTTGAATCCATCAGAAAAGCCTTTCTGATCAGATAAATCGAGGCCAGAGAAAGATGAGAATGATTTTGGGGGAATGAGGAAATGATATTAAGGACTCCTCAAAGGAAAGGATCCACAGAAGTTGAAGAGACACTTTATCTTGACTCAAAGTGGCCTGAGTGAGCCTAAGTACACTACATAGGGTACATATTTATGACTGGATGACTTGTGGTTGTTATCACAATTGAATCAACAAAGAGAAAACAATGCTTTTTTTTGACTTGGTTTGACAAATATCTTTGATCTTGTTTTCTCTCCACCCCTTAGTTTTTAAAGAGAGTCTATATAGGAAACTCAAAATAGTTCCACCGTACATCCAGACAGTCACGGATCATAGTTTTCTCGCCATGTATGGTATCAGGATACCCCACATCGCAATACAATGTAGTGTGACTAGTGTGAGCGAATTCTTGGTCGAGAAGAATGTGTGAGTTTCCTGTGGATTGCAACAAAGATGAAGTGTGGCTTTTGATTGACGGGAGCCAACCTCCGCCATCTTCTTCATCCTCACCTGAACCTTCCCATATCAAGAAGGTTTTGGCTTGAGGTTCTAGCAGAAAGAAAATAAAACTACGAGCAGTCATTCTTAAAAAGGGAATAGAACAGAAAACAGCCGGAAAATGGATTCAACAGGCCCAGCAATAATCCAACCCATCTCGGTCCTCTTGGGTATCTTGACAAAGCCGATCCATCCCAGACTACTTCCAGTTGGAATACTCCCGTTCATCCATGCCTTTCGAATCAGTGTCGCGTATCGTTCATTGAATAAACAAGCCGGCGGAAAGACCAGTGTGGCTGCTAACTTGGCTGGGTTTTTGTTAATGGTCTGCAAGTCTCACAATTTTTTTTGTTGAAAGTCTTTAAAATTCGAGTGTCCTGATCATCATTCTGTGTCCATCTCATCATATATTGTAACAGGCTTGGGGTGGCTCGATTATAGCTCACATTTTATTGAGCTTACCTGTTCCCCAACTGCTATCATTCAGTCCGATACTAGTCTACACTTTCACCCACTTCTGTCTAGTACCAGACATAAACCGATTACCGAGCAACAAGATATTCGACAGTGTATTCCCGTTGGTAGACGCCCTGTTACGGACCACCTCAATCGCCGCAGGTGTAGATGCATGTCGGAATCATCCATCGAGTTCAATCAATCAATCCTTATCGATCCAGTTATTCATCGGAGCAATCGCTTCATCCGGTGGTGGAATCTCCGCGCAAACGCTCAGTGTATGGGAACCTTCTTGGCGCTTAAATCGTCCGATTTTTTTGCAAGAGGGAACCATGCTTGCAAGCACTGATGTTTGGTCGGGTACTCTGGTGGCTGTTATGTATGGCTGTCTAACTGCCAGTCATCCCGAATATCCAAGATTTATCGGTTTACTTTATCCTTCTTCTGTCTCCAATTCTCCTATCCTTTCATCCATCGACGCTAAAGCAACTGCTGCTTCCATTCTTACCTTAGTTTACTGCTGGAGAGTCTACAATGTACACTATTTCAAAAAGCTCGTTCCAGTAACCCACAAGAATTCAAAATCCAAGAATGAATGATTGTTTCTATACGCTTGATGCTCCTCCAACGAAGCCGTGTTCAAAATCCATCTGGAAAAATGCTTGGGAGACTTCTCTGTTGAAGTCCTTGGGATGTGCATTCAAATAGAATCACTGATCACTGGTGTGTGCATTAGTTACAATCGATTCTTCAAAACGCAAGTCCAACTTCAATCCTCAAAGCCTCAAGATCAAGCGTAGCGTTCGGACTCATTTCTCTTGTCATGCTATCCATTTCTCTGGTTGTGTCGTCATTTTCTTTTCGATTGGTCATCATATTTCTTTTGTGTATTTAAGATGCTCTTCTTGGGCACATGTTTTTCTTGTCTTTCTTCATATTTCTTCCTTCTTATAACTAATCTTGTACTTGTCATCAGAGAATCTCGTCTCAGGTGTGTGTTTGACTAGAAGTGTTAAGTACGACAACTTAGTCGTCGTACCCTTTCATTCCATCAGTCATCTCGTCTCAGGTATCATCAGAGAATCTCAAGACTGGGTCGTTGAAGGAAGAAGCCTCAAGTTGGCCAAGGGTTCACAAATACAAGCGCGTGCATGGTCCCACAACGCCGCTCGTTTGTGGAACCGGACCCAACCCAACAGGATCCAAGCGAGAACCAAGCGAGAGCAGTCGCTGTGGAGGACATCAAGCAAACGAGATGTGAGATTAAAAACTACAAAAACAACAGTCAATCAAGAATAGTTATACAAGGTTTAGGAAGATATACGACGGTGGTGGAAATGTGAGTCTGCAGAGTGATTCAAAAGGAAAGGAGACTATCAGATTACAACAGTAGAGCTTGAGAACCATCGATCAGGTTGAAGAGGAAGATGAGGAGGCCATCTTCTTAGCTTTCTTGAGAGGCGGTTGTTCGGAGGAGTCGTGATTGGGAAAGTGACAAGACGACGTACGGGCAGGGGTTTCGTCTTCGAGGTTGATGGTGTCAGCGGGCGGGTCGGCTGGTGGCGTCTGATTGTCGAGCGGGACGGTGGCAAAGGTGTTGACAGTAGGGACAAAAGTGATGGTGATAGGTCGAGCAATCTTAGTGCTTTCATCGGCGAGCTCGTCATCGTCGTCCTCGATGATGATCGGCTGATCGCCCCGAGGATTGAAAAGTTCTGGAGCTGTTTCTTTGCTTGATAGACCCTCGTCTTTGATTTTTTTGTCTTCCCTCGGCCCGATTCCCGATTCGAGACACGCTTGGACGCCGCGTAACCGGCGATTACCCTTGGCCCGCCCTTGGATGTTCTTCTTTCCTTTCCACATCTCCTCTTCTACGCCTTCTTCTTCCTCAATCAAAACATGCTCAAGCACAACTATTTCATCTTCTGCCAACTCGTCTATCAACCCATCCTTCTGAATTTTCACATCGGTCTGCCCTCCTTCCAATATTTTGTAATCTTCACTAGTGTTCGTTATCTCTTGACTCTCCTCATCCTTCACAAACCCTTCGTTTCGTTCTTCGTGTTTATCATCTTTCGTGGAAATACTTTTAACTTTCCTTCTATTACCGCTTTCAATCCTCTTCGCTTCCTTGAATTCCATCGCCTGACCAATAGGAAGACCAACTTTCTTACAGACTTTTTGAGGGATATTGACAAGAGTCAAGGCCGGCTTGATCTTGGTGTTCTTTTTCTTAATCATCCAGCCCAAGCAATTCAAATCACTAAAAGTATCAGCAACACGGATCAATGCTAGCCCGTAAGAGTTCCGTAATCGTACAAGAGAAAAGAAAGAAAGAAAGAAAGAAAAGGAAAATTGTTTCAAACCTTGGTTTGAGTCGTGCTTAATGAAGCTACCGTTGATGCGGCGATGTCTTTGCATGCACATTTCGACCAGACAGATTCAGTGGACTCGTTCTGTAAGACTTTGATCGCTTCAAGTGAAGCCCTCTGTTCAGCCACGCTTGCCGAACTCTTATGCCTGCCGCTGGCGATCTCTTGGCCATGTAACTCGATCCGACAGACCCTGATTGAAATCGGCTCTTTATCTTCTCCTGCAGGGTTCGGCTCGTTGATTACCGTTCTTAGAAAAGCAAACAGTTGCGGAGAGATGACGAAGAAAAGATAATCAGGTTTATGTCTTTGGTAAGTGAAATTGATGGAAGAAAAATTCTTACGATATTCGACGCAATTCTGCACATGCGTATTGGTCACGAATTCTCAACATGGTCGACAAAGGGTCACGATCGACGAGCTGAGACAAGCCAGGGATGACATCCTCAAAAATCACATTAATCGTACGGTAGACGGTTGGGAGATCAAAGCCGCTATCGATGAACACGGCACCGACGATGGCTTCCAAGACGTCGTTCAAGATCTTCGGGGGATCAAAGACGACGAAGAGATTACTGATGTTTGAAAAGTAATCCTCGATCTTCTTGAACGGCTCGATGGCTTCGAGAGCCTCCGCACAGGCTTGTTGAAAAGTCTCTGAGTTGTGCATGATGAACTGAGGTAGGTCTAGTTTTTTGATCGCCAAGAAGCCTAGACTACCGTTAGAAACAACCTTAGCTCGGGCAAGCGTTAGTTCCTCCGCAGTAGCTTTATCAAAGCGTTTGTAGGCATGTTCGACGATCCACATGTCAATCACAGCATCTCCAAGCCACTCCTCCCTCTCATAGCAATTCGTCATAAACGAATTCGCGCTACGGTGAGTCAAAGCTTGAACCAGTAATAATTTCTCTTTGAAAACATATCCAATCTTCTGCTGGAGCGCTTCACATTTGAGGAGCCCCGATTTCGGGATTTTCATCTGAGTGTTGCTTTCAAACCTAATATTGAGCTTTCGTTCGTTCCAGGGTGACGTGCCTCCAAAGCAAAGGTCCAGGGCCGTTCCGACTTTCAAGGCAACTTCAATCCCCCCGGAGAGGAACCCAGCGCCCAGGAGAGCCTCAACCACGTCGGACAAGACACGTCTAGGGATCTTTCTCGAGAAGTTTCCGTTGGCAAGCTCTTTACCATCTTCTGATTGGGCATCTCTAAATCGATCTGTGCGAAATCGCTGACTGAGGATAGAACCGGGCAGGTCGGCCTGAACTGCTTTCCAGCGCAAGTAAGCATTATCGACCGATTTGGACCGTACATAGCTCATGTCGCCTTCGCCCTTTTTGAGGTGAGTCAGATAGACGTGGACCGAGGTTGCCAACTTAAGAAATGCGTCGCCGACGGTCTCAAGGGTTTGATAGTCCCAAGGAGCTCCAACGCCAGGTGGAGTTAAAGCCTCAATGCCTAGTAGAGTTGAAATCGTAGGTGTATTCAATCGTTTGAAGAGAAGAGTGGTCTGAACTCCGTCGTGTATAAGGCGAGTCAGAGATGGCAGGTAACTGAAGATTTTCCAAAGTGGTCGTGAGATGTGTGTTCCTCGACAGAGCTGTAAGGGTAATAAGGTCCGGTAGGGTTGGACTGGTGTTGATTCGGATGCAGAGAGGTTATTCAAGACTTGCAAAGTGGTTTGAAGATAGACGAGCTCTCCCTGGAACTGTCCGTCCTCCATATCGTAAACTACCTTGTAAAAGTGACCGAGAGTGCGGAATTTCGATACCTTTTTACAAAAGTCTCGCATGGTGGGGATGGCAGGTATACGCTTGGTAGACGAGACAGCAGATAAACCTCCAGACGACTCGCAACTTTCGTATATTCTGCGACTGAGGTGTCGCATGGGGACGATGATGTAGGAGTACCGCAAGCTGTCTGTGACGTCTGAGATCGGAATCAGAGGAGTGTCCATAAGACTCCAATCGATCTCACACGAATCTTTGAGGAGAGGGGCGATAAGGAAGTACAGTTTTCCTTCATACTGCTTCCGAGTTACAGCGGCTTGAATCACTACACGAGTAAACGTTTCCAATCTTTCCAAATTAATCGACAAATCGTCTTTGCCCCAAGCCATTAACTGACTCTGTTCCAATTTAATTGGTATAGATCTGGTGCTTGGGTAGTGATCAAATAACTGTAAACCATCCGGAATGGTTAAATGACGACCGCAAATAAATCCGATCGTAGAGAACCCAGTTGGACTGTCATCGGAGAAAGATAGTTTGTGAAGCCAGATTTCAGTTGACGTCCGAAAATCGCCGTAGACGTTTGGAACGATTGCTTCGACCTGGTCTGAAAGCGTAGTGGTTTCGAGTTCTCTGCCATCCGCATCACGAGCCTGACTGGTCTTGTCTTCTCTCTGGGGTAAGAAGTGTTCATTGAGCACATCCAGTTCTCGCAAGACTCTGCAAGCTTCGAAGGCTGCCGAACGTTTAGCATCTTTCTTGGTTGGCATCTCGAGTCCTGTGAACGTCCGTTGGGAAGGAAGAAGAGCAGCCATAGGCGGAAGCGTGACTTTACATCTAAAGCTTTCTCCCAAGCACGTCGTCTCATATTCCGGCGTGACGACTGGGAGGAATTCATCAGGTGGAATCAGTTGACAGACATCATTCAAAAGACTGGTAGCGGCACCATAGGTCAAGATTGAGTCCTTTCCATCTGCAAGTCGGCAAATCAATTGAGGAGTTGATTCCACTTCTCCATCTTCTATGAATTCATCCTCTGGTCGATCGTAAAGTGCGGCTTTGAGTTGCTCTCTGAAAAACAACGGAAACAAGAAAAAAGAATTGTTTTAATGGACTGAGTCATCACAGTCGAAGCTCAAGATATAATGAAACGTTCAGGATATTCACTCTTTCCCACTAAATGCTAAATATTTGTTCGGCAAGCCACTCGGGAGCATGACGATGTATTCAGAGTCACGCGCTCGAGCTCGACCACGAGATTGAATGTAACTGGATGTGAAGAGAGGAAAAAGAAATCTAAATTAGTGTGGCATGGTTATGAGGAAATGCATCTTTGTCGAAGATACGTACCCTTTCCACGTAGTGATCTGATCGAATCGAATGACCACCCTGCATGAGCGGAAATCCAGCCCCTCTCTAAAAAAGAGTAGAACAAACGACACATCAGCCTCGGAGTGAGCCCATTCAATTCCTATTGAGGCAGGTACTTACTCAGCCACACTCGTTGCAACGGTCAAATTGTGTTCCCCGGTCCTGAACTTTGCCACGGTCTTGTTTTGCTATGACATAGATGAGGGAGGGAAAGAAGGAATGAGTCAATCGGTTGGAGGCCCAAAGAGAGGGCAGCTCAAGTATTTACCGTTTTCGAGTCCATCTTGATCCCAATCAAATCACTCTCATTGCCTCCGCCATGACCGGTCAAGCAAGCGGGTCGAAGGAAGTCTTTCAGTTGGGCGTTGCGTTCCAAGAGAACCGGTAACAGTTGAGCATGCTGTCGGCGTTCAACAAACACGATGCAGAGAAAGTTGTCGCGATCGTCCTTCTCCTTGTAATTGACTAAAATCTGGTTCAAGGCGATCACCTTGGATGAGAGCTGATCTGGAGGTATATCGTCGATGTTCAAAAGTTCCTCGAGTTTTTTGATCACTTGTCCAATTTCTTGCTGGTGATTTGGATCCAATAGTCGGCCAGACAACAGTTGTTTAAGTCCACTGAAAGTCAAGAGCGATTTGAGCCAGTCAAGCACGGCTAACGAGTACGCGTAAGTTCCTAAGTCCTGATCAGGTTGCGAGAGACCCCGGATGAGCTGATGAATCCCAAAAGATGGGAAGATTCAGATGAGAAAGAAAGATGATAGTACCACGCAGATAGATTGGAGGCTGGCGATAGCTTTGGGACTGGCATGAAGGGCAAGTAACCCATTAATCTGCTCCCAAGGCGGATGCAAGAGGTTTTGAAAGTCAGGAGAAACGTCGAAGTATACGGAACTTTCGTTTGGTTTGAAGTTGTGTTGAGAAACATCTTGCGTGAACTTCTTGACTTCGTATATCTGAGCCGCAAGGGCGGATTGTAGACTCCTTTTCGAATTTCCACAAAAAAAAAATCAATTGAGCCAGGAGTCTAATTTGCGAACAAAGACAAGGGACGTTGAACCTGATTTCATTTTCAGCCCTGTCCATATCCCTGTAGTCCCAGATGGGCGATGCTGTGAGTCCTAGGATTTTTGGTAGACGATGCAAGGTGGGTTCCTTGGCCAAACGATGATAATGATTTCGCCTGGTAAATATGAGCAGAAAGGGTGAACAGCATGCATCTATGGGTGGAATGGGGCGATGAAAAGTACTAACATTATTTGATTGTACACGTGATTTTTACGACAATGGTGTGCCTCATCGAAAACTAGCAAAGATATCTGTGAAGATGCTCGGTGGTAAGTCGATCAGAATTTCTGGGGATGGGCATGACGGAAAAAGACAAGGAGGACTAATGTACATCTTCAAACTTCCAATGTCCTTTGGAAATCAAATCATAAAATATCTAAAACGCGACAAGACTCAAATCGTTAGAAAAAGCGGGCGGGGAAAGGGGTTCGAGGTTCAGATGATGCTCACTTGGGCAGTTGAGACGATGACGTCCACCTCGTTCAGTTCGGAGTGCCATTTGTCGATATTCCATAGCTCTGGCTGGAGGTCGCCGGTGTAGGCCTTTATACGAAGGTGGGGGGACTGACTCTGAATATATTCGGCCTGTTGATGTACGAGTGGGCGGGTAGGGACGAGGAAGGCCTGGATCTGATGGTCAGTGCTGTTTGCTTTTGTGCGGGCGGCGGTCCAGTTGATGAGGTTGAGGGCCACGAGAGTCTTTCCGGTACCGGTGTCGGCTCGGATGATGATGTTGCGCTTCTTGGCCTCCTCTAGCAGTTCGTTTTGATAGAGTCTTGGTATCTTTAACGAGCCTGGACTGAGGCCGTCCGACGAAACGCCGGCAGGATCCATGAAGGAGATGGCGGCCGATTTAGCGGGAGCAGACAGACGTCCTTTATAGGCAGGGCTCAGCATGAAAGAGGGCTAGCAGATTCCAGGCCCTTGACCCACAACCCCATATCCACCGCACCGCGGACATAACCACACAGAACCCAATGCCCACACCCACCAAAAACGCGCAGAAAACAGTCACATCACACAGCCGCCCACCTTCACGCCCCATGCATACAAATTACATTGGAAGCCGATGTGGGATTGTACATAATAAGCACACTTTTGTTTCGATGGAAGTCTTTGTGTTACCCTTGATCCAGATGTTATTCATCTGTTGGCAGCTTGGACCTGCTTGGAAAGACGTTGATCGGTACAGCAATACTAGAAAATAAAAACAAACACTTCTCATGATATGATTCAAGGTTAATATGCACTACGCAAGCTCCTGCAAGCTCCCTGCAGAGGATGAGGTGGTAGACAATGATGAATTGTGTGCACACCCAAAGCTAACCCACCCCTCACCAAGACTCTAAAAAGTGGTCAAAATACCAGGAAGAGGTGAGAGAGACAAACACATGAGAAAATTTGAGAAAAAGGGAATAAGAATGGGAAACAGGGGAAAATAAACTCTAGTAATAATTCAAAGGAAAGTGGAAGAACTCCCTGTTGGAGTGACTATTACATTGGTAAGCTAAATAGTTGGTAGAAACTTGAATGTTAGCTTTGTTGTCACAGAGCATGAACCCAACAAAGCCCATACAGATGATGTCTTTTAAAAAATTCCCAGCCCACAGAGCTTTTATAGTTCTGTGATCTAAAGCAATATATCTTGCATAACATGTTGTGGCCTCTATGGTTGAAATCTTTCTGAAAATCCACAAGATCAGGCAGTTATAGAATGTGAGTAACATACCATAGGTTCATTTAGCAAATTAAACCCCCCTCTCCAGCTTGTGTCACTGAATCCTTTCAGGGGAAAAGCTCCTATAGAGGGTAAAATCTTCAGGGTGAGGTCTCTTGTTAAGCTAAGACTGTTGACCTGATGGTGTACAGCTTTTCAATCATGTGCTCTGGTTTTAGCTTCAAACTGTGCCATAAAATTGACAGAATAGGCTATGGGGCTGTTGGGATAAATGCCCAGTTATCTCTTCCCTTCTTTTTCCGCTCTCAGTCTCATTCCTCTGTCTCTTTTTCTCTCACCTTTTCTCATAAAAATCCAATAAGAAATTGATTGTCCTGATTCTGGACAGTGTAGTTTCCAGGATTCATATAAAGTTATGTGTCCCTTATGAAAGAATATCTATATATTGGGACAGTATAGTTTCCCTTTTTTTATTTATTAGTTTGGTCCTGGTGTTGGGATAGTGTAGTTTCCCACATTCAAATGAATAGTGTTGTGACTTGTGTCCAGTGTAGTGTCACAAGTTGTCTTCTTTGTCCTGTCACAAGTGTGACAGGTGATAGTAGTTTAAGTAGTTGTTCTTTCTCATTGAAATTAATCCATCCAGTTAGAGCATTTTCTCACTTAACCCACTTCTCTGAGAAAAATAAAGTCAAAACAAGCTCCTCTTTCATTTCCTCACTCTCAATTCTTTCCATCCATAATCTGCCTCACCACCTCAAATTCCAACAGGGGCTTGGAAATAGGACACCCAAATCTTAGACAGATGACTCCCACAACAGGGTTGGTGTTGGTTCTGATTCCCAGGGAAAGATGGTGAGTCATCTCCCCAATCAAAAAAATGGGAGTCTTCTCCCAAATATGCCGAGTCAAATGGTGGATTTGGGAGTCGGGCCTCATTGACTGGAAGGAAATCCTTCCGGTAAAAGAGGTACTTGAACCTCTTTGACTTGAAGAACTTCCTTCCGGTCAAAGAGGTCATTGAAACTGTTTTACAGGAAGGACTTCCTTCTGGTCAAAGAGGTACTTGAGCCTCTTTGACTGGCAGGATTTCCTTCTGGTCAGAGAGGCTCTAGTACCTCTTTGAATGGAAGGATTTCCTTCTGGTCAATGTGGCCCAACTCCCAAATCCATTGTTGGACTTGGAGGATTTGGGATACAACTCCCATTTTCATTTAGTATTTTTTTTGATAGAGGGGACAACTCCCCCTCTTGCCATGGGAATCGGAACAACCACTTCCAGCACCAACATTGACCCTTTCATGGGAGTTGTCTGTCTAAGATTGCATACCAAGTCCAAGTTGTGCCCTGGGTAGCAATTCATCCAAGGAATCTGGAACAAAAAATGGATTGATAGTGACTATTTTCAGAGGAATGAAACGGAAAAAAACTCACCCATTTGAATTTGTGGCTGTTAAAGTTTTCCAGTGTGACTTCAGGAAGTCCTGTGATCAATATTGCAGGTAGCAAACTGATGCAATCAATATTTTGATTGATGATCAATCTGGTTGCTGGGGTCCCTCAAGCTGATTATAAAAAAAGTGTGAAGCATCTCACAATCACAGATGGAGTGTTCATCTGAATAAGAAGGAAAAGAAACTATCATCAGACTCTTCGCAACATGCTCAATAGTATTATGGAGAAAGATGTGGAGCTTACCTGTCAAGACCAACCATTCAGCTGGGAAGAACTGCATTCTCTTGATATAGGCACACTTTTCCAAGAAAGTGATTTGCTGATGTGATGTGTTCCAGCTTTCTTGAGCATCATTGACAGATGTTTAACAAGATTGTGATGTACTGCCTTGGTGCTGAGAAGTGTTCCACTTGATTCATACAGTTTTTTTTCCAAATTTTGCTGAGGAACAAGCTGGGTTTGTTCCAGACCAACTCAATCATATTTTTCCATTCATTGGTGAGTGTAGATGGAAAGCCACAAGCCTGGTACATGTCAGGATCCTGGAGGACAGTTCTGGTCTGCTCATACAAATCAATCCATTGTTTGGACAACTGCATGGAAATGTTGCAACCAAGAACATCAAAATTCACAGATGAATTCTTGAAAAAAACCTTGGAGCAACATATGGACTACAATGAGTTTTGGCATTGGGGGTGTACAATTGAATCAAGATTTCCTGATGTCAGAGAGTTTGTGGGGGGTTGTGTGAGGAATTTGTGAGTGGTTGAAAATGAAATGATCAAAAGCCTGACCTGATGATCACTTCTGACTTTTTGATTGGCAAAAACCAATTGGACAATCAAAATCAAACTCAGATTTGGTGTAACCGGGCCATAACCCTGTGCAGCATTTTTTTTTTCATTTTGTCCAAGGTTCAATCAAAACACAACATATACAAATATTTATATTCCAAATTCTTAACTTGAGAAATTCAAAAGATAATTTCTTTTGGTTACAGTTGCACAAGGCATAACCTGGCAGTGCTTTTTGGCTGTGTCAGAAAGGTCATGTCATATGACAGACTCAGCTTCACACTCAGCACTCAGGATCTTCCTTGCATTTGCTAAGGATGCTTTTCTACCATGCTTTACAACCTCAGCAACTTTCAAGCTTTTAGTTAATCCTTGGGTTGCATATGACATCACCTATGCACCCTCAGCAATCTTCAGTGCTCTCTCAAAGTTACTTTATAAACCTTCTAAGAATCAATAGCATGTTGCTTTCCAGTTATGTGAACAAAAGCAAGACCAATAACCCTCTTACCAGTCTTCCTTTGTTTTCGGCATTACTCCTTCATGAGCTTAACTCCCTTTCAATCAAAAACTACCAAAACCAAAACAACAAAAAAACAACTTCAAATAGATAAATCAACCAAAGAAAAAACCCCTTTTCTTTTTTAACCAACTCCTTAAGTAAACACTACCACCAAGTACTCAAATATCTAGTACCAACATGAACCCCACACCATCCATCAAGAACAAAAACAAAAACCAAGATAGTTAGCTTTGGAATACCATAATACTAAACAAAACAAACAATAAGTTAAACTAATTTATTTGGATATGACATGATCACAAAAACTAAAACCCCAATAAGCTTTAATTTTCTCTCTTGAGTCAGGACGAAAAAAAAAACAGAAGTAATTTCTTGCATGTATATATGTGTTTATATGTAAGTTAAAAAGTGATGTGTGATAGGTTGTTTATTTATTGTGTTTTTACAATCAATAGTTCCATCAACATAGAGAGTTAAAAAGACTGAAAGAAAAAAAGGAAAGTAAGATCAGAAAAATGAACCGAACAAGAAAGTATAGAAAGAAGAGACATACCATTGAAGGAGAAAGAGAGAACAGAAGGAAGAGATCAATCAAGATCGGAAGGGTGGTCGAGATCACGATGGAGGGCGAGGATATCATCTCGGAATTGGCCAACGAAAGCACGACAATTAGTGAGCATGTTAGTCCGATTGAAGTCAGCCCTATGCGCCCAGATGATATTCCAACAACCGGCGCGAAGCTCTTCTAGATAGTCAATTGTCAGTCCTTCAGTTTTGTAGACAAGTTCCTTTCGAAGATCTTCGATGGCTTCTTCGGGACACTCGAAGTCCGGATAGATCGGCGCTGGAGCTGGAGCCTCGACTGGTCCTACAAAAACCCCTTCATTGTCCTGCCCAGATCCGATGTTCTCTGGCTGGGATTTCTGTGTACTGGGCTCCATCTCCATGGCGGTCCACCCGTTCTGTTGAGGTTGTTGTTGTGCTTTCTGCTGATTAGGCTCTCCGTTTTCCATCATGCAATCTCCATTCAGGCTTTCCGCCTGTGGCGTCGGACCTGTTGGATGATGAATGCCGTTGACATGAGGATATTCTGTACTCAACAGGTTGGTTGAAGATGCCGATACTGAAAGACGGATGATGCCAGAAGCCTCCGGTTGGTCCAGGGCTTTCAGAGAGTCCGGCTCGTAGTCCGGGGTTGTTGAAGCTGGGACTTCAGGAGCTTGAGTACCGGATTCATCGATGTTTCCTTCACTAGTTTGAGGATTCCCATCGCCGATGACATCGTCGGCTTTGACTGAACCGCTAGACGAACGCTGGGGCCCTTTATTCCGTTTTGTTGGCCGTTCATGATCGGCGTGGGCATCGCATCCACTGATCATCCGCTTGACCCCCCGGTCAGAGAAGTGAGGATCGTATGGGATCTCGGGCTCCAAGCCACAAACTCGATGACTTTGCCTTTCCGGCAATGGTTGATTTTTTTCTTTTGGGGTCGCTCTTTTCTTCGGTTGTCCAAGGTGTGGATTTCGCAGTTTCATCCGTTCATACATCCGATGGCACTCAATGTCAAACTGTTGGTCACAGGCTTGTTCCACCATCACTCTTGTGTGCGTCAACATTGCTTGGGCCTTGACCACTGTCTCGTGATCTTCCGTCAAGGAGCGTTGATGTTCTTGCTCAGCATTAAGAACAATTTTTTGTACATCGGCCACGAATTGTTGTGAGGTAAGGTACTCGTTATAGTAGAGCTTGTAATGCATCTTTTCCAGATCGACGTCATAGTACTGTGGCATAATCGTGATCTCATCATCACCTGCTTGTGGTTGTAATGGTTGAGGTGGAGGCTATAACAGCGGAATAATTTAGACACTTGGTCAGTTCATCATGTGCAAAACTTTCGCCAGCACACGCGGTCTGCACATTTGAGAGAAAAAAGGGGTTGATAGAAGAACTAGGCCTACATTGATTGGTTTTGTGAACCGTTTGTGTTTCTTTTTCAGTTCATTAAGCACCGGCCCCAGGCGAAACTTGAGATATTCAACCAACTTTTGATCTTGAGTTAGTTGTGATTGTAGTTCACTTTCCGTCGGTTTTCTGGGTTCACGCGGCGGTGCTTTAGGGAGCACCTCAAGTACCCGCTTCTTTCGGGACAATGCATCCGGAAACTCTGTAGGTGGCCGACGGGTATTCGCAATTGTATCAGCAAAGAACTCAGCGCGTTGAGCTTCGTCAGGAGATGATAGAAAGATTCTGCTAGATCGGCTGATGCCGAACCAGGATTTGATCTCTCTTGAAAACTCGTTGAACGGGCAGTCAGCAATTGCCAGGAGGAGAATAGGGTCCGAAGCCTTGAGCTCGTCCAACAAGCTTGTCACTGTTCTTGTAACACTCTCAAGGATCGGTGAGGACTGCCAATGATGGAGTGAGGGTATGTATAGCAGGGAGGGTTTGTGCCGTTTTGCTTCTGTAAATATTTGTACACATCTCGCATCTGCACTCTAGAAGAATGGCGCAGCGAGACTATGAGCGAGCGCGTCACAAAACTGACGTACTTTATTTCACTCGACTCACTGTTGTTGAATCGCTTATCAAGTTCGCGAGATCGAGGGATTGAATGTGATATCCTTCAAGATGATTTAATATGGCGCTACCGATGTATTGCTGACCGGCGCCTTTAGGACCACAGATAACCAATCTGGGTCGAAAGATCCGTAAGGTTTCAAATGCTACGATGTGAAGTACAACCAAAATTATTTTAAACAGGAAGAAAGTCAGGGTTAAAAATGAGATTCTTGGGACTGACTTTGTATCGTCTTTTCCTTTTCAAACCCGGCGTCATCATCTTCATACTCTGCTTCTTCTAGCATGTTAGGTTTCTTGACACTGGGTAGCGTTTTATCCAAAAGTCCTTTGACATCCTCAAAGGAACGTTCCAGCAGAGGTTTCAAATGTGAAGGCAACGGGCTCGCAATGTTGGCAGTCGACCGACTAGTAGATGGAGCCAGATCTTATGAACAGAACCGATTGGAGTCAACAGCAACACGAGTACCAAACACTGCAGTCATGAACTAACGTTTTTGTGCGATCGTGAAATCTCGGGGGACCACGTCAATCGACTGAGGATCAATCACCAGTCGATCAGAAGTTTTGTAGATTTGGGGATATTTCCGTTGTACAGCGTTCAAAGCGGCCTCCGTGCACAAAGCCTAAGATATTTATGAGCGCCATAAGCATAAACCAAGAAGTTTGTATACATCTTTTGATCATTGGGCTTTTACGCACCCGGAGATCAGCTCCACCATAACCTTTCGTCAGATCGGCCAGTTCACTTTTAAATTCCTCTGATGGAGGTGGATTCCAATCACGGGTATGAATATTCAAGATACTTAATCTAGCTTCCCGGTTAGGCAGAGGAAAGTAAAATTCTCGATCGAATCTTCCGGGCCGTCGGAGTGCAGGATCGACAGCATCCGGACGATTGGTTGCACCGATAATAACCACCTGACCTCTGCCATCCATGCCATCCATTAACGACAAGAGAGTAGACACGATCGAAGCGTGAATTTGTTCCTGTTTACTACTCCTCACCGGCGCCAGTCCGTCGATCTCATCAAAAAAAATTATGCTCGGTTGACAATTCTTGGCTTCTTCAAATAATAATCGCAGCTGGCGCTCGGCTTCTCCCACCCATTTGCTCAAGCAATCAGCACCTTTGCGCATGAAAAACGCTGTACAGACGAAGGCAGGGTCACAGAGTGAGCAAATATAAAACCCCATTAATAGCTCTGTTTTCAAGAAGAGAGCAACTTACAAATTTTTTGACCTTCACTACTACAGCTTGCAGCCAGCGCACGAGCCAGTAGAGTTTTGCCGGTTCCGGGAGGACCATGGAAAAGCACGCCACGAGGTGGGGTGACTTGAAATCGTTGAAAAACTTCGGGGTAGAGGAGAGGAAGAGATACCATCTCTTTGAGTTGCTGGATGTGGTTCTCCATTCCACCGACGTGAGAAAAGTCGATGTTAGTCTGTATTCCAAGAGGATCCGTATCTGCAAGATCTGCAAACGTATGATGTGGTATGGGGGGTGAGTTAAAAAACAAGGAAATAAGACGATAAGATGTTATGTATGAGTGGCTTAACTGGTAGCTCCAGACATTTTACCCAAATTACTAGGGCCGGCTGCGGTAAAATTTCCAGGATCCAACAAGGCAGCTCCAAAGGGTCCAGTAGAGGTACCACCCAACATACCAGCACCATTGACCTGACCGAAACCAGGAGTGGGCTCTTCGTCCTAGAGAGAAACATGGGGAGCGGTTGGAAGAAAGTTGGTAAAGATGATCACGGGGAGATTGGTGCTTACAGAATCAGCACCAGGCCTTTTCCCCGCAAACAATCGATCCATTTGTTTACCGCTCATGTTCATTGGTAGCCGCATGCCTCGTCCCCGGTTTGGTTTGGTCTTGTTTTTATCTTCAGATTCGAGTACTTCTAAGGCTGGGATATGATAATCGACGTGTTTTCTATTTCTTAGTTGTCGACCTTCTTCCTCCTCTTGACCACCATTTTTAGATTGATTTCGATCGCTATCTTCAACAAATTGAAGGGCAACATTACGAGCGCTTCTTCGAATTCCAGCAGTTCGGGCTCTAGCTCTAGCCATTTCACGTAATCTATCAGCTTGAGTTCGTGTTGGTTTAGGGGATGAAGTTTCACTTTGAATCTCTTCGGCTTGATCTTCTTGAGATTCGTTTGACTCAGTTTGTTTCCTTCGAGTTCTCCGAGTCGACGGCCTTGACTGGGAGATACTTTCATCATCAGAATCGATCGTAACGCGTTGAGCTCGTCGCGGTCGTTTGATAGTTATCGCGTCATCAGATAAAGCTGGTTGATCTGAAGGATCGCCCTTCCCAGCGGAATAGTCACTATCACTATCGGCTTTCGCAGATGTAAAGTTCTCCTCTTCCTCTTCCTCACCATCATCATCTTCACCATCTGCATCCTTGTCTTCGGATCCCAATATCTGATGTGAGTGAGAGTTGTTGGGTAGCTGCTTTGGCGTATCATGTGATGCCGTATGACACTCGATATTATCGATATTTCCGACGACAGACTTCGCGCCACGTGTCCGGGCTAAGGTATCAATGTGATGGTTATCTTGAATGGATTTTGATTGGTTGCGACGACGGGTGTTGTAATCAGGAGGTGGGTGTGGATTGTAGGTTGCGGGTGGTTTACGATTTCGTACTGGCCTTCCCCGTTCGGAGTGATCGATGGAACTGGTTGCGGCAGATATCGATCGATTGTTCATGGTAGACTGGATGAGAAGTTGAGTGAGAGAAAGTCGAGTAGAAAAACAGAAGACGAAGGCGGAGTCTGTCTTAAGCCTGCGTTGGTAAGAGGGGCTTGAAGCTTACATAAGCGCTCAGCCCAGAAAATAAGTACAATTTAAATAGTATGCATTTGCAAACTCAGCGCCATTGTAACTTAACATAGCTTATCTGCGTTAGCTAACATCTACCCCACACAATCCAGCGGAGCTCTCAGCAGCGGAAAATCAAACCTCACCAATGTCCCTTTGTGACCACTCATCAACAAACAGCCACCGCGGACGAAAAGAAAAAATCACTGCAGCTTCACTGGATACATCAGAACAAAGGAAAGTCCTAAATAGCTCAGTTGTACTAGTGATCATCTATTTTACTTGCCTTTTTTGCTTGGCACTTTTTTTTAATTATGGAATAGATAAAAAATAAGATAAAGGTATGTTGTCTGTAATACAAATATCTAATAACAAAAATCATCTGCACGTGAAGAAAAAAGATTTGAATCATAAGCATAGCCTTCTGAAAAAAGCCACAAATAAATGTGAACTCAGGAATTGTAAATGCCAAGATACGAAGAAAAATAAAAAAAACAAAAAAGGGAAATTCAATGCTAAATCTTATCAAGACACACAGGACCAGGTCAGAATGTGATCACCCACTCGAGTACATGAACAGAGTAACGTTTCCCTTTTCAACAGATCTACAACGTTCAAGTTGAACAAGTGCCAAATCATCAACCAGGTTGCCTTTCTGGAACTCTCGGTAATACTCTCTTCCCTTTGACAGACTTGATACTTGGTCCTGCACTCAGAGTCGAGAAGAATGAGTAATGAATACTTCCATCCTCAGACCTATCTAAACCCCCTTACGAACACTGGAGAAACCAGCTCCCCGTCGAAAAAATGACTTTTGAGAGGTTGGAAATAAAATTCACCATCGATTGGTTGGTTTCGAAAGAAGACTTCTACCAGGGAACTGACGAGATACTGGTCCATTGTACAAATAATAGCACATGAGAAAAATGATGAGAATTGGGGGGTTATAAGTCGTTTGTTACACCAACAAGAGCACCGCAAAACCAAGACGATTATTCAATCAAAAAAAAGTATATTGAGATATATAACAAAGAGCCAAAATAGATTGTAAGCTTAGTTACTAAAGAAAATCACGAGGGAAGGAAGATAGAAGACTCGTCAGAAAGTTGATTTCTAGCGATGGGTAGGCATCGAAACATCCGCTCGATTTCCGACCGCATCAGCCGATTTCCAGAACGAAGTAGTTGTTTTATTTTGAGTCCAAAACTCGACTCCCCTAGCGCCCAAAGAATGTAAGAAACCTCAGCCCAAGTCAATCTAGAAAAAAAAAAAAAAAAAGGACGAACAATTTTCCATACAAGGAATGGCCGCCTAAGACGCTGCCCTTATTTCCACTCCAGGCAAACATCGGAAGCGGTACTGGAACCGGAACGTTGATCCCGATCTGGCCTGCTTCTACTTCTTTTTCAAACCTCCTTGCCGCCGCCCCGTCCCTGGTAAAGATTGCTGTTCCATTACCATCTAATCACAATCAAACATAATCAGTTCTCAAGTCTCCAATAGCAAATTAGGATTATTAGTAGGAAAAAAAAAACTACGACTGCACATTTATTTCGGTTGATTAACTCGATCGCTTCGTCAAGGTTAGAAACATTGATCACCGTTAAAACCGGACCGAAGACTTCTTGCCTTATTATTTTGTTCCCAGCCAGCAGAACCAAGTTTGATTCAGTGTCCAGTTCGACATGCGTTGAATTGTTCGATAAAGAGGAATCATTTAATTTGCTAACTCATAACAGCTCATTCCAGGAGAAGCTTGAATGATGGTGGGCCCGACCCAATTGCCATTTGGGTATCCTTTCACTTCGACTTGTCGGCCATCTAGTAACACTTTGCCTCCTTCTTTCTCAGCCGCATTGATGATCGAAATTATTCTTTCTTTTGATTGAGGGCTGATCACTGGTCCACTGTCTCAACAAATGAAAAAAGTCCAGTCAATTTTCACGTATAGAATCCAGTGCAAACCAGCAATGAAAGAAAAACTGACACCTCAGTCTGCTCTTGAAATCCTTCCCCCATCTTCAACTTGCTGGCTCTCTCAACTAGTTCGCCAACCCAATCAGACGATTCTCCAACTGTAATCATCACCGATAAGGCCATACACCTTTGGCCAGCAGCTGGAAACATGATCACAATCAAAATCTTGTCAACTAGAAAAATTTGGATTATCATTACCAGAGAAAAACCAACCTCCAAAGGCAGCGCCAGCAATGGAATTCAAAGTCAAATTTTTCGAAGCATCCGGCATAACCACGCAATGATCTGAAACAACAAACGCAGCAGACAACTCACAAAGAAGTAAGCGAAATCAGTGGGGGTTTTTGACAGGAAGGGGGCTAATATTGGACAGACTCTTTGCGCCTAGGTTGGCTTGGACTCGCTTTCCCTTTGCGCCGGCTCTGGAGTAGATGTGTTTTCCGGCGTGATCGGATCCGACAAAGGAGATAGCTTTGATCTGAGGATGATCGCACAGGTAATTTACTGTATCTACTCCCCCGTGAGCGATGCTAAGAACTCCGGCAGGTACACCTTCAGTCAACAGACAAAAAAAAAAAGAATCAGCTCGGCCTAAGCGTGTAAAGGACATTTGGTTGGGAAATTATGCACACCTGCCATTTCGGCTAGTTCAGCAAGTATCATACTTGCACCGGGGTCTCTTTCCGATGGTTTGAAGATCAGAGAGTTCCCACAAGCAACTTTAACATACAAGAAGAAAAGTATGATGGTTACCATTGAATTTCTGACGAGTCCCTCTTTTTTGATCTTTACTCAAAGAAAAGGCGGACTCACTTGAGAGGATATTCCAAAGGGGAATCATTGCCGGAAAATTGAATCTGTTTTCATTATAAAGGAAAGAAGTGCCGCCATGAGTAAGGTGAGTCAAGTATTTTGACAAAACAACGCCAGTTTTAGATACTTACGGACAAATTGCCGCAGTCACGCCCAGGGGAGCCTTTCTGGTCTCGGTGTCCATATCCTTACTCACCTCGAGTTTTTCACCCATCAACAACTGAGGTAATGAGCAAGCGGCTTCGACGACTTGTAGGCCCCGATGGACATCACCCTTGGCATCAGAGAACGTCTTTCCTTGTTCTAATACGATCGATTTTGCCAAGTCACCATGGTTTTCTTTAATCAGGGTTTGTAATCTGTTTCACTCAAAGACAGGGACCATCATATTAAAAAAAACATCAGTTTTGGGGAGAGTCAGTGATGCTGTGCCATTCTTGGTTCAGATTGGTAGATAGTGAGGTGAGTTATCACCTCATCATAATTTGTTGTCGACCCAGTACGGAAGTATCTTTCCAGGAAAGATAAGCATCTTGGGCCCGAGAAACCATGTGATCGAGTTCTTGGGTGGTGGGTTGGGGGACTCTTGATAAGACATCTTGTGTAGCCTTTTCCCGTTTAAAACCCAAATAAATAAATAAATAAAATCGGTATGTTGGCGCCAAAGTCATGATGAGATACCTACCGGATTATGAACATCTAACCACGAGTGAGTTTGGCTGTCGATGAATTGACCATCACTGTAGAGTTTAGTATTTTGGCCATTGACACTAGTTCCTTTCCAAGATCGATTGAATGGATAGTCCAGCTGATGAGCCTGGGCTGAGGCAGAGATTGATCGGCAGGGACGGTAAGTTGAGCCAGTGGTTCTTGTCGTTGGGCTGATGGTTCTGAGTCGAAACATGCTTGGGTTGAGCTGGTGAGAAGTTGGCTGTGGCTTCCTGTTGACTGTCCGGTCCATGACAGGATAGCCCCGGGGGATCGGGGAGAAGCGCATGCACTGCCAGCCCACTGGCGGGAGTGTCCGCTAGTCCTCCGCGATTCCGAGCCTTGCAGGAGAATGTCTTGTTTCGACAACAGCGAGAATCGGCTGTTCTCTTTCTCAACACGACAAGTTATTTCATAGAATGCCTTTTCTGGTTGTTGTTGTCGTTGATGGGAAATACACATTTACTCCGACGATTTTTGAAAAACAAAGCCAGGTGAACCTTCATTGACTTTTGTCGGAGTGAGGAAGACATCAGATTGTATGTCTTGTGTTTTCAAACAAGCTTGGACATTTCTGTTCTTTTTCTTTTTCAATGCAGTCTGTGTTCTGCCCGTAGTTGTCACCTTTCGGTTTCTGCCCACATGGCATGTGGCTGGTGTCCAGCCTTGGTCAACTTCACAGTACATGTGGACATGGAGCATACATTTTGTTGCATCGAAGTAATCGCGGTTAATTGGCATCAGACAAACACAAATGATGTCCAATCTCCAGTCCCAAGCGCTTGCTGGGATCCTCATCAGTCCGTGTGGCAAGGTGATGGAGTCTTCGGAAGTTGCGCAATCCTTCTGGGACATCAGTGCCGTTTCAAGAGTCAAGATGCACAACCACGCCGAGATCATCAAACGGGGTCAGAAGGAAGTTCTTCTTGCCCAACGTGCAGCTCGCTTGCAAGCTGCGAAGGAGTCGGCAGCTCTAAAGAGGAAGGCAAATCCTGAATCTGATTTGGTCGGATCAATCACCACATGAAGAAAAGCTACTCCGCTCATCCACTCAACAAAATCTATGACCGCAAATTGCCGGTCTACGTTGATCCCCTCAATCCAAGACGTGACATCTTGCTCACCACGGGCCATTGTCAGACCTGGGCTAGAGAGATTGTAAGTGATTTCTCTTCTTTGCCTTATCTTTCCTGGTTTGAGTAGTTGCACCATTCTGACAGCAGCTTATTCTTCAGACAATGGCCAAGGCTGGTATTGACTTGCATTCTCCCCCCAAGAGTCTACCATACCTGTCAATCTCGGCACCATCAAAAAAGCTTCAATTGATGTCACCTGGTGATCCAACCTCTATTCGAGATGTCTTGCTCACAGCTTTGGCTCCCTCCGGCTAGGCGAGTCACCCAGCACCCAGCTCTGATCTTGGCAATGATGCCACAATCGAACCTTCTTTGATGGATTATCTCGAATTCTTGAAGTTCCAAAACACCGACTTGGTTCACGATGTCTTGACCAGGAACGACTTTCTCAGTTACAAAATGTTTCTCTCCCATTCTCTCGCCCGAAAAGATGTAATGGAACTTGGATTGACCTTTGGAGTTGTCACCTCACTTTTCGATGGCGCTTCTAGTTTCAAAAAGTATTAGTCTCACCAATGCTTGGTCAATAACAATGAAGATTGATCTAACCTCGTTCACACTATCCTCTTGTTATGCTGATATCTGACTCTTGTGATCTATAAGGCTGCTTTTCTCTTGTCATATTGGCCGTTTACTCACTTTGATCTCTACTTCCTGGTCGTGAATCTCAATCTTAGTCTCTGTCCTCAGTTTGTCTTTTCCTTCAACTCACTCGGTTTTGTTGTCTCTCTTGGATATCATGTCTCACTCGGCTATGTTTTATCTCTCGGCTCTCGGCTATGTTTTCTCGCTCGGTTATGTTGTCTACTTGTCTACATGATATAAGCTGCTCTTCCAATCGTTCTCCCAAGCTAGTTGCTTGAGAACAAAAGAAATCGAACATTACTCTGAACTGATCATCCTAATGCCGTTGTCTGCAGCCAATAATTTGCTTCAAGAGTATGGTACCTCATGCATGGTTTCATGGTGATCGCTGCCTGTAGCAAAGTCGGTCTCGGCTCTTGGAAGTCAAACAAAAGGATCTGAATGATTCATGAGAATCAGATCATGCTCAATCTCATCAATCAATGCCTCTTGAAGAGCAACAAATGAATTGGAGTGATTAACGAGATTGTAAAATTCGGACAAAAACGATCAAGTGTCCGACAAGATTTGAGAGGTGTACGTTTCAAGTCTGTGTATTTAAAGGCAACCATAAGACACTTAAAATGAGAATAAAAGAGAAACACAGAGGCGACTAAATAGAGATAAGGGGTGAAAAAGATGATCGCTTTAACATTTGGTCACATTCAACCAAAAAAGCGAAGAGAAATGGGAATCCAAGTAGTAGAAAAATGTAGCTGCTATTGAAAGGGTGGGACATCATATCCACAGTGTCTATACACGTTGTGGCAATGTTCAGAAGACATTACTTCTGCAGCGGTTTGGCGTATTTCCCATGCAGGGGGTCGTCAGTCAAAGTGAGGGCTTGTGTTCGACGGAGTTTAGACTTGAGCTTTGCAAAACAGAGCTCGAACGGATTGAGTTCTGGGCAGTACGGAGGGAGGTAGATGAAGTTGATAACAGCTTTTTCACAGAGTTGCTTGACCCGTGGACCTTTATGGATTTTGGCATTGTCCAAAATGAGAACGGAGTTGGGAGCAGGGTGCCTATTCATCCGGGGAAACTGGAAGATTAAATCCTCAGCTACTGCACTATGTATGGAATGGAGGACTGAAACATACCAAATCCCACTTTAAAAAGTGTTCGAACTTTTTGGCATTGAAGGTGTCCTCACGGACTGTCATTGCGAGGACTCCATCAATGGATATACCTGGCAATAGACTCAATCTCTCGGCGTTCTGTCGCACAATGTGTCGAGCTGAAGGTGCTCCACGGGCAGACCTGGCAAAGGTTTGGAGGAGGTCCGGATCACAAATTGCACACTCGTCTTCACAAAAGACATGAGTGTGTTAGATTTCCGAACTGATGACCAAGGGAAAAAACAAAGAGGAGCTTGCTTACCAATAAAGACAAGATAATTGGCTGGCATATCTTTCATTTGCTCGATGTAAGCAAATTTTTTGACCAGGCATTTCCGAGCATTGAGGGTTTCAGCCTTCTTCAAAGTCATTGACAACTTGTTGACTAGATTGATGTGGACAGCTTCGACACTGACAAGTGTACTAGTTTCGTCATAGAGTCTCTCCCGGATTTCGTCCAAAAAAAGACCGGGTTCGTCTTGAAGCAGCTGGATCATGAAAGAGCAATCTTCTGTCGAGAGGGAAGATGCGCGGCCTAGATCGGCATACTCGGTTGGGTTTCTAATAACAGCTTTAGTCTTTTCATAAAAGGAAATCCATCGGGGAAATGACTGCCTTGAAATGGGCTCTCCAAGAGTTTTACGGATGAAATCGTAATCGTGTGCTTGATGAAATATCCGCACTGCAGCAAGCTTGGTACCAGGAGCGTATGAGACAAAAACCATGGTATGGGGATGAGAAATAGACTAAAGGAAATAGTTTTCGAGTTGGATGGATATTGGAGGATGATTGTGATGTTGTAAGGAAGATAGGGATAAAGGTAAAATAATCAGAGTCGCGATTGACTCCAGAGGTCCTGGACCCTTGGTTGCCTGGAGCTTGGCAAGGCTTGGAACGCAGTCAGCTGAGTGTAGATGTTTGTTACATGTTTATTTAAGAGATGCATGAATGATGCAGTACAATGAAGCAGAAAGGTTTGACAAGGCCTGACATCAGGTTTGGCACCTTTCAAAAAAGCCAAAGCCGGCCAGTGGTAAAAACTTGCCAGTTTCACCTGTTAAATCCATATTTCTAAAAAAGAAAACTGATGTTGTCCAAGCTTTCAAAGAAAAACATTCAACATGAGAAACAGGCACACACACGACAGAAAAACCATATAAATACAAGAAATGAAAAAAGACCCCACAACAGGGATAAAAAGAATGAAGTTAGCTTACAAAAAAATCATTCTACCTGTCTACTTGCATATCTATATACATAATATGTACTTACACAAACATTGAAAGAGAGAGTGAGTGTGAGTGAAAGACAAAGAGAACAATAGAGAAAATGGTGATGGGCGGGTTTTTATAGCCTTAGTAAAGGCTGGAGAACGAAAAGAAGAGAAAGAAAGACGAGAGGATGCAGAAGAGGATTATTATAGGCCCCAAGCATCGTCGATGGGAGAAAGAGAGTCCGGATTGTGGTCATGAGAACTATCGGGAGCGAGTTTGTGGAGGTGACTGCTGTCTTTTGGACGGCTGTCGTCGATGGGAGAGTGAGGTCGAGGGGCAAGGGAGGGGTGTGGGTCTATCTCATGATACTGTAGGGAATGCAGCTTTTGAAGGTCGGTCGAGGATGACGGTGGAGGATCAGTAAGTGGGCCCACTGGGACATCGGTCTTTACATCTGCTTTTGGCTCTCCTTGATCTGAAACGACCTTTAGTTCTTTCTCTATCACATCCTCCAAAAGGCCGGCTTTCGATTGGAGCTGTATAGGTACGATTCTATCCAGAGTAGGCCGATCACCGATAGAAGTAGACACTGACCCGATGTCGATCTCGACCAATCCTAAGGCGGTCCCACTTTTACCGGTCGATAGAGCGGCATCGGGCTGATTGTTGTTGGTTGGAACAATGGGATTAGAGAGTAGCGTGTCTGAGCCGAGGGCGAAACGGTGACTCGAGTCTTTGATCCCAGGTATCATCATCATAGGTGCAGGTTTATAGCTTGACCGTTCAGACAATATATCCCCCGCTACTTTCGTCGGTGTTGTTGCAGTGATTGTTGGAGTGGCAGAACTCGAATCGGTCGTCGCTGTGATTGTCGTCTTGCCAGTCGAAAGATCGTCTAGGGGGTTTAGTGATTGAGGCTCTGAATGATCTGCACAGAAAGAAGCATACTCATCAGTCATCTGATGAAAAAAAAGGAGCTTCAAATTAGGCAGATCAACATACTAGACAGTCTTTCTGACTGAGCAGACGGAATGCTTAACCCGGTAGTAGATTGAGGTGCGGCGGGAATAAACTGGCCCTTAGAAGAGAAGATCCGATTGCGTTTGCCGATCGAGGAAGGTTCGTCCAAGTTAGCAGCGGTGGATGAGTTGAGAAACTTAGAGATATTGGATTTTGGCGGGAGTTCATTACCGTCCGAAGACAACAATGGATTATCTTGGACAGGCGATCCCGACCTGGACTGTTGATAATTGGATTGGGGGGATGAGAGGTCCATGCTTTTGGCCTTTCCCATCCCGACCCGCGCCCGATGGGCACGGTACGATTTCGATTTATGATACTCCTCATCTTGTGATTCATTCTCAGGTGGGCTAGAGCCATCGCCCTGATTGGTGATCGGCGAGATGTCCATATCGACCTGCTCAGTCAGCGAGCTCAACCTGTTGGAATGAGCCTCGATGGAGTTCTTGACTTCAATATTCTGAACTTGCTCAATCGGAATTGGGTTGAATCCGCTATTGTAAGGGTAGCTGTGATTAGCTTGAGGTGATTTACGTTTCGATGCCCAGGCAGCACCCCACTTGATAACCACATCACGCGCCTGAGTCACGCTAGCCGCAATGGCTTCCTTATCGGTAGCACGCGTGCGCAGTTGGTTGAGAATCGAGTTTGAGGGTGGTTGGTTTGTTATAGCATTGGGGGGGTTTGGTGACCGCAGATTCGCGTCTCGGGTGGGAGGCGGCAAATAACCTGTTGGAAGTGTTTGGCGAGGATGAGGCGGAAGACGACGTAAGGGTGAATTATTTTGTTCTGAAGAGTGAGTTGAATTAGATTGAGCCATCAGGGAACTACTGAGGTCTTCTTGGTGGGTTAGATCTTCAGTCGGCTGTGGGGACGAAATCTGAACAGGTTGGATTGGGGTCTGTAGGGGCCCTTCCGAGAGGCTCTTCAAATGATTGGTCGAACTGGGAGAATTTGTAAATTCAATCTCTAGAGGCTCGGATACACGAGGAGGTTGAGTGCCTAGTGGATTGGATGTTGATTTGCTATCTACATTAGGAGTTGAGGGAGAGGAGTTGCTACCTTCAGGATGGGACCGGAGGAATTTCTGGAGCTTGGCTACAGCATCCCCGTCATCTATATCAGAAGATGGTTGCTGGGCAGACTTTGTTCTATTTTGATTGCGAGTTAATGAAGCTTGGCTGGCTTGAGTTGATACAGTATCTTGACGGCGGGTAGTTGAAAACCAGCTGCTTCGCTTATTTTCTGGTTGATTGAGCATGTGAGTAGGAGAGCTATTAATCGCCCCATCAGCCGTCAGTATCGGTACAGCCGCTTCGAACGAGTCTAAACTTTCATCAGCTTGTTTGTTGGCAGTCCTCTGTCTCATCGTATCTTGCGAGAGGTTGTTGTCCTCCCTGGCGGTATTGAGTGAGGCTTTTGCGACGTGTGGGTCGGGTTGATGATGGGGGGCTGAATGTGATTTTTTATGAGTTAAAGATGATTCAGGTGTTTTTGACTTGACTTCTTCGGCACTAGCAGACCCATCTGAGCCTTGATCGTCTTGGGCATCCTCCGGAGATTTTTCTTTCCTAGCCGCATCACCCCAAATCCCACCTTGATGAGTATATGCCTGAGTATCGAAAAACACCAGATCGTCGAGATTTGGGTAAACAATTGACTCCATGACCTAAGTTGAGCGAAAGACGTGGAGGACATTGAATATACGATGGGCAAGATTAGTTGTGATGAATCAATATACTACTGACCACCTCACGAATTCGTGATTCAATTGGCTTTAAGACCAATGCCCATTTGATCTGACGTGTGGAGACGACCGGTTCAAGGTCGAGAACGAGGTGAGGCATGGCGGTAAAGCCAAACCAGAGCCGATTGGTGGGAGGTCTCTTGATCTTGAGCAGTATGGTACCACTGAGTTCTTTCAGGACGACTGCAAGGACCAAGTTGACGACATAGGGTTTGAAGCGTGCTCCAAGGTTGATGGTGGCCACTGTTTCGACAGTAATCCTAAATTCACCTTTATAACTGACAAGGACTTCCATACTTGCATCGCCATCGGTGGTAAGTTCTTTAAGCATCGGCTTACTAAAGAAAGGAGTGGTCGAGCCGACGTTGACCTCACGAACGTTGATGGCCGAGAGAAAGGTGGGCGTTTGAACTTTGGCTAGTTTTTTCATGATCCGATCAATAATCCAATGCTCAAAGGCGTAAGTCCGATAAGTGGATAGGAAGAGTCTACCAAGCATGGCATTCATCCATCGCATTGGGATTGGATCAGGTTGTTGATCTATTCCTTCGACCAACTTGGCCATATCTTGAGAGTCGAATAGAGAGCCATCCTTTTGAAAAGTGGCTTTGGAATCCGGACCGTTTATCTTTGAGGAAGCAAGTAGGATGTGATACCAATCCTCTTTTTCGAGGTTATTCTTTGTGAATAAGAACCAGGCGGCGGGTCTACCGGGTTGAGGGGTGGATTGCTGATCAGGTGGTTGTTCCGCTTTTTCAGAGGGTTGAGACTGCTTGGAATTGTTGATGATTGGAGAGCTAGTAGTTGTACTCTGGATGATAGGATTGAGACAGATCGCTTTGCGTTTGACGAATAGTTCACCATCCGGAGAGCCACTCGGATAGAGGTCGACATGATAGAGTGAGACTTGGATGGCAGCCGTACAATCGACCTGATCCTCATCCTGGTATAAGAATAGGACGTTCTGTTTAAGTACCGTATAGAATCTATCCTTTGGCCGAGTGCGTTTAGAGTCCTTTGAGCGTTGATCCATGAAATTTCTGTAGCTGTTTGTGAGTAGACCCATGTAGGTACTCTCAGAGTTTTGAGAAGGTTCATAGGTCTGCCTGACTGTCAACCAGCCTGCACGATACAACTTGGGTAGTTCAGAGTCGGATTCATACTTGAGTTGGTCCTCCTGAGAAAGACTTGAGATGAGTGGAGTGGTAGCAGAATCGGCTGAGTGAGTTGATTGGTGGATTGTATCGTGAGTTGGTGAGAAGTAATATAGGCAACCTGCGACGCTGATGATGAGGATTGGGATGAAGGTCAGACCACCGAGTAAGTAAGCGAAGAGGAACAGATAGAACATCGCATTCGCATTCCTCAATGACCGTTGTCGTTGTCGTTGTCGTTGTCGTTGTCGTTGTCGTTGTCGTTGTTGTTGTTGTTCTGGTGTAGTTTGTGATTAATAATTTTCTGTTGACCGTGTGGCTGATTGGTTACTTGGATCGATCGAGTCCAGTGCAGACACTGCAAGCCGAATGGCGTGCGGCGTGGACACTCCAAACCGGGATACACTCTGATGCCACAAACCATGGACTTCATTTAGGATCACTGAAAGGTTGGCCTACCTGGATCACGGCCCCTGTCTACAACACTCAGAATGGCTCAGATACAGAGATCTAAGATGTTTGGCTTCACAGTAGACCTAATGATTAATCAAGGAGTCATTGGCAAGTACTTCAAGAAAAACTGCTTCAACTGAAAGCAGTTGACAACATGCAATATTACAAAGGGGCCTTATTACTATTGCATATCAACTGCTACCAGTTGAAGCAGTTTTTCTTGCAGTGTTAAGTGGTCTCATTTTTTCAGTACAATTTGTTTCTTTATATTATCATCAGCACATGATCTTGGAACTTGTGCTTACAACAATGTATCTCACATGATCAATAAGATAAGCACCACATAAACTAGGTTGATGGACAAGTAAGTGGACTGAATTTGTCCAAAAAGTCTTGCAGTTCCCCCACACCAGGTTGCCAAACTCTTTGGACATGTGTTAAGTCCAATCACTTGTCCAACATGTTTGCTTTTGAAGTGAAGATTCAAACTGAGAGTTGATAAGCACTACAAGCCAGGTTTCCAATGAACATAACTTACAAAGAAATGTGAGCAGACATACACTTGACTAACAGACTATGGTGAAGAGCAGATAAGGTGATGGGATCAAAAAACAAAGTGTCTTGTGGCAACAGTGGGCCAGCTACACTAACAGTAGCTGGAGTGTAGTGTAGTGTTAGCTTTTTTAGCTACACTATCCAAAAGTTACTGTTAGTATTTTTTTGACCACTAACACTACAGGATTATTGTGAAGAAAAAAATTTAGCTGTTAGCGTAGTGTAGTTGGATTCAATAAAAATAAACTAACACTACACAAACTCCTTGTTAGCAGGGTTTTAGAGGTTTTAGTGGGTGAAAACCCTACACTGATGTTCAGAGTTCGAACTTGGAAACTGCACTAAATGTTAGTGCAGTGATTGGTGAAACTCTTGTTACATGTCCTGGTCCAGGGTATAATTGAGCCCATTGGACCAAATTTGACCTCAGGCAGCTCAGATTTTCACTCCTGATATATAGTATGAGAGTCTAAACCATGATAAATCAACCATCAAACATGTTCAACTCATGTCAGGGTGTGTCTCTATAGTGGCAACAACCTGCAAATAATCTTGTCGTATTAGACAGATAGTAACCTTGCCTTGATATTAAGAAACAGAGGGGCTTATAGCTTCCCATCCTCATAAGAGTATGAGGTGACAATAGAATGATTAGTTCTATGCTAGCTTTACTACAGGAATAGAAAGGCTCTGGAGGGAATTGAAATAGAAGGGTTAGTGAGTTGGAAGGGGTCAATTGGGGAGGTAAGCTGAGTGAAAGGGTAGAGGAGTGGAGTTGATGAAAGATTGGCAAAACTCATGCAGAGATTATCAAAGATGCCCTGCTAACTAAGTTTGTCTTGGTTCAATACGTTGGTCATGAATGGGAACTTGAGAAAGTTATGTGCTGGAGAGAACTCTCTCCTTCTTCTGCACCCGATCAAACTCATTCTTCTAAAATCCTCCATGGGACTGGACTATGGATGGCAAGAGGACACATCGTCGAAGAAATTGCCGGAGCTGTGATGGCAGAACATGTAAATAATAATACAGTTTATCTATTGTGTTGCCATGAAACTCACTGGGATGATCTTGTTTGTTTAGGGAACTCAGCTGAGTATTGCGGTCTTCAACTTGCTTGTTCTTGCTCACTTATCCTTCCGTCTAGACCCGGCCCTCCTCCCTGCCATCAAGGCCCTCCAATCTCATGACCATCATCTGTAGACACCTCAGCCAGTTGAATCTATTGGGACTCTCTTGATATTCTTCCCTTCCTCAATGCCCAAAAGTCTCAGCTCTATTCTTCTTCTTCAAATATACCTGTCCCTGTCGCAGCTGTTGGTTGATCCTTAATCTCCTTGCCCCTCCCCCTCTCTCTCTCATTGAGTGGCAAGGCTTCGCCAATGGGAAAGCATAAGGCCTGAGCTTGACTTGACTGTATGAAGGCAGGGACGGTGTAAGGAGTATTAGTCAAAGCCAAGGCGTAGCAATGCGAGTTAAATTGCAGTGTCCAAGTCAAATTTATAGCGATAAAAATGAAAAGTCCAATTGGTTGTATTTTAGAGTTACAGTTGATTGGAATTGACAAATTTGGGTGACGGGTGAATGTTGAGATAGGGGCAAACCTGAGAAGAGATGTGAGCAAGGTGAGAAATAAGCTTTCAGCAAGGATCAAGTTATACTTGAACTTCACATGATGTTATCATGAAGGCAAAGCAATCGGACAAAGCTTTGGAGTAGACTGAAGCATAACATTCAGGCACGACTTTCAAGTCAAAAGCATGTGGCGGTGCAGCCACCCTGGCCTCTAGTAGTCCTTATAGCAGTATATCTGCCTTACAAACCCATATTTGATATCCTCACCAATCTTTGCAACCATACAATTTTGTGGCTCAATAGTGGAAACCCTGGTATCCCCACAAATTATGAACCGAACTGGAGTTGTGTATCCAAACAAAACTTGCTCCCCTTGTAGAATTGGAAAAGTGTTATGGTGCTTGACTGATGGGTCTCTTTTCCTGGCCCATTCCCAAAGATGCTCATAGACTGTGTCCATTAGGTAAATTGATGAAGTTGAATGTGCCCCCTTGTCTTGGGTTTCCATGTTTTCCTTCAGAACCAGGTTTCTACATCATCCTTTGTAACTGGCATGCACAAGTCATCATGGTTGAATTCATTTGATCTAAAAATAAATAACATAAGCTGTATGATGAGTCTCAAATCTAAAAAAATATGAGCATTTTCACATACCAATTAATTTGTTTGATTTGATTTTTTGTGCAATACCAATTAACATCTCCCCTGGAAACTCTGAAAGACACGTAACAGGCCCCCACTGACGTAATTGCTCTGGGCAAAATGGTGGTTTGGCTGTCCTTTTACACCCTTGTAGAGCAAGCCAACCATGTTGCTATAGTTGGTGAAGTTTTCCTTGAATTGTTGAATGTGAAACTCATTGATCTTTTGAGAGCATTTGATATGTGTACATGAAACCAATTGACCAGTGTTGCAGAGAAAGGTAACTAGGTTGGGCTGGCTTTTTATATTGCCAACATCCATTATGTATTGGTCAAAAATAATTAGTGGAATCACATATGCAAAGAGGGTGTACCACTGTGATGCCTTCAATTGACCATGACTTTCTTCCCCAAGATTTGGGGGAAGTTTGTCCAGACAATTGGGAAGTATGACCTCCTTCATGCTCTGATGGAAATTTTTGACATCACTTTGAGAGAAAAACAAGCCATCAACACCACCATCCATCAAGATATCTTCAACATCACTATCATCTGAGCTTTCTTCCAGATTTGCACTTGTAGAGGCCCCATCCAATGTAAATCTGGTTTGATTGTTTTTTTATTTTGTTGTGGTGGATTGTCTTCTCTTTTCAGCGTCTTTTTTGCTGATGGACTTGAAACCCCACCAATATTGAAAGTGGGCTTGGAGCACCCCTTCATGCAAAATGTGAAGTACACCTAGAACAGTGTTTTAAGATGGATTCCAATAGCTATGATGGTTGAGTTCAGACCATCTTACTTCAGATTCCTTCAGAAGCCTTGTTGATTCTGCCCTTGACTTTGAATTCTTTGAAACCTTGGAAGCCTCCAGTGTTTCTTCTTTCAACCTGGTAGGTAGGTCCCTATTGTAACAAGTGTAAGTTTTTGCATTTCTCTTTGCACCACATACAGAAGTATGTTGCATTAGGAGACACAAATCCAGCCACTTTCTTTACTGCAAGTAAATCACCAATTAAGCTCAATAACTTGATTTGCACCATTTGACCATTTGATCATTTGGATATAGATGTGTTTGAACCATGACACCTGATTGAAGCTGGATCAACGGTGGGCCAGCTACACTAACAGGAGCATTAGTGTAGCGTAGTGTTAGATTTATCAGCTACCCTAACCAAAAATAACTGTTAGATCAATTGTTGCCTATCTAACATTACATATTTTGGAGAAAATTAAATAGCTGTTAGCGCAGATGAAAGAAATTAGCTAACACTAACCAAATCACCTGTTAGATAATGGTTAGTGCTGTTAGTTTGCACACAAGCTACACTAACCGTTAGTGTAGTGGTCTTTCAAGTTACGCTAACTGTTAGCATAGTGGCAAAACCATCATTACATATTTCAACTCAGATTATGTAAGATTTCTTGCAATTGATCACAGTGGACCATATTTGACCTCAGAACATTTAAACTTTCGCTTGAGATATATATAGTACAAGATAAAAACACGGTACATTTGACCATCAGACTTGAGATCTCAAATCAAGGTTCAACCTGATCAACCACACATATTTTTTTCTTTTGTTTTCCTTATTGATTTAATATTCTTACACTTTAGATTTTAACTATGATAATGAAAAGAACGATCTCAGATGGAAATTTTTCTGGGGACATGAAAAGATTTATCATAGCTATCAAAGAACATATCATTCCGTGATATGATGCAAATTTTACCTGTAAAAGTTTTTTTCCTTTTTTTTGTTTTTTTTGAGTCTTGTTAGATTTGAAAGTTTGGTGTAGCGTAGTGTAGCGGGATTGAGCTATACTAACAAGTAGAAAACAAAAATGTTAGCCCAAAAACAGTTACGCTACAAGTTAGTGCAGTGTTGGTTAATTTCACTAGAATTACAGAAATTTTGAAGGGAAAACTAATCACTACACTAACATTTAGCATAGATGATGTTAGCTTTCTATAAAGCTACAGAATTCAATGAGGAAAAATGGAATGCTACCCTAACAGTTAGGGGCAAATAGCGTAATTAGTGTAGCGGCCCACCGTCGGCTGGATCAATTCATCAACAAATGATGCCATGAGATGGTTGATTCTTTTGGTATCAGGTGAAAAAGGACCGGGTGTGATTCCAGCAAGACCAACATTAGAAGCTTTGTTACGGATTCCAGGTGGAAGATTTAAACAAGAGAAAGCTAATCTTCTGGTGGATTCCACAGTACCAGCAATCTTGTTTCCCCGTGGGTTGAACCAATTGACAAACAAAGATAAGGCCAGGTCCAATGAGTTGGGCAAAGGGTTTTTGAATAGTTTTTTGAAAGCAGAACCATGTTGCACATCAATGAGAAATTCATTTTGAGCACTGATTTCCTCAGACCATTTTTGAATTGTGTGCTCCATGTATGGTTTTTTGAGGAGCCATGTAATCCAGGTCAAGACAAACTGAGAGACAAAGTGACATTGAGGGTAGCTGGGACTGGATTTGGGAGGGAGCTGTCCTAGGTCCTTGGTACCACTGTTCAGGCGCTTTTGAGTAAACAGTTTTGTCCCACAGTGCTTAGAAATGTGCAGAATGTTGGTGCAAGGTGGTTTGGTGGGTCCAGATAGAAGCATTGACGACATGAACATATTATTGTAGTTTTGGTAAGGGTGGGATTGATATCTGCTTCTTCAATCAGGGCAACGGTGGGCAGATACGTTATCCATAAATCCTTTACTTTTATTTGTAAATTTGATTTTTGCACTAAACACTTCAACTTATCATCAAGATAAAAAAAACTATGAATTCGTCACTGGTTATTCTTGAAATTTATCAAAAAAAAATATGTGTTTATAAAGTAATTGATTTTTAATTCTTCATTGGGTGACCAAAAAAAGTCACCCAAGTAACTAGTTACAGATAACTAAAAAAAATTCACATAATCTGTTTTTGAAAAATATTTTGTTGATAAAAATGGGATTTGGTTTGGCAAATTTAAAGAAAAAAAAATATGCAAAGCCATTTTGACTTAATTGTGTTGATGAATTGAAGTGTTGAGTGGACAATTAAAATTTGAACAAAAAATTGGCAGATTAATGGATAACGTATCTGCCCACCACTGATCAGGGTGTGTGGGTCTTGAGGGATTCCATGAAGTGTTGAAACAGCAGTTGATCTTTTCTGAACTTCTTTGAGAATGTTTGAAAGCATGGTGATTGCAGTTTTTCAGTTATCATGGCTTACACCACAGAACAAGTGAAGTCATGATATGAAAAGAGAAATGAACACTATGTTTTCATGAATCAGAAACCATCTCTTGACAATTAAATTGTGAAAAAAAAAAAATCAATGCACAAAACAAAATGTTATCAGACATGCCAGGACCCTTGAAAACTGATCCATTAGATGATGATCCAGGAGATGAAATGCTACTTTCTTCTACTGATGGATGGTCACTGGGAAATCTTGCTACAACACACTGGCAATCTTGTTTTTGCTGCATCTGAATAGTTTGACGGGTTAGGTATTTTCCTTGCTGAGGTTCACCATTACCTGCATTGCAAGTTGTATGAAAGATGCATTTGGAGCAGACACACAATTCCTTCTAGTTTTGTGGGTTGGATGGTGTTAACCAGAGCAACAAAATAGAACTTTGGCACGAGTTGTGTTGATGGTCAGGGCCCTGGGAAGTTTGGGAGTGAGGAGAGTCAGCAGACCTTTGGCATGAGTTGTGTTGAGTTGTGTTGATGGTCAGCGCCCTGGGAAGTTTGGGAGTGAGGAGAGACAGCAAACCTTTGGCACGAGTTGTGTTGATGGTCAGCGCCCTGGGAAGTTTGGGAGTGAGGAGAGACAGCAGACCTTTGGCATGAGTTGTGTGGATGGTCAGCGCCCTGGGAAGTTTGGGAGTGAGGAGAGACAGCAAACCTTTGGCACGAGTTGTGTTGATAGTCAGTGCCCTGGGAAGTTTGGGAGTGAGGAGAGACAGCAGACCTTTGGCACAAGTTGTGTTGATGGTCAGCACCCTGGGAAGCTTGGGAGTGAGGAGAGACAGCAGACCTGGGTGGATGAGAAACAGAAGTGATTAATCATTAAGCAGGAAAAATAGAAAAGATTGAGAAGATGAAATGATAAGAAAATGAAGAATAACCTTTGGCACAAGTTGTGTTGATGGTCAGTGCCCTGGGAAGTTTGGGAGTGAGGAGAGACAGCAGACCTGGGTGGATGAGAAACAGAAGTGATGAGAAAAGAAGGAAAGAGAAACAAAGAAGGAAATACAATGAGTACTGGGGTGGTTACACAGTAGTTACATAATCATAAGCCCCCTTCTGGATCCATCATTCAACTTTTCACCATTATTTCTCTTAGATGGTGGCATTTTCAAAAGTAGTAATGGTGCAGTGAGCAGATGGACAAATAATAATAGATTGTTGTGTCTCTGTACAGTGGGTAAAATTTTAAATAAATTCTCATTCCTGCCAATGCACAACTGTCCATAACAACTTTTGCAGCAGCCATGGTAACTGTTTCAGCAGCCATGGTAACTGTCACAGCAGCCATGGTAACTGTTGCAGCAGCCATGGTAACTGTCACAGCAGCCATGGTAACTGTTGCAGCAGAATTGCTAACTGTCACAGCAGCCATAGTAACTGTCACACTTAATTGAGAGACCAGAATCAATCAGGTTTTAAAAACCAACCTGCAACCCAGGTCCTGATTACAGAAGGCACAGTAAACCACCCCTGCTTGCAGGCCCTTCTGTCATAAAAATAGTAATATTTTTAATTCTACTTTCTTTTGTTATTTTTTTTTTTAAATTTTCACCCCATTTCAGTGCATTATCACGCCTGATTATCACCTGTTCCATGTGTTGCAGGCAGTGTAGCTAGAAGGTTATCAGACCCTGACAGATCCAACAGGCCGGTCAGCCTGTTTGACTCATCAAACAGGCTGACCGATTCATCAAACATGCCATTCAGCCTGTTTGACGGATCAAATAAACTGACTGATTGGCACACCGCAGTCTCATGTCGGATTGCACGTAATCCAACACAAGACTGCAGCCTAGCTTATCACAAGCCCCTCAATCAGAGGGCCAGTGACCTATGGCTGGTGTGGGTGCCACTTGCAAAGCGAGCCTCCGCAGATCTTCAGGAGGGGCTTGGGACTAATGTCCCAAATTTGGTGTGAGAGCTGAAGCGACTTTGGCAGGGGAAAATGCCCATTTTTGGGGCTGTATGGCATCTTTGGCAGCTGGAATCAACAGAAAAACTGATTTTTCCATTTTCAAAAACTTGTGGCATTATTGGCGCCTCAGTGCCTCCATACTTCACCAAGACTTATGAATTTTAGTGTGGTGGTTCAGCTTCTGTAATAGAAAACAATGTGACAGGTCTTTATGATGAGTCACTGGGCACCTATTTTCTTCCTGATCTTGTCTTCATTAGCTGACCTGAGCTTTGAGGCTGCCTGAATCCCCTTCATCTGTGAAGAGATTTGATGTGATGGGAATTTTATGAGATGACCAGCAAGTTGCAAGTGAGCACAGGAGTATTATGGGAACGGGAGACAAGCTGAGAGAAGAAACGCTTATTCACCTATGAGATGACCAGCGAGTTGCGAGTGAGCACAGGAGTATTATGGGAATGGGAGACGAGCTGAGAGAAGAAACACTTATTCACCTAAAGTGGTGATGTGAATGAGAGCGACTGAGTAAGTGAGTGAATTTCATAGCAAGGAAGAAAAGAAGAGAAGAAACATAGACACCAGAAAAAGAAGAAAGAACAAATAGAATAGAAAGAAAGAACAGAAAAGATAAGCCAACCTATGAGATGACCAGAGAGTTGCGAGTGAGCACGGAAGTATTATGGGCACGCGAGACGAGCTGAGAGAAGAAACACTTATTCACCTTATCTGGTCGCACGTGGTTGCTGAATCTTCACAGCCCCTGTGCTTGCTAGGCAATCTTCAATGATACAAACTCAAAGGCCTTTCTCGTATTTTTTGGACTGAGCGGTTTGGTGAGAAAATCAGCATGATTTGTGTTGGTTTGAATGTATTCAACCTTGAAATTTTCTTCTATTTCAATGTGGTGTTGAAGCCAATGGTGGCACACATTGATGTTCCGTGTTCTGTGTTGGTATTGCGGGTTTTTTAGAAATGTAAGAGCACCTCTGTTGTCACAGTAGGATCGGGAAGTTTGATGAGGGGATTGATTTCTCGTAGAATTTGTTCAAGCCATCTGACGTCTTGACCGATCTCGGTACTCTGCCTCCATGGTTGATAGAGAGGGAGTGTCGTTGTCTTGCTTTTGACACCGCCAACCAACTTTCCCATAGTGGTAGACGATGCTGAGTTGACTGCACTTTCAAAGCTTGCATCAGCATAGGCAGTTATTTGACTGTCAACAGTTGGAGGAGTGCCCAAGATGAGCTCAACATATCGAGTCTTGCGGAGATAGAGAATGACATTCTGGACTTGATCTTTGTGAGTTCGGGAAGGATTGTTGAGAAATTGTGAGAGATAACTGCATGCAAACGCCAGGTCGGGGTGTGTGCATTGTAATAGGTAGTTGATTAAGCCGACAGCACACCTGTAGTTGAAGTTTGCACTGACAGGACAGGTGATAGCATTCTGGGGAAGGGGGGTGGATGCCAACCTACTTTCCGACATTTGAAATTCCTCCACAATTTCACCAATGTACTGATCTTGAGACAGAGTAATAGTCTGACGCGCTCAATCTCTTTTGATTCTCATTCGCAGGGACCTAAGTCTTCCATTTCAAAGTGAGTCCTGATTGCTGTCTTGAGGAACTTGACGTCTGGACCAACAATTACTAAGTCATCCACATTTACATAAAGGAAACAAGGCTTGGATGTGTCCTGATGAATGAATAGGCACGCATCTGCTGAAGCTGGTTTGAAGTTGGAATTGATGAAGAACTTTTTCAACACATGATACCAGCATCTTGGCAATTTTTTAAACCGTACAGGGACTTTTGAAGCTTTAGTCCATGACCCGGTGACACTTTGATCTCAACTCTGTCCGGAACTTTAATGAAGATGTCTTTGTCAGGTATGCCATTAAGGAAGGCACACCTGACATCCATTTGTTCGATTTCGAAGTCCATCGCGGCAGCTGTTCCAAGAAGTACTCAAAGAGTGGAGAGACTTCCTGTTGGTGCAAAAGTTTCTCTGTAATAAATGCTTTCAACTTGACGGAAACCTCTTACATACAGTCTGGCTTTAAATTTTTGAAGTTCTCCATCCGCATTTTATTTGCGTTTGAAGACCCAGACGGTGTCAAGTTGGCGGGTTCCCACTTTCATGGGCGTTACTACCCAGACTTTGTGTCGCCGAATGTTGTTGAGCTCCACTTCCACTGCCATCAACCAATTGTTCCTGTCTAGACGGCGCATGGCCTGAGTGAAAGTCTTTGGGTCTTTCATGGAGGCCGGTTCTCCAATGATGGCCATAGCGTGATGTTGACGAGAGCCTTCGATGATGTTAACGGGATTGATATTGCTGTTGATGTCATAGTTCGGCACATAATCGTAGCCTTTGACTGGGGATTCTACAACTATGGGGGCAAGCAAAGAAAAATCAAGTTCCTCCTCTTGTTGGGGAGGGTCGGACTCTCCATCAACCGGAGACCTGATTGAGGCCCCCGGTACCTGCAATTGTTCAACCTCAACGTCAGAGTGGTCATCGGTTGAATTCTTGGATGAGTCGGAGTCACTTGAGACAAGATTTTGGGAAGGGGTGGGAGACATGTTGAGAATGGGGGTGTTGTTGTTGAGTGGAACAGATGACATTTCCAGAATAGGGGAGGCCCATATTTCAATGGATCTACGGGTTGGATCAGACAAATGAGATTTTAGGAAGGGAAAAATCGGACATGATGGGAGTAGCAAATGGTTTTTGATTGGGGAACCCACAATTTGTAGGAATGATGTCCCTCATCAAAACCTATGAGTACTCCTTCAACTCCTGACGGAGATAATTTCGAAGATTGACAATGTTTTTCTTCATAAATTACCACTCGACAACCAAAAGGGTAGATCCGGGAAAGGTCTGGAGGTGATCCGGACCACAGTTCGATTGGAAATTTCATGCCCAATGAGCTGTCCAGGGAACGGTTCTCTAGGAAGACTGAAGTGGTTACCGCTTCTCCCCACCAGTCCAGAGATAAACCAGAGGTGAGAAGCATTGCTCGAGCTTTTTCAATTGTAGTTCTATTTCCTCGTTCGGCAAAAGGATTTTGTTGGGGCGAATATGGGGATGTGGTGTGATGAATGATGCCACAAGATTTAAACAGGTTGTCGAACTGATGATTGATGAATTCACCACCGTTATCCAAGACTACAGTTTTTAAACAACACCCGGAGTGATTTTCAGCATTGTGTAAAAAGATGAGGAATTTCTTTGACATGGGAAAAATGAATCAATATTTATGGTGTCCGTCAATTATTTTCAGGAAGTATCGATTTCCTCCTCGAGTTACAGGTGTGATAGGACCACAGATATCCATGTGAATGCAGTCGAGTAGGCCGCTGACGGAGGGGAACATTCCGGAAAAAGGTTGCTGATGCATTTTGGCAAGATCACAGTTGAAGCAGCGAAGCTTGGAAACATGCAGGTTCGGGAAGGCAGATTTTAAGTAGGCTAGGCTAGGATGACCGAGGTAGTTGTGCAAAGTGAGGGCATCGGATGTCACAGTGTTAGCGTGATGTGAGCCTAGGTCAATGGTGAGTATGTTTTCTTTGGTGCTTGCGGAGAAGACTACATGACCATTCTTGACACACGCAAAGTGACGACTGTTTTCAGAAGGGCAAAGAGAGTAACCATTTTGAATGTAATGTGTTAAGGGGATTAAAGAGTTTGAAAGTTTGGGAACAAAGTAGGCTTTAGGAGTGACGATGGGTCCAGAGGCAGCGGGAATGATAGCACAGCCTTCTCCCAGGATTGGAATGGTGGAGCCATTGGCCGTGTATACCAAAGATTTGATTGGGGTAAAGTTGGAGAAATAACATTGAAACTTTAGGTAGTGACCAGTGGCTCCTCTATTGAGTATGATGGTGTCAGATAAACCTGAGTTAACGCTCAGCATTGCTTTTCTGTTGACACAAGCATTGGCTCTCTCCATGGCCGCTTGATAAAAGGCTACAGCCTTCTCGGGGTGAGCTGCATGACAGTTCACCTCAGAGTGGCTGGTAACAGCAGGATTATGTGCTCCATTTTTGCATTTGGGACGAGGATTACGGTTAGCACCAGGGAATTTTTGAGCAGCTTTGTGACTACTACCAAATGAGACAACTAGAGCCGTGGAGTGAGAATTGGAGGCAGTCACTGCCTCATTTTGGCGCCAAATTTCATTTTCTAGGTCCTTGAGGAAGCTAGTCAGATCAATTTTGGCCTCAGATTGTTTGAGACTGGCGAATTGGATGGTGTGAAAGACCGACAAGGAAGTCGGTAGTCATTTGACAATCAGGAAGACCCAGCAAGTCTCGAGGGTGTTCTTGTCTAATTTTTCCGCAGTGACTTCAATAAGAAGCCTGAAGGAGTTGATTGCTTCCTTCATATTTCCGTCGGAAAACTGAATCTTGTAAAGCTTGTCCCAAATGGTGGCAGCTTTCTCCAGCAATTTTGTTGCGTAGTGACTGACGATGGCATCCCAAAGCTCCTTAGGTTCATAAGTGGTGATGTCTGATCCTACGAATCGACTGATGTTTTCCTTGTTTAGGTGCATCCAGATGTAAGTAGTGGCCAGGTTCTTCTTGGTTTCATAGTCCGGACTGGCGATCATTTCAGGAGTGTGATTGATCACATAGCTGTCTAGATTTTGAAATCCCAAGGTGGTGATCATTTGGAAGCGCCATGTTGTGAAATTGTGCTCATCTAGGGGTTCAGTGACCAACTTGATGGTGTTGATCTTTTGATCGGTCATGCCGGTAGGATAGACCGGATTGTTGATTCTGGTGGAAGGTTCAGATTCTGGTTCAGAGGAATTGGAATGAGTAGATTCTGTACCGGGTGTTGGTAAATGACTAGTTGATGAAAAGTTGTGACCAGGTGCCAGGGATTACGGATGGATGGTCTGATATGATGATTTGCTTCCGCCAGAGGCCGGGGATTTCGGACGGTGTGGTGGTCCAAATCGGTTCAAGTATCAAATGTGGTAAAGAAACAATTATCCCACTTATATATCCATATATATTTAGATTTAAAGCATTTATTATCTCATATCACATAGTCTAAGTACATAAACATAGTCCAAATACATAATAAATTGTCTAAATACATAGTAGATAGTAGATTTAAGAACATAATTAGCTTCAACCAATCAGGATACAGGATTCAGTCATCAAGTCACGACCAATCAGAATACGAGATTCAGCCATCAAGTTCTGACCAATCAAAGCTCACGGTTCACCTCTTGTATTTTACTCATCAATTTCTGACTAATCACAGCACTTGGTTCAGCTCACACATTCTCAGTCATCAAGTCCTGACCAATCACAACTCATGGTTCAGCTCACACATTCTCAGCCATCAATTTTTGACCAATCACAATTCATGGTTCAGTTCACCCATATTATCATCAAGTTCTGGCCAATCAGCATGCATGGTTCAGCCATCACTTCCTGACCAATCAGAATTCATGGTTCAACACACACCAGTTAAAATGCCTCAAATAAATTACCACCAGCAAAAATGCCTCATATTTTACTAGAAAAGGAGGGCCTCTTTCCCCTCTCAACATTCCCCAGTCACCCATCTGGACACTCACCAGCCATCCATCCAGTTGTCTAGGTAATCATCCATCCATCACACAAAACATTTATTAAAACATCAACACAAATCCATTAGTTAGTAGTAGTCAAGAACACACTTACCTTTATCCAAGCAGTGTGATTCTCAATCGGGCAGTCCATTCAAGCTTTTCATACCTTTATAAGTTAGTAAAGGAATCCCACGATTACGGCAGGTGTCTCTGGACTAAAGGTTAAGGAAGGGGACATAAAATCCTGAATAGTTCATACTCATATCATCAACTATCTTCTCAGTCATCTCTATAAAAAATATAAAACCTCATAAAAAAAACTCTCATCTTCTCCATTTCACTTATCAGTATCATCATTCAACTCATTTCAATAAATATATAAACAAATTTTCACTCTATCCGGATTCCATCAGTTTTCATCTCATCTTTATATTTTATCATCCACTCACCCTTACTAACAGAGTTGTCGCAAGATCCAGAGGTAAAATTTGATCTAGGTCTGATTAGAAACTGCTACACATAGTTTTCTCTATCATTAGTCTGCCACAATAAATAAATAAATTTGTTGTGTTAGCTCTTGTGTAGTACATAGAGAGGCAGGTCTTTCAAACCACCCTTATCAGTGGTAATAGCTTCATACATACCAGGAATATTCCCTCTGTTATTTCCCCCTCACAGAACTGCCATCCCATTCCAAAAGGAGTTCTCACAACAGTCTTCCAGGATGAATGGTATATTCTTTCACTAGCTGTGCGCCACCTTGGCTCCTAACGTCCTCAATGCTCTTAGTAGCCTGGGCTCATAACCTATGAGATGACCAGCAAGTTGCAAGTGAGCACGGGAGACGAGCTTAGAGAAGAAACACTTATTCACCTAAAGTGGCGATGCAAATGAGATAAACTGAGTAAGTGAGTGAATTGCATAGCAAGGAAGAAAAGAAAAGAAGAAACAGAGAGACCAGAAAAAGAAGAAAGAACAATTAGAATAGAAATAAAGAACAGAAAAGATAAGCGAACCTATGAGATGACCAGCAAGTTGCAAGTGAGCACGGGAGACGAGCTGAGAGAAGAAACAATTATTCACCTTATTTGGTCGCGCGTGGTTGCTGAATCTTCACAAATTTAATATGAAAGGCTTTGAAATCACCACCATGACAATGTTACCTCTACATCAAAACCAGAGGCACTTTCATTACAGACAGAGTTGCACATACACAATGAAAATCCTGCACGAGCAATACACAGACTAGCATGGATCTTCTGAACTCAGATTAAGCTCACTAATCTTGTTGCAAGTACTCAAGATGGAAAAGTGAACACTTTTGGGAATAGAGGGTGCCATTCTTGCAGCCAAGAGCAGTCAAGGAGGTCAAAATTGGCACAGGGAAAATTTCTAAGAATCTGTCTATTCAGATAGTCTTTATTCTTGGGTCTTTGACACAGGACCCCCTGGGATTGAAGGTGCGACCCACCCTATGTCCTCAGGACGGTCGGGGTGGGTCGCACCTTCAATCCCCCTGTTGAAATGGGGGGTCGCAGGTCAAATTATCGACCCTCTGCCAAGGAGGAGCATCAGCAAAGGGTACAGGCCGTACCCACCTGCCAAGGAGGTTCCCTGCTTGGCGCGAAGGTACTGTCAGTACCTCCCACCAAGGAGGAAACCTCCTCGGGGGGTAGGTACGGGCTGTACCATCCGTCGGGGAGGATTTCTCCTTGGCCAACCGGTACAGTCTGTACCAGCCGACCGAGGAGGAATCCTCCCCACTGCATGGTACAGATAGTATGTTGCCACAGAGGAGGGTTGCTCCTCGGCGGGCAGGTACTGTCTGTGCCTTCTTACGGGGAGGATTTCTCCTCGGTCAGCTGGTACAGACTGTACCGGTTGGCCAAGGAGAAATCTTCCCCGACGGATGGTACAGCCCATGCCTTCCCACCAAGGAGGTTTCCTCCTTGGTTGGAGGTACTGACAGTACCTTCCCATCGAGGAGGAAACCTCCTTGGCGGGTAGGTATGGCCTGTACCCTTTGCGGAGGGTCGATAATTCGACCTGCGACCCCCCATTTCAACAGGGGGATTGAAAGTGTGACCGACCCCAACCGTCCTGAGGATGCAGGGTGGGTCGCACCCTTCAATCCCAGGGGGTCGCGTGTCGAAGACCCTTATTCTTTGTTGTTTTCTTAAAAAATGGTATGTATGATTTTTATCCCTGAAAATTCTTTCTGCTCCCGCAAGCAGCCAAGGCTTTGGGCATGAGCCTCCCCTACGGAGAGTCCTTCGGACGGGGGGAACCCAGTTCAAGGGGCTTTTTAAGCTAGCGAGGTATGAATTTGGCGAAAACCCAGGTTTTTCAACACCCTCATGTAGGAGCTTGCCGGGGTCCGGAGTGAATTTGAGGGAAGATACAGGCGACAACGTGTATGCGCATCATGAAAGGTATCATGAAAACAAGGTACATATTCTGAAACTGAAAAACTAATGAGTCGAGTGAAAAGTGCAAGAGTGTACAACGTGCATAACTGTTCAGCACATGAAACAACATCTGGTGCATGACACCCTCGGCCAACGGCGTCTTCCACTCTTCCTGTTACTGGGCCACTCAACGTCTGAGGCTATACTGGCCCTACTTTTATTCCAGATACCAGCTGGAGCGGCAGTTATTCCAGCTGTATCTTCTTTTATATGCTGTTTTGTGGCCGGTCAAAGCTATCTTGAGATATGAACGGCTTGGGTCTCTCCCTTATTGCTCTGTTGTCTCTGATTTCTCTCTACGTTCACCATCAAAATCATTGTAGGCTATAAATAGCCGATGATTTTGAACAATTTCCCCTTCCCTGACGCAATTGCAGTCTCTCGTTGTTTGGCACTACTTTCGCAGTCTACTTGACCTTGTCACACACCGTAACAAGCCCGGTAACAAAAGGTCGTGAGTCATCTTCAACTCTGGTTTAGCTGGAAGGGTAGGAGAAAACAGATCACTTGGGCTCGGTGCCAATTAGGGCTGGCCCCCGTTCCTGGGTCCACCGGGTATACCCTGGTCCGACCCGTTGGATACAGGTCGCGGTATAGCCCTTTTGGGTATCCAATGGTGTCGGGTAAGCCGGGTACGGGACCCGGGCCACAGCTTAGGTACCTGCGGATACCTGACCTCTGATAGGCATTGGGGTTGACAAAAATTTTCATTGCAAAGAAGAAAAAAACAAAAAAACTACCTATGTGCATCGAGTTGGGAGGAAGGGGGAAGGTTAATCAGGGTCCATCCTTGTTGGCCTCGGCCTGGTCCTGAAAGTCAGTGATGGATGATCCATCCATCATCTCATCAAACCTTCGGTACCACTCCTTCACACAAAGGAGATGCTCAATCGACGAGCTGTTGAGACTGTGCCACCCGGCTTAACAGCTGTCATGGGTCGGGTATACCCAACCAAATCGGATATATCCTCCTTGCGGCGGGTATATCAGGGAAAAAATGTGCCCCAAGGGTTATTACCCGTTCCCTAGGGTATTCCTCGGGACCGCTGACTCTCATACCCGAGTGACGGGTATAACCGCCGGGCAGGGTCCGGGCCAGGCCAAAAGGCTCGGGTACGCTTCGGGTTCCAGCCCTAGTGCCAATATATCCAAAATACAAATTGAGGCCAGGGGGGACTCACCTTGCGCACGGCTGCACTTCCTCCTTGAACTCCTCTGTGTCCACAGTTCCAGTGCCCAATTCAGTTTAAAAGGTACTGCACATGTTTTGTTTTTGCTCCTGACATAGTCATCTCAGCGAGGTCCATCGTTTGCAACAACCTGTTGCTAGTCCCGGCGTCCAATTCTCAACGATTCGCGAAAAAAAGTCAACCAGCTAAGCCTCGGTCGATAATGAAAAATTTCATCCAAGCTGCCTCTGCACTTGCAATGGTGTTGGTTTCGGTAGTCTCCGGCATGGTCATCAAGCCCGAGACGCCAGCTCTTGCCAAAAGTACACAATTCAGAGGCATACTTAAAGTTCCAACTTCAAGCCAAGGAGATGTTCCCTGCCCAATGTGTAGGGGAAAGCGTAATCCCTGCCCTACATGCACACCCGGCCAAGTGAACAGGAATCTGTACGTTAGAATTAAGCGCGCAACAGTTTAGAATACAAAGAAAGGAAAGACTTGCAAAAAGAAAACTCCCAAAAGGTAGTGGTCCAGCATGTATCCAAAGCAAGTAACATGAAAAACAAGGCATAGAATTAAATCGATAAGTAAAAAAAATAAAAGCACAACCCAATTGAAAGGAACAAGGGCCGAATTATAAACCAAGTTTTGTAAATAGATTGCATTGTTTTCAAAATCAACCGTAACTCAACTGTGTATATTTTTTTCTCAAAATTAGCTGGAAATCATCCCACTCTGCTCAAGAGCCCAATTTCTAGATATATGCTCATTACATTCCCTAAAAAAATGATATTTGGAGGCGATGTACAGCGTAACCAATATTGCTTGCACTTTTTTGATGCAGAATAAAAAAAATTAGCACACAAAAAAAATCAGAGTTGGGAGAAGTTTGTACGCGCTAAGAGCATCTCCAGCAGAGTTGCTATATTTGAGGTGCCAAACCCAGAATATAGCTCCCAATTTTTTGTGATAGCAACCCAATCAGGTTTCTCACACAGCAGTCAAGCTGTGTTAGTTGCTAAATTTCGATGAACCCTCAGAAGGTGCAGTTGAGGGACGTGTGATATGTACCATTTGGTTCCTGTCACGCTAGAGGGTTGCTAGATGTAGCAACCAAATGGTGTTTTTCAGCTCTGGAGATAAAATGGCACCCCTGGTGGGGGCTTATTTTTGGGTTGGATAGCAACCCGCAATAGCACCTCTGCTGGAGATGCTCTAAGACCGTTGTGTTTACCACCAACCTCCCCAGCCTTTAACCACTACATACCAGCATTCAGCATCATTCCGAAGAAAGTAAGCTTAATTCCCCTTTCCTCATTGTAGCCTAATGAAACTGCTATTTATTTTCCTTTTTTTAGTGACATACACCCTTCTGGACTTAGGAAACACAGACTCGGGGTACGAATGCAAACTCTCAATCAGTGAATGGTTTCAACATCCACCAACATCACCAGAGGAACACCACGTACTGACACTTTTTGATGGGACAGCATGTCTAGTGGAGCAATGCAACCACCAACATGTCACCTTCTTTTGTGTGACTGGCCAGTAAAGAAAAAGATTGAAGCACATTTCAGTAATCCTTGTTTTACCAAACCCTGTTGCTGTGAGTATAAATGAATGTTTCTTGCAAAATAGTGACATGAAAGCTTTAGGATCATCATGGAACCAATTTTTAGCAGTTGCTTGGATGTGGCTGTTAAGTCTTTCATCAGTCATCTGCATTATTTGCCTGTTTAAAAAAGACATTGTGTTTGTTTGTTTGACTAAGGAGAGTGGTGCAAGGCAAGCATGACCGCTGCATGGCAATGGCTATCTTGATAATTTGCATACATCGAGGCAGTTGCCATATCTGTCATTTTTTTTCATTGCTTGACATTTGGGGGGCAGATGTCATTCCAAGGAAAACATGGACTTCGATTTTTGTTTGTTTTTGGAGGGACAAGAAGAGGAAATGTGCACTTTACAACAGTTAAGAGCATCTCCACCACGGGAGTTAAACCATGGCGCTATGCCAAGTTTAGCTCCCAAACCCCGGGTTAGCGCTTCCACCAGAGGTGCTAACCGGGGTTCCAAAATAGAATTTCAGCCTTGCAGAGCTATACCCTTGCCAGATCTACGAACCTTGTAGCTCCGCAAGGCCGTCGGTATCACCTCTTTTCTTGTGATTCTTCAACTCCACTCCTCCAATATCAAAAACATCCCCCCCACGACATTGGCCAGCCACAACCACTTGCTTACGGGGGGCCAGGGAGTAGGTTTTCACATTGCATTTGGCTGCCCGCGGTGCAATAAAAAAATAATTGTGCAGTGCTAAACCTGTGCCGCAGTCGCCAAACTCAAGATTTGGCGACCCAAACCATCCCCCGTGGTGGAGATGGTCTAATGATGATGAAAAAAAATCAAAAAAAGTAGGGGAGGTAGGCACAGGTCTTGCGGTTCAAGGACAAAAAGAAACAGGCCGAAAGGAAAACAATTGAGTAAGAAAAACAAAGGAAATCAAATTTGCTCTAACTTCAGGTGCGATGAATTTAATTATGTAGGCATAAGTCCCTCTGGGGGATCTTCGGGCCCTGGGACTTAGTCAAGTTAGGTTTGGCAGAAATTTGGGATTTGATGAAATATAATTGAGTCCAGGACTCCAGCTTTTTGGAGTATCTGGTGCTGTATGTCATCCGAGATCCAACTGGGAAATTTCTGCAGGAGACGACTGCAGCCTAAGGTTGTAACCTGGACCCTGCAGATCCGGCCTGATCCGGTCAGGTTGCGGCAGAGCCTTTACCCAATCTGGCAACCCGCGGGTAGTAGATGGAGTAAACGGAGCTCTAAAACAATCTGTATTACTATTTTTTTTTAAGTTTTTAATTCTCATGTGGAGGAAAACAAGTGAAGAATAGAGGAACCAATGGAATAAGCCAAAAACCAAGGCGGAAAAAAAAACAAGGAAAAAAGGGGGGAGAGCTAGAGAGCGGTTGGAAACGGAAATTATCAGGACTATTAGGCATCAGATGGGATTTTGTCAAGATCAACAACATTGTGTTGGACCCAATCTTTGAGGCAAATCAAAGATTCCAATATATGTACCAAGGCCAAGGTGATTGCGGGTGTAGTTCTGTATGAATCGGCCGGCTGAAAAACCTTGCTCACACAGAGCGCTTGAAGCATTATTATGTGGTATGGCTTCAATATCAGAGCTGCTGTTGTCGTGGCCGTTTGCTTGTGGTTGCTCATGCTGTGAGGGCATTTTAACTGTGATGAGAAGGTTGAGTGGTTTGTGAGGCAAAAAAGGCACTGTAGTTTGTCACTTGTGACTTTTCCAAGTGCAGAAAATGTGATCCAGGAGCTACCTGGCAACCTGACGGGTTGCGGATGAGACAGATCTGGCTCCGGAAGACCGGGTTGCAACCTTATAAGTTATTGAAATGTGTGTTTCTTTCTGGGAGGCTTAGCAGGTTGTCTTCTCTTTCTATCAGTCCCAGCACTGGACCTTCGAATGTTTGAGATGGGCAATCAGCCCAAGAAATTCTCCTCACTCAATCCACATGGGTCCACCACGCCTGCCCCCTGGACAAGTGTTGAAATTTGATTAAATTCAACTTGAGGAAGTGAATTAAAAACAATAAAGATTTTAAGAGTTCAAGTTAAGGGGCTTATGAGAAGGGAATAATCTCACAGGAAAGGCTCAATGAGGTGGGACAAATAAGGAAGGAGGAGAAAAGATGAATTTTATTCATAGTAGTCTGATAGGTTTATGTAGACTACTTACAACTGGGCAACTTGTGGTCGTTTTTAATAATGAATAAATCAACATGAATAGTAAATAAAAACGGAAAATGTAGTGACTCAGAAGTGATTATGATTGAGGATAAGTTTTAGAGAAATGAGTGAGAACAAGATACTACTACCAGGTTTCATAGACTACAAGATGTGTTCAGGATAAACAAATCATTCTACTTGGCAGTCAAAATCACAATCAAAAACAGGCACATAAGAAGGAGGATTTTGGGATGGAGTAGAAACAGAAAGAAAATGAATCAAAATTCCAACAACAAGCATTTTGGACTACCAAGCATCACTCCACAAATCTTGCCACCATCTACATTGTGCAGGCTCCGGGCCTGCATCCTAAAATAATTTGATTATCCTGGCAAACCTCTCACTGCGTTTAACTTTAGCACCAAGGACAGCTGATCTACCTGACCCTCCACTGGCTACCAGACTGTAATTCAATTTATTGATGAACAAGATTGCCGGGCAAATCCACTCTTGTGTGATGGGAATGATGGTTACATCTTGACACTATCTTGAAATGTATTGTCATCAAGATTGGCAGCCATCTTTTCCTATTCTGTGGGTCTTTCCCCCCTCATCTTCTGCCGGTGTTATTGTTGAACTTGACCGTCTGGATCTCACAGCTATCTTCCCACCCCACCTCTTCCCTTTGGACCCAACAATGCAAAAGTTTAGCCATGGAACTGCTCATCCATGCTGATAAATGGAATGACAAGAAAATGTTTACGCATTGGATGACGTCCTTGAGTCTCTTCAAGAACATGAAACTTTTTCAAGTGTTGCAGGACAAGCTGAGCATGGATCTGCAAGCTGTTGTTTTAACATGACAGTTAAATGAAGTCCCTACTTACTGTGTGGAAGTGGATTGAAGCCTTCCCTTGTCTTGTATTGAAGATCAAACACTTACAAGTGTGAGGCGGCGTATCTGCTTTGTCCTCAAGTATAAGGATCCTCAAACACTCAAAAAAATTAAATTGAATTTGATTCAATTAATTTGCCATCATGATTTCCAATGTAGATTTGTTTATGTATGACATATTTTTGTTAACTCGAATTTCTCTCTGATTTGATTCAGTTTATAATGTGGTCTCTCTCTCTAGGCTCTATGTTTTAGCTTACGAAGCTTTTCCAAAAAAAAAAGGGAAATAATTATTCTATTTCTATAGCATACAAAATGTTTTCTATGACCGAGCAGCAGAAAAACAGGCGACAAAAATCAAGAAAGCAGTCATGAAAGGAATAAAAGGGCCAAGACTGATGATACATAGATAATCAGACATAAATCTTGCTTTTTTTTATCCTTTTCCCAATCCAAATAAACTGCCAATTCATTTGTGCACACGACCTCCTTCGTCCCTAGTGTTTCCTCAAGCTTTATTTAGCCTTTGGGTTGGGGTCGTTAGCTTTTGGCTCGGTTTTAGTAGGTTCGGGTTTAGTAGGTTAGGGTTTAACAGGGGTTCGGTTTTAGCAGGTTCGGTTTTAGCAGGTTCGGTTTTTTTAGGTTCCGTGCCAGTGCCAGTACCAGTACCGCCGCCGGTATCAGCAGCAGCCGCTAGAGTCGCTCCAGCAGCTCCAGCTCCAGTACCTGGATCGGTAACTTTACCCGGGCAAGCTTGCTTTGCTGCTTCTTCAGTTTCAAATTTCTTCACCTTTTTTTTTGGGGGGGGGGGAAATTTATTATTATTGTAAATGCAAGAATAAAGTCCGTCGGATTTAAGAGAGAAAGATTGCTTCTTGGATAAAAGGGTGGCCAAAAAGCCCCCCCAACAGAGCTCGAAATTAAAACGAGACTTACTTTAGTTCCACTGGGACAACACACCTCGCCCTTCCCAAGGGGACAAGCAAGCTTTCCAGCATCGTTAGCGGGGTTTTTGACTACATTGTTTTTAACATGGATTATTGTGTGTGGTCGATATCATGGCAGATAGATTCAGATCATCAATGGTGACGTTGGAAGACTGGAAGTAGATTTTTTTTAAGAAAAAAGACTTACGGATGGCACCCTTCTTCTTTGCCAGAATACAAAACCCAGCTGTATTTTTACCCTCCGTACAAGTAAAACTACTGGACTCAGTTACCAGTTGTAAAAATAAAACCAAGAGATGTAGTAAAAGTGTATTTAGTCAAACGAGAAAATGAGTTTCGGGGGTTCTGATTGATGTTTTTGAGGAGAGCTTAAACCTGATCGTATGAACGCAGCTCAACTGGGTTCTGATTTGTATCAATACAAATGGATGTTGTATACGAGCTTGGAGGGTGGTGTGGAAGCAACCAACAGACCTTGGCGAGGTATTTATAGACTTCAGGGTTTCTCGTACGCACTGGAGTGCTGCCCCAGACGTTACCAAGAAGTTTGGGTTGGGTGACGGAGAAACCACAGCAAGAGAGGTCTTCGGGCGACTTGCCAATGAGGATATGGACACTTAATAATGCGTAACCAAGATAACAACCTCTATCACCCTCCCAAGAATCTGGTATATCAATCCTTTTTTTTTTGAGAAATCCCGACAAGAAGGTGGGCCCTAATCTCAACCAGGATTGGAATCGATGAGGCCATCGGTTTAAGGATACGAACGACATCCGGCCCGGTTGCTTTCCACCGGCACCATGCCTACATGGCACTACTAAAATGAGTTACTATCAGGTCCTTCGCTACCGCCTATCCAAGACGCGGTCATTGAAAGCCCAACTGACGTACCCATTTGTCTCAACCCCAAAATGACCCGTATTGGGCGTGATGGATTGGTTGTTTTCATTTGTCCGTGCAGAGAACTCGATAATTCAACAATCATATCAGGTTAATCATAATTGATGAAGCGAGAAAGATGGACAGGCAGATAATTGGACTCATGGAAATCAAAACATGGCCAAGAAAACCACTTGGAAACGATGTCATCATATTGCGAATTCTATAAGAAGAATTCAAAGGTACAAATGGAATGATATTGGAAGTCTCAAAAGAGATGTTTGCCAAACTTAACACAAGCCCCCGTCTCTTTTCTCCTGGCCAGGCCTCGGAGTCGGAACTGACCGCCAACTCAATGAAGTCCCATGTCTTTGGATGAAGTCCGGCAGGGACCCATGCTTAATCTCCCTGCTGTGAGCGGCTTGAGCTGGCATACGAGTAACCTCGCATTGCCCAGCGCCAGCTCTGTGAGACAGAGACCCTTTGGCCTCGTTCACGAGTGGCTTTGTTAGGCTCGGCAGGGACCCGCCGAAGCATCTTATCCTCCCGTTCTGGTCAGCTTAGGGCCTCTTCTGTGGCGACCAACTGTCTAACCGACCATGTTTCTTCAAGCTACATAATATGTATATTGTGACCACGTCTCTATCATCTAACAGAGGAAATCAAACCCATTTTTTTCAAACAACAGAAAACAAAAACAATACAAAAGCAAGAAAGTTACGACGGATGATGACGAGAAGTGAGAGGAGAAAAGATGCCAGGTTTTTGAGCCAGCACACGAGAAGAAGAAGAAGAAGAAGATACGGGGACCCGAGGAGAAGAAGAGACGACGCTGGTTTTATGGAGCAAGTTTTTAGCGGCCGGACTAAGGAGTTGGTTGCGTCTAGGAGAAGAAGACGCGGACGCAAGAAGAGCGTGGGATGAGTTCTTGAGAGCAGACGGCGAATCAGAAGCAGGGACAAGAAGACGGTCGGGGGGCGGCCGGATGGGCAGACTCGTGGCCAGTCCGCTACGGCCATGCCGGCCGTACTTCTCGCGCAATGATTTGCTCGCTTGGCGGGCCATTCCGATCGCCAATTCTTCCCTTCGCGCGCGCTTCGAGATCCTGAACGCCCCGCATTCTTCCATCCTTTCCTCCTCCGGCTCTTCCTCTTGTAGGTGACTGGCGCCGTCGGATGGCGTCGGCAGGCGCACCGGCGTGCCCATAATCTCGCCCCATGTCATCAGCGAATCTAGCTCCCTCGTCCGCTTCATTTGCTCCGCATCTGGCGTCGGTAGTTCGGCCACAAATGAGAATCCATTCACTTGGGGTGAATCGCTCGATGGATCTTACAATGAGCATACACAAAGAACCGGTTAGAATGCGCACAACAAATCAATCAACCTTCTATTTATATTGATAGTCGCTTACTTGGTTTGCCATTGATGGCTGCAACGATTTGACTACGGGTGGGGCTGAGGGTCGAGAGACTATGACGGGAGCTAGGAGCTCTGGATCGTTTAAGATGAACTTCCAAGAGATCGTCGCTCGTCATTCTGGTACTGGCATGGTTAATCGATTTGGGTTGTCCGGGAAGCACCGAAGCTTTGGCGGGGAAGGGCGGAGCTTTGGCAGGCTGATGAGAGGAGCTGTTTGCGTCGGGTGCAAACATCAATGCGTTCCGGGTAACATGGGGCCATGCGTCTGGGTTCCTAATCGGCTGGTCGTGTCGGTCGACAACTAAATCGATCGTCGTCACCGGTTTGGCGCTGTTGGTTTGTGCACTGCTCTTGCCGCCCTTACCATCTGTGATTAACTTGGGATCATCTCCGGCTTGGATGGCCAGTCGTTCTTCAGTCGTCACTACGTTTTCGACCATCTTTCGTTCCCCAGGCTTGCCCGAGATACCTTCAATCATACCAATCCCATGACCGCCTTCGGACATCTTCTCAATCATTCCGATCAAATGTTCTCGCTTCAAGGTAGATTCTAGTAGTCGAGCATTGTGCTTGGAGGATGAGTCGAATGCCCATGCATATTTGATCCGTTTCAGTCGGTTGCCATTGTTGAGGATCTCGGAGAACGACGAGTTATCTTCGGATGTGTACTTGGAGCAAAACTCGTCCAGTGAGAGAGATTCGTAGGGGGCTTTTGAGCTTGTTGGTAATTGATCAGATGGTTCTAGTGATGATTTGGGTGTCTGAATGGATGGTGTAGCTCGAAGCGGTGTTCTTCCAGGGGTGGAGGCTAGAAGAAAATAAAGGATGATGTCAGCGATAGTTATGAAGTGATGAATAGTGCAAGCTATTAACTTTGGGTGATTATTGGCGTTGGTCCGCCATCCTCCCAGCGTTTTGAGTGAAGGATTTGATCGGATGATGATGGAGAGTGTTGAAGCAGGGGTGAATTGTTGCTGCTGTTGAGTTGCTTTTGGAACATGTCGAGTGACGGAAAGTAGTCTCGCTTGATGATGTTTGTGAGTGCTTGGATGTATTGCTCTTCCTCGAGTACGTTCTGGTTCCTGAGCGAGATCGCTGGTGGCTGTTGCAGCATCCCATGAGCTGGATGGTAGGAGGGTGGTGCTAGTCCCCTGCTTGCGTCTCCGTCGAGCTGTATTGGGCTTTTCTCTGGTCGCAGTCTGAGTGGTTCTCGTTTCGGAATGTTCATTTTTTATTTTTGGTTTTTGCGGGGGAGCTGCCTTATATGGACTGCCCCGGTCCACGGGGACCAGCCCCGGGGGAGCTGTCTTATAGGACTGCCCCGGTCCACGGGGCAGGCCCCGGGGGAGCCCCGCCCAAACTCAAACCCCAAGGAACACGCGGAAGGAAAGCAACCCAGAATGGACAACTTCTTGACCAACCTGCCATTTACCACATCAGGAGCCTTAGTCGACACAGTAGACAGTTAGTCAGTTCAGCTTACTCTCTGGCCTACCCCCGCAAACAAAAATACTGATTGGGTGTGTTACAGAGAAAGTTTTGGTTTCTTTGAGGGATGGAAAGAAGTTGATAGGCGTCCTAAGGTCATACGACCAATTCGGTAAACCAGCTCACCCTCAACTTACAAAGATGAAAATTAATCACGCCCGGGTTTTCTATGGAAGCCAATCTAGTGTTACAGGATACGATCGAACGAATCCATGTAGGAATCCATTCCAACGAACCATCAGATCAAAACCAACAAACAACAGCAACAGGAGAGAAAGTCAAAGAGAAGAAGGGGATATGTCAATACACGGACATCTGGAGAGGCATCTACTTGGTCAGAGGCGAAAACGTCGTACTCATAGGCGAGATTGTTCAGTCTCATTTCTTCTCCCCCTTCTCTCTTAAGGAAAAAAAAAACTGATTGGATTGTTCTCTTGGGGGAAAAGGATTTGGACAAAGAAGACGAGATCACCAAACAATTCGAGTACAAACCACTCGACATAATCTCCGAAATACAGAGACAAGAGATCCAAACCAAATCTGATCAAGTTAAGACCCACGAAAAAATCTTGCTCGAAAGACTCGGTTTCGGAAGAGAGGGCGACGACGACGATCGTTATTAATCCCTTTCTTTCTCTCACTCTCTCAAAATCCAGTTGTTTTTTATTGTCTCTCTAAAATATTTATACACCTTTTTCTGAATCTCTTTCTTGGAAGTTTTTTTTTTTCTCGCTCACAAACATTCTCAAAAAAGAAAAAAAGCAGCGAGCGATTGCCGAGTGTCGAGATGAGTTTAGAATTTAAGGTGTGATGCCCTTCTCCCAAGGAGTCTTGACACTTTTGCTACGTTCGAGCACCTTATCAGCATAACAATGAAGACACAAGAAGTGTTGACGTTTCGGCTGACCGCACGCGGGACAACCACCCAAACCTACCATCCGACCCGCCCGCACAAAAAAGAGAGAAAAAACGGCAATGAATTTGTCTTGTGTTTTGGTGAAGGATGTAAGAATAGATTTGCTTACTTAGGTTGGCTTGGATGCCCTTGTGTGCCGAGCGCATCCGCTTACGAGAATGGGATACTTTTTTCTTCGGGACGGCTCGAAGGATTCCCCCGGGTTCGAAGAAAGTGTGCGGGTTGATGATCGAGTGAGCAGCAGTGTCCCAGAATCCGGCCAAGAAAGTATCTTTGCAAAGTCGTCCCAAGAACTCCGCCACGCCGTTCGTCTGCGATCCATACTCTCCTCGTTTTTCTAGCCCTCTTCGGCGGCCGAAGGCGAGGGGTGTGATCAGGCGTTGGGCTAGGGTGCTCAGTTGGTGTCGGATCGGGATCCTCGTCGACGATAGGCTGGTCCCAGTCAACGTTGCCATTTCTGTTTGTTGTTGTTCTTGTTTGGATTTTTTTTTTTTTTTTTTTTTCGGGCTGGAGGGTAAGCCCTTCCGAGGGGGCTTGACTCCCCAAAAACAACACCCTCCCCAAACACACATTCTGAATTGTGGACTGAACAATAAGACAGCTGAAGAAAGGCTCTCTGTCTGTCAGAGGGAGCCAAGGTGAGAGCGCCATGCAGGATAGTCCCTACTCCTACCTTTGAAAATATTTCTGGCTCGACATTGTGGACAAGTATCAGCAGAGTCTCTTAGCCAGAGGGGCTCTGTTGTGCGCAGCTGAGCCCCCTTCTCCTCGTCCGCAGTAGCCCGGACCACCCTTGACCTTGACTCCACCCAATAATATTTTAAAAACAACAGAACAACAACCGAACACACACATTCGAGAGAAACGGAACTCAGGAGAATGTCAGATGCAGGAGACGATTACGGGAATGGAGGGCAAGTGAAGAACATCCCAGGATCGCCCAACAACACAGACTGACTCCCCCTCCAAAAAACCACGCAGAGATTTCGGGGACGCACCAGAGTACCTGGGATCCGAGGAAGATTACGGAGGCGATGATGGACGGGAGATGGAGGAAGACCAGCCGACGGATGTCAATGGCCAAGCCGCCGAGGGAGACCAGGCTCACCATGGATCCGCAGGAATCGTTCACAGTGGTCCACCGTTTGTCCTTTCCCCCTCCCCGTCTTGATCAGAAACTAGCGGGCCTCATGTCTTTCCGTTTGCAGAGAAGACGCTTTGGCTGGCCAACCTAACAAAGATCGCACTACTACTCCTTACATGACTAAATACGAACGCGCTCGAATACTCGGCACACGGGCCTTACAGATCAGGTACACACACACTCTACCCATTCTCTATTTTTTCTGCTTTTCTGATCACTTGATTCGGGGGAACATAGTATGAATGCCCCCGTCCTAGTCCCGCTCGACGGCGAATCAGATCCCCTGGAGATCGCCATGAAGGAACTCAGTCAACGCAAAATCCCCCTCATCGTTCGTCGCTATCTGCCCGACGGAAGCTACGAAGATTGGAGCGTCAGCGAATTAATCGCCGATTGATTGGCCTTCCTCTCCTTCTTGCTCTATCATCACCTTTTCTGTACATTATCTCCTTGCTCTTCAAAAAAACAAAAACACTTAATCATCATGGTTATAATCATGTCCAGACAGATAATCTTAGTGTCTACAACAATTCTAATAAAATAAACTAAAAAGGAATGTCACAGCTGGTCACACTAATCTGGTTGTTCCTTCATCGTGTCACTGGCTCGGCTTCACTGACGCGGAGAGCAGAGACAAAGTCGCGGCTAAATAATTTTTCAGGATTCCCACAACATGAACATCAAAATCATATAATTAAGGATGTGAGAAGATCAGGGGGAGAAGGACTGACTAGTTGAATGTACCGTGTCGGTCAGCAAAAGGAGGACTGAGCAATTTATCAATCTAAAAAAAGAGGGAGGTCAAGCAAGAGAGAAATAATGAACCAACAACTCGAAGAGAAAAGAAGAAAGAAAGAGCAAGGAAGACGAACTTCTTCTTTGGACATTTTATCGCCAACGGTCGCCAACCAATGGCGAAGTTCGGATCCATCAACGGCGCCATTATCGAGATCATCGAAGCATTCGAAGGCTTCCATCAACTCGATCTCGGGATCCAACTCCAACAACTTCTCCGACATCATCGTCAAAAACGTCGTGAAGTTCAGCCCCTGATTGTAGTCCGTTGAATCCGGCTTGGCTGCCCCTAAATTCGAGGGTCTCGAGCTTAGTAAGGCACTCAGGAGCTTCGGCGTCGGCGCTTGTCCTGGCTCATTCCCAGTGTCATTCCGCAAAAAAGGCGGGGTCACTTCTCGTTGTCCTCTTCGTTTTCTTTCTTTGGGGGAGGACCCGTTTTCGTAGTGTTGGGGAATAACTGACCTAAACTTGTAAGCATAGTTTTCAAATCGGCTTCGGTAATCCACCCGTCACTATCTTGATCAATCATCTAGACAAATAAGTAAAGAGAGAGAGCCTTCAGCCCCAAGAAAAAAATAAAAGCAGCATTGAGGCAAAAAGACAAGGGGGAAACCGACCGAAAAAGCCTCCTTGAACGTTTGGACTTGCTTAGGATCGAACATGTTGTAGACAGCCGCGGATGATTGACGCGGTTTCGAGCCCGAGCAACCTGGGCCATCGGAAGGACGACCGAGTCCCAATCCACACGAACTCATTATTCCTTCGTTGTTTCTTGGTGCTGGTGCTGTTGGCGACGTGGGTGTTGGTTGCTGGGTGTTTGCTTGGCTGTGTCTGGGGGGCACATGTCACGCCCAACCCTTATTTTCTGAGATGTCACAAGTCCATGTGTGAAACTCGACTGTCAAGGCCCGTCTGGCGCGGAGTAGTCGGCAATGTATTTCACCGACATGTCACAGTTTTATCGGTGAAATATCCGTGGGGTGCTGAGTTTCCAGTGGACTAGGGACACATCCAAAAAATGGATGGAGATACACCCCACACCAGTAGAAACTCCAGACAACACCCAGCAATCTATCTCAACACCCAACAGAAGATCTTTGTACTTCTTGTGCTACTGGTGAAGGATCTTGTTCGCTTTCAGCGTTTGCTAGGCCGATCCAATCCTGATATACCTGGTGAAGGCAACATGGTCTCGCCGGTGGGAGATGAGCAACCAAGCCTGACATCGCACATTTCACGCAGTCACTCCAAAAAGGATTCAGTCACGGATGCAATCAACGGTTTGGCCAGCTATCTCCACACTCAGCACGATCAATTCAACGAAGGGAATCAGGCTCAATTCAAACCAACCTCCAGAGGGTGATGACATTGTATCAAGAGGTCCATGCCAAGGAGGCAAGTCAGCATGAGGCTCTTGAACTGCCAGCGTATAGTGTACACCAGAGAAGGGTAGGTCGTTATACGGCCTTGCGACGGTTCCGTAGCGGTTGCCTTTGGTTAGCAGGAGCGCTACTCCAATCAGCACAGTGGTTTCTTCGGTGTGTTCTAAATTTTTGTGTTCAATGTCAAATCGTCCATTGTGTCCTTCTTGATCTTGAGTGTTGGTGGTAAGGTGGTTGGCTGGGTTTCTCTCTCATAGTATTTGCATTATTCTGCATGTGCCACACACCAGCGGTACATTTAATTAATTTTTATTCCAGGCAATATAAGCAATTTTAGGCAGATTATTCCACACCAAACGGGGCCTAACTTTAAACAAGTCATGCAATTGATTCATGAAAGTTTTGCTAGAGGGAACTCTTGTGTAATTTACTAACCATCTCTTCATTTGTTGAAATATTTTACTTATCATCAAAGGGTAGATACCAATTAATGGGCTTCCACAGTCAGGTCTGCATTGGTTACCACCCCTGTTGGCGGGGCCCATCCCTACTTACGATAATATATTATGTTATTTCAAAGCATCAGCAAATCATAAATTCTAGATTGATAACATCCAAACAACAATAGGAAAAAAGGACACAATACACAGAAAGAGAGGAATGAAAGATAGACAGAAAAAGGAATAAATGAGAGGGGAAAATCAATTTGGTTGGTCACAAGATGTGAACAGTCTTATTATCATGACATGTGGGAGAATATGATTACCTTCACCCAGAATATCTTAAAGTTAAGGTTGGTTGATAAGTAGCATGCTTCAAGTAAAATTCTGTCTTTTTCAGAAAATCTTGGACTTCAAGCAATACAAACTCAAAGATTGATTATGGATTTAAGATGACAAACTGGCAGGGGGAAAATTTCTTCCTTCCAACTATCCAGCCTAGTCTCCAGTGATTGGGGAGGATCAGTTGATTAACCTTTCCACTTGGTGCTGTAGGTGACTGAAGTCTCTATCAGTTTTCCCTCCACTGCAAAAACTATCTCATTGGACACGCCAGTCCAACAAGTGCCCGGAATGAAAATGTCCAACAATTTGGGGAACTGCTAGACTTATTGGACCAAGTCAGTCCACTGACTTGTCCAATGGATTAGTTGATCCAGTGCACCATACCCCTCAATCAAATCCTGAGTCCATCCCCCAATTGGAATTTGATTATTCTCTGTAAACAATTTCAGCCAACATGCTCTTCATAAGATGCAATTCGGTAACAAAGACTGTTTCAATGTCCCTCCAGAACCATTTTTCACATGGCGTCTTGTACAAGAGAGGGGTGGGCACTATTTGAAGGGAAGAAAGGAAGAGAAGGTAGTTCTAATAGGGGACTGAATGTTCAAAGGTCATCTTGATTTCAAAGAAGAGGGACTTAAAGTAAGAACACTAAAAGGGTGAGCAATGGCAAGGCTCGAGGAAGGTGGAATCAATTTATGCTGAAAACTATAATCTTATTTTGATGAGGGAAAGATGAAAGCATAGAAGTAGACAGTTTATATAGGAAATACAACTAGTGCTAGAAAGGTATGACATGAGTTTGAACAAGGAATGAAGTCATGAGGTCAAAGCAGAAGAAATGAGAGAAGGAGGTCATAGCTTCTGAGTTCAAGCAACCAGGGCAAGTCCATGACGTAGTCTGTGACTGAGGACCAAGCCTTTGTAAGTGCGGTGGGTGTGAAGAAGGTTGAATAAAAGTTTGAAGTTTGAGGATTGTGTGAGTCAAAGTTTGAAGGTTCAAAGATGAAGTGCACGAATACAGAAGGGAGATTAAGTGCATGAGAAAATAATGCCAAAATAGGTAAGACTGGTAAGAGGGTTATTGGTCTTGCCTTTGTTCACATAAATGGAAAGCAACATGCTTTTGAATCTTCAAAGTTTGAAAGTAACTTTGAGGAAAGCATTGAGGATTGCTGAGGGTGCATACAGATATGATATGCAACCCAAGGATTAACAAAAAGCTTGAAAGTTTCTGAGGTCGTGAAGTAGGGTAGAAAAACACCCTTAGTAAATGCAAGGAAGATCCTACTGCAAGATCCTTAGTGCTGAGTCTGTTGTATGACACCATTCTTAAAGCTTTATCCAAAGGTCACTAGGAGTGACAGTCTCTATGAAATTGCTAACTCAATGGAACCAGTTATATCGATTGTCAGCCATTGAGGATAACTCCTAGTTAACCCACATGGCAGCAATGTCAACAACCACATTAGTCTAGTCAGTAATTCACTTAACTTAGACTTGTTCAACTACAACTCATAGGTCATGAGTTCAATCCCCACTTTATCAATGATATTCTTTTTTCTAAATTATTAAAGTTAATCTGAAATTAATCTAATTTTAATATGATTATCATCAGACAAATGAGATTCAACTTATTTACCCAAAAGGCTAAATAGCCTATTGGGTAAATCCCTTTTAATATACTAAAAGGGGTTTTAGTGTATCCTTATTACCTTTTCAAATATTATTCTCCCTAAAGAATTGCATCACCTTACCGGTGAGAACCTGAAATTATCAAAATCTACAGGATAAAAGGCAAAGATCCTTGCTTGATCTCCCCCACCCGTGATTATTCAAATTTAATTCCTGACACACTTACTCTCAATAGTAATAGAAATTACTAGTAGCTAACTGGGGCTTTCATCCAAATCACTAACCTTTTCCTTCTCCTTCCACTATCTACTCCCTATCCCGCCATCTCAACCTTCTTCCATTGATCCACCTTCCTTTCTTCCTCTCACCAACTCTCCCATCCTTTTGAAACACTGACTCAAATAACCTTTCGACTCGGTACTATCCATTAGAGTCACCTCAACTGAGTGATCTCCCCGTCTGATAAAGACAAAGAGCCGGCACAGTTCAATTGAACTTTACAGGCAAGAAGCTAGCCCCTCCACCTTTTAGGTGTCGAGGCGTGGTTTTTTCCTCCTGAAACAGAGTGACTTTTAATCAACCGGTCGTCACGTAAGAGACGCCGGCTGACATTGATACTCCTTTAATCCAGTCATCAAGATGATTTCCAACACCCTTGAAGATCATTCCGACAAAATCTCAACCCAGTATCATCAGCAGAAAGTCAACAGCCTAAATAATCTCCCCCAGATTTTCAAAAATTGTCTCCAAGTTGACACACTTTGTTGTCAGACAGGTGCAAAGGAACTTCTCTGAAGTCTCAAATGTGGAGAGGAACAACCATTGAAATTGTTTCCATAACATCCAGACAGGTATCCCTTGCATAGCTAGGGTGGTGGGGTCAGATGCTAGAGCCATATGAGTTTCATGATCAATTGCACATCAAGGTGATTTTTGAACTTTTTATCTTTACTTGGGGTGTGGGGCTGGGAGTTGCCACTTCATACATTTTTAGTTGGCAAAAAGAATGCGAGTCAGCTGGGAGTCATCCCTCCAATTTGACCTTGGAGCATTGGGAGTTGCAGGAGTTGGTGGTTGAAATGTGGGAATAATGGTTTTTTTATGGGAGTCACCAGGACTTGGAGCTGTCACTCCATTAAATTAAATCTGTAGAGAGTCACAACTAGGTTTAATTTGTGGGTATGAGTTTTGGGAGTCGCTAAACCAAACTGGGAGTTGATGATTGAATTGTTTCTAAGATTATAATTTGTTGAGAGTTGCAGGTCCTATTTTTCCCCCCTACGCAGAATGGGACACCAAACTAATTGTGCCTTCATCTTTGGGAGGTGTTGGGATTTTCCCCTCCAAAAAACTTCCCGCAATCGCAAAGCCTGGAAGTTGCCGGACAAAAAAACTCAACCACTCCTGGCTACCACACCCCTCACTTCTGACCTTCCTATTTTTTTTTCTCTCTCCCAGGATTACAGACCCTTAGATATCCAAGAGAAGGAGAAAGCCATATAAAATGTTGAAGCAATCAAGGAACACCTGTTTTGAGATGAATCCAGCCCCAAGAACAATGCAAATTGAAGCCATTTCTTGCCTTATGGAAGGATCTGGAAGCGTTGTTAACATCTCCCTTCCCAAGTTAGCTATCAAGGGAAAAAGTAAGACTTTCTGGCACATCCAACAGCCCCAAAAGGACAACTAGGAATTGAAGAACAACAAAAGGAACACCTCCGCCTTTGAAATGGTCAAAAAAGGAGAAGAGGGAAGAAAAAGAAGAAGCCAAGATCTGAATGGCTGAGGTAAAAGAATATCCCAAGAAAAAAATGTGCCTAACCAAAGCGGTCAAAAACAAGCAACTCATTACCAAGAATTCTGGTGTGTATCTTGCTATATGAGTGACGCCCCTTTTGTACCTTCAACATGTTGCTTGTATGGCAAAAACACATAATTTTTCATTGTGCATCCTTCTCCCAAAAATCATTCAAACTTTTGTTTCCAAGACATTGCATGTCAATTGAAACAGTAACTGTGGCTTCTTATTGTATTGGATGCAGTCATCATATTTCTCACAATTTCAAATTAGCTCCATGAAGATGTTAAAAAAAGGGGCTGAATGGTAACAAGAAAACTCTTATCTGGTGAAATTGAAGCTAGTCTTAAACCAAATCAAGGTTGAAAAATGAGGATCCTGTTCAAAAGCTCACTGGATTTTCATGCTAACAATGGGTGATCTTGCTAATGCTTTCCAAATCCATGTCATTTTTTTCTAATTCCTATTACCAAACTGCCACAATCCTCCCATTTTCATTTCTTTCCTTTCTGCTCTTAGTCACTTTGTTGCTGTTGAGTCCACTTAATTTTACTACCCCCCAACTCCTCAGGCAATGGCGGAGCTGTGCTGTGCCTGAAGCTTTGGCTTGGGAGGAAAAAATTTCCAGTTACTTCCAGTTGACTCAATAGCTTAAAAGTCAACTGACAGGATGGAATCAAAGAGCAAGTCATGTAGTTATGGGCTCAGAAATACATGGGGTTTGTATTTCAGGGTGGGACAGATGAAATACAAGCTGGAAAGGGGGCCTGAGTTGAGGGCCTAACAGAAAAAGAATAAAAAAGAAGAAATGGACAGAAACACAAAGGAGGGCTTGGACTGGAATTCTAACAAGATCTGAAGCCTCTATTCTCTAACTTTATCTCACTAGTACTCATACCCTCTCAAACAATCTTGTCATCAGATTGTCAGTATTAATTCTGTTTGTCCCCTCTTCATTCCTCCTCTTGTCTCTCTCCACAATATCTTTTCTGAGCTTGATCCCACTTCTGCTTGTCCCTCTCACCACTATTGTTTCTGAGCTTGATCCCACTTTGGCTTGCCCATCTCACCAAATTATTTCTGAGCTTGATCCCCTTCCCAACACTATCTCTCACACCCTCTCGGACTAATGTCCCAAATTTGGCTTGAGGCTGATTTGATGACACTTTCTCAATCAGAAGGTTAATCCTGCCCAACCAGGTCACTTACAGTGATGCGGCAACAAGTCCCTAATAGGCTGGAATTCTGACATTCCAGTGCTTCCCTCACTGTCAATGGCCGACCAATATTTATATCCCTTCCTTGCCATCAAAGCAAGGGAGATTCTGCAATTCAGGTGGGAAGCTATCCATATGAAAAGCTGTATTTTCCTTGTACAGGCTTTCCGGGATGAAAAATTCCCAAGTTTCAATCTGATTTTCAAAGGCAAAGTGACAGATCGGTTTTGAACCTATGGGTAGGTGTCATCAAGGCCTTTCCAATGGTCCAAAAGTCCCAGAGGAAGATAGTTGAAGGGTCTTTGACACGCGGCCCCCAAACTCCAAACTTTGAAGGTGCAACCCCCCCCCCCACCATCGCAAGGAGGTCAAAGGGGGTTGCACCTTCAAACCCCCTGTTGAAATGGGGGGTTGCAGGTTGAATTTTGGACCTCCACCGATGACAGCTCCTCCTTGGTGGGAGGTACAGAAAGTACCTTTCCACTGAGGAGGGAACCTCCTCGGCCAACAGGTACTAGGTACTTCTTGTACCTTCTTCTGAGGAGGATTTCTCCTTGGTCGGCTGGTACAGACTGTACCGGTCGGCCAAGGAGGAATCCTCCCTGACAAATGGTACCGACAGTACCTGTCCGCCGAGGAGGAATCCTCTGTTCCTCCCTGGTGGCAAGGTACTCTCTGTACCTGCTGCCAAGGAGGAACCTCAGCAGGAGGTACATCATTTACCTGCCTGCCAAGCAGGAACCCCGGCAGAAGGTACAACATGTACCTCCCACCAAGGAGGAGCCGTCATTGGCAGAGGGTCAAAAATTCTACCTGTGACCCCCCATTTTTACAGGGGGTTTGAAGGTGCAACCCCCCCCCCTGACATCCTTGCGAGGGTTGGGGGTGTCACACCTTCAAAGTCAGCAGGTCGCATTTTGAAGACCCTAGTTTAAAAGGGGAGGCAAGTTTTCCCCTGCCAAACTTGCTTCAGCTCTCACACCAAATTTGGGACATCAGTCCCAAGCCCCTCCTTCAATGGCTTGCTTTGCAAGTGGCACTCATGCCAGCCATAGGTCATGGAACCCCGATTGAGGGGCTTGTGATAAGCTAGCTCTTCCTTCCTCAGGGAACTTCTACCGCAAACATTCATATCAGTAGCAACGGTGGGCAGTTATGTACGTTCTCCAACTGGAGAACTCTGACCGTAATGTAACATTTACAGTTAAGTTATCTGCCAGTTACAGATATCTGTAGTCCAGTTACGTTATCTGTTGTGCAAAAAGCCCTCATGACTTTCTACTAGTTATGTTCCCAGCTTGCTTCAGCAAAACCAGGGTTACGTTACTTTTTTCTCCAAATTTGGATAACTTACATGTAACTTTCTGGCAAGGGTGGTGAATTTTGTTTGTTGTGTTCAATAAGAGCAAGATAAATTGTGCTCAATTTGTAACAATCAAATTTTACTGGTCCCCTCCATGGTAAGCAAGGTCAAAATTGCTTCATTGTGAGGATTGAACTCTCAACCTACACTGTGGCACCCTCCAGGAGGGATTGATTAACCACTAACACTACGGAAAAATTGGTATCGCAACGTTGCGCTGCAACATCTTGCCACAGGGAAATGTTGCAACAGCCAGATGGCCCGCTGGGCTGTCGCAGGCGACAGCGGTGTTGCAACATTTTGCTGTGACAGGACATCACAGTGGTATGTTGCAACACCAGGATGTCCGTAGTGTAAGCTATATGCAATATGATTTTGTTTTTTCTGACCACTCCCTCACCCCCCAAAAAAGTTATGTTGCCCAATTTTTCCAAAAGAAAGTGACATTACTTGAAAGTACAAGTTTTTTTAGTTACATCACAAATATAAAAAAACTGGATGACTAAGTTATGTTCTCCAATAAACCTGCTGTAATGTAATGTAACAGATCTGCCCACCGTTGTCAGTAGCTTATCTCATCCATACTTTGATATGTTCCTCTGCCTGAATTCATTCTTATCCCTCTACATTCTAGTCAAAATCTTCCATTGCCAAGAATCTTCCTGGAACATTCCCTTCCTGAAACTCAACTTACAAATCATCATCATTGAATCTCACCTTTTGTCCTCAGTTTTGTTTTTTTCTTTGTTGTCCACTCATTTGTCTTGTGTCTTCTTTTCTGCCTTGAGGTAATTCCTTTCTTTTCTTCTCAAACTCAAGTATCCCTTTCTTCAAATGATTTATAAAGCAACATATTCCCTCAGTTTGTTCATCAACACAAAAATTTTCAAAAAAAAGGAAAAGAAAGAAAATTCTCCATTCAATACGGTGAATGGAAACTCCCCAAAACTTTCAGGGTATTACCAGGCTGACACTAGAAAAAGGTCCCAGTAAACCTTTTAGCTCATTTTATCTTGTCAATAATGAGCTGTTTTTTTGGGGTGACAACTCCCACAAAAAAACCTACATAATTTCATCTCCGACTCCCACAAATTATCTCGCAGACCTTGCGGCCGACTCGCGGGTGTCGCAAAGCCAATTTTAGGGAGTCCCATAACCAAGCGCCCAATAAAAAAACAATTCTTTCTTTTATTTTCTTCTTCTTTTTCTTTTACATAAATACTCAGATTTTCCTTATCAAGTATGACATGGGCCAAGATCGACTACATAGCCACCGAAGAGCCTCGACCGGGGCATGTCGCCGTAGCCAGGAGGGAGTGCATTACATAGGTTGTGGAGCGGAGATTGAAGGATGCTTAGTAAAGTTACTCATGGACAGCAAATTTGTAAGAGACGCACTGCTTCGATGTGGAGCAAGTGAAATATTTTGAAATAGAAGTACGATGAGCTTGGGGTTTGCAATGGGTGAGCTTGCAGATAGCGTGGGCAAAGCGCGGTCCCCTCGGATCTGAGCCAGCATCTTGATCAAGTTTCCCTTATAAAATGCAGCGTGTCGTTGGGGCATCTTAAATATATGAATCTGTCCTACACGCCGACAAAAAGCGGGCCAGACTTGTTTGTTGTCAGCTTGCCCAGATCGATTCGGTTGGTCTGTTCAGTAGAACTTCCCATCTGATGCTTGGCCATGGATCAATGCAGTGACTGCTTGCTCCTTTGTAATACAATAGCACTCCTGACTGATTGATACAAAAATCTGTCGACTCTTTGGCGGATCAGAGAAGCCTGAGACTTGTGGACTATTTAAGTAGCTTCTCCAGATTCCAGAAGGCCGGCTCTCCTTCACTCTTGCCACGCATGTCCACCTTATGGTTTTATCTTGGTTCATTTGTGGTAATCCGCATGGCTGTCTTCCGTTTCTTACTTGCTGGTTTGCTCTTGCAAGGGCTGGATAGCACGATGGCCAAACCATTGCCGGAGATGGAAAACGCAGTAGGCTACATCACAGCCATTTTTGCTCTCATCCTATCCAGCTGCTAAATTCCATCTTTATAAAACAGCAATTGGTCTGCAGTGGATCTACGCCTGTAGGAAAACTTTTCTCCAAGAGTGGTGCCTACTACGCCATCTCAGACAAGGCCGAGAATGCGAGTGGACAATGTGCTTGCGCCGCTTCGACGGCTCAGCTCCGCTGCAAAAACCCACCCACCTTCCCCATCGCGAGCCCACAGGGACCGGCTGTCTGCCAGCCTCAAGACCAGACAACATGTGCCTCTTCCAACATAGTAAGCACCCTCCAAGCGGTCTGGCATAGCGAAAACACCATCAGACACACGAGAGGAAGAGCTAAATCCAGGGAATTGTTTTTTATCTTTTCTGCAGTCTTTGTGCCAAGATGGCAAGCCTGTCGGCTACTTGAATTCCCAAGGAGCCTTCTACGTGGCTGGTAGAGCTGAACAAGCCAGCGGATATTGTCAATGTGACAACAGCCTATCCGACCAGACCATTGGTCGCCAAGAATGGCTGCTCCGTTGTCCCGATTACCCCACATCAGCTTCCTTTCGACAGTTTACACATACGCATATAGAATGTTCTACGACTCCTGACTGCGAAGGCCTCTAGAAATTTCTACATTGCTTCACGGGCCATTTTTTTTTCTTTTTTTTCACAATTATTGGGCTGTTTTTTCATTTTTTTGTATCTATGTCCGTCTCTCTGACCTCAGACACAGATGCTTGCTGAGAGAAACAAAAAGGCTCTGATGGAGAAGCTCCTGCAGTGCTGTTATTTGAGGTAAAGTGAGTTGTGTTGTGCCAATGAGTGGAACACGGAATTCTGAAACGAACCACCAAAAGAGATGGACGATCGACTGTGCTTCACACCCATAAGAAACCTACTCAACGCGAAATTCGAGTCGTACAAGGTAAGCAGACCTACTCTTTCCTCTTGAGAACACACATGGCTAACTGGAACTGTTTCTGGGGGTTGCTATGGGAAGCTCAAGGAATACGACCACTCAAGAATACGAAGGATCCCTTTGCCATCTTGGATCGATCTGACGATAAACCCGAATTTCAAAAGCTTTAATGTTAAAGAAAGCAAAGCGAAATCAGTCTGGAATCATCTCTTGGTCGCCGGAAGGATTCCACAGCTGATTTGGATCGAACCCAAAACGCTAGAAATCTTTACCCTCAACGTCAGTAGAAACACAGCCTGTCTCCCATTCGATAATCAGCCAGCCGGGCTGTTGCTTAACTTTGTTTGCTTTGTTCTTTGCGGTACAAAAATTCGGTCCATATAAGCTAGAATCCAGACTCGAGCGATCCACACATTTCTTCTTTGCTTCGATTGCCTGACAGACGTCTAGAAGATTTAGGAGACCAAACCGACCAACCAATCGAATTTGATTATCCGACCGGAATCGCTCGAAATGCCCACCATTTGAGCCAAACCGCACCAGAAAACCTATGGTTTATTATCGATGGCGGCAAGACGCTCTTTCTGGTCGACCTTCATCCACATTCTCCCCCAAAAATACTAGCCCAAAAACTACTGGATCAGCCGCTCGTTCATGGGTTTTATAAGCTGGTCTCTCTGCAGATTAAAGAGCCTCAATCGAACTCTTTCTGGGCGATCATACGAGCTAAACCTACTCAGACAATTTCGGAATCCGAACAATCGAATGATGATCCGAAGAAGAAGAAAGAGAAGAAGAAGACTGACTTATCCGAGAAGAAAAAGTTACTCTATACGGTCTATCTGCTCGAGATTAGAATAATCCCAAATGCGTCTCAGGTTTCTGAAGCCGAGAATACCTCGAACTTGCCTTTCGATTTAGACGTTCAACTGCATGCACAATTGGTCGGTCCAGACGATTTATTGTCGGTTCATTACGACCGTCCCGGTCATCGATGGTGTCTTCGCTCCACATCCAAGTTCACCACTCTCTCCGAACAAGCCCAGCCCAAAGAAGATCTCGAGCAACCAGTCCAAAGTCACGAGCAAACAGACTCGAAAGTCTCAGTGACTGACTCAAGACCTAGTGCACCTTATAGCTGGAGTCAAAGCTTATCAACTCTCACCATCCACTTCAAGATCCCGTTCCGAATCCCCAGTAAATCGATCAACATTGAAATCCAATCAGGCACGCTGAGTTTCCGACTACCTGCCCCAGAATCATTACCTCAAGAAGCCGAAGAATATCTTAAAGACTTATTCGAATATTTCGGGCAACGAATTTTGCGCGGAGGTTCGTTGTTGTTAGTGTTAGAAATGTGGGATAAAATTCAGGTGGAAGACTCGACGTGGTTTGTGGAATGTCCTGATTCGCCGAAGGATTCGGTTACCTTATTGACGATCGAGCTCGAGAAAAACACTCGATTACGCTGGCCTCAGCCATTCAAAGCTGACTCGAAAGTATCCGAAACGATGGACCCGATCGAGCTCCTTTCGATCTCCGAGAATCTAGGCAAGTATACATCCACATCGGAAGAAGAACTACCCATGAAAAAACTCAAGCTAGGACTCGGTTCGACCACCTCGATCCCTCCAAACACCGGCCCATCTACGGTCGTTCAGAACAGCTCACTTAGTGCAGGAGAGATGGACGAAGAGATCGACTTGGCCAATGAAGTGATGGTCACTGGAGTCGTGATGACTTGGCTGGTCGAGAAAGATCGAGTGGGAACTGGAGCCGATGAGCTCGACGATGATAGGGCAGACCGAGCGGCCACAGAATGGACCGTCAAAGTGGCCCAACACGGCATGCCCGTTGAACAGATATCAAATCCACTTAAAGTCGTCAATCTAGTAGCCTCATCTCATCCTCCTCCAACCTCACAACAACAACAGCAGCAGCAGCAGCAGCAGGAAGAAGAAGAAGGCTCGATCATGATCAAGTCGGATATCGACGGTCTCGTCTTTAGTCCTCCGACTGGAAGCCCAAACAAGTTCGAATGGAATCATCGGATAAGCTACCCAGCACTATCATTTGTAATGGCCTCGAAACGAGAGATTTGGTCATCCTTTTTCACTAAGAAATTCGCTCTACTAGTCGAATCTGGTTCGACTAATTTCAAAAATCTTTCTCATCTGTCTTTGGCCACTCTTTTCGTGTATTATCTGCCACCTTATCCTGACCAATTCTCGTTCCAACAAGTCATTCAAATCTCTTCTGACCATCCTTCTACTACTACCTCCAGTCCACACGTCTTGGGTCTCTGTGCTATCCAAAAATCTTCCTCTGTTAATGAATCTGTTAATCAGGATAATCCTACACTTTCTATCATCCTTCTATCTCAACATGAAATCATCATCTTTGATCTCTAAATAAGCTCAACCCTCCTTTTCTTTTTTTTTTCTGTTTTTCTTGGATTTATTTTTGTTTATGATGATTCTATACACACCAAAAAACAACCCAACCAATGATCACCTACTCTTTGACTGATAGTTCAAACAAGAAAGAGACGGAAAACAAAGGCGTGGAATAGATCAAACAAAAAAGAACGACAAAGAAGCTTGTCGACTTCATTCTAGATGAGATTGGCAAGGCTTGTCTAATAATAATGAGTGGGTCATCATCTGACTTGATAAGGATGGCTACATAAACAGAAAGAGGCTGGGTTGTGTCGCATAAATGTATCTTCTTGATAATCATAGAAAACTTTGGACGGAATAGTCGATTGTTACATTTTACTCATGTTTATAATCAACAGAAAGTGCAACTCATAAAACCATCATCATTGAAGAAACAAGAAAAACAGCCATGCTTAGAGAAATCCAAGACAAGAAACAAACAAGATAAATAGGAATCAGGAGAATTGGTGTTGGTGTATGAGTGTAAAACTAGAACAGAAACTTGCTATGGGTGTGTATAGATAACATAAAAACAAAGAGGGAAAAAAATATTCCATGATCGAGCTGTGTTGAGGACGTGTGTAGAATGATGTAACAGTTGACCAGATTCTTACATAAACGAATAAACAAAAAGGTTCCGATGCATCATACATACTGAACTACAAAGAAACTAATAGACTGATGGTATACATCCCTGAGAAAAAAAATTAGCTAACTTAGTCCGAAGCCTTCAGACTCATTGATAGCTAGTCGAAGTTTCAGGTCAAGAGATTGAACGGAGAAAAATTCCGACAGGATGAGTTGATTGAAGCAAGTGTGACTTTCAGGAAGCCGTTCAAGTGTAGAGGAGGAGATCTTGGTTCCAGGTTGAACAGATTGATGACGACGACGAGATCGATTCTGTTGACGAGAAGGAGAAGAATGAACCGATTTGGTAATCTTGAGCTTGAGTCCAGGGATTCCGACGGCTGGAATACGATCCGTACCGGTGATAAACCTCAACAATTTCCTTTGATCCTCGAAACTCAAACGATCCACAACGACCCAGAAATTTTGAATGGTTAGATCGCCCGGTTGAAAGCCTTCATAAGTCGTAATCGCTTTCAACTCTTCGATTGGTAGTTTGGAGGTGTACGATGATCCAATCACCAACAGTTCGATCTCTTCCGGTTGGAATAAACTTAACCCATTCCCAGCAGCAACTGAATTGAAGCCTTCAGAGAACGCCTTGAATTGTGTTTCGATCGATTTGTTGAGAACAAAATCACAATACAGTTTCACAAATTCAGCCCGGTTCGATTTGGTCACCGGAATATTTTCTCCGTTAGGTATCAATGGTACTTCGACTACCGTCCCGTAACCATCATAGTCTCCAACAAAGTTCCGACCACAGACCTCCTCGAAATCTTCGCCGTCGTATTCTAACAACCAGCCCAAACATCTGGCCACTTCCGGCTTGAGGGTCGCAAGATCTGATAATCCATTGACTGGATATCCTAATAACTTTCGATAGCCTATCAATGGTAATCCGAAATCTAACGTGGCTCGGTTATAGATCGCCAATCCCAACACTGTTCCTATCAATCTGAATTCATCAAACTCTTGGCTGGCCGGATTGAACCACATCTGATGTCGATCTTGATCATGCGAAAACATCCCATACTCAGGCGCAACTAGCTGCCGAATCAACAACAGGAACCACTCCTTTTTTAATCTGTATGTGAGAGCGTGACATTAGTTTACCCATGTGAATAAGTCAACCAACTCCGCAAGAAGAGGGATGGATGAAATTCAAATACTGACCCTCCACCATCCACACCGTCCTCATCAACAAAGGTGATCTTGACTAGTTTCTTCAGTTCAGACTGAGAGTTCGAGATTTGCCGAAGCGAGTCCTCGACCAGATGAGACCTTCTGATTGAGAGAGGGAAGACTGGAGGGGCAAGTGACCTACCCAGCAAGCTATCGATGAATGCTTGACGAGCTTCTATTCCCATTTGACGCTTTCCATCGTATGTCAATAAGGATATCTTGTTGGCGATGCTAAGTAAGTATGGATAGCCGCAGATTGTAAAGGGTGACTTTCTGCTCTCCCAAGTTTCGAAATCGAATACTAGGTCGATCGGTTGGATTAAATCGGCTGACACGTTATAAAACGATGTTATTGGTAGCTTGCCTGACTGAGAATTGGATCCAGCTAGATTTCAAAAGGACTTATCCGATCAGTTTGGTGTCTCACAAGATGTTCGAATTAGACTAACTTAGTAGGGCCATGACTCTGCTTGCCGCAACCAAGGACCAATCGTACATATATTTAGGCAAATCGGGAGCAGCCAGTAGTTGCGAACCAGATCCAAAACCGCCTGGAATTTCCAGAAAGTTGCGAATTCTATCGCCGATGAAAAGGTTGACCAATTCCACCTTGTCGGCAAACATTTTAGTTGGACAGCGTGGACTGCTGAAGAATGAAACCAACCGACGATGTGCTCGATTGGGCAAACAAGAAATCCTGTGGATATTCCAGAGGTTGAAATAAGCTCCTTTTACTTTTCACCTTTTTTTCTTTCTTCGAGTCAAGTAAATTGACTTACAGACCAAGTATCCGAGCGATGATTACGAGGCGCTTGTGTGGATGAGCGTTGCTTGAAGGAGAGAGAACAGGACACTGAGGAGGGTTGATTGAGAGGATTTAGCAAACAATTGAGAAAGCAGGGGTTAAAGATAGACTTAACTTGTAAGAGGACGATGACCCATGCCCATTGGATGGGCTCGGGGATAGTCTGGAGGTGGTCATTCGACTTGAGGCTTGTGAGGAATGCGACGGACTGAGTGCCAGGACGCTGCACGAAGCTGTAGAGGAGTGAGAGGAGGATGTCACTACCGGTCGGGCCACTGCAGATGGCTTGGTAGAAGCTGTTGACCAATTCCAGGTCGAGTGTCTGCGGTTGAGCAGGCTCTGGTTTGGTCAAGAAGGCGGTGGAGAGGTTGGAGATGGATGAGAAAAGCTGAGAGAGAAGCTGGTGGGCAAGCAGGTCAAAGGCTTTGGTGATCCGGGGGAGTTCTGAATCCGGTCCGATTGAAGCCCGAAAGCCACTCGGATCGCGGTTGAAGCCATCGATTTCATCTTGGCTTAGTGAGAGGCTTAGAGAGAGACGGTTGAGTCGGGCGATGTGTTGGTCAGTGATCGGCAGGACGGTTGGCGGGGACGACGGTTGAGCTGGGACGGTTGGCTGAGCCGTTGGACTATCATGCTGACTGACTAAGAAGGATTGCGGGGAATCCCAGATGATCGCACAGATCACACATCGGACCGGACCAAGGTGGGCATGGTCGAAAGCGATCGAGCGGGCACAGCATCCACAGTAGAAGGAGTGCTGATGGGGCATGGGTTGGTGGCCAAGGTTCGATTGCAAGCGGATATGGGGTGGCAAAGACTTGCGTGAGTTCCAAGTAAGCTCGCGGCTGGACTGGGGGTGGGGTGTAGAACTCGTGGGCCTGGCTGCTGAGGGAGACTGTCGATGATGTTCTGGAGTACCGGTGGGCGAGCCAAGCCCGGCGCCGGGTGAGCTCCGGTTCCGTATGGAGGTCGGATGACGGAGAAGATGGGCGAGATTGAAGGAGCGACGTTTGAGACTGGCCGAGAGCTTACTTGTTGGAGAGGTCGGAGTATTACTATTGCAATCCACCGAATGCTTGTTGGCGACCGAGTCAGGAGTGAGACTCAAGCCGCGCGATTGGCGACGATTGCCTCTGCCTTTGCCGGTCGGAGCAAGAGTGGATGGCGGTGGGTTGATGATGGTCTGATCGGCTTCTTCCTGACTTTCGTTGATCGTTAACTCGCCCGGAAAGTAATCAGCCAAGAGGGTTGGATCAAGTGGATCGATCATATCAAAGCAATAAAAGCTATACAAAGTTTTCCCAGAGATACAAGGGTTGGATGGATCGCGGTAAGTTTCAAGGGATCACATTATCGATTCAAGAATGATTTTAGTTCTTTAGAATAAAGACCTTTACTTTTTTCTGGCGAGTGTACGTAAGCCCTCTAATAGACAGTGTACATAAATACAACTTCTCTAGTTGAGCCGAGCCGAGCCGAGCCGAGAAATAAAAACAAATGCCATGGGCCGAATTACACTTAAGAAAAAAAAACGATGTGTCGTCAAGCGGTGATATTTATATTTGACTGCGGAGTTGGAAGATCAGCACCCTGTGAGCGCAGTTGAAGGGCTTGTGGAGCCAACGACGCCATCCAGGTCGACGTCGAGATCCTTAAAAGTTGCTTCAATTTTCTCATTGACACATTTGAGCTTCTTGGCAAGAAATTTAACTTGCCACACAGGATGAGAGTGACATCGCAAGCGGAGAGTTACTTCTTGGGTCAAGTTTGTTTGCCTTCAAAGTGTTCCGTCAAGCAAGCACTTAGCAGACTATGAACCACAAGCAAATCTACATTCTTGGTTGGTCTCCGAGAAAGTTGAAATATACCCCAGATTTTTGTTTGATGGTTAGAGGTACTATTGGTCTGGCAGTAGCATCACCACTGCTTAAGCAACCAACTGGTTTCTTTCCTCCATAGAAAGCATCTCTGAAAGTACTGGCAATGTTGATTTCAAAACACAAGAATCATGTAGCTATTTGCAAGAAAATTAAGGAAAAGAAAACAGTTGTTAAAGAGTGGAGAGTGGATCTAAAAGGCAATCCACTTAAACCCATTTGAAGCTGAATTCACCAAAAAAATCTACCAGCTACTGCCTAACTTTGACAGTGTAGTAGCCTGAGGATAAAAAAGAAATCCAAGATCTGTGGTTTGCACCACTCACAGCCATTTTCTTTTTTGTAAAACATGGTGGATTTGATGAGTATTTCATCAAGTAGGGTCATAGTAGGGGATACATATGTCTGCATGCCTAGCAGTCACACCCCTGACACACTGGGCATGTTTTACAATTGGGGCAAATGCCGTGAGGGTGGCTACATATTTCTGGTTCTGTGACACCTTGAACACTCTTTGGTTGCACTTGAATCGCATTCCTTTTTTTTTTGCAGAAAGAAGTTGTGAATCAGTATAATCTTGTTTCACCTTAGGAGAATACAGGTCCAACACATTTCATAATCAATCCAAATGAATAAGATCAGATGCTCACTTGTCACACAACACGGCGAATGAGTCTTGGCCTATTGCTCGACGTTTCAATTGCCCTTTCAACTTTGGAATTCTTGGTGGCAATCCTCTGTAATCAAATCAAAAAGCATTTTCTTAAAACTGGTTGATCTGCTGGTCATGAATGTAGTCAACAAAAGCAAGGACAAACCTCGGACGAGTCGCTCCAGCTGTCCTCTCACAAGCTGAGATATCACCAAGCGCGGTGGATTGACCAAGAAGGCCAGCCAACGCTACAGCCGCAATCATAATCATGAATGAACGAGTCATTTTTAACTGAACGTCAAAGATTGAGTTATTTAACTGAAGAGAGTGTGATCTAGTGTGATGGAAGGATTTGAACTCAGGAAACTAGTGAGTGTTGTTTGATGGTTGGCAAAGCATTCCAGATGGCTCCTCTTTACATAGTCCTCAGACTCGATATGGGCAGCAGTGTTCATTGCAAGCATCAATCAAGGCAAGCCTAACGAAATCTCTTGTATCGTGGTCACTTGCGCCGTCAGTCATTGTGATCATAACATATCACCTCGCTCATACTGGCGTGTCACACAATCAGGTTTCGCAGCACTGTTGCAGGAAGTCCCTCAGACCAACAAAAAAAGTAATGATAACAGGCCGCCGGGCACGCAGCCCGCCGCCGCTTCGTGGCAGTGCAGCCCAGCCACCCGGAGGGAACTGTGTATCAGTACCATCGGCTCTCGGACACACCTTCCAAAATCAATATTGCTTCCCTCCCAATCACTACCGCTGCCAACACACCAGTCAAACTCATTTATCACAAGTGTCATTGTTTCGCAGTGCAAGGACCAATCTTTGAAGCGCTCGGACAGTGTATGTAGCTCTAAAAGGGGGGCTTGCGATGTGTCTTGGTGCAACACATTTGGCTGGATATAATACTTATCCCGGAAACGTGTAGAGCTTCTTGTCGCCCTTAAGATCGTACTGTTTTAATGGGTTGATGATGTCTTACAGTATTGTCATCATGACTTGCTTGTTTTGGCGATGGATAGGTTGCGGTATTTTTCTGGAACCTGGCTCTGGTGTTTCCCACCATACAAGGCTTGCGACTGATCTGATCCATCAACATGGACACAAAACTTGACAGATGCCACAACACCCAGGACCCTGGTACTATTCTCTCCATACAAGCGTAAGTCTCATCTATCTCGAAACAAAGCATTAGCAGGAAAGTAACCGTTTTGAGATCGTTAAATCCTAGAAAGTTCATGATTGTACATTTTGCGGCAGAGGGAAATTAGCCAGGTAATATATCTCAAGTCAGTTTAGTACATACAGAAAAGTAAAGAGTATGATGGCACGCACACCAGAAGAGCTTATCGCCATTGGACATGGTTCTGGTGACCTGACCTCGGTGAAAAATCATGAAAGGTTCAGGATTGAAGATTTTTCCGTCATCATACAAGATTCAGCACATCACATGCTTTGATGATCCTGGCCTGCAACATACGCCATGTAAAAAAAGTAACCCAAATAGCTTACAAAGTTATTTTACTCCATAGAGAAAAAAGATAGTATTGCGACCTGACCCCAGTGAAGATGCAGAGTACGAAGTAAGAGGGAGAGTTATGCAGCGTGCAACTTCTGCTTGGATTGTGGGTATGACTCATGATGGAGGCGACGATTGACTATCGTCAAATCCAATATAGGCAGGGGCGTAAATTCGAGTAGTTGGCGCCGTCGTCAGAGTATCGAAACACTCATGACGGCCTTATTCAGGCCATCCTTGACCCGACCAGAAGACCAATTGAGTAAGGTTTGTACAATTTGGTCAGCTGTATAACCTCTTGATTGAGAATCTGAAAGGATGGAATCAAAGATGAGAAGGGAATCGTTGTCTAATTCGGCAGGGACTGATCGGATGAATTTCTCAGGACCGATGGTGATGATCGAATAACCCAATCCAAGTGGTTCGAGCTATTTCATAGCACGCACTATATCAGCTTCGGTAATGGTAGTATCCAAGAGTTCAGATATCGGGACGGCCACGGCTTGGGAGTCGGGCCTTCTAGCTGGGACGGTTCTTGTTGGGAAGGACGAGGTAGTCCACGGAGGGAACGAACGGCGCGGATGACGTCTTGAATCTCGTGTGAGCTTCCATCACGAACCCGAATGGAAAGACAGACATCGACGACCTGAACGGCGAGAGCGAAGGTCCAATCGCCCAATCCGAGCCAATCCCAAAGCCCTCGTCTGCCACCCGACAAAGGATCCACGCCCAGTTCGTTACACATCGCTGAGAACGCCCCTCGGAACTCTGGGTCTGACTTGATCTTACTCCCATGCTTCACCGCAAACGTCTTCAATGAGGCCTGGAATAACACAAGCTCCGATGGTAGGTTAGCTGCGTTGGTCGCGCTGAGCTGTCCGATAAGCTGCTGTATGTGTGATGTGGTACCCGAGATGCGCTAAAGGCTGCACAATGGGAGAGGCTTTCTTCCTTCTTATTATTTGTCGCCTTTTCTCCGCTCGTCCATGTTTGCAATCCTAAATTCTACTCCAAAACCACACACATGACCAAAACTATCCCAGATCTCCCACACCCAGCATCCCTACTTGAGCACTAGCCTCGCTCGCTCATTCCCCCCCAAATTACTCAACCCGCCTGCGAAACACCCGCCATGGCGCCTCCGTTGCTGCCGCAAGGGCCAGGACATGGACCTGCCGTTGAGGCGTCCGCCGTGGACATGTACATTGCGAGGGCCACTTGCCGCACCATCCCGATCCAGTGTTGACCAAACTGGCTACGCTGGTCGAGTCCCTGGTTTCGCGCTTGGAAAGCTTAGAGAGGGCGGTGGCTGCCCAGACCCAAAGATAGGATTCCTTCAACACCCTGCGTGTCAGGTTTGAGGAATTTGCCAGCAATTTGTCCAGGCTAGAGAAAAAGGTCGAAGACCTATCCTCACCTGCTGCTTCTATCACACCGGAACTCAGCATTGCCAACTAGACCAGCACCACTCTACTCAGAGAAAGCGGCTGGCACAAAGCAGGTAGGTGGGGCTGCTATTGCCCCAACGTCACTACCAATGGTCCCGTCGAATACTCACATCAACAGGTTCAAACTAGGGCAAATTGTCCTCAGAAAACGCTTTGACCAGCCGAAGCCTTTCGAGGGTTTGTCCGCTGTACAAATCACCAAGAAGATCAACGAGGCCCTGGGCTTCGCCAAAGCACACGTCGAAGGGGAGCCAATTGCCATCAAGGCGGTGGCTCAGTTCCCAAACGGAGACATCAAGGTTTTCACGAAAGACCGCCGAGCAGCCAAGTGGTTCTTGGATAACAAACACCTCTGGACTGCTCAAGCTGACCCCAAATTTGTTACCACACAGATCACTCACCCAGTCCTACTACACTCGTGCCCATCTAGCTTTGATGTAGACAACACTCAACACTTCGGACTTCTGTGCCAACAGAATGACATAGAGTCCAAAGAAATCCAAAAGATTAGATGGCTTCTAAACCCCAAGCTTGCCCACAAAGAAACAGGCACCCTACTGATCCACTTTTATGACAGACGATTAGCATTTGACATTGAACGAGCAGGTCTCTGTTACAATAGCCTCCACCTGCGGGGGCAACACTACATCCAGGGCCCCAAGCAGTGTTTTAACTGCTTGGCGGTAGGCCACTTGGCCCATTCGTGCAAGGAGAAAGCTCTCTGCTCCCGCTGTGGGGGAAACCACAATTCAGCAACTTGCGATAACATAGAAGACTCCAGCAGGAGTTGCCAACGCTGCCTAGTGGTTGACCGAAAGGCAAAACTCCCCATCGACCTTACTAACCCAAAGTACGACCATTCCCCTTTCAGCAGCTCATGCCAGGTAAGAGCCAAGGAGCTTGAGCTCTTGGAAAAGAACAAAACCTCTAACAACCGTAATTGAATAAGTACACCCGACTAAATATTCTCCCTAGATTCCCTTATGTTCGCCCCCATTCTCTCAGAACCCACTTCATCTACCAAAACACCCTTGATTTCCACTTATCCCAACAGCTCCGCACCCATGCCTTCCTTTTTCCAACTGAATTGCCATAATCGCAAAGACACCACCTACAGCGCCCTTTGCTCAGAAAACAATCATTTAGCTCTGCTCCTTCAAGAACCCTGGACAAATCCCTTTGACCACCTTCCACCAACTTACCCGGGCTGGCACCGGATCACACCTACTGATCGCCCTACAAACTCTTCCGGCAGGCCACGCTGCTGCATCTACATCAACAAGTCTATCCAAACCCACCATTTTTTCTGTCTCCCCGATAACTCCCCACACCTGACAGCAGTAGCCCTTACTTTCCAGACTCACACCCCCATTTCCCTTCACCTACTCTCGGTCTACAATCCACCCGTGTCTTTTCCCACAATTCCTGAACTAGCAACATGGCTAGACTCTCACTACTCCCGACAGATCCCCACTGTCATCATGATAGACTCTAATCTGCACCACTCACAGTGGAACCCGCCGGGTTACCGGCACTCCCACTCCGCCGCCAAAGATCTAATCAAATTGTGTGGGAGGAAAGGATTTTTCCTATCTTCCCCGAGAGGAGTTCCCACCTTCTTAGGCTCCAGGGGCTCACCGACCACCATAGACCTTTGCTGGGTAAACCATAAGTGCAAATGCTTGGTTACTACGTGTTCAGTAGGGCTGAATAACCACACCTCCGATCATCAGCCTATCCAGCTTTGTCTGTCTGCAATGGGAACGGTTCGTCATCCACAACCCACCAAGGGACTGTCAATGGAGAAGCTAGATTTCCAGCGATTCACACAAGACCTGTCTTCCATGATGAATAGCCTGCACACCCCAAACCATTCCCTGTCTGTCAAGGACATTGAGGACTCTGTTACCAGTCTGACAAACAGCATACAGCAGTGCCATCTTCTGCAGGGCACAACAGCTTGTAGGGGATCCTCAAGGGCTAAGTCATGGTGGGACCCAAAAATATTGAACCCCCTTGTGACCAACAAAAACCGAGCACGCCGTTGGATGCTGTTGGATAACTCGCCCGAAGCGAGGGAATGCTACTACTCTTGGCAAAAAGCCTTCAAAGAGAAAGTAGAGGAACTTAAGCTGCACCATTGGCGCAGCTTCCTCGCCAAAACAGGTGATGCGGCCGCCTTCTCGGCACACAAGTTCACTAAAGTTAGGCAGGCTAGCACCATAGACCCACTGTATCGAAGTGATGCTACTCTATCTACTGATGTTGCTGAACAAGCTGAGATCTTGTTTAAAGGCACCTCCTTCATCAACACAACATGTGACTTGTCGGACCTGGACCCTACTCCCTCCTTAGTCCCTGGAGACTTTCCCCCTGTCACCGAAGCTGAAGTTAGTAGGGCAATTGACTCGTTGCCCCCTAAGAAGGCAGTAGGCCCCAACTCAATCCCTAATGAGCTTCTCAAAGCTGGAAAGCAGCTTTTGAGCCCTTTTCTTGCCCCTCTGTTCTCCTCTTGCCTCCGCCACTGTCATTTCCCCCAACCTTGGCGCACCGCCACCACAGCCATCATCCGAAAAGCCGACAAACTGGACTATTGGGATCCTAACGCCTACCGACCCATAGCCCTCCTCTGTATCCTAGGTAAACTTTTCGAGAAGGTCCTCAATGAATGCCTAGTTCATTGGATGGAGTCCGAAAATATCCTCCCTCCTAGCCATATGGGCGGGAGAAGGGGGAGAAACATTACCGAAGCCTTAATCCTATTCACGTCCTGGGTCAAAAATCATTGGCGTAAAGGAAACATTGTAGCCGGAATCTTTCTGGACGTCAAATCCGCTTACCCCACTGTCTATAAAGACAGACTTAGGGGCCGCTTAATAGAGCTCTCATGCCCAGGCTATTAACAGCCACTATTAATTCTTTCTTATCAAACCGATCCACTTCCTTGAGGATGGGGAACTATACTTCCCCTTACTTTGATGTGCCCGAAGGCCTCCCTCAGGGCTCACCACTCTCCGTCACACTATACATCCTTTATAACAGCAGCTTACCAATCGCAAACTCGGCGTCCCTCACGGACAACATAATCTCAATCGGCTATGTCGATGATGTTGTTCATCTAGTCGCAGCCCCGTCTGTGGATGAAGCTATGCTCATGTTGCGGGAGGAAGCGTCCAGGTCCTTGGCTTGGGGACACAAATTTGGCGCTATCTTTGACAGAAAGAAGGCCATTCTGATGGGCTTCTCCCCAAAACCCACGGACTTCCCTCCCTTTGACTTTGAGGGCCATACGCTTCAATCCCAACCATCGGCGCGATGGCTAGGCATTATCCTGAATAAGCGTCTAACCTTTGCCGAACACATAAAAAAAGTCAAGAAGACAGGAGAGCTGACATTGATCCAGCTCGGTCGGATCATAAAATCGACATACGGACTTAACCTAAAACTAGCACGGCGGATAGTAAGTGCGGTGCTCTATCCGCGTGTCTTGTTCGGCAGCCTGATCTGGTTCACGACCAGAAATCATAAGACGGTTTCTCAGCTGTTGGATAGCCTGTTTTTTCAGGCATGCAGGCTAGTGACGGGGCTGTTCCGACAAACCCCTCTGCCCTTTGTAAAGCTGAGCAGCGGCCTCCAGCCGCTAGTTAATACTCACTCCAATTTCAATCTCCTACATCCTCAGAGGACTGACCAGACCACAGCCCCACCCAGTGACTCCTTTCCTCTTACAAGAACTAACAGCGAAGAAACCAACTTTCCCCAGTCCCCTCCATTCTTTTGGCAGTCTGGACGACATCCGACAGCACCTTGAACATCCGACAGAATTGATCCACACTTCGCCTTTTGCCCCAAGGACCAACTCAATATCGAGGATTCACAACATTGGCCTACCAAGAGATAAGGCGGTAGACACGGTCATGCAGCAGGTTGAGATCGAAGAAAAGGCACATTCCTTGGTGATCTTCACCGATGGATCATGGATCCCAGCCACAGGGCCGGAGCGGCGGCGGTTGCTCACAATCTTCCTCTATCCGACTCCCTCAGAATACCTAACCACAGCCATCTCTCCAACTATGAGGCTGAGCTGGTTGGGATCCGGCTAGCCATCAAACTAACCAAACGAGTGATCTGGTCCGCTTGGCCAGGAAGCTTTAAGGCGGTTGCCATCTTCAGCGACAACCAGGCAGCCCTCTTGAGAGCGGCTGATCCGCTACAACCTGCCTCCGGGCAGCATCTATACGCTGATAACTTTCTTTCCTTGAAATCTCTAGGTATCCCAGTGCGCCTCTACTGGAGCCCGGGCCATAAAGGCATCCCGGCGAACGAGCAGGCGGACGCTCTGGCAAAAGAAGCGGCCCAATACATTGAAGGGACCAGTCCTTATGTGGCCACATCCCAGCTCATCCCTGCTAGCCTCTCCAAACTCAAGCATCACTGCAGCAAATTGTGGAAAAAAGCCATCCCGCTGTCCGAGGAAGAGCGAAAGAGAATCCGGTTCAAAATGGACACAAGACCGATCATTGCCGCCCTTGACAACCAGGAGAAAGGGCTGACTGCCACCGTTCTCCAACTCCGGGCTGATCACTCCCCACTGAATCATTTTTTATTTAAGATTATACAAAACTTAGATCCCAGATGCACTAACAACTGCCTTGATAGGGAGTCGGCACCCCGCTTTCCAATGTTCTGCAAACGTTTCAGATCGATCAGACGCGCAATGCGTCTGAAACTCAAGAAATCCAAATGTAGAACCAACTCAAACTCTTTCCATGCCCTGCTGGACAGCCCCCAGGCACTCTCGGCGGTGGCGTCCTTCATTTTGTCTTCGCAACGCTTTCCCAACACAACGACCTATGCAACCCATACGACTACAAGAAACGGTCTCACTGCCTGACGACGGGTTTTCTTCTCCTTTCTCTCCGCTTCTATTACTTCTGCTCAATTTCAATGGTTCTGTTTCATGATTTCTCTCATACTCATCTCCACATCTCAGGTTTCCCTTTCTCTCATTCTCTCTTATTAGCTTCGATCTCTTTCTTTTTTTCCAACACATATGTACTTACATGCTGACGAGCTAGAGGCACCTCTCCTGAACCCTTGAAGACCGTCGCGATCCTAACGTTACAGGGGGAGTAACGTTAGTGTGCGCTTTCCTTGTTCTTTGGCCGGAGTGGGGGCTCCTTCAGCACTGAACAGAAACCACATCATCTGGTGGGATAGGATTAAGGGGGGGAACCCTCGAACTCTGAAGCTAGCTAGATTTTTCTGTCTCCTCTGCTCCCTTTTCTATGCTCTTCTCCTTTCTTCTTTCCTTTCTTCTCCTTTTATTTCCAAACTCCATGGTTGCAACACTTAGTAGGGCGTCAGGCATGTTGAGGTGCGGCGCATGTTTTCCAAAATCATCGATTACAGTTGTACTTAGTTTTATGTCTCAGGCTATGTGAAATCAATAGCACTTGAAAAAAAAGGGGTCAAGCACTGCCCCCCGGGGCCCCCTCGGGTACCCCGTCACCCAGTCGGAGTCCCCTCCGCTGCCTTCCTCCGCCTCCGCCAAACTCAGCAAACCAGAACCATTCACCTCGATGGCCGTCCTACGAACACTTGCCCAACCCTCCATCCAAAGGACAACGAGAATAGCCCGTCAGCCCGCACTCGCAACGCGCAGAAGAACTTACTCTACCGAGTCAGTACACCCGTCTCAATAAAACAATATCGAATGATTTACTCATGTTGTTGGTTTTTTTCTGTCGGCCTTCTAGAGTCCAATCTGCTCTCCAAACTAACCAGAAAAAGGGAAAGTCAGATGTTACTTGGAGCACCAACCAAAGACCCAAGTTAGTAATACTCCCAGAAAAACGACTGGCGATAACTTGTGACTCCGACCTGACCGAAAAATAAAACCCCCCCGCCGCATGGATAACGCAGATCACAAGCAATGACTGGGCCGAGGTTCGAACAAACTAATATGGCCGCTCAGCCCAACCCCCTGCCGGCGATCAAGTTAATTATGAAACAGCCGATCAGGATGGTGTCGAGTCGGGTCGCTGTCTGCGATGGAGGTAAGCCAATTAACATTCACATTCATCAATCCTTACTTCGATTTGTTGCTTATCTCACGATTCTATATTAGGTGGTGGCGCTTTGGGACATCCTAGAATCTTCATCAACCTCGACACGCCGGGTCCTCAGCCATGCGGGTAAAATCATCCTGCTTTTATTTATCCTTTTCCTACCTCATTGGTCTGGCACTAACTAATGGAAATGTAACATTATGTCATTCATCGCCTCATTTTCATTCCAGATATTGGTCAGTAATTTATACTCTGCCCCGTCTTCTGTAATCAATTCCTTCATGTTGATTTTGCTTTTGCGATTTTTATTACTTTTGCTTAGTGGACTTCGTTTCCAAAGATCACATGAAGACCATCATTGAGAGTGCATCAGCAGCTTCCCTCTTCCTGTATTAATCCATTTCGACCGTCCATTCGCCATGTTCTTGTTCTCGTAGAGATAAGTTATCCATTCCCCTTTCGATGAACTTCGTCGGTCTTCCAGGCTAGAATCTAGAGAGAGACTTGTGCTGAGGGATTCGCGCCTATAGAGGGGACAGAGTGAAGTGTACTCGCCCCAACCGGTCTCTTGTGATGGTCAATCAGCCCTTGCTGATTGAATAAGCCTTACTCTTAGTGGATTCACGTCAATCCCTCAACAAAACGTCGCTTGCTCATAACTCTCAATCCAACATAACTCTTCATATATACTAGGAATCATACATATTACATGAAGAGTCTGTGAGTGAAAGAAATTTGAACTGCAACAGTTTTCTTCTATTATAACCCTCCCCATACTGCTAGTTTCCACGGGTGAGATATGAACTTCCTGCTTGCAAGCCTCGGTGCCAACAGAGACAGAATCAAAAAGTGCACAACTTAACGCCATTATGATAGATAGCTCGAAACGACATTCTCTGACAAGTATCATTGTAGCTCTTGCATATTCCAGAAGAAGACGCGGAATGATACCCAACCTCGTACGTGTTCACAGATGCAAAGGAATCAAACCATTTAGCAGGAATACGAATCCACACAGAGTTTCAGGCCCTTCGACCCCTTACAGTCCTGCTAAAATGAGCCACACTTGTGTCCTGCCGCCCGGAAGATCTCCCAGAACTTGTTCACAATGAAAAATTTACTAAAATCTGCCCTCATAATCTTATCTCACCTTCAATTCCTCTCAGCGTACTTGGAATCGGATGTTATTGCAAGTGGGGCGTCCCAAGCAAACCGGCTTCAAACAAGACCGCAAGACATGCTCTCTCCCGGTTTGCTAAATTTATTCCCCCTGGCAACCGATCCCTCAAAGAAAAGAAAGGAACCTCCAGGTCAAATCCAAAACTTCTGGGAGGCTCACAGCCTTCCTCAAGCCGGTTTATTACATTTTTTTACTCAATTTTTTTTGTCTGCGTGTCTAAGTTAAAGCCATGTACCATGCTGACAATCTTTTGCAACATGCCTTTTAGATACTGAGGGTGTAAGCAATAGTGGGCCAAGACGACCCGACGTTGAAAATGGTTTCAATTCGCTATCATTATCTCTGAGTCCCGCCGCCCAAGTTGAAGACGATTCCAATATTCTAGAACCATCTCTGGATTCGCTCTATTCCAAATCTGAAGCGAACCCAAATGAGCTTCCAGGAAAAATCACAACGAAATTACCGGTTACATCAGACCTGCTGGGTCAAAATGGTCCGTTAGCTTATCCTTGACGTGGTTGTGGAGAACAGTCTCATTGACGTGGCCGAGATCTTTTCCATCATATTTTCAAGGCGACAAAACCTGGGACAAGGGTGCAACAGGGTCATCCGTAGTTTCATCAGGCGATCATACCACACCGCAGCCTTTCAAGAAACAGCGACTGGGCCAGAGCCAAAGCCCATCGCCACTGCCGGAAAATCGCCCCGCGAGATCGCTGGCTTTTGAACGTCTGGAAAATCAAAATGCCCATTTTGCTGATGGTAGATACGCTTGGCAACTGTCAGGACTAATCCCAGTGAGCCTGCAGGGTGACACGCATCTGAAAAATCAAGGTGGGTATTTTCGTCAAGGTAGAAATGCCGGGGTTTCCGACACCGGTGTTCAGAAAGCTGATTAGTTTTTTTTTCTACATTGGGCAGCATCAAATGGCCTCAGTAACGTGCCGGCCAATCTGCCTTCTGGAAGTCTTCCTCAGCCGCATAGGCTTGAACTTCTTGACCCTTCTGGTCGTGATCCAACATCCAAGATATTAGCTGTCTCACCACCCCGCAAACACAGCCGCAGGCGCCCCAAAAAGAAATCGTCTCCACAAATCCACACTCCTGAGACAACCAAAATCGGCGCCAGAGAGCCAACGTCGAATCCGCCGGCCAGCGAGAACGGTGCCATAATCTCATATCAATATATCCCGGTGTCGGAACAAATCGACTTGAAACAATTCAGCGACAAGGCATGGGCGTCGTTTTCGGAATTTTGGGTCTACATTCGTGAAACAGCGGAACAAACCAAGTGCTATCCAGAGAAATCTCTCCAGACATTCGAATCAATACTTATGTCTGCAGCCCCTCCTGAAATTTCCCAAAAGCAAACAGAATTAAGGGAATTTTCTAGCTTGCTATTGGGTATCAATGCGAGGGCTTTTGAGATTACAGAGGGCAAAATTAATTTCCCGTCATTCTCTTCTAATTACATTTCGCAACAGAGAGATTTCATCACGTGGTTTATTCGGTTCATGTCGATTCGCAAGAACTCTTTCAGGGCTTCTCCAGGCCCAGAAGAGGGCCTCTATCAACATATTTGGGAAGCGTTTGAATTCAAAGAAAATCAGGTATTCTATTTAGTCTCTCGTAAGGTCACAGAAAAGGGAGAATCATTCATTCCAGTGACGGTCAAACAAAGTTTGATGAATAAAGCAGCTGTTCATGTAGTCACTGCTTACCATAGAGCCCAAAAAACGCAAGGAATCTCCAGGTTTCCATCCAACGAAGGATTCGTGATTGCACTAGGAAACTTCAAAAATCATATCTGGCTGAAAAGGTTCATCGCCAAACCAGGCAGTGTAAGACCGGTAAACCAGCCAGAGCTTGAGGATGTAACCGAGAAATTGAACGGAAATGTTCAACTCATCGATCGCAACGATCAGTCAATCCGGACAATGTCCCTGGCGGATAATAACCCACTAGTGTGGGTTTTTCTATCTACGTTGGGGCCACGAAAACTTCCTTCGAGACCGGAATCAAGTCCGAAATCAACCTCAATTTTCAAGGGTTACTTCGACCGAGCTTCAGCAGAAACAGGCAAAAAGGCAAAGCATTCCCATGACAGCTTAGAAGAACGGCTGTATGACAGGCTTTGGTTTACCAACGGCTCTCTTCTTGAGGCCTTTGGTTGCGGCTTTCAACACAAAGACTTCAATATGGAGCAAGAATCGGCTCAATCCTTCGCAAATAAATTGTTTTCAGAAGGGATTGAGAAGGATTCTCAAATGAAGAAGGTCCATGAATTAATGTATGAGTTGATTTTTTCCAGTGACGATCAAAAAGTTTACAACGTCAAGAAGGTGCGAGGATCTTTGCGAAAGAAATCAGAGGTCGATCAAATTGTAACCGAGATCACCATCAGAATTCTTGGAAGCTATTACAAGACTACGAACTATGAAAAATGGGTTGGATTTTTTTCAATTGATCAAAACTTCGTTGAATTTTTGAGAAAGCACAATGTTAGAGAGGCCAGAGGAAAGAATAAGGGGTTTATTTCTGATTATGAACAAGGTATACAACTACTCGAACTGATTCCGTGGCACGACCTACCCACCAACCACATTTTGAACGGAAACACTCCATCAACTGTCAAGAAATTATACCAATACAGCTCAGTAGCCAAACTCGAAAACTGGATATCAATCAGTCCGTGATATCCAGTCATAGGTAGCAACTATAAATGGGTTTTCATCTGATTTTAGTGCTGCTTTTGAATAATTTTCCAGAGTCTTTCTTTTTGTATTTATTCATCTTTCTAAAGAAAAGCGCTGTAAACCTCTCTCTGAGGGGAGTTGAAATGTGAAAAATATAACTTTGAGAAAAGCAAATACATAGTACGGCTGTCAGTCTCTCTGGTACCAGGTCTGAGAAAGAGAAGACGGAACACATTTTCTTCTGAGATCGTTTGACTTTGTTCATATACCAGAGCCGCAAACGGTATCATCTAGAACTTGATAGGAAGCGGAAGCATTGGGGTTACTTTTTGACAAGTCCCACTGCATACAAGTTAGCTGTCAGCCACTGTGATGCCAAGAGTGTTACTCCTTTAGCTACACAAGGTGATGGAAACATGTACTAGGGATTATAGACTGTCAAGTCACGGTAAAAACAGAGAAAAGATATGAATAAAGAATAGATCTTTATTTAAAAGAGGGGCCTGATAGCACAGGGGTTTTTGTAGGTGCTCTCTTGATTCAGATTCTGTGTGAAAAGGGTGATCTAAATCACCAGACTGGAGATCCTGAAATACAGGAGTGGTATCCAACTAGTACAAGCCTTAACAAGGCACTATAATGACAAGGACTATAAAGGTTTAAATACACAACTTGTAATTACCTGTGATACAAGTCCAAAGGCCAAAGTATAGGTTCAAACATGTGTACTGGGAAGGTAGTTGTCTACTATAGGTGTGATTGAAGTCCTAGAATGATGTGAGGAAATGTTGAAGTGATCTTAAAGCAACAAAAACAGGCAACAAGGTAATTTAAGGCAATGATATATTAATCTACTGGCTAAAATGTACAATTGTATGAATGTAATGGGTGCTAATGATGTGATGTATATATTTTTGGAAGGACAGAAGACCTCTTATATAGAGGTATGGTCCCAGTAGGAGCCTTTAGTCCAGCCCATGGGCGCTTTCCGGCATGTTATGATGATTTCCCATGACTTTTGATATAATGGGCTCATCATTTCACAGACTGTTCATTGTCAAATGTCTTGTGAGCGTGTGATTTTCACCAGATTGTGTGATTGATGACATCTAGTCAAGGAAAATGTGTGCAGTACACCTGGTGTGTGGTAATTGATTCCCAAATGGGCGACATGTGTGCTGAATGGGGCTTCTAAGGACCCTGGCTAGTTCCTGCCAAGCCTACTTATGTAAATCCGGCAAAATCCAGGTTATGGATACATGTGAGAATTGGATTTCTCCAGTTGGGCACAAGTTTTGCTACGTGCCACAGCAGGCTCATTTTTTCCCCCCTAAGGAAGATGAGGTTTGGCTACATGCAACATAAGGCACATTTTTTAAGTGTAATGTGGCTGGGACATTGACCACACAAAATAAGCATCTGTGACATTTCTTCAAATCTCAGATTGTGTATTTATGTAACTAGACTAGAAAAGTATGAATCACTTTAATGCTGACTGGACAGCTTTGATGTTTTCCTCCACACTTCTAATGTACATATGACTACTCATGGCGGTGATCATTGGGTGCAATGATGAGGGCACCCAGATAGAAGCATTATTAGTATCTGGCTGAGTGATGTTCATCCCTGCAGTTCTAAGAAACAGGAAATGAACATCATGGGTGTTGATATGTGCAAATATCAAATGGTCTGGAGCTGTATGTTTGTACCCTAGTGCAGCCGGAGTCAAGGGACTATAATCAAAGAGCTGCACATGAATATACAACAGCTTTGCTCGTGTAATGGATTCTTTGATATAGTCATGTCGTCCATTGTTGAAGCAGAACAGGCCAAGAATTTTCCCTATAAAAAGCGACTGCAATTCATCTACATGGTCAGGAGACACTCCAAAGGGGAAAAAATGATAGAAAAAAGGAACTTGCACCATTCTTGATAACCACAGCAAACTTCCCAGGTTCAAAAGGATTCTCACGGCTCACTTTGCCAGTGGTGAGGAAGGCATGTGTGGTGAAGTCGAGAGAAACTGAGGTGTTAGTGGAGCGTCTTTTCAAATCAAGCTGGGTTGGTATATCCCACCGGTGCATGCAAGCCAGTGTATTGTGATTAATGGGATCAGGGGATGCAACACCTGATGTAATAATAAAAATATAGGAAATAAGTCTTTCACACAGTTATAACCGCGGATCACTTTCTGCACACACCTGAGGATAGAGTATGTCAGATCTCTTTATCACTGGTTGAATGAGATTGAAGTGCTAATTAAGATGAGATGGAGGAAAAGAAATAAGACAAGAATAGAATAAGATGAAGAAAGAGATACATGATCATACCTGATGTAATAATAAAAATATAGGAAATAAGTCTTTTGCACACTTATGACTGCAGATCACTTTCTGAACACACCTGAGGATAGAGCTATGAAGAGAATTTTAGTAAAGTAACAAAAGAAATATGACCGATAACTAGGAAGAAACTTACTATGTTAGATCTCTTTATCACTGGTTGAATGAGATTGCAGTGATAAAGAAGAACTGACATAGTTGGCCGAGAAAGAGGGCATCTTATACTAAGAGAAAGTGATGACGACATGAGAGAAAGTGATGACGACATGAGAGAAAGTGATGACAACATGAGAGAAAGTGATGACTAAGAGAAAGAAAAGTAGAGAATCCATAATTAAAAGTCCGACCATTCAATTGTTGCTGCTGAGCCTTGAAGATCAAAGTTGAATTTTTCACTGGAGTTATGCACCTTTGATGATCGAGCAACATTATTGTGATTATATTTGATGCACATTAGTTTAACTTCAACATGCATCACATAGGCAGATTGCAACAATTTTGCTGCAATTTTTGGGAAGGACTTTTTCAGAAGATTCAGTGCTCTTGTTTGGTTGAATGTTATTTTTACATCGTTTGCGTTTGTTTCCGTGGTGACAATGAATCTCGCTGCCATGATTACAACAAAGAAAAACCAAGTTGTCCTGATGCAGTTTTTCATCAACAACCAACTTGAGTGAAGACTGACGGTTGAAGTCATACAGACCGACTATGCTCATGGGGGTCTCGGCACCTGATGCTGGAGGGTGCCAAAATAAGATTGGTTTAATTAATTTATAAAAAGATAATAACGAAAGGTGTTTATTTTCACTTACACTGGGGGTTAAGGAGGTTTTGAATTGATACCCGGCTTGTTTGAGTTGTTTGAGACTCCAAAGATTCATGGGTTTCCTTGTGCAGTGCAAGTTTGTGATCAAGTGCGTGGCGCTGACCAGCAATCTGTGCAGCTTTCTTCATCGCAATATTTATCTCCTCATCCTGTTGTTCTTGATGGTTTGCTGGGAGAGATTTATAGTAATACTGCTTTATAACACTGATTGATACATCTGACAGAAAAGGTAGATATTATGAGAACGATATGAGTATTTCTAGCCGCTTAAATATCCTAAATGAGACTCTCTTACCATCTTTTTCACTGGTGTCAGGTGGATCTGGGTGAGATCACCCAATGTGATGGGTATCTTTTCATAGCTTTCTGTGAATGTTTTCAAGTTTTTTGTAAATTTCACAGCTACAACAGTCCAGAGTTACCGCCAAAGTACATAAAAACATAAATTTAAAACAAAAAAATGGGAGGAAAAGGGGAAAGCAACAAAAACTGAAATTTCTGAACTAAAACATTTGGAAAACCCCAAGGGGAGTAGTCAAAAGGTGCCTTGGGGAACTGTAGCTAGGGAGATGGCAAGGGTTCTTAGCTCAGTGGGGAGGGTATCTTGACTTCAGCAGCGTGAGGATGAGGGTAGCAGGTTATTACAGCAAGGTTTGTGTGACAAAGCGCAGGTGGGAAGGGTAGCCCGGAATGTGGTGGGTTGGGAGGTTAGCTAGGATTTGGTAGGGTGAGGATCAGGGCAGTGTTGGTGGTGAACGGTTCAGGGTAGGGGATGGTTTGCAGGGAGGATATTGTGGCCAGGGGTAACTTGTCTTTGGCAGGGTGAGGGTCGGGGTTGCATTAGTGGTTGGATGAGTGTAGAAGGCATAATGGAGGGGGTGGCTTACAGGGATAATAGTGTGGCAAACATCAGGATGAGGAGGGTAGCTCAGCTTTGGTGGGTTGAGGATCAAGGTAGCAGCAGCTGTTGGCTGAGAAAGGGTGTGTGTAAAGGCTCAAGACCTCTTTGCAGATCTTTTATCAGAATAGTGGGTAGAGATGAGGCAAATCAGAAATTATACAACCAAAGTGTTATTTTTAATTTCAGGATTTATCTCAGATATAAGCAAGAGGTCATCTCTCCCTTTAAATGATTCAATCCTAGTAGAAGCAGAGAAGATGAAGAGAGGGAGAGATGATAAAAAAGAAGGAAATGCTTGCCTATCTCAGAGAGAATTAAGGGGTCAGTTCTCTACCTAACTAAGGAGAGATATGGGAATAATTAGAAGATTGTGTGACATGCCATTAATGACATCTGTTGTGTGATTTTTTTCTTTCTTCTTCTACATGTTGTATTTTCTCTTTTTCTTCTTCATCCTGTTTGTCAGGGCAAGTCTCTACAGTCACTAGCCATGAATACTTTCTTTGGCTCTGAGATAACAAGAAATACAGAACTGAAAATTTGAATCCTATTAAAGGAAACAGATACTCAATTCTATGAGGGGAGCTACTTAATGATACTCTACTCTATGGTCAACATGGGCGGAGGTAAGCCAGACATCTCTATAGAGGGGCCTAGTAGTAATAACTACTGGGGATTAAGATCCCTATTTAGAGAAGAATATAAGAGGAAAAGGAGTCAAAGTGAATAAAGGACTTACAATGTAGCTTCCTGAGATTAAATTCAACAACGGGATGAGTTGAGTTGTTGAGGGAAGGTTTGAGGAGAGTATTGAGTAATAAGGATTTGAGTTTTAGAGTAAGATAAGAGCCCCAATCGTTGTGATCACAAAAATGTATTGGAATTGTTAACAACGCTGAAACCATTACACTACATGTAGCATAGCGGTTGTCACATTGTAGCATAATTTCCCGCCAATACAGGGTCCATGGGAGTACATGTAGCACATTGCTGCATAGATGGGCTACCAATACAATGTATCACTTTTTTTGCTACATCATTATTCAGAATTAAAGAGTGTGACACATTGAGCAACCAACGTGCTACCGTTAAAGTATTGGTTGTCACGGTTTTTTTTCTGCATTGCAGTCTCAGTCAGTTGATATATCCAAGTATAATCAACCCACAGATTTGTAGCTTAAAAATAGCATGGCTTTGCCACAAATATATTCAACACAACAGGGGGCTTGATTTAACCCCTGGTGGCATAAAATCTGCCTAAAAATGGGGGTCTCATGGTCAATCTCTATCACTATTCCTCTGTCTTTATATACCCAACACAGTTGGACCTTTTATTTCTATCAAGATAAAAGTGCACCCTTGGCGTTGGAATATGTGTGGCCTTGACCAGTTGCTGTGGTTGCAGTTGGTGTAACTACATGTATGCTGATAGCCCTGACCAGTCGTCGTGGTACACTGTCATGTCGATACATGTGTTCCCCAAGGACCGACTGGTCCCCAAGGCAATAGGAAAGATGATCACCTCTCCCTTTGAGGACCAACCAGTCCCAGAGGTAAGAGGGGAGTACTCTCCTCTTTACTCTGGGACCCTTCTGTCGTTGGTAGAAGAGGAAAGGTATGCTCCCCTTTCCTCCAGGACCAAATGGCACCGACTGAACGTCCGAGGGGAAAGAGGAGATGAACACTCCCCCTTCGTCCAGGACCCAACGGTCCCAGAGTACAGTGAAGAAAACACTTCCCCTTCCTCCTGGAGGAAAGTGAAGAGATATTCTTCCCTTTCCTTCATGACCGAACGGTCCTAGAGGAAAGTGAAGAAATACTCTCCCCTTTCCTTCAGGACCAAACGATCCCAGAAGGGGGAGGAGAGAAACTATCCCCTTTCCTTCAGGACCAAACGGTCCTGGAGGAAAGTGAAGAGATACTCTCCCCTTTCCTCCAGGACCAAACTGTCCTAGAGGAAAGTGGAGAAATAGTATTCCCTTTCCTCTAGGATCAAAATTGTCCCAGAGTAAAGAGGAGAGACATTCTCCCCTTTCCTCCAGGACCAAAAGCCTCCAGAGGAAAGTGGAGGAATACTCTCCCCTTCCCTCCAGGACCGACTGGTTCCAGAGGGAAGTGTAGAGATACTCCCCCCTCCCTACAGCACCAAATTGTCCCAGAGAGAAAGAGAGATACACACTCCTCTTCTCTCCAAGACCAACCAGTCTTAGAGAGGAAGGGAGAGATACTCTCCCCTTCCCTGTCTTACTGAAAAGTCTTGGAAAGAAGGCGAGAGATGCCCCCCCCCCCCCCCCCCTTCCCCCCAGGACCAAACGGTCCCCACAAGAACTAGGGGAGCCACCCCCCTTCAGGATTTACTGGTTGTAAATGCAAGTCGAGATACTCCCTCCTCCCTGAGGAACAACTTGTCCAAAATGGAAGCGCATTGATACTCACCCATCTCCCCTTCTACTCCCTCCTCCTTGAGGATCAACTGGCCTCAAATGGAAGTAGAGTGATACTCTCCTCCTCCTCGCAGGGGTAAGAGGATAGATAATCTTTGCACCCTCCAGGACTATCAAGTCTAGGGAGAAGGGTAATCCATATTTGCATTTTTAATCGAAACCAGTTTAGGTTTTAAAAATAATGTGGATAAAGTTCAAATTGATTTGAAGATTTTGAACTTTTTGGAAATGGATATAAATGAGAAAACCTTGAAAAATACAAGTGCAGTGGCACAGCCGCTGTAAACTCTAGTATGTATGTAATAATAATAGGGACTTCGAAAAACGACTCCCAAAAATTCAACGTGTTGGTCGATTTTTTTTTTTTTTTTGGGAGTCGTCACCAAAATTTCACAAAAAATGACTGAAAATTGAGTAAAAAAGAAAATTGAGTAAAAAAGAAAATTGAGTAAAAAAGAAAAAAATTATAACTTTTGAATGGCCTGTCCAAATAGCCTAAAAATTTAAAATGCGCAAAAAAAGTCCCCAATTATTCCTCTGAAAAAAATTGAGCCTCATTGCACGCACAGAAACCATTTGCGTGGTGTGGCCCAATTTTCAATTTTCCTACTTTAATTAATACAAAAAAAATTATAACTTTAAAATGAATGATCCAAATGGTCCAAGAATTTTACAGTAATCATTCATGAGACCATTGAATCTTGTGAAAAATGTGTCTCAATATCACTTACCAAAAGCCTTGGGGAATTTAATTTTTTTGTCCATGTAAGTGGAAAAAAAAGAAAAATTCCCAAAGGCTTTTGGGAAATGATGTTGAGATAAATTTTTTTGAAAAGATTCAATGATCCCATTAATGATTACTGTAAAATCTTTGGACCCTTTGGATCCTCTTTTTCAAAGTTATAATCTTTGTTTTAATTAAAGTAGGAAAATGTGAACTTGTGCTACACCACACCAATGGTTTGTGTGTGCAATGGGGCTCAATTTTTTTTCATAGGACTCCTTGGGGGCTCTGTTTGTGTATTTGAAAGATTTAGGCCATTCAAAAGTTATAATTTTTTCTTCTTACTCAATTTTTGGTCATTTTTTGTGAAATTTTGGCGACGACTCCCAAAAAAAAAACCAAAATTCGACGAACAACTCCCATGGGAGTCGTTCGTCGAATTTTTTGGAGTTGTTTTTCGAAGTCCCTAGTAATAAATACAAGAAATATAAGGAAAGGGAAAAAAATAAAAGAAAGAGAAAGGTCAAGTAGAGGGAAAAAAATGAAAAAAGATCTATCTTTATGCGGGCTAAAAACCATTCTAAATACCCCAACAATTGGGGCTGGTATATGTAGGGGGAGGGGATTCCTGAGAAAAGCCCAAGAGTCTTGGGCTTTGCCACCACGCCAGCCAAACTTCTGTGATGTGCTGCAGTCCCATGTCCGTTTACATGTAAAAGGACATGGGACTGTGGCACATCTGTCCCTCAGGCAAACAGGGGGCTTCAACCAAGACGCATGAGGCTTATGGAATTGTGAAGTAGTGCCGCTTTTTTTTTCTATGCTACCGACCGCTACAAATACATGTAGAGTAATGGTTTCAGTTTTGTCAATGGTAATCTCTGGTCTGGAAGCTCTTTCCTCTCTTTTTCCTCCAATATTCCTTTATATATCTGTTTGACTCTCCTGTCTCGGATCTAGTGACAGGTCTTGCAGTGATAACTTGCTACATGTCACTCAAGCTTTGTTGGGCATCTCTATTCCTATTGACTGTCAAAATTCAGGGGTTCCTCTGATCTGTTAGCCCCACAGTAGCCGGTGGCTGACACTGTTTCTCATCTTTATCCCAGGTCTGCTCTCCCTGCCCCATCAAATGCCCCCACTTATCCTTACTGACAGCAGCATCCATTGGCTGTCACTTAAATTTAATATCTCTTCTCATTCATTCTTACAATCTTCCTTTATTTATCATCTTCTCTTCTGTCTTCTCTTGGCTCTTGTTTCATCTTATCTGACTTCTTTCCTTGAAATTCAAAATATCATGTTTCTCATATTTATCCCAGGTCTTCCGCCCTGCCCCATCAGACGCCCCAGCTTATCCTTACTGAAAGCAGCATCCATTGGCTGTCACTTAAGACTTCTTAATTTAACTTGTGACTTTGCACAGTTTTAATATATATCATTAGCTATAGTCTAGTGTACTAACAACTAGACTATGGTAGTTTTAGTGATTTAGTCATTTGGGTTACCATAATGGTAGCCTCAGTAGCTGACATTCAATCAAGTGCAACAATTTTTTTCCTTCCTGAACCATGAATAACTTGACATATTTGTCTCTGCTTCCATCCCAGGTTGGGCCAAATTAATTCAAGACCCATGAGCTGGATTTAGAATTGTGGAGATGAAACCAGCAAGCCCGGGCGACATGATGATTAGGGTTAGGTTTAGGGGACACTCAGAGTTTCAACCACGTGTAACTAGATTAGGTTTACTACCTCACCTATACTTAGTTTCACCACCGCTTGTCCCTCTCCTCTTTTTCCTCACTCAACTATCTTCTTGTCATTTGCCCCATACCTCACTAGGTACAAGTCATTTCTGTTCTCCCTCAATTGGAGTTCCTCTCCTCATTGCTCACAGCTGCATCACTGGTTTCTCAGGTCTGCTTCTCTTTTCATCATCATTTTCTTCCTTGTTTTCTTTCTCTTTTTCTCTTTCTCTCCATGAAATCTCACTCATCTATCTTCTTGTCATTCACCTCATTCCTCACTAGGTAAAAGTCATTTCTATTTGCTCTCCGTTCACCCTCACTTGGAGTTCCTCTCCTTGTTGCTCACAGCTGCATCACTGGTTTCTCAGGTACAAGTCATTTCTGTTCGCCCTCACTCAGAGTTCCTCTCCTCATTGCTCACAGCTGCATTACTGGTTTCTCAAGAATTTGGGGTGAGTTGATTTTTTTCAATGCTTCCATCTGCATTAGGTCCATGACATGAATGTCATGAAAATACATTAGATTTGAGCTGGATGGTGCTTTGGTCAAAGCAGAAGTGTTTGGGGGGAGCTCCATTTCTCTTCATCTACTGACAACACCAGTATTGATATTCATGGTGTAAGTGGGCCTCAAGTCTCTTAAGAGAAGAAATCTTGGTAGACACAAATGTGTAAGCAGGGGGCCGGGTAATTGGCTATTACCAGAGCCCTGCGGGAGGTTATGAGATCCATGGTTCCACCAAACCGGTGGAATGGCAAGACAAAAATAGAGGGTGCCCGGTGTGCCAACCCGCGCTAGGAAGCGCCAGTTCCCCAAACCACCGTAGCAGCGGGGGAAAAACTCAAATGATCTTTATCCTCCACTCTCCAACTACCACCAACTCAACTAGGCAACTAACACCACCAACACAACTATACCACTCCCAAAATTAACACAAGTCCAATCTACCTGCTGTGTGTGGCTTGTGCTAGTGTATGAGTGACCTCAAAATTGCCTTGCATCAACTGCAGGGAGGGACTTGCGTGTAATACATGAAATTCCACGTGGATCCTGAGGGGCACAATTACACTTTTTGGTGGTACAAATATTTGGCCACTTGCCTACCCACCTTCTGGGGGGTCAAATGGCCCGCCCATAGACCAAATGGAAGCTGTTGATCTCCCTTTCCACTCTACCGGCTCCATTTTCCAGGGCAGTTGATCTTGCTCAGCATACAGATGGATCAATAAGCCGGTCCTTTGTCAGATTATTAGCTAAAAGAAACACGAAATCAATAGTGTACAGATTTCTGCCCGCATACTTTCCTCAATGTTGGGAAGTATTCACTAGAATGAAGGCTTTTTAAATTCTAGGGGCAGACACGCTTGAGGCAAAGGAAAAAAAAGTGAGGAGGCCAAAATGACCAGGAGATCCAGGCCTACACAACCATCAAGTTGCCGTAGAGTGGCGGCTGCTTGTTGGTTAGGAAAACAGACCTGAGTGAAAAAAAGCGATTTGAGGTGCTATGTGAGCCCTGCTCCTCACAGGCTCACACAATTACATAAGCCTGTTCTCTCTCATAATTAGTCTCAGCCTTTCTCTTTACCTAGACAGCAGAGATCTTTATCTCCTGTCTAGGTAAGTACACTATCTTTCTCCATTCCTTTCTCACTTCCCTTTACTTGTAGATACTAATAGAGAGATCTTTCTCTCCTGTCTAGACTGCAATTCACCTCACTTTGGTACTAGAACTTCTTCTCAGGAGCTATTGAGCTCCTTTGCTAGTGCTTATCCGACGGACAGTGAAGGATCAGAATGTGATCCTTACATGCTATCCTTTTCAGGATCCACACCAAAATTTGTGTTTTACTTGTAAGCCTCTCTGTGAGACAGAGACCCTTTGGGCTCCCTCACGAGAGGCTTTGTTAGGCACGTACCATGCCCATATCTCCACTACATCCCCACCACCCTCCCACCCGGGTTAGAGTCCATCCATCCTTGCCTTTAGGGCAAGGACATCTTTGTTCCTATTTCACATGTCTTACTCCCTCCTCACGCCTCATCCCCCCTGGTGAAACCTCCGTGGATTGAGGCACAAGGGTACGACACAGCCCCCCCAACCCAAACCCAGCCGGCTCCGGAGAGCGGATTAACTCCCATCTCCAGGCTTGGCCTAGGGGCCCAAGGCTTACGACAGGCCCCGAAAAGGTCGATAGCAATAAAACCTGAGAAGTCAAACACCCCCTAGACCCCGCTAAGGGAGTCAGGGGTGCCGGAGTGAAACGTGGAGAGAGAGAGGTTCAGCCCAAGGCCTGAATCTCCCCTCCATGAAGATAGGCTCTGGAACACAAGGGAAGGCCAAAACGGAGTCAGCTAACACCGTGCGGGGCTTGGGATCCCGCAGTTGGGCCGCAGTCCAGAAAAATACACGCAGCAGGCTACCCCGTCCGTTCACCCGACACAGTCCCCCGGGGGAGCTCTCCTAATGACCAAGACCTGTTCGCAAATTGTTTGGTTTCTTATTTATTTTTTATGATGCGACGTGCAGTCGGAATATCCTCGCTGGAGCGTACCTCAGCTACCACGGCATCATACAGCAGCTTATCGGACAGTCTCAGCGCGACCAACCTAGCTAACCTACAATCGGAGCTTGTATTATTCCAGACCTCATTGAAGACGTTTGCGGTGAAGCATGGGAGTAAGATCAAGTCAGACCCAGAGTTCCGAGGGGCGTTCTCAGCGATGTGTAACGAACTGGGCGTGGATCCTTTGTCGGGTGGCAGACGAGGGCTTTGGGATTGGCTCGGATTGGGCGATTGGACCTTCGCTCTCGCCGTTCAGGTCGTCGATGTCTGTCTTTCCACTCGGGTTCGTGATGGAGGCTTACACGAGATTCAAGACGTCATCCGCGCCGTTCGTTCCCTCCGTGAATTACCTCGTCCTTCCCAACAACAAGAACCGTCCAAGCTAGAAGGCTCGACTCCCAAGCCGGTGTCTGGCTCGATATCTGAACTCTTGGATACTACCATTACCGAAGCTGATATAATGCGTGCTATCAAATCCCTCGAACCACTTGGATCGGGTTATTCGATCATCACCATCGGTCCTAAGAAATTCATCCGATCAGTCCCTGCCGAATTAGACAACGATTCCCTTCTCATCTTTGATTCCATCCTTTCAGATTCTCAATCAAGAGGTTATACAACTGACCAAATTGTACAAACCTTACTCAATTGGTCTTCTGGTCGGGTCAAGGATGGCCTGAACAAGGCTGTCATGAGTGATTCGATGCTTTGGCTTGACGATCAAGCGGATAACGGTTCCACTACTCGATTTTACGCGCCTGTCTTGTTTGAATTAGAAGATAGTCAATCGTCGCCTCCCTCATAACAACAAGCTAACCATGGATTACCCAGGCAACACTCCTCTTCCTCCTATTTCACACTTGCCATTTGAACTGAGGTCAAGCCACAAGAAGCACCTCCAATCGCTTCAAACAGCCTCTGCTACGATTAGTGCTGCTAAGTACTTCTAGATGTTTGCCAATCTTAGAGTTCATTTTGAGGTGCATAATATCATATCTCTATTCTACTCCATGGACTAAACTAACTCCGTACACCATTTGGTTTATGTTTGTTTACATGTCGTGGGCTGTAGGTTACGATGATCAAGTCCCATAATTGTATGAATGTATGATAATAGTAAAATGTCAGGTTATGTGTCCATGTTGAGATTGAACAGATTGGTCGTTAGCTCTTTTGAATTTTGGCTGGATGTGAGTGTTTCCCTGAAGAGAGGGCCAAAGAAATTCCCGAACAGAGAGAAAAAAGAAAAGGGATCAGTTGCTGCCAAAATCATAAGAAAAAAAAAATCAGAAGGGGGAGAAAAGGCGAGATACATGGTTGAGTGGTGGGGTCGATCAGGAGCTTAGTAGGAGCCAAGAGCCGAATGATGTGACGAACAGGAATAAGGATGAGGCCGAGTTCTCTGGGAGGATGTTGGAGAGGTTGATTTGGAGGCAGAGATTCGAGGGCATGGTCGAGCACGAGGTTGGCGGGATTATCGAGACAGACAAATTGGCCTTGGAAGACTCGACCATCGACTATCTCCACTCGGACAGTCTGGCCCAGCAATCCTCGCAGTTGTTCCAGCTCTCGTCCCTCTCCAATCTCCGTGGCCATCTCTTGGCTTTGGGTTTCGAGGCTGTCTTCTGCGGACATTTCCCAGTGGGATCTCGGTAACATGCAGCGCCGGACACTCCGCAAGCTGGAGTCAAATAACCAAGTCCCCTCGGGCTGCCCGTGGGGACTTCCGGCTTCTCCCAAGACGCGCGTGAGCGGTTTCACATTTTTCAGGAGAAAGTCCTTGTTTTGTGTTGGCATCGTTATTTCTCTTGAACCACCAATCCACACCTCAAAGCCTGTATTCTTTCCTACCTCCGTATGGTTTTTGTCGCTTTCTTGCCGCTCTGACCTTCTCAATAAACTGGTAAACAAACCAAAAAAGCGGAAATGGAGGAAGGTCTTCAAAGCACATTCTCTCATGAAATTTGCTATCAAGATCAAACCGACGTGAATTTATATGTAGGTTGGATAGGAACTCAATTGAAAATCAGATCTCTTGACATCTCTGGAGAGTATGCAATTGTGATTTGAGTTGGTCATTGCACAAAATCGGAAAGGACCGTCTTTGATCCAGGATTCAGAGAGAACGGATTGATCAATCTATGTCCGCTCTTTGATAGATTGTAGGCAAGATCAACCCCTTTACTTGTATCAAAAACCGTGCAAATTGGTCGATGGGGGCAAGGTGTCTAGCACCAAAACCAGAATACCGCTCACACAAATATTTTGACATTTGCAACAAGTCCTCCCTACGGGAGGCGCTCCGCGGGGTACAGGCTCCTCCCGCAGAGGGTGGGCTTGGGTTAAGTTAGTGGATTCCTGGACGCCTGGCAGCTGTTAGAGCTGTGTATCCAAGAATCTTGCTAACTTATCCAAGTCCCCTGGGCCTCCGATGGTCTTGCGCCTTAACGAGAATTCTTGCCTGAGACTTTTGAAAAGTCTTGGTGGCAGAAATCTAACTTAACCACACCTTGCAGAGTCATTGGCCAAAAACCTTAAAAATTCAATGATCTCATGATCTGCATCTTGCCGCCATTCACTCCAAAATCTGGCCCTCCAAACTCACTTCTTCGTGCGGTTATTGCTTGTTGAAAATGTTGGAATATCAGACCATCCACTCTCAGTCTCCACAGCTGTACCAGCTGGTATTTTTCTTACTGGCTGTTCCAGCCTTCTTTCTTCCTTCTTTCCTCTGATCCAGAGTCTAGTCCCTACCTCTGTACCAGCATTTTCTTTCATCCTGCTGTACCAGCAGGGTTGTCAATTTTATTCTCCATGCTTATAGTACTTATAAGTTAGGCTTGTACCAAGCACATTTGTCAACCACATTCTGGCCCTTCTTGATTCTCTTTATAACTCTGTCTAGTTGCCAGTAGTAATAAATCATCCAGTTTGAGCCTTTCATGCATACTTTTATCAGCTCCTGGGTCCTGACAGGCCCCTTCTCACCACATCTCGTTCCTTAGAGCTGAAATCTGACAGAAAAGGTCCATTTTTTTGAAAACACCCTCAGACCACCACACCTCCAAGCCTGTGCACGGTCTATTTTTTCATTTTATTGCAGGAAAAAAAATGCTTTTTACAAATTTTGTTTGTTTTTATTTATTTTTTAAAAATATCTCTGGTGGGTAAAGGAAAATTGGACCATGCAGGCTGAAAGCTGATTACCACACCTTTCTTGCCATGTGGTTCATTTTTGAAGAGGGTGTGTGGTGAAAGCAGGAAAAAAATAAAGGCTGAAAAGTGGTGAAAAATGTCAGAATTCTGGACATTCTGCGCCCCTCCTTTTCTTCTTTATCTCTAAGTCTCAATCCAGTTCCTGTCTAGTCCCATTCCAGTTCTAGTCTCATTCCAGTCCCCATACCCATACCTGTTCTTTCCTGTCCCCTGTACCAGTTCCTTCCTGTCCCCCGCACCTGTTCTCCTGTCTAGTTGTCACAGATGTCACTCTCATGTCACCTGCTCCTCCTTTATAAGTTGTCAGTTCCCCAATGAAATAAAACAATTGAGTCTGAGCAAGAACCACCTGAACCACTGTGCCCCTTAAGTTCATCAAGAGTACATATTTTCAGCTCCTCTTTCTCTTTCCTTAATCCCTTCTCATCTTCTCTCACTGAAATCCTAACAAAAAAAACAATACTCTCAGCCAAGAAAATGGTGTTAAGGGGTAAGTCCCTCTGGACTTGAAAGCCCCTTGGAAAACTACTTGCAGGACAAGAATCTTGTAAATGAGATGAAGTAAACTCCCCCGGGGCCGAGGGAAAATATATGCATTTCTATGAAAGAGAGACTATAAATAGTAACAGTAAATACATAGTTTGGTTGATGAGATAAAAACATAAAAAGCTAAACAAACAGAAATTATGTGTATGTGACAACACAAAAGCATATATTAAAAATTTATGGAAATAGAAATAGTAGCATGATTTAACATAACACTCAGTCACAGCAAAGAGGAACGTATTGTTTCCACACCCAAGATTCAATACTGTGTTGACATGTAGTTCCTTGGCTTCAGTCTGGTAGTAATTGAAAGCCATCTCATGGATGGAGGGGCACAAAGTCTTGTTTTTTTCAATCAACTTCTTGAGGACATGGACCCTTTGCAGCAATTTTTTTCATGGTACAATTGGTCAAGGGGGTGATTTTCATGTTTGTGGGGGTGTTTGCCTGTTTTGATATTGCCAACTTTGCCAAGGAGGTGTTGCTTTGGATGCCGTCTTGATGATCATTTCACCATTATCAACATTGAGATTACTAAAAACCAGAGAGGTTTGAATTGAACTTGGAACTAAAATAAACAACAATTGATGTGTGTACAGTGACTAAACAACATTTTTAGGGTTTTGAAAAGACGACTGCCGCCTTTTGGACCAACCACTCCCACGATGCCACCGAAATCCATTTTGGGAGTGGATGGTCCAAAATAGCCCGCGGGGTTGGGAGTAGTCAGCCCAATCACAAAATAATAAAAATGAGGGAGTTGTTCTCCCAAATACACCGATACTCAGCGCATTTGGGAGCCACTGTTATTGACCAGAAGGATTTCCTTCCGTTCAATGAGGTTGTTGCACCTCATTGATTGGAAGGAAAGCCTTCACATCAATGAGGTAAAACAACCTCATTGACCGGAAGAATTTCCTTCCAGTCAATGAGGAGTTGTACCTACCTCATTGACCAGGAGGATTTCCTTTGAGGTAATGAGGAGTTGTACCTCATTGACCGGAAGGAAATCCTTCCAATGAGGTTGTTGTACCTCATTAATTGGAAGGAAAACCTTCCAGTCAATGAGGTACAGCAATCCCGTTGACCAGAAGGATTTCCTACTGGTCAATGAGGTTGTTGTTGTATTTTTAACCCAAACATTAATTAAGTTTAATGAAAAATTGAGTGCACAGTTAGCACACAAGCTTCAAGAGTCTGCGTTTCAGGATTGAAGATTCCATCAGCATCCAAATCACATTTATTTCCAATTCCATTTCTTTTCCCTTTTTCCTTCATTTCTTTCCCATCCATTCTCATTCCATAAAACAATCGATCATCTCAATTAAATCTGATTACACATCTTCTTTGATTTGTGATCAACAGCTTTATCTTTGAACTCAACATTCAAATGACTCTAATCATTCAGGAGGAGCTAGTTCTAGCTTCTGGGCAGGTAGTTTATTTGTTATATTTCATTCTTATTATCAAGTTCATTTATTGACCAACTCATCTATTACATGTGAACTAGGCTAGCAACGTTGTGAATCTCTTGTCTGAAACGTGTCGTCAGTGTTGTGTATCCTTGTAAGGCTCTTACATCAAAACATCACCATCTTAGGTATTTTTTGTTTTTTGTTTTTTATTTCTTTACTTCTATTTCAGTTTCTTTATCATTAGATTGTTACTTATGTTGTTTTCTTTCAACGTGTTACTTTCTATTGAATTCTATTATATTGTTTCAATAAAGTAAAGATTCACTCCATTATTACAGTTGTTGCACCTCATCAACAGGAAAGGAAATCCTTCTGGTCAATGAGGTTGTACCTCATCAACCGGAAGGCTCTCCTTCCAATCAATGAGGTGCAACTACGTTGTTGTGGTAAGCCAATCCTAAACACATATCCAGCACACCTCTATTCCTCCTGTCACACCACAACAAGGACTTTATCCACTCATCTCAGCTTTCACACAACAACATGGACTTCAGTCATTCATCACAGCTGTCACATGACATCAAACCTTGGATATATTTCATCAACAAGCAATTGTGCGGGGTGGAAAGCGAGTTTCCACTCCCACTTTTCACCCCGCGGTGGAGATGCTCTAAACCAGTAGAGTGGTAGTTCCAGTGGGTGAGCAGGGGTTGTTTTGGCTGTAGAATCCATTTCTTATGTTATTTTGACCCTATTGTGAGCGTATAAAAAGATGTAACAAAATTTCCCTGTTAAGAAACACAGGAACGTATACCACACCGTGCAGCGTGGACCCATTTCGTTCAGGAAGCGTAAGATGACGGCCCCGGCCCGCCTACATGGTCACCCGGGTAAGCTTCTCCGCCTCCGCAGAGAGGTTTTGGCTCGAAGAAGACGATATAAGGGATGACAGGGGCTGATACTCACCCTCGTACGTGTTCACAGATGCAGAGGTATCAAACCATTTAGGCGGAATACGAACGCAATGTTTCGGGCCCTGCTAAAATGGGCCACGCTCCGATAATCCCAAAGGTTCCTCTAACCTTAACAAGAATGAAAAATTTCCTACAATCTGCCGTTGTGATCTTATCTCGCCTTCAGTTCCTCTCAGCACACTTCACACGGAACGGTTTTAGTATTACAAGTGAGGCGTCCGAAGGGAACCGGCTTCAAACAAGAGCGCAAGACATGCTCTCTCCCGGTTTGCTAAATTTATTCCCCCTGGCAACCGATTCTTCAAAGAAAAGAAAAGAACCTCCAGGTCAAATCCAAAACTTCTGGGAGGCTCACAGCCTTCCTCAAGCCGGTTTGTTACAATTTTTTACTCAATTTTTTTTGTCTGCGTGTCTAAGTTAAAGCCATGTACCATGCTGACAATCTTTTGCAACATGCCTTTTAGATACTGAGGGTGTAAGCAATAGTGGGCCAAGACGACCCGACGTTGAAAATGATTTCAATTCGCTACCATTATCTCTGAGTCCCGCCGCCCAAGTTGAAGATGATTCCGATTTTCTAGAACTATCGCTCTATTACAAATCTGAAGCGAACCCAAAAGAGCTTCCAGGAAAAATCTCAACGAAATTACCGGTTACATTAGACCTGCTGGGTCAAAATGGTCCGTTAGCTTATCCTTGACGTGGTTGTGGAGAACAGTCTCATTGACGTGGCCGAGATCTTTTCCATCATATTTTCAAGGCGACAAAACCTGGGACAAGGGTGCATCAGGGTCATCCGTAGTTTCATCAGGCGATCATACCACACCGCAGCCTTTCAAGAAACAGCGACTGGGCCAGAGCCAAAGCCCATCGCCACTGCCGGAAAATCGCCCCGCGAGATCGCTGGCTTTTGAACGTCTGGAAAATCAACATGCCCCTTTTGGTGATGGTATGTACATACATGGATATGCCGAGGTTTCCTCAGGCCCCCTCAAGCACTGTTTGGAAAGCTGATTTTTTTTTTAAAACATTGGGCAGGGTCATGGGACGCCATCTCCGGGAGGCCCACACCTCCGCAGCCCAATTGGCTTTCCATCCTAGGCAGTGGTCATAAACAATTATTTCACGACCGTCCTACTCCTAAGTCACGTTCGAGTACTGCAGCTCCCCTAGCAGCCGGACCCATCAACGAGGAACGCGGGCCCACCATACCGAAGGCATCTTCGGCGGCCGGCCCCCATTCCATATCCAAAGAGAAAGGAAGAAGCGGGATACAAAACGTCTCAGGGGAAAAAACGCTTCAATCGAACCCGCAGGGTCCACCTTGTACGTTAGCTTATGCTTGACGAAGTCATGAATAATATGCTCATTTCAACCTAATGTCCTCATGATCATCTCCAACATAGCTCAAAGTGGTGAAAACTTGGACACGGTTGTAAAAAATAGATCGCGAATACTAGGCACATCTAACGGGTCTCATGCGCCAAATCGAAAGAAACTTCTACCAAGACCGACCTCAAGCTCTGGGCAACTGCCAGGACCAATCACAGTCAGCCTGAAGAAATCGCATCTGAAAAATCGAGGTGGGTATTTTGGTCACGGTAGAGATGCCGAGGTTTCCGACACCGGTGTTCAGAAAGCTGATTAGTTTTTTTTTTCTACATTGGGCAGCATCAAATGGCCCCAGTAACGTGCCGGCCAATCCGCCTTCTGGAAGTCTTCCTCAGCCGCATAGGCTTGAACTTCTTGACCCTTCTGGTCGTGGTCCAGCATCCAGGATATTAGCTGTCTCACCACCCCGCAAACACAGCCGCAGGCGCCCCAAAAAGAAATCGTCTCCACAAATCCACAACCTGAGACAACCAAAATCGGCGCCAGAGAGCCAACGTCGAATCCGCCGGCCAGCGAGAACGGTGCCATAATCTCATATCAATATATCCCGGTGTCGGAACAAATCGACTTGAAACAATTCAGCGACGAGGCATGGGCGTGGTTTTCGGAATTATGGATCCACCTTCGTGCAACAGTGGAAGCAACCTACGAGACATATCTTGAGACATTCGAGTCAAGACGAATGCCTGAAGCCTCGCTTGAAACTTCCCAAAAGAAAACGGACTTCAAAGAATTTACTAGTTTGCTTTTGGGTATCAATGTGAGGGCTTTTGAGATCATGGTGGGTAGAATTCACGGAAATGTTGAATACGATTCGCAACAGAGAGATTTCACCAAGTGGTTTATGCAGTTCATGTCGATTTGCGAGCACTCTGCCAGTGCTTGTCCAAGTTTAGAAGGGGACATCTATCAACATATTAGGGAAGCGTTTGAATTCAAAGAAAATCAGGGATTCTATTTAGTCTCTCGTCAAGTCGAAAAAAAAGAAACACCCTTTCCAGTGACGGTCAAACAAACATTGATGAACAAAGCAGCTGTTCATGTAGTCACTGCTTACCATAGAGCCAAAAAAACGGAAGGAATCTCCAGGTTTTCATCCAACGAAGGATTCGTGATTGCACTAGGAAACTTCAGAGGACAGTGGACGCAAAGGCTCGTGATTCGCTCACACGGAGCAAGACCAGACACCCAGCCAAATCTTCAGGATGTAAACGCTAAATTGAATGGACATGTTCAACTCATCGATCCCAACGATCAGCCCATCCGAACAATATCCGGGGAGTATTCCGTGGAGGATGGTTGATTAGTGTGGGTCTGGCTATCCACAATTTGCCCACCAACCCTTGCTCCAAGACCCGCAACAACTCCGGAATCGGTATTACACTTCAAGAACTATATCGGCCGGTTGAAAACAGAAAAGAAAGAGGCCGCAAAATACTCCGATGAAACGTTAGCAGAACGGCTGTATCAAATGATTTGGTCTATCAACGGTTCCCTCCTTGAGGCTCTTGGATGCGGCCTTCAAGACTTCGATGGAGAGCAAGATTTAACTAAATCCTTCGCAAATACATTTTTTTCAGAAGGGATTGTGGAGGATTCTCCAATGGAGAAGGTCCATGAATTAATGTGTGAGTTGATTTTTTCCAGTGACGGTCAAAAAATTTACACCATCGGGAAGCCGGGGAAACCATATCAGGACAGATTACAGCTCGATGCAGTTGTAACCGAAATCACCGTCAGAATTCTTGGAAGCTATTACAAGACTAAAAACTATCTAAAATGGGCTGCGATTTTCTCAACCGATCAAAACTTTGTTCAATTTTTGATCAAGTACAAATCTAGAGAGTACCAAGGAAAAAAGGTGACGTTTGTTGAAGAACATAAAGAACTCATACAAGCACTCAAACTAATTCCGTGGCACGACCCATCCACCTACCACATTTTGAACGGAAAAATTCCATCAACTGCCAAGATATTATTCCAACACCAATCGTCAGTTAACATCGGAAGCTGGATAGAAGCGAAGTCTCTTTAATACCCTCTAGTTGAAGTCAAACCATTTGTTTTTGTTGTAAAGGGTTTTTTTTTTTGGTTGAGTCTAATTTTTGTTATACTGCCTAGTTTACAATAGCTTGTTCTCAGATTAAAATAAACATTTCCAGGCACCTGATCAACCAAAAAGCTATGGGCTGGCTAAATACCAGCCCCGCTTTTGCTCAAAGCACACCCCAAAAGGTGTGCTTTAGCGCGCACGCCCCACTTGGGGTGTGCAAGGCTTGGAGGCCCGAGGGCCTGGATGGCCTAGCGGTAACCATCACCCGCGGAAGCTTGGTGTCACCCCTGTGGGGCATACTACATATACTCGCTTCGAGCAATGATCCGGTGTTCAGATCCTGGCAGACCCAACCCCTGGCCACTACCCTTTCCAATTTTGGACAACTACACCACCCCTTTTCCATTCTAAACCATTTATTAGTTGTCCACTTTAACCAGTCTACCCACTTCACATTTTCAATACCTGTTACCCAATTTGATCTACCTGCAAAATGGCTGAACAATAGTCCCCATACCCACCCCCTGCCATCACCAATGAAAGTAGATCACAAAAAACACTAACTAGATGTGCATATTTAGGGAACTTATCATCATCAATAAGTACTGACAAAACCAATTATCCCAATTTAACAATTTGTATGTAGAAATCATGATATTCATAGTGTGCAATGCCAAAAGGCCAAATGACACTTAAAAAAAAGAAAAAAAAAAATTGGGCCTTCAATGTTCATGCTTGTGCACGCCTGTCAGGGTGGGTCTCTATTGTGACAGAACCCTGAATGGATTTCTGGCTTCTAGGTCTGTTAAGACAAGTCACTCGAAGGAAGGAGCTCCCGAGTACACACTCTGAGTCTTAGTTGACTAGGGCGAGCCGCGCTTCTCTTATGAGTGGGGCTGGTAGGCTTCTGCTCTACGGTCAAATATGAAGGATGAAGGTGAGTTAATAGATTGGCAAGGACTCACCAGTAGATGGTAGACAGTCGACTGGACCGGAGAGAGAGGAATGGGAGAAGAAGGAGGGGGTTTCTAGAGGAAACCAATAATAGTTAAAAAGGTAGGAATTAGGAAAGGCCCCAATCACTTAATAATCAAAATAATTGTTGATTATTAGGAATAAAAATGGGCTTGATTTTCTTAACTCTGGGGGATCTTCTCTTCCTTCCCCCCCCAGTACTTATCATAGGAAAGCAGCGCTTCGTCGCTTCCTCTGTTCTTCTACTATCTTCCCTGCCGCTTGTTACGCGGATCTGGGGTCCGGCCAACTCTGTTGAGTTGGATGCCGGCTCACTTTAACTCTATGAAACTCCATAAAATATTATGTGTCCTGTGGGAGTTGAACCCACATCTCTTTTATCCATGTCAAGTGTACTAACCACTGTACTAAGGACGCTTGGATATGAATGACTGCAGGTGGGTCAATGAGTCCTACTGATGTCACATGAAGTACCCTAATTGAGGGTGAGACCTGTAAATGACAGGTCATGAATGAGTGACACCAGCGAGGATGATAAAGCTATGAGTAGCAGAACCACAACCTGACAAACTCAACTGAGTCTAAAGCTTATTTGGAAAGTGATGCTGTACCACCACCAAGGTTGGACCTGTGGTTCTCCAATGGTAACATCGGGAGCTCTTATCGCGTACCTGTGCTGCCTTGGATAGCAGGACACTGACAACGCCTTTGGCCAAGGCGTGCACACCTCAAGCAGGACCCAAGTGGCTGTAAGAGTCTCGTGAGAGACTCTTCACTGTGCCGTCGAAGGGGCGCTAGAACAAGACTTTTAGTCTTGGAGAGACGATTCTAGAACCTAAGCTGGTATTGATTACTAGTCCAGTAGAAGAAAGGAAGTGAGTCTCTCAAATACAAAATAGGAAGGAGAATAGAAAGAAAGAGAAAGAAACAGATGAAGAGAATGAAGTGAAGACTTACCTAGTCCAGTAGAAGAAAGGAAGTGAGTCACTACTGGACTAGGAAGGGGCCGGAGAGGAGAGAGCTAAATAGGGATTTTAGATTATGTAAGCTGTATGTGAATGTTTGGTGAAATCACTGTGTGGGGGTTTCACAGTGGCTCAGCAAACCACCACTGGGTCCTGCTTGGGGGATGCACACCTTGATTTAAGTTGCGCATCCCCCAAGGACACCTTGGCTCTAAGCCAAGGGGTTCAAGTACTACTACAGTGCCCCGTGGCACCTTTTGACTCCAGTGCTCCTGCAAAAAAAATGAGAGCTTGAGAGCTGCATGTAGCATCCCACAAAACACTCAGACTCTCCTGCTATACATTTTTGAGCTCTATGGAAGTGGCAGAGCTCAAAAATATCTATCTCAACTCTGTCTGAAGCTCCAAAAAAAGTTCTGTTTTTTGAGCTCCAGGATTTGGAACACCCAACCTGAACTGCATAGTTTGTGGTTGAAGGTACATACTATGTGCTTTTCTGGTATGTATTATATACTTAGAGGCTATGGCTTATGTATATAGATACCATATTTCCATAAAAAATCAAAAAATCTCAAAAAAAAGACTGGACACCCTATCCAGCAACAACTGATACATCCATCAGGGCCGTTTTTGAGATCACCTGATGTGATGGGTATCTTTTCATAGCTTTCTGTGAATGTTTTCAAGTTTTTTGTAAATTTCGCAGCTACAACAGTCCAGAGTTACCGCCAAAGTACATAAAAACATAAATTGAAAACAATAATACAAACAAGAAACAAAAAAATGGGAGGAAAAGGGGAAAGCAACAAAAACTGAAATTTCTGAACTAAAACATTCGGAAAACCCCAAGGGGAGTAGTCGAAAGGTGCCTTGGGGCACTGTAGCTAGGGAGATGGCAAGGGTTCTTGGTTCAGTGGGGAGGGTATCTTGACTTCAGCAGTGTGAGGATGAGGGTAGCAGGTTATTACAGCAAGGTTTGTGTGACAAAGCACAGGTGGGAAGGGTAGCCCAGAAGGTGGTGGGTGGGGAGGTTAGCTAGGATTTGGTAGGGTGAGGATCAGGGCAGTGTTGGTGGTGAATGGTTCAGGGTATCAGGCAAGAGGGAATGGGGAGGGGATGGTTTGCGGGGAGGATATTGTGGCCAGGGGTAGCTTGGCTTTGGCAGGGTGAGGGTTGGGGTTGCATTAGTGGTTGGATGAGTGTAGAAGGCATAAGGGAGGGGGTGGCTTACAGGGATAATAGTGTGGCAAACATCAGGATGAGGAGGGTAGCTCAGCTTTGGTGGGTTGAGGATCAAGGTAGCAGCAGCTGTTGGCTGAGAAAGGGTGTGTGTAAAGGCTCAAGACCTCTTTTCAGATCTTTTATCAGAATAGTGGGTAGAGATGAGGCAAATCAGAAATTATACAACCAAAGTGTTATTTTTAATTTCAGGATTTATCTCAGATATAAGCAAGAGGTCATCTTTCCCCTTTAAATGATTCAATCCTAGTAGAAGCAGAGAAGATGAAGAGAGGGAGAGATGATAAAAAAGAAGGAAATGCTTGCCTATCTCAGAGAGAATTAAGGGGTCAGTTCTCTACCTAACTAAGGAGAGATATGGGAATAATTAGAAGATTGTGTGACATGCCATTAATGACATCTGTTGTGTGATTTTTTTCTTTCTTCTTCTACATGTTGTATTTTCTCTTTTTCTTCTTCATCCTGTTTGTCAGGGCAAGTCTCTACAGTCACTAGCCATGAATACTTTCTTTGGCTCTGAGATAACAAGAAATACAGAACTGAAAATTTGAATCCTATTAAAGGAAACAGATACTCAATTCTATGAGGGGAGCTACTTAATGATACTCTACTCTATGGTCAACATGGGCGGAGGTAAGCCAGACATCTCTATAGAGGGGCCTAGTAGTAATAACTACTGGGGATTAAGATCCTTACTTAGAGAAGAATATAAGAGGAAAAGGAGTCAAAGTGAATAAAGGACTTACAATGTAGCTTCCTGAGATTAACTTCAACAACGGGATGAGTTGAGTTGTTGAGGGAAGGTTTGAGGAGAGTATTGAGTAATAAGGGTTTGAGTTTTAGAGTAAGATAAGGGCCCCAATTGTTGTGATCACAACAATTTATTGGGCTTGTTAACAACGCTGAAACCATTACACTATATGAAGCGTAGCGGTTGTCACATTGCAGCATAATTTTCCGCCAATACAGGGTCCACGGGAGTACATATAGCACATTGCTGCGTAGATGGGCTACCGATACAATGTATTGCTTTTTCTACTACATCATTATTCAGAATTAAAGAGTGTAGCACATCGAACAACCGACGTGCTACCGTTAAAGTATTGGTTGCCGCGGTTTTTTTTCTGCATTGCAGTCTCAGTCAGTTGATATATCCAAGTATAATCAACTCACAGATTTGTAGCTTAAAAATAGCATGGCTACTCCACAAATATATTTAACACAACAGGGGGCTTGATTTGACCCCCGGTGGCATAAAGTCTGCCTAATAATGGGGGTCTCATGGTCAATCTCTATCACTATTCCTCTGTCTTTATATACCCAACACAGTTGGACTTTTTATTTCTATCAAGATAAAAGTGCACCCTTGGCGTTGGAATATGTGTGGCCTTGACCAGTTGCTGTGGTTGCAGTTGGTGTAACTACATGTATGCTGATAGCCCTGACCAGTCGTCGTGGTACACTGTCATGTTGATACATGTGTTCCCCCAGGACCGACTGGTCCCCAAGGCAATAGGAGAGATGATCACCTCTCCCTTTGAGGACCAACCAGTCCCAGAGGTAAGAGGGGAGTACTCTCCTCTTTACTCTGGGACCCTTCTGTCGTTGGTAGAAGAGGAAAGGTATGCTCCCCTTTCCTCCAGGACCAAATGGCACCGACTGAACGTCCGAGGGGAAAGAGGAGATGAACACTCCCCCTTCGTCCAGGACCCAACGGTTCCAGAGTACAGTGGAGAAACACTTCCCCTTCCTCCTGGAGGAAAGTGAAGAGATATTCTTCCCTTTCCTTCATGGCCGAACAGTCCTAGAGGAAAGTGAAGAAATACTCTCCCCTTTCCTTCAGGACCAAACGATCCCAGAAGGGGGAGGAGAGAAACTCTCCCCTTTCCTTCAGGACCGAACGGTCCTAGAGGAAAGTGGAGAGAAACTCTCCCCTTTCCTTCAGGACCAAACGATCCCAGAAGGGGGAGGAGAGAAACTCTCCCCTTTCCTTCAGGACCGAACGGTCCTAGAGGAAAGTGGAGAGAAACTCTCCCCTTTCCTTCAGGACCGAACGGTCCTAGAGGAAAGTGGAGAGAAACTCTCCCCTTTCCTTCAGGACCGAACGGTCCTAGAGGAAAGTGGAGAGAAACTCTCCCCTTTCCTTCAGGACCGAACGGTCCTAGAGGAAAGTGGAGAGAAACTCTCCCCTTTCCTTCAGGACCGAACGGTCCTAGAGGAAAGTGGAGAGAAACTCTCCCCTTTCCTTCAGGACCGAACGGCCCAAGAGGAAAGTGGAGAGAAACTCTCCCCTTTCCTTCAGGACCGAACGGCCCAAGAGGAAAGTGGAGAGAAACACTCCCCTTTCATTCAGGTCCGAACGGTCCTAGAAGAAAGAGGACAGTTCCTCTCCCTAGATCAGGACCGAATGGTCCTAGAGGAAAGAGGAGAGAATCTCTTCCCTTTCCTTCATGACACAACGGTCCTAGAGGAAAGTGAAGAAATACTATCCCCTTTCCTTCAGGACCAAACGATCCCAGAAGGGGGAGGAGAGAAACTCTCCCCTTTCCTTCAGGACCGAACGGTCCTGGAGGAAAGTGAAGAGATACTCTCCCCTTTCCTCCAGGACCAAACTGTCCTAGAGGAAAGTGGAGAAATAATATTCCCTTTCCTCTAGGATCAAAATTGTCCCAGAGTAAAGAGGAGAGGCATTCTCCCCTTTCCTCCAGGACCAAAAGCCGCCAGAGGAAAGTGGAGAAATATTCTGCCCTTCCCTCCAGGACCGACCGGTTCCAGAGGGAAGTATAGAGATACTCTCCCCTTCCCTGTATTACTGACCAGTCTTGGAGAGAAGGGGAGAGACACTCCCCCCTTCCCCCCAGGACCAAACGGTCCCCACGAGAACTAGGGGAGCCACCCCCCTTCAGGATTTACTGGTCATAAATGCAAGTCGAGATACTCCCTCCTCCTTGAGGAACAACTTGTCCAAAACGAAAGTGCATTGATACTCACCCATCTCCCCTTCTACTCCCTCCTCCTTGAGGATCAACTGGCCTCAAATGGAAGTAGAGTGATACTCTCCTCCTCCCAGGGGTAAGAGGATAGATAATATTTGCACCCTCCAGGACTATCAAGTCTATGAAGAAGGGTAATCCATATTTGCATTTTTAATCAAAACCAGTTTAGGTTTTAAAAATAATGTGGATAAAATTTAGATAAATCCAGATGAATCTGCCTGGAATTTTTTGCCTCATTTTTATTCAAGATATTGGTTAGGGAGCTTTACTAGTGCCCCGTCTTCTGTAATTGATTCCTTCATGTTGATTTTGCTTTTGAAATTTTTATTACTTTTGAATAGGGGACTTTGTTTCCAAAGATTGTATGAAATCCGCCATAAGAGGGCACAAGGGTATGCATGGCCACTAAAACTATGTAAGTCCCGCTTAACAAGCAGGTTTACCGAGACAAGGGTGGATGCTCTGAGAGTGCATTAGCAGCTTCCCTCTTCCTATAATCAATCCATTTTGACTGTCCATTCACCATGTTATTGCTATTATGAATATACTATGTGCTATGTATTTAGACTCACTATTATCATATCTTCTTCAATATGCTTGTAGTGATTCTCTAAAAAACTCCTTGCTAGAATGATGGTGAACTTTTCCTCATCTTCGACTATCACCATCATTCTAGCAATGGTGGGTAGTTACCTTACTGTTATCAGTAATGGTTAAGATAACACCCACTGCAAGGTTGTTACGTTTATTTTTATTTTTTTCCTTTTTTTTGTGGCTGTCACGTTATCCGCTGTGTGATTTTGCGGATAACGACAGGCGACAACCCGTCCTGAGGCCTTTTTTGCCCAAAAGGACCTCAGAAAACGCGGATAACGTGTTTTCCGCGTTATTTTCCTCTGTAACAAAGGCTTCAAAGATGTATTATCCGGATAACGATAACGCTGGGAAGTTACATTACAAAAATCCATCCGGATATTGTAATGTAAGTAACTTCCCCCCGTTGATTCTAGGCAAGTTTCTCATTTCTCTCATCTCTCTGTTTCTTTAACCTCTGTTGAATTTCGACCACCTGTCAACCCAGGGGGGTTTACTAACCCGCTTGCCCCCCGATCAAGTCATCTCTTTGGTCTACTCATTCCTTTATTCTCGATCATTCCTCCTTCTAATCCCTTTCCATTCTTGCGCTCCCTTCCACTCTCACTCTTCCCTTTTCAATCAATCCGTCCCCACTCACAACAACATCAACTACTACCTCATTCAACCAATATCAATAGTCACTTGGGTCAAACAACTGACGGTCTCAGTCAATTTGGTGAAAAGTAAAAAAACTCAAAAACACATCTCACTCTCAATTCTAACATTCTTTCTTTTCAGTTCTACTCTTCCTTGTTCTTCTTCTTCTTTTCTCTTCTAGCCTGTTGTCTCTTTTCATTCTATCTTAAACTCAGTGGTAAATCTTTTTCATTGTTTTTTTCTTCTCTTTTCTTCTCTTCTTCTTTTTTGTTAACTGTTTCTTTTCTCTAGTTCTGGTTCTGTCTTTAGCAATAAAACTGTTAATCTTCTCACAATTAACAGTCAAATCGATGCTTAATGGACACCCATGTCAACTAAAGACAAAATCAACAATAAACACTCAAACCAGAACACTGCTGAACCGTCTAAGACAACAAAAGGCGCAACAATGGATCCTAAGATACTTGCTACCATCCTAAAAACTACAATCGGGTCAATCCCCATATTGAAGAACAAGAACTATACTGTCTGGAAGAATCAAATCTTCAACATGTTAGATCTACAAGGATTAAAGAGGATGGATTTCTGTTGGATTTGGACAATCTTATACTCAAATCTATCATCACTGCCAAGCTCGACCCGTCCATTCACGCAAACATCATCACTCATGAAAATCGAGATGATGCTCATAAAATTTGGAAGGCCATAGTCAATCATTTTGCCTCAAATGATGCGGCCAATTGAGCTCGAGTATACAACGATCTTGCTCTCAATGTCCACTGGAACGAATCCGACATTCCAGAACTCATCACTAGCATCAAAACTCGTGTCAGTTACTTTCATGAAGTCGGGACAAAATGGATACCAACATGGTAGTTTTTATGATCCTCAACTAACTTCTGGAGTCCTGGAGACACATCTACAACCAGGCCACCAGGGATCCCCGTGGAGTTACCCCTGATCTTTTCTTGGATCACATTAGGAAGGAGTTTAATCTTCAATCAACCCAAAGCTCATCCCAACCCAAGTCAAGCTCTACTAAAGTATCCCTCTTCACCGATGCTTCCAAGAAGTGCCAACCAAACACCCACACTCAAGCCAATTGCTGGATGCTGTATCCTGAATTAAGACCTCCCCCAAGTGCCCAACCTTCTTATGGATGTCATGAAACCAGTGTTAGCAGCTTTCATTCCCAATCTTCCTTTATTCTTGATTTGGGCTCGTCTGCACACATGGGTTCGAATGCTAATCTGTTTTTTGCCTTCAACAAATCAGAAAAGGGAATCGTCCAAACAAGCTCCGGAACAGAAGCACTCTGGATAAAAGGGTCCGGATAAATTAAGCTGGTCAATGAATTCGGGGAGCTTATACTCAATCATGTCGTTCTTGTACCCAAACTAGCTGTCAATCTCCTCTCAATCCAATGTCTCATCCTAGATAACTTTCTTGTTCACTTTGAAAAAAATTCATTCCAAATCTCTAATAATAATGAAGTAGTCATGCGCGGTCACTATGTGAGCAACCTACCCAGCCTGACTTTCAAAAACTCTGAAAACCACTGTCATCTTTCTTCAGGGCAACTTCTCCACAAGTCCCTGGGACAAGCTAGCTATCAAAGTTTAAGACAGCGACTGGGTATTCCGATCACAATCACTAATGATTGTAAATTGTGTGCAGTTTCAAAGGTCACCAAGGCTTCTTTCCACACTCGCGACTCAAGAGCCTCCAAACCGTTTGAAGAAATTCATCTGGATCTAATCGGGCCAATAAGTCCTGCTTCAAGAGAGGGTCATAAATATAGGGGCTTTGAAAAACAACTCCCACGATCGGGTCGACGTCGGTTGAATTCTGGCCACGGGCCTAGGAGTCGTCCCTACAAAACCTTGAAAATATTTTTAATAATTTTAATCATCCCCGCAGGAGTCGGAACCATAAAACATGACACCCACAGGGGTGTCAATTCACAAACTCCAAACCCAGTTCGGAGTTTGCGAGTTGCGCTTCAAAAAACACTGACGTGTCCCCTCAACTACCCACTTCCAACCACCAAACCAACCAACCCCCTCACAACCCCCCATCCCACCCCCAAAATGCAATCCCAATGTCCTCCAGCCCTTCCAGCTCAACCTCAACACAAAAAATCAAAAGAAATCTGAAAAATGAAAATGAAAAAGAACAAAATGATATGATAGAGAAGTGCCTCCAACTACTAGATGAGAAAGAAAAAGAAGATCAACAAGAACAACAAGAAAATGAAAAAGAACAAGAAAATGAGAAAGAAACAGAAGAAAAAAATTAAAACCAAGATAAGAATGAAGATGAGAAAAAAGAAGAGTAAGATAATGATGATGAAGAAATAATCCCAGCCCCGCCACCTAGAATATACGAGGATCCTGAACTTCTGAATACTTCAATCAAAGAATTTGATCAGCTACATGGCCATGCCATTGTGATGAAGAGGACAGTCACCAGAAAGAGTATTCACATTAAATGTGACAGGTAAGTTCAATCTTCTTCTCAAATTATTTCCTCATTATTATGTTGATCTTACTGATTTTCTGCTTTTTTTTTTTTTCTTTGCAACATCTCAGGTGAGCACTTCTTTTCTCTTCTCCTGATAAATTCCTCCCCATCTTCCTCTCATAACCCTCAGAACACATTTTTATCTTCTTCTCACCACCTATTGTCCATTTTTTTGAAGCTTTTAACTGATTTTCCACTTATTTTTTTTTTCTTTCTTTGAAACGCATCAGGTGAGCACCCCTTTTCTCTTCTCCTCATCAATTCCTCCCCATCTTCACCCTTTTTTATCTTCTTCTCATCACTCTTCTCCCTCTCTTCTACCGCTTTTTTTGCACCTTTTCACTGATTTTCCGCTTTTTTTTTCTTTTTTTTCTAGAGGGGGAACCCCAGCACAAAACAAACGTACAGGCAACACCAGACCAGCTCCAACAGTCTCTTGGTTGATCAATTGTCCTTTCGCCGCTTCAGCTCAATCACTGGAAGTTCTCTGTCTTCAATCCCAATCACAATCATCCCCCTTCTCAAAACCCCACTGTGCACACCGCCAATCGTAAACTCTCAAAATCTCTCTTTGAAGATATGAAGAACCTTGGCAAAGCTGGACTGAAGCCCCAGGCAATCCTTGAAGCACTCAAAAAGACTCATCCTGACAAAACCATCCTAGCCACAATCACCACAATCTACTCTGAACAAAGTAAAGCTCATCATCAACTTCTAGATGGATGCAGCCCCATTGTCCACCTCAACAAAACTCTAGCCAAGTCCAATTTTTCTACTTTTACCAAGGTTGACGACAACAGCACTCTCAAGGGACTCTTTTTCATTCATTCTCTCTCCGTCGAACTCCTTTCCTCCTATCACTACATTCTTCTCCTCGACTGCACATACAAAACAAACAAATACAAACTGCCCCTTCTTCACATTGCCGGCGTCACTGGAGCAGACAAATATTTCAGCTTGGCTTTCTGTTTCCTAGCCGAAGAAACTGAAGAATATTATCAATGGGCTCTTGAATCTCTCCTTAATATCTTTAAATCCAACAAAATTCCTCTGCAAGAAGTTCTAGTAACTGATCGTGAAGAGACACTCATCAATTCTATCTCGATGGCTTTCCCCAACTCCTATCATATGCTTTGTACTTGGCACATCTCAAAGAACCTCACGACGAATGCTTCAAAGCTGATCAAGAACATCAGATGATTCAACACTGGAACAATCTTATCTGCCTTCCCATCCAATCCAAATTCTGCTCTTCTTTCAAGCAGTTTGCTTCTGAATACGGTCCAGAGTTTCAAAAGTACATGATGACAACTTGGCTTCCAGTTTGTGAAAAGTACGCAAATGCTTGGACGAAGAATATCCCTTACTTCAACAACAGGACAACTTCTAGAATGGAATCAGGCCACAAATCCTTGTCCCCCAATACTCTTTTGCAGCTGTCATCAAGGTCATCTCAAATGCGTTGGAAGCTCAAGCTCACAAAATTTCTGCCCACTACCATCAACAAAAAATCAACTCACTCAGAAGCATTGGCCAGATATTCCACAACTGCCACGGACGGATCACTTGCTACGCCCTCTGGAGCGTGCAGAACAACTTTCTTGAAGGCGCCAAATGCAATGGAAATCATCACATTTGTACCAGGATACCTTGCAAGCACCGCCTTGCTCAGCTGGCCAAAAATGGCGAACTGGTCGAGCCAGAGGAGTTCCACCTCCAATGGCACATCAAGGTATGTTTTTTCATATTTCCCCCCCTCTTTTTTCTATTTTTTTCGACCCTGGGGGGGTTTTGGGTCGAGTTTGGGAGTCGTTGGTCGAAAACAATCGAAAAAAATGGGAGTCGTCCATCGAAAAACGGCGCCGAAAAATTACAAATGGGAGTTGTTGACTCGATTCAACAATCGGAATCGGTCAGTCCCTTCCTTACCCTCTCAGTGCCATGCCGTAAGTTTTTTTTTTCTTTATTTCCACTTTTTACATATGTAGCGTGCCATTTTTCGCCTTTTTTTTTTTTTTTGGGAGTCGTCCATATCCACTTCGAGGGTTCCCCCTAATCCCCTTCACCCGAACACCGGGTAGTGTTCATGATGCGGGCGGGGCCCCGAAGCCATTGTCTTTCTGGTCGACCCGCCCTGGGCCCTGCTTGTAGTTTCATCCCTTCCTTACTTCTTTCCCGTCGCGTTTGCGCTGTACCCTTACAATACTGACAAGTATTGCTCAGACGAGATATATTATCTCCTCTTTCTTAAAAAAACGAAACAATACCTTTCCTTTTCCTTCTCCGATTGGCTTAGACACCTATGCATCATGGAAACAGACAGTTCAGACGCGGTGGGGGCCTGTCTGTCAAGCAGAAAGCAGATCAAGTTGGACTCGGTCACGGTCCTGGTACCCCACTCTCATCTCAATCGCTCCAGACGTTCGATTCTGGACAGGGAAGTGTGAGACGAGGTAGTCGGGCGAGCAGCTTTGGCAGTGGACACAAAGGTATGCGAATCCCTGCAAGCCTTTTCACATTATTTACGTACTTCTCCATCTAAGTTGACAGAGGCTGACCAAAACGAACCACCTTTAACCACATACGGGCGACCGCGCCACTCAGAACAACCGATATATTGCTACCTGAACAAAAGGAGATGATCGAAAAGTGAGTCTGACGCTGTTGTTGTCAAATTGATTTGGGCCTTACTTATCGAACCCTTTTGTGTCGCCAATCCACTCAGCGTAGGGAAGCACAAGAACAAGTCGACGAAGAACGAATCCAATGGGAGGAAGAGCGACTAGCCAAAGAGGTAACCGCCTCAATCTCCAGCTTACGTTTACGCTCATTTCCACTTGTTCAATACTATTTTCGACCTTTTTGCACCCGCGTGGCCATGTAGGAGGAGCTTGGGAAACTGCAAACACAGCGAGACACTCGGTTAGCAGAGATCAAAGCGGAAAAGGCTAAGGCGCGCGCGAATGCAGGTACTGATCCTGCGCCGGATCCGACCAGCGCCAGCGCGTCATTGAATCCGAGCGGAAATCAACCGGCTGAGACGGCCCGAAGGCTAACCTCGGAGATCCAACAAGATACCCCAGATGTTGCCAACGATCATGGGAGAGATGAAGACGCGGTAGAATATTGAAACTTTATGTAGCCAGTTCTTTTGCTTGCGCCATTCCGATCACGGTGAGAGCTCGACCATCTATTGGATTCCTAGCGAGAGTCGTCCCATCTTACCCAAAAAAGAGCTTACCTGAGTTCGCCAACAAAGTATCGACTTGATCACTTCTCTCCTCCTTGATATCTACACACATCTCACGATTTTTTTACAAATTTTCGACGGGACACAAAATGCCCTTCCGGGTGGGCATTGAAAAGGCCAAGTGCTTCATCACATTCAATCGATTTTTCATCGTTTGTCATATTCTTTCAAAAGTCCTTACAAAATTAGATTTTCCTAATCTGCCAAAATCTTTGCAATGACACTCTGTTGTCTTCAGTCTTGATATTACTTAGACTCCGTATGGCGGGCCAAGCGTGAGCGACAATCGCAATAAGCTTCATTGCAATTATTTCGTGGGTCACCCGGATATCCCGATATTGCTGGGGCATGCTAAACATGCCCCAGCAATATCGGGAAAGATTGGAACTTGGGATTCATGTAGCAATTAAATTTCTTTCAGCAATTGCGTGATAATTTTGATCAGTTCAGCTGAGACGAAATCATTAGTAGTTCTGATTGTGATATGTGCCATCGGTGATTTTTGTATTTGGTGGATTTTTTAACATTCTTCTCTCTCTTGGGTATAGCTATTCATGCTCCTTTTGATCTCTTACCTTATGAGAAGTTTAAGTTACTTGGTTATCCTAAACCTATTGTCATCCATCCAGTGGTCAGAAAATGTGCATTGGCCCACTACAAAGTTCAGTTTTTTCTCTTTCTTCTTCTCCCCTTGCATTCTGTCACTGACTCTTTTTTTTCATTTCTGACAAATGTAACACTTTTTTTGGTCTTGTTGTTGGGCTTGGTTTTAGGATCCTGGATGGGCTGATAATGAATAGTGAGAGAACTCCCTGATTGGTTGTTTGAAATAACAAAAATTAATGACAGATTTATTGATTGTTTTTTTTTTACTGTTTGATTCTATCATGTAACTGTTCCTATAAACAACCGGATCATGATCTGTTTTCTCTCGATTTATTTCTCCCAGGTCTCCCCTTTCCCCCCTTTTCCGTTATCTTCAAAGACCTTTTCATGGGGATATCTCCAAGTGAGTTGTCAAAGTTATTAGTCGGTTGTTTCAAAGTCTGACATGATAATTTAGAGTCTATTGACTTCCACTCTCTGGTCAGGATGTGCAACAACACAGTCAGTTTTACATTGACACCGAACATATCACAACATGTTAAACAACTATGCATTGGAGGTGAGCCTGAGGGGAATATCAAGTGAATGGGACCTGTACTTCAAGGCATGCCTTACCTGTGTATTCAGCGTGTTTGGGTCGTGTTTGGGTGCGGCACCACCAGTCAACCAATGCTAATAAACCAAAACCTGGAAGAACACCCCAGTGTTTATGGTTGGATTGGGGGGGGGGGGGGGCAGTAACACAACCCCAGTTGTATGTAAATTGAGGACAATTCTCAAGGGGCATAAGAGTGAACCAAAGATGGATGGTCATTCAAAACAGGCTCAAACATTGAAGTGGCATCTCCTCTTAATTCTTCGCAATTTGAAACATCAGGATTTCTGGTTGTTTTTAACTGAAGTATTGGGCCAACTCTTAATCTAATTTACTATGGCTAACCTAATGTCAAGTTGCACACCAGCTTAATCATAAGGCTTAAGTTGGTTTGAGGCTCAAGCCTTAGAGGAGGGGGCGGCGAAGCCGCCTTGGACTCTAGTAATAGTTTACCCGGAAATTTTAAAACAGGAGTCATCACTAATTTTTTTTTTTTTTTTGGGGGGGGGGGGGGATATTTGGGAGTCGTCCGTCAAAAAACACTGCCAGAAAAAACAAAATGGGAGTTGTCGCCTCCTTCCTCCTATTGGACTTGGTCAGTCTCTTCCTTATCCTCTCATAGCCTTACTGAGAGGTTTTCCTCTCTTTATTTCAAGTTTTCATACATGTAATGCTGATTTTTTTTTTTTTTTTGGGAGTCGTCCATGTAATTTGCAACCTGGAAATTTCAAAACAGGAGTTGTCACCTTTTTTTTTTTTTTGTGCTCTTAGGCTGCCAACCACCAAACTCGACCCAAAACCCATCAATCCTCATCAATTATTTCTCTTTGTCATATTCCTCATACTGACAACCCAACCCTTCTTTGGCATTTTAGGATCAAAAAACCACGAACATAGATCCTGACGCTGATGAGGAAGAGCAAGTTGAATAAATCCAGCAATAACTCCTCAAAATGAATCCCACACAAAGATCAAACCATCTTCAAGCTATTTATCGCCTTCTGGAAGGATCCGTGACTGTTATGGACGTCAAAATGCCCAAGAAATCACTCAAAAAAGGGCGTGGAAGACCGGCTGGAGATTTGAACAAACCTAAGTCAACTAAAAGGGATCTGTTGTCGTTTGAAATCTTGGATAAGAAGAGGAAAAAAAAAGACAAGGAGGAAGGAAAGAAAAAGAAAAGGAAGATTGAAGAAGAAAAGAATACCAAGAAAGAAGTCATCGACTATAGTCAAGAAGGAAGAAGTCAAGAAAGAAGAACCCAGTAAATCAGAAGAAAATCCATTAAAGAAGAAGATCCATCCCATTCGAGCTTCTGGTAAAATACCACCGAACAATCCTCTTTTCATCCCTCTTCTTCCTGAAATTATCCAGCCATACATCAAAAAAGTCCTAAATGTCGAGTCTGATGGTCACTGCAGGTTCCGGGTTGCTTCCTTTTGTCTTTGTCAAGGCCAACACAAACACTTGGAAATTTGAGAGGAACTCTGCAAGGATCTCACCAACCGAGCACAATGGTATATTGACAACTCTTTCATTGACAAACTTGATCCTGTATTGAAGAGAATCAAGTTCAAATATTCTGGCCCCTGTGGTAAATCAAATTGGATGTCAATTCCAACAACAGGTGACCTTATGGCAAATGCTTTCGACAAACCAGTTTTTTTCTTTTCAACTTCTTATTCCCAAACTTTCTTCCCTTGCTTCTCCCCTCCCAACAGCAATCCCCCCATCTTCATTGCTTTCCTTTCTTCTCATTCACACTTTGTTGTAGTCCAGGTCAAGGATCCTGACTTTTTTCCTGCCCCCCAGGTCTTAAGGCAATGGCGGATCAATGCAGTGCCTGAAGCTTTGGCCTGGGAGGAAAAGTATTCCTCCTGTTTTAAACTAACTAAAGAACTGAAGGATAAAGCTGGGCCTTCAAAGAATAGAAATTACTAGTTATTATTTGTTGGTCTTTTCTGATTTCTTTGTTTTTTTTTTGCTCTTTGTTTTTTTTTTTGACACTTGTTTTCTTTTTAACCTTTTCCTTTTTCTTTAAAGAGTTGTGATTTATTCTTTACCTGTTTCTATTACTTTCTGGATTTCTGATCTTATTTGGTGGGAAATACACAGGTTATCATTCGAGTTTGCCCAAAGTCTGAAGAAAGACTCATTTTTTGGTCCGGCTAAGTGAAAAAAAAAACAAAGAAAAATTCCCAAAGGCTTTTGAGGAGTGATGTTGAGCTGATTATTTTTCACAATCTTCAATAGTGGTTACTGATGAAATTTTGGATGACCTGGATCACTCATTGAAGATCTATATATTTTTTTTTGATGAATTAAAGTAGGAAAATTGGGAAATCGGCTACGCCACACAAATGGTTTCTGTGAATGAAATGGGGTCCAAATTTTTTCAGAGTGTTTATGGGGGATCCTATTTGCCTATTTGAATATGTTAGCTCATTTGGACTGTCCATTCCAAAGTTATAATTTTTTTTGTTTGCTTTTGACGAATTTTGCTGACAACACCCAAAAAAAAATCAAAATTCCACCAACGACTCCCATGGGAGTCATTGATGGAAAATTTGGGAGTCATTTTTCGAAGCCCCTAACACTACCAGAAAAAGTCAGGCAACTGACAGCAGTTGACATGCAAGAAGCTCCGACCATACTACAGTTTAAGCACTGGCCTTATTCCCTTGGTGGAACAATTGAGTGGTGCACTATGCACTTATAACAATGCTCAAGCACTTTGAACCACCTCAACTCTGTCTTATTGCACAAAGGTCACTCGGCCTCTGGAGGTGAGTGAGCTACCCCACTCGGTCATGGAGGTACTGAGCTCCCTCCGTGACTTGGTCATGGAAGTAATGAGCTACCCCCATGACTTGGTCATGAAGGTAGTGAGCTGCCCCCATGAGTCGGTCATGGTGGTGGATTGCTACCCCCATGACCGAGTCATGAGGACAGCTCACTACCTCCATGACTCAGTCATGGTGGTGTCTTGCTACCTCCATGACCGAGCCATGGGGGTAGCTCACTTCCTGCATGAGTTGGTCATGGGGGTAGCTCACTGGCTGCATGAGTTGGTCATGGGGGTAGCTCACTACCTCAATGACTCAGTCATGGTGGTGGCTCGCTACCTCCATGACCGAGTCATGGGGGTAGCAAGTTGGTTCTGAGCCTCCATGACCATTTCTGAGTCATGGGCTTTCACCGTGACCAATTCACTTAGGTCTTTCTGCCATGGAGGTAGCAAGCCACATCTAAAAGCCCAAAGGGGTAGTTTGCTACCTATGTGACCAAGTCATGGAGGTCTTTGTGCCACCATGACCAAGATATCAGGGGGGTACCAAGCCCTCCATGGCTGAGTCATGGAGGTATTCCTTGGTTGAGCTAGTAGAAAGGAGAATGCAGAGTGGGTGCACAAAGAGGAATGTTGATAAATGTAAATGTATACCTGAATTGAGTGTGATATGGAAAAATGAAGTAAAACCTGAGTAACAGGAATAGTATTACTGAAGTTATTGCATGTCAACTGTAGACAGTTGCTTGAATTTTTCTGGTAGTGTAAATATATCCTGACTGTTGTCGACAGTAACACCAGATTTTGCTCCGCTTTACCCATCAAACAAAAAAGCGATGTTCCAAATATACTCTTGCTTGCCCTTGACTTGGAAGCTAAAAGATTCGGATATTACCCAACAGTTCCACACTCAGATCGAGGCACCAAATTCATCAACTCATTTCTTCTCAAATACTGCAATCGCCATGTGATCAAGGCTTGATACTCCAACGCATACACCCCTCAACAAAATGGGCTTGCGGAGAGACTTAATTGAACCATACTTGAATTCATGAGAGCGATTTTCAAGGACTCTGTTCTAGCAAAAAATCTCTGGAATGTGATTTCTAAAGTCAGTACCCTAGTCCTCAACCAAATTCCAGCTCATAAATGCAAAAAGAGCCCTTTTGAGTTATTCAAAACAGAACTCTACCTCATGACTACTTCAAACCAATCGGAATCAAGCTGTCATATACTATATTTCCTGAACAAACCAGATCTAAATTGGAACCTCGGGGCGAAATGGGATGACTCATAGGATACAACAACGAGTTCAGATCCTACAAGATTCTCACGGATACCGGACAAATCATAGAAACTAAACACATCAAGTTCCTGGATTACACCAATATCTCTCAAAAGACTGGACTTGATGACGATGAAGATGATCTTGAAATTAAAGATGAAGAACCTATCACATATGAAGTTGAACCAGAAACCACTCCCTCTGATCCGAATATCCATATAGAATCTAAGGAAAACTCATCTGACTCTGACTCCAACAACAATGAAGAAATTGAATCTTCTCTCCTGCCGGCTGCCCCTTCTGGCCCCACTCTTCGAAACCACACATCTCATATTCAGCCTGTGAAATACTCCTACTTGACTAGCAACCTTGTATCTTACAAGTCTTCCATTAACTCGAGTGAAGGAGCTGCTTGGTCCAAGGCGGCTGAAGAAGAACTTGATAATATCGAAAAACTTGATGTTTGGGAAGAAGAACACAACATACCCAAATCTTTTCTGAGGATGACATGGATCTTCAAGACCAAACCACCACTCTCTCTGCAGACGAAAGGAAGAAGGCCAGACTCTGCATTCAGGGATTCATGCAGATTACTGGGAAAGATTTTGACAATACCTTTGCTCCCACGGGTAAATTTACCTCTATTCTCATACTCCTATTGTTTGCTATTGATAAAAAGCTCCCCATTCATCAATTTGATGTCAAAAGTGCCTTTTGATACGCTCCACTCAAAGAAACGATTTTTATTAAGACCCCTGAAGGATCAAAACCAAAATCTCCCTTCCTCAAACAAAAAATATCACTCTATGGCCTGAACCAAGCGCCAGCCAATTGGTACAATACCCTCACTGGGTGGTTTAAAGAAATTTATTTTGTTCAATCTAGTTCCGATCCCTGTCTCTTTCTCCATCAATCTCACAAATCATTCATCTTTTTTCATGTCGATGATTTGAAAAACTTTTCCTTAAAAGATTTCCAAATTCTTCAGCGCATGATCCAGATAATCTCCTTGGAATGGATCTTCAATACACTTCCAACTGTATCTCTTTATTGTTATGATTTCAGACGGAAAACTAAAGTTTGATTTCAGAACAATGAAGCAAGAAAGAAACAAGAGAAAGAAAGAAAGGAAACAAGGAAATGGGTTTAACTAAAGGACCAGGATGATTAAGAAGAGAGGAGACTGAACAGAGACAAGAGGAAAATAAGACACAACCACACTACTCACAGACAAGAGACTGGGAAAGAAAACAGTTAGAAAAGATGAAACAAGAACGGAAGAAAAAGAGAAGAGAAATGAGAGGAGATTAAATACCAATGCTCAATTGACTTGCAGTGGTGATGACCTTGAGAGCAACAACGATGTAGAGTTCCGGAAGATTTGGACTGAGTCGCGTTTGCTGATTATTGGATTGAAGATGTTCCGGTTGAGATGAGGAAAGGGGAAGGGGTGAGACCTTCCTGAACTAAGTCTTTGGCAAAGCACAGAGAGGGGCGGGAGACAGTCCGAGACAAAGAGCACAGTTCAAAACTCTGACACACCCCCTTGCTCAATGGTGAGGAGGCACGGAGCGTATCATTTGCAGACTACGTTGAGCACGTCGGATGGAGGATTTGCCACCTGCTTTCATCAGAAATTTGGTGAGCATGAGTCTAGTCGGGACAAATTTGAGGTTGATTTTGCTTCGGATGAAATGGTGACGCAGGTGCATGTGTTTAGTTTTGAAGTTTGAATGGTTTGATTTGTTGTTGGCCAAGGCAATTGCGCCTTGGTTGTCTTCATGAATTGGAGTGGGATTTCTCAACTTGATGTTGAAGATTCTCTTGAGGAGAGTCTTAATCCACATTATCTCCTTGGTGATGTCACCGATGGATTTGTATTTGGCTTCGGTGGAAGAGAGGGATAACGTGGGTTGTTTCTTTGACTTCCAAGAAACAACATTAACATTCAACAAAACGAGGTTTCCAGAAACTGATTGGCGAGATTCTGGACAGGACACCCAGTCTCCATCAGCGTCTTCAAGAGTTTCAAGCCAATCTCTTTGGTGCCCTTCAGGTATCGAAGGACTTGCAGACCGGCTTCCCAGTGTTTTACACCAGGTGCATTGAGGAATTGAGACAAGGCGCTCATGGAAAAAGTGATGTCGGGGCAAGTGGTCATGCTTATGCAATGCAGAGCACCGATAAGCACACGGTAGTTATTCCCGGATTGAATGTGTTCGACTTACTCTTCCTTGGTGGCTTTGACAAGCTGACCTTTTGGTTTGAGAGGTGTCCATGCTGGGTGCAGATGAGTGGCATCAAAGCAGGCGAGTTGGGTGTCGACATAGTGACTGAGTCTTCTTCTTTCTTGACCTTCATGCCAAGCAATAGATTCGATTCTCCTAAGTCTTTGATCTGAAACTTGCTCTGGACTTCTTGTTTGAAAGATTCCGGATCTTTGCTGAAAATTGCCAGATTGTCAACATGGAGATAAAGGTAGGTACCCTTTCTCCAAAAGACACAGGGTTTGGCGTCACAGCGTTGAAGTTCTATTTGGTGGAGCCAGTCAGAAAGGGTCCAATGCCAAGCATTGGGAGCTTGTTTACGGCCATACATGGCCTTCTTGAGCTTCAACACATGATTTTTTGGAACATCCACGCCTTTGGGTGGATTAAGGAAGATCTCCTCGTTGAGGGGAGCGTTGAGAAAGGCGCTCTTAATACCAATTTGGTGAAATGAGAGGCCTTTCGTGAGAGCAAAGATGATAAGCATCCAGAGTGAAACAAGTTTTTCAGTGGGTGTGTACGTTTCCTCTTAATCTGTGCCTTTAGTTTGTTGGAAAACCTTGGCACATAGTCAAGCTTTGTATTCAATTGGTACATTCAGCTGGTTCGTCTTCACCTTGAAAACCCAGGTACAGTTGATTTGTTTTTGATCTTCAGCTTTCTTGACGATCACCCACTCGTTGTGGTTGTACATATTTGAGACTTCTTTGTCAATTGCCTTCTTCCAGAAGGAGGAGGCAGGTGAGTTGATTGCCTGGAGAGTAGTCAGCCGTGTTCTCAGTGAGATAGACGATGACAGAGTTCCCTCTTCTGTCAACGGATAGGATGTTGTTGGTAGAAATTACACTCGAGATATCTCTGGGAGCTCTTGGAATAGGTTCTACCAAAGGTTCAGGAGGGTGAGATGGTTGAGTTTCGACTGATTTGTTTTCGGAGTCATTTCTTTGGTTCAAGGATATCTCCATGTGGGAGATGCTCCTCGGAGTGTTTGAGACTGGGGAAGATTTCTTCTTCAAATTTAACATTTTGGATTCGAATGACTTTCTTTCCATCAAGTGTAAAAATACAATAGGTGGAGAAATCATTGTCGTAGCCGAGCATGATTCCTTTCTCTGTGGTGGGAAGCAGTTTGAAGGTTTGTTTGTCCTTGGGAATCAGCAAGCACATCAGGCAGCCAAACAGTCGTAGTACATCTAGGTTGACTTTCCTGCCTGTCCACACCGTGTAAGGCTTCCTCACACTGCAAATGTTGTCTAATTCCCAGGAGTGGAAAATTACTCCACCAACAGGGTAAATATATTATAAATTTTATCTTTTTCCCAACATGTGGCTATTGATTGGATAATATTTCAATACTTTAACCTTACTTGTGAAACAATTCAGCTGTGTACAAAATATGTCCTTGAGATTCTCCAACGCATGTTATGATAAGAGTGAAATCTTTTTCCTCAATGACCCCACAGTACCGGATAAATATTGGCTTGTTGGGAAGGCAGGCATCAGAATTGGAAAGGTGGGTTTTTCCTTGAAAATTCTGAAATCCTTCTCCACCATAGCTAGACAAATTATTATCTTTGATGTGTGTACAGTAGATTCCCATAGCTTTTCTTGTTCAATTTTTTCCCATCTTTGTATTTGTTATATGCCATGTCTTGTTCACATTCCACCCCTGGAAAAAAATGCTTTGAAAGAGTTAAGGTAGCTGCCAATTTAACCTCTTTCCAAGGTTGAATTTTGGTTGTAAAGATCATGACCCCATGAATATGGAAAAGTTTTCCCCCATGGTATATTCCTTGCTTCTGATAGATAAGATTTTGTCATAGAGCCATGGCATTCCATTTGGGTGTCTGTGCACTGGTAGGATTGGTACAGAGTCCTTTACACGTATTGTATCTTGCCAGCAGCAGAGCTGGTTTCGCTGCTGCTGCTGCTGCAGTGCTCCTTAATAACTTATCGCTCAAATCAGGGAGAACTTTTAAAAACCACGGAAATGCTTTTTCTGCTGAGTTTAAAAGCTTCCCCCGAACACCCGGATCAGCAGCTCTTGCCGCCGGCGGCTGAGCACTGCAAGTATATCGGGTCGGGTTCCCCGGCCTGTCAGCGGTCAAACCCTATCCCCGGTCACCTGCAACCTTTCCCTTTTGCTCAATCACCAACCAGCTGCACAGATTATTCGCCGGAGATGGACGCTACCTCGCTTGTAAGTCAAATCCCTTTCATGGTCGCCTCAACCTTTTCCCTTCCTTTTCTCTCATTACCTCCAATGTCGAGAAGACTAACACGTCGTAATTGTTCCCCACCCCCCTTTCTAGAATACTTTTTCCCAAGCCATTGATGAAGAAAACCGTAAACAGAACGTCGTGAAAGGCCGATTTGTCTTGCCGCATCCGGTTCCCAGTCGGGCTTCATCTTCAAGTCAGAATGTGGAGGGCGGGAAGGATGTGATCGCTGTCATTTTAGACAACCAATCTCCTCAAGACGCCCGCTTGGCCAAGGATCTAGGTGCAGACCATTTCGGTGGACAGGATCTAATTGATCGAGTGAGTTTCCCCCTTTTTGACCTGTCGGTTATTGAGTCGGACGGATTGATTTCCGCTAATACATGTCGTGTGTAGATCCTTGCAGAAGAAATCAAACCCACAAAACTACTAGTCCATTCCAAAAGCCCAAAGATCCAAAACATCTTCACGAATGCCGAGAATAAGAAAACGTTATTCAAGACTCTGGCGCGGTTGAACCTGATCATCCCATCGGAAAAGCGAGGGACGATGTCAGAAAACTTGGACGAGCTGATAATGAATTCGAAAAACTCAATCGACTGGCTAGTGAAGAAAAAACTGACAACCGATAAACCAGTAGTGCAGCCATCAGATCAAGCCTCTTCCTTTCCAGTCAAATCCCCCAAAGCAAACAGCAGTAAGACATCGAAGAACCAAATCGATTCATTCATTTCAATCCCCGTCGGTTCGATCCAGATGAATCTTGTACATCTCGAACAAAACATTTCAGATTTCCTCTCGACGGTTTCTAACCTCACTCAATACGGTACCACATCCTCCTCAAAAACCACTTCATCACCTTAACCTATGCTCATAATTGCCGCTGACTTATCTCTCAACCCTCATTTTTTATCAGCTGGTACTGGTAGTAACCATTCAACAACCGCATTCTCTTTCGCCAAATCTCATCCCGCCTCGTGTGAACCGAGCGTTGGTGCATCAACCAGCTCGACCATCTCGGCTCAACAAACCTCTTATCGAAGCCGATCGACCAGAAGAAATCAACAACTATCTGCCTGGGCAAAGGGTAAAACCTGAACTCGTATGTTCAACGCCTTTCGTTACCTTTCCTTTCCGCCTGCTTCTGCATCTAACTGTCAAATCAACTCTATCTGACTTGTCCTTTCCTCTTAGCAGAACCGAGCGAGACCAAGGGCGATGACTTTCTTTTTGGATCGGTCTCAGTCGAATCACTACCGCCTGCTAAATCATCCGACCAACATGATGGAGTTGTTGTTCATAAGAAACCAGGTCTATTCCCACCACTTCAATCCCCCTTCGTCTTGCTCATCATCATCAGTCTAGCAACTCACAATCTTACCCTTCCCCTCAGCCGATCGTCACCGAGGAAGATGCCCAATCATCACAATAAACACTCACCCGATCCTTGACTGCAATCCCAACATTCTCAGCACTCCTTAACGCCTCACAAGGCTCGTCCCCCTTATCTCAATTTTAATTCATACCAATCATTCCCCACTCTTGGTTGTCATGCCCTGTCTTTATCCGCCTCACCTCCTGCTCGTGGCCAGTCTGTTGATGGTACGTCCACAGCCAAAATAATCATTGAAATACACGTCCTAATCAATCAAATATACGTCCTAATCAATCAAATATACGTCCTAATCAATCAAACACACATCCTAATCGATCAAATACGTGTCCTAATCAACCAAGCACGCGTCTCTCATCACAATCATACCCCTTCGACTCACACCCTTCTCTCAACAATCAAAGCTCTGCACACCCACTTTTGACTGGGATCGTCTGCACGAGATTGCTCCGATCAACGGGTATGATCTTTTATCAAACAACTCATCCCCTAGACTCAATCCAAACCCATGCTGACACAATCCACCGTGATATAGGTGCAAATAAATTGATTGGTCGTACGTGCATGCGAATCGAGCTACCGGTCTTCATATTTTTCCCACACCAACTGGTTTCCCCACCTGCCTGTAGTCAAACTTTTTTCGTGCAAAGAAACCACTCCAGCTTACAACTTTTTTCCCAAACTAACATTTCTCTTTCCCAACCCCACTTTCCTCTTCCTCTTGAAACCAATACTGGGCAATTTTCCAATGAAAATTCTTTTCCATGCTGTTAAAGAGAATTTTGAGGTTGTGAGGAATATGCCTTCTACCAGAAAATAAAGGATTCAATTGTTTTGACAAGAAAAAAGAAAAAGAACAAGAAAAAAAAAACTGGAAAAACATCTTACATATTCCCCATTAAATTATAAGATAACTGGGAATATGTCGAACCTTTTTCGAATACCCTTTCAAAACAATACTTTGCCAGATGTGGAATTCCACACAAATCACAATTCCTTTCTTTCTCTCCAATCTTCTTTCCCTTTGCATAAATTCAAAGCTTTTCCTTGCGTTTTTTTTTTTTTTTTGTGCTTTTTCATAATAGCTGAAAAAGAAAATGCTACATGTGAAAAGAAAAAAAAAATACGGTAAGAAAGAAAACAATGGGCATGGTTGAAAAAAAAAGAAAACTGACTGGCTGGGAATAGAGTAAACCATTAAATTTGAGGACAAAGAAAATATTTTAGCAAAAAAGCTCAAAAGTGAGAAATTATGGGGAGGAAAATGTTTTGTGAGGGAGAGAAAAAGATACAAAATTCAAAGGGAGGAGAAAAAATTGAGAGGGGGATTCAGCATAATCCCTTTCCATTTAAATCCTATTGCCATTAAGAAATACATACACAAGAAAAAATGAAATGTGGAGAGTCACCGGAATATTTTGTAGAAACACCCTTGAAGGAACTAGTTGATCTTGCTGCAGTATAGGAAGGGTTCAGAATTTTTCAGAAAAGGTCTGGCTGGCCCACCCTCAGACCAGACTTTCAAAGAATTCATTCATTTCTCCAGTACTGTGGGGTCACCATGGAAAAAAGATTGACTCTTATCATCATGCACACGGGAAAATCTTATATACATAATCTAATCACAGCTGAATGGGTTTACAAGTGGTGTTAAGTATCTACATATTTTCCAATCAATAACTGTGTGTTTTAAGAAAGATGAAATTGTAGTTATTGTTGCCTTACCAGTGGAATAATTTTCCACTACCAGTGGGATAATTTTCCACTACCAGTGGAATAATTTTGGGGCCGGCTAAATGCACGCCCCAAAAGGCGTGCATGCCAAAGCACACCCCATTTGGGGGTGTGCAAGGCTTGCAAGCCCCAATTATGGCATCCTCATGGATGCACGCCTTTGACCAAGGCGTGCATGCCCCAGACAGGACCCGAGGGGCTCAGTGACCGGCCACTGGGTCCTACTTGGTGGATGCACGCCTTGATTTGAGGCGTGCATCCCCGGAGGACTCCTCGGCTAGTCCAAGCTGAGGCGTTCAAGTCCCCCTTTGGTCTTGGAGGGAATGGGAGAGTTCACTCTCTCCCTCCTTCCTTCAAAGACCGATTGGTCCTGGAAGGAAGGAAGGAGAAATAAACTCTCTCTTCCCTTCCCTTCAAGACCGATTGGTCTTGGAGGGATAAGGAGAGAGTTCTCTCTCCTCATCTCTCCAAGACCAATCGGTCTTGGAGGTAAGGGACAAGAGAGTGTATTTCTCCTTCCTTCCTTCCAGGACCAATTGGTCTTGGAAGGAATGAAGGAGAGAGTGCACTGTCTCCTCCCTTTCCTCCAAGATCGACTGGTCTTGGAGGGAAGGGAGGAGAGTGTGCTCTCTCCCATTCCCTCCAAGACCGACTGATCTTGAAGGGATGAGGGGCGTGCATCATCCCGCACGCCCTTGGCTTGGTCTGCTACCCCCTTCCACGTCCTCCAAGGCGGACGTGGACGACCTGTGGCATGCACACCCTTTGATCTAGGAGGAAAACGTCCTCTGGGGCGTGCATGGTCATGCACGCCCCACTCATGGGGCATGCCCAGCCTTGCATGTCCCATTGGGGACGTGGAAGGCCGGTACGCCCCATTTAGGGCCTCCATGGCCAATGGATGCCCCAAATGTAGCATGCATTGGTAAGGACACCTCACCCAAGGCGTCCTTTTAGAAAATATGGGGCATACATTTAGCCGGCCCCATAATTTTACACTACCAGAAAATATTGAAGGAAAGAATTTATATAGCTATGTGGTGTAGGAAGGGCTCAGAATGTTCCAGGAAAAGTCTTCCTGACCCATTCTCAGACCTGTCTTTCCTAGAAGCCTTGTACACTGTGTTGTAGGGCATCATGGAAAATATATTAACTGTTATCATGATGCACATGAGAAAATCTCAAGTACATATTTTAAACACAGCTTAATTGATTAACAACTAGGGTGAAAGTATCTAAAAATTATCCAATCAATACCTGCATGTTGGGAAAAAGATGAAATTGGTAATATTTTTACCCTTTTGGTGGAATATTTTTCCACTACCGGGAATTAGACAACATTTGCAGTGTCATCTGGCACGTGCTGGATGGAGTTAGATATGATAGGTCAATAGCAGTGTTGATGGCTTCAGCCCAAAAAGATCAAACCAGAAGACACCTTGCCTTAACAATTATGGTCTGATTTGCCCTTTCAGTGTTTTGGGGTGTATATGGAGGAGCAACTTGATGGAGAGTTCCTTCTGCAGAGCAGAGATCTTTGAAGTCTTGATTTACGAATTCACCCCCTCTGTCAGAGACAACGATGCAGATAGCCCTCCCGGTTAGCTTTTCCGCTGACACTTTGAACTCTTTGAATTTGTCACAAGCATCTGATTTTTGCTTGAGGAACTTCACAGTGAAAAAGATGCTGAATTGATCGGCCATTGTCAGGAAATACAGGAAACCTGATGAGGTTTGGACTTGGAATGGGCCAACTAGGTCTAAGTGAACCACATCCAAAACATGTAAGACCTGTTTGAAGTGGCTTGCAAATGGGAGAGCCTTAAGTTTTCATTCTTTGCAAATCTCACAGGATTGGAACACTGACTTAGGCACTAAGTGCTTTTGGTACTTGATTTTTGGGTGCCCAAGACGCGTGTGCCAGTTGGGTTGATCTGGACTTGAAAGGTAGCAAGAGGAACAAGATTTCATTGCATGGAAGTGGGAAGAAGAAGATAATTCTAAAAGATTATTTCTAACAGAGCCGTGTAGGGTGAATTTTCCATCTATGACTACAGAAACATCATGGGAGTTATTCTTGTTGATGAGGAGACTGTGGCTGAATAGTCGGGGAATGGAGATAAAGGATCTGTTGATAGTGGGGACTAGGAGGACGTTGTCCAGAACTAGTCGCTCTCTGGAGTGGTTGAACAAGGTGGCAGTTCCCACAGTGGTGGCGGTGAGAAAGTTGCTGTGACCTCCGGTTGAGATCTTGATGTTGTTTTTGGCCTTCGGATGAAACACTTCCGGGTTGTTCACTATGTGATGGGTGGCTCCAGAGTCCAGCACAATCGGTTTGCTCTGACTTTCGGTGAGTAAGAGAGAAACCTCGGACTGGTGTCCATCGTCGACTTCCACAAGCTGAGCTTCTTGAGATTGAAATTCTCGAGTCTTGAGGAAAGAATCCCTGAGCTCGGGATGGATTTGCCAGCAGTGGGTGTGGTAGTGTGACTTCACGAGCGGGTTGCGCTTCCCGTCTTTGCAGATTGGTCCATGTGACTTGTTTTTGTGTCTCTTGCCTTTCTTGGACTCATGCATCAGTGCAGAGGCGGACTCGGTTGGTTTGTTGGAGGATTTAGATTGAGTTTTTTTCCGATGCAATTCCTCGAGATGAACCATTTCTTGCAACTTCGAGAGAGTTGCTTGGGGACTTTTGACAATAACTTTGTTCATGATGATATTGTTGACAACGTTCTAGATATCCTCGGTAATTTTGGAAAGGATGGAAAAAATCAGGATGTTGTCGGGAACTCCGAGTTTGAGTAAGGCAATCTCAGAAAGCATACGTCTCATGTCGTTGATGAATTCCTTAAGGCTGCTGGAAAATTTGTAATGCATGAATTTAAGCCAGACCCATCCTTTGTTGTTCAAGGATGTGGAGGCGTATCGGTGAGTGATTTGAGACCAGATTTCAAATGGGCTTTCCTCATTGTCCAGTGTGATCACGGCTTCGAAAGCAGTCTCAATCATGTATCATGAGGATGTCAACGGTTTCAGTGTGTTTTCGGGCAATGGCGTCAGCAGCAACTCCAGTCAGGGTGATGGTGCTGGCAGGTTTGAGGATATACTTGATGAGACCTTTGTGTCTCAGGTGAGCTTTCATCCTCATTGACCAATGTAGATAGTTCTTCTCGTCAAGTTTGGGAATTTTTGCCTTGGACAAGGCTCCTTTGGTGTCGGTCATCGCAATCCTTTAATGCGTTTTCCAGGTGCTGCGAGACTGTAAATCTGTTATGATTTCAGACAGAAAACTAAAGTTTGATTTCAGAACAATGAAGCAAGAAAGACACAAGAGAGATAAAGAAAGGAAAAAAGGAAATGGTTTTACCTAAAGGACCAGGATGATTAAGAAGAGAGGAGACTGAACAGAGACAAGAGGAAAATAAGACACAACCACACTACTCACAGACAAGAGACTGGGAAAGAAAAAAGTTAGAAAAGATGAAACAAGAACGGAAGAAAAAGAGAAGAGAAATGAGAGGAGATTAAATACCAATGCTCAATTGACTGGCAGTGGTGATGAACTTGAGAGCAACGACGATGTAGAGTTCCGGAAGATTTGGACTGAGTTACGTTTGCTGATTATTGGATTGAAGATTTTCCGGTTGAGATGAGGAAAGGGGAAGGGGTGAGACCTTCCTGAACTAAGTCTTTGGCAAAGTGCAGAGCGGGGCGGGAGACAGTCCAAGACAAAGAGCACAGTTCAAAACTCTGACATTTATCTCAAAGGAAACTCATCGATAAACGACTTTAAATTCTTGGAATGGAAGAATGCCGATCGGTTCAAACTCCTCTCTCTGTTAGTGCTCAACTCCAAAAGGCCACTGAACACGAAAAAGCCAAATTTGAAAAACTCAAGATCAATTATCGGACACATATGGGTATCCTCAACTATCTCGCGTTCAGAACTTGCCCAGACCTTGCTCCAGCGGTCTCCATTCTCTCCAGCTTTAATAACAAGCCCAGTATTACACACTGCAAGAAAGTTATTCACTGCTTGGAATATCTCAACCTCACTTTACGACCCAATTCCAAAGACCATCCCAACTCTATCATACACTATACCAACACCACCTGGGCTGACGACTTAGAATCTTGACTGTCCAGAAGTGAATCAATCTGCTTCTGGACTAGAAAATTTCCGGTTGCCTGGAACAGTAAAAAAAAGGAACATAACCCTTTCTTCTACCAAAGCAAAACTGAACATGCTCTCAGATGGAGTTCAGGAGAACCAATGGATCCAATACCTCGTGGAAGAATTGTACAACACTCAACTCAAACCTACACAATTTTACATTGATAATCAAGGTCTCCTGGACAAGCTCAAGAACTTCAGATCCAATTCAAAAATCAAACATCTTGACATAAAGATGAAGTGGCTCCAAAATATGTACCAGAACAACAAAATCTCAGTTTACCTTATCCCTACTGAAGAGATGATTGCTGACGCTCTAACTAAATCCTGTTCCTCTGAATCCTTGAAAATGCTCCAAGAAAAGTGTTTCCTTGTAACAGCTCACTTCTCCCCAAATTGAGGGGGGTGTTGAATTTCGACTGCCTGTCAACTCAGGGGGGTTTACTAACCCACTTGCCCCCCAATCAAGTCATCTCTTTGGTCTACTCATTCCTTTATTTTCAATCATTCCTCCTTCTCATCCCTTTCCATTCTCGAGCTCCCTTCCACTCTCACTCTTCCCTTTTTGATCAATCCTCCTCAAGAAACAATCCGTCCTCACTCACAACAATGAAAACTACTACCTCATTTAACCAATATCAATAGTCACTTGAGTCAAACAACTGACGGTGTGGGACTCCTGTGGGACACTAAATGTTCATTTGGTGAAAAATTCCTATAAGGGGGAAATAAATTGATAATAGGTTTAAAGGCTAGAACAATTTACGGGTGGTTTGAAAGACCTGCCCCTTGATGGTACTATACAAATTTGTAAGGAATCTTAAAATCAATAAAAGAGGTGTGGCTGATTTCAAGATAGAGTTACTAAGTATAGTAGTCTCTATCAGACCTAGATCAATAAAAGTCAATACTGTAGCAGACCGGTAATAACTTTGGATAATAGTGGATATTGAAATCCAGTGGGATTGATTATGTGAAATAAGGTAATGAGACTAATAATACTTGTAAATGATGATTGATTATGAGATGAGATGATGATGATGATAACTGATGATAATAGATGATGATGATAACCACTGATGATAATAGATGATGATGATAACTGATGATGATTGATAATAGATGATTTTAATGATAACTGATGATAATTGATAATGATGATGATGACTGATAATAGATGATGATGATGATAATAGCTGATAAACTGTTGTTGGGGGTGATAGCAAATCTGTTATGGATGATGGTTTCTGATAATAATTGTTATTTGATGATGATGATGATGATGATGATGATGATGATGATGATGATGATGATGATGATGATGATGATTGGGTTGGTGTTTTATTGTTCTACTACTATAACTTTCACTCTGCTAATACTCTGATCAAAACTACTACTAATTGTCCAATTTATCCTTTAGGTAGGGACCCAATATGCTGCTCCACTGAGACTGATAGATGGATTGGTGCTCATAATGATACTACTACTACTACTACTACTACTACTACTACTACTCTGATCAAAAAACTACTACTGATTGTCCAATTTATCCTTTAGGTAGGGGCCCAACTCTCTATAGATGGATGGGGAAAGAGAAATCTGGTGGAGAGAGACCCTCCTTTTATATTGAAGGGGGAGCCAGTTTTCTTCAGGGGGAATGTTCTCTGGCCTGCACACACCAGCACAGCCTGGTTGTCATGGCTGCTAGGCAACCCCAGCCACAGAGAACAGCCTGCATGCATTCTGATATGCACCTCAGCCATACAGCACAGCCTGCATGCATCCTGGCATGCACCTCACACAATGCACAGCATAAAGCCCTTGTTGCCAGGCAACCCAGCCCCACTGCATATGCCAGAACCTTCCATCTACTGCCCCCAACACTTCACTCCTTCTTCCCTCCTCCCATTTACTTCCTTCCTTCTTCCCTCCTTCCTTCTTCCTTCCCATATAATTACTTCTTCCTCTTACTGGAATACTGAATCCTAGAACCTCTTCCATCCTTATAAAAACCTTTATCCTAATTTAACCTTGGTCTTCCTTCCCATTCCTGATGGTGATAAGTCCTTGATTGTTGTCTTTCCAAGCTGCATTCCTGCTGGTGATAAGTCCTTGACCCAAGATTGTTGACCTTCCAAGCTGTATGTGACTATAATGTAATGATTCCTCCTCTTATATATCTTCCTGTGCATGAACCTATCCCATTACAATACCTCTGCCACATTCTTTTGACATTGTAACATGAATAGATCACCACAACGGTCTCAGTCAATTTGGTGAAAAGTAAAAAAACTCAAAAACACATCTCATTCTCAACTCTAACATTCTTTCTTTTCAGTTCTACTCTTCCTTGTTCTTCTTCTTCCTTTCTCTTCTAGCCTTTTGTCTCTTTTCATTTTATCTCAAACTCAGTGGTAAATCTTTTTCATTGTTTTTTTTCTTCTCTTTACTTCTGTTCTTCTTTTTTGTTAACTGTTTTTTTTCTCTAGTTCTGGTTCTGTCTTAAGCAATAAAACTGTTAATCTTCTCAACCTCTGTTATGTTGTTTTCTAACCTTTTATCTTCTTTCTTTCTTTTTATGTTTGAAATCTCAATCTTTGAACATCACCATCATTCTAGGTGACGTGAGGAGCATTAAAATTGCTTCTTCTATATACAAGTTGCCCACTGCCTGTGTTCAATGAGCTTTGTCCACCTTTCAGGCTAGAATATTCAGAGAGACATCTGCTGAGAGATTCACACTTCTAGAGGGGAAAGACACTGCCACCATAATTGGCTAGGCTGATGGTATCCCAGTTAAACTGGGATGCACTCAATCAAGTTAAACTTGGTTGGATTCCAACTGATGAAATACAAATCCAAGGTAGACCTTGGATTTGTATTTCACCAGTTGGTATCCGACGAAGTTAAACTTGGTTGAGTGCATCCTATTTTAACTGGGATAAAACCAACCTAGGCAATCATTCTGGCAGTGAGAGTAGTGGTGTACTCACCCCCAATTGGTCTCTTGTGATAATTGATCAGCCCTTGCTTGATGATTGAATACACCATCCTCTTAGTGGATTCATATGAACCCCTTAACAAAATGTTACTTGCTTACAACTCTCAATCAAATATAACCACTCTATGACTCATACATAATGTATAGCTTGTCTGCGAGCTAGAAAATTTTCTGCCAAAATTTTTTTTTTTTTTTCAACAAAATGTTGCTTGCTCACAGCTCTCAATCAAATACACTCTTCATATTCTATGACTCATATATAATGTATGAAGAGTCTATGGGTGAAAGAAAGTTGAACTGTAACATCTTTCTTCTATTATAACTCTCCCCATCAGGCCAGATTTACAGTAATTACATAAAAGCTTGCCTTCAAGTCAGAAAATGTTCCGCCAAGAAAAAAAAACAATTTTTCATTGTTTTGGGTCTCACCAGATGTATAACCAGTCATACAGGCCCTGGAGACAGCTAGAGATCATTCCAAACTCTATCTCGGCACTTGTTTGAGGCGGGGAGTCAGGCAGTGGCCCAAATCCACACGGTGGGGAATGATCCTGCCCCAAAAAGACCCAAAAAGTTGAATGGGACAGGTACCATCCCTCTAGGACCAAAAATGAAGAAACTGGACTTTCAGGCTAGTTTGTTGAGACCTGTATTGCCTGCCACTGCTTTTTTATTTTTTTGGTTTGGAGCTGCCGCAACTTGGGCAGGCTTTCTTGGAACTAATGTATCACAAGTGAGATTGGAGGATTTCTTGTGGCCTCTAAAGGGGCTGTAAAGTCTAAATTACAGGGTGTCAATTGGATGATTTTCAAAAGTCAGCCTGACCCATTAACTAGCTAAACGGTGTGGGCCTTGGTGGGCTATCCTGTCGGGGGCCTGCGGGCCTAGGGGATTTCAAGCCTGGGGTGGGTTCCAACTTCCGGCTATGAGGTACAGAAACCTCATCAATTGGAAGAATTCTCTTCCAGCTGATTAGGTACAAAAACCTCATCAACCGGAAGGATTTCCTTCCAGCTGATGAGGTACAAATGCTCACTGACCAGAAGGAAATCCTTCTGGTCAGTGAGGACAACTCCCAGATCGGCCGAGTGGGGGATTTGGGAGTCTGACTCCCATTTTTTTGTAATTATTTTAATATTTTTTTACTTTTTTTCTTTTTAGGAGAACAACTCCCACTTTCTTTGGTGGGATTGGATGAACAATTCCCCTGGATTGGATGTTGACTCATTCGTGGGAGTAGTTTTTCCAATCTCTGGGAGTCGTTTTTCCAACTCCCTTTTTTTTAACTGCAATACTCAACAGATTAAGGCGGTCTGCGGGCTGCCCGCCAAACCCCCAGCCTGGAAGCCCATCAAGGTGCCGCTTGAAAGCCCGTTTCTGTCTCATCATGGACACGGGTTTAGGCTGGACAGTAAAATTGGTGAATTCTGCCCGGCCCGGCCTGTCCAAAAATAGAGCGGGTGAAGGCAGGCAGCCCAAGCCTTCCTGATTGCCAAGGCCTAAATCCAATCTTCCCAGCCAGTATTTAGATTTAAAGGCTCAAATTAAGCATCTACAAGGGCTGAAGATCCTATGGGAAGTCCTCCACCTATGAACTTCTTGCTTGCAAGCCTTGGTGTTAACTTAATAAAGTCCCTTGTATTCAGAGGGGGGACTGAAGTCCTGCAGGGCCTCTCCAAAGGAGGGATTTAATTTTAAAGTCCCAAGCCTTGCGCAAGCGGATCAAGAAAAATGACTGTTTTTGTTGATTAAGCCTACATCTTCTTTTCTTCTCCTCTGACTACTAAGCATTTGCAGAAGAAAAGGTTTTGTGCATCTCCTCTCTTAATTTTTTCCTCAGATTCTGCCTATTGAAGCTCACTTTCTCTAAATTTTACTTTCTTTGAAAACTTGCCAGATAATGATTTATGATGTCTTGCATGTATGGTGTGCAGGTCAACTGGTTTGCATAATGTACTGGCAAATATAGTCAATGAAAAAATGTAAGAGGTATGGGGCGGGTCCCATAAGACTTTGGGACAGATCCTGTACAGGTTTTGGGAAGCCTGGCAGATTGGCAAACCCATAATTTGAAGAAGCAATCTGTTGAACCCTCTACATTTCATATTTGCATCCCGGAATTTTTTTCCTTGGCACAGCTCTTGTCAAGCCAATTCTTCATGAATTCCCTTGTCACCTCCAAGAAAAATCCGGCAAAGGCGCCTGATGCCCTAGTCCAAATGTAGGAAAATTTGATATCAAATCTCAAGCTGACAAATTTTACCACAATACTCCCAGGTCCCTTCAGGTAGATACAGTCACTGCACTGGTCAAAGGCCTGAATGTGTTTGTCCAAGCTGGTACTGGGTTTGGAAAAACCAGAATTTGGAAGATGTTCTTCAAGCTCTTCAAGACCAAGGTAGTAGTCTTAGTAATGGTCTTGAATCCATTGGATTCTTTGGCTGATGATCAGGTAGGACAGTCGCAACATCAGGGACTTGAACTTGTCATATTCAACCTTCTTACTACAGGTCCAAGAAAAGTCACTGGTAATTATAATGGCCATCAACTTCAATAATATGACATTAGATTATGATGTTCTGAAACAGATCTAGAGAGGAGAATCCAGCTTGGCTGAATTAGTAAGTTTTAGATAATAAATAAGTAGAAAATATTAATAGACTGGACTTACAGGAACTTGATTAGTCCTGCAGAGCCGTAAGCTATTTTTCAGTCATGAGTTGCAGAGGAAACTTGCGCTCATGCCATCATGGTCGTCAACGAAGCCCACATGGTCTACCTGCGGGGCCTTGTGGCATTTTCAGGCTCAGTGATGCCAAGGACTAGCATCCCTCTAACTACACTATCTGCAAGTTGAATGGAAGTCTTCCCTTCGCTTCTGTAGCCCCCTAAAGAGCTAAATTTACAATTTTCAACACTAACAATACAGGCCCCTGCAAATTTACAGTTCCGTTGCCTTTGTTTACGGGGTGTGTGAGTTTTGCAAAGACCATTCCTTACAAAAGTACACCCCAATTAGTCAGGATGATTTTTGCAAAGATAATGTCTGAATGCGGGCATTGAAAACTATTGCTTTGCAACCCAAGCCCCACAAAAGCCCAGTCAAGTAGCCCCCCATGGGAAATTTGTGCCCTTTTCAGCAGCAGTCCCGCTTACGCTGGGTGCAATTTCCCATCTTCCTCCATGCTCCTGCAGTTTTGCAACTGCGCCTGCCCTCGGATCTAAATCCTAACAAGCAGCCTCCCAAAAAATAGAGGTCATATCCTCAGACAGAAAGAGGTCGTATCCTCAGACAAATCTCCACCTACATTATTATTCCCTCATCCAAATCATCCTCCCCTACCTCCGTCACCACCCCCACTCCAAATTTATCCATTCATTACAATGCCTCCCTGCCACTACCGCCAACCAGCATCCAATCCCAGCCTTATAGCATCCACAGGGGAGACAATTCCAGGGAAATGTCCTGAATTACCCCTGTCCAATACCGCTGAGGCACTCCCTCCAAGCACCAATAGTGGTGGAATCACCTCCCCATCCAAAGACAGCCACAACTGGGAGCTACCATTGGGGATGGACCAGCACCATGCCTACATAGAACATGATTGTGTCTTGGATGAGAAAGGGTATCCTCTTTACCCCAACCGCTCCATGACATACATCCAGCCCCCCGGTGGAGATATCACCAACTTTGGATTGGTAGGATTCTCCAAACAAAGTACCTACGAGTACAGCGCCAACAAAACCTGGCTGATTGTACGCATGTACTGCCTTGGGGTTTTGATCTGTGATTGGAGAGAATGTGACTATGCCGCCCCCCACCCCACCACTGGGAAACTTTTGGAAAGGCAAGTAGTCGACTTGACCCCTCCAATCACACAAGAGAAAAGACTGAAATGAACTGATGATATTACAATCCCACAACAGAAGTCCACCCTGCCCATGTTCATCAGGCAATCGTCCAGGAACCATCACCTGGCAGCGCTGCAACTCAACACAAATTCGCTTCGACCACAACCTCCAGACAGGCTGGGGACTTCTTTGACACGACGGCTTCCACAATCATTGTTGGCCTGCAGCCAAGAAGACGCGCCCTTTGGCCATCAAGAAGCTGACAGACAAGGTCAGCGAGAACCCTAAGGCCGGCGCCCTGCAGCTCAAGGTCAGCCAACTCCCTTGGTGGGTGGGAGGATAAACCCAAACTAAATCCCCTCTACTCTCCCAACCCAGATCGGCAACCCTATGGAGGCTTCCACTGGACTAGGCAGTGTAGTCGACATCCACAAATCTGTAGGCAACTCCAATTGACTCAGACACTATTGCCGTGAGATACTGAGGAAACTGAACTTGGCGCCTGACAAGGGCAGCGGTTCATCCACGAGATGTTCCTGTGGGACCAGTAAGTTTGTTTCCATCACATTAACTCCCTGCCCAAATGGCCTTTACAGAAGACATTGATAATTTCACACCTCCCCCCCAGGAAAGGCCTTGAAATCATATCATCCTCATTCAGGGCTGGCCAAGAACACTTCTGCTTCCAGGCACCATGGATGCGCAAGAGACTCTTGGCAAAGACGGGCGACAATTAAATGTACCAGGGGGATTTATATCTGACGTTACTTATAGATTCTTTGACACAGGTTACCTCCTCACGACATCAATGTTCTGCATTGACATTCTGTGATGGATTCCTGTACAGATAACCTGGATCCGCAATATGAGCAAAATGTACTATCAGATCCACTTCACGGTTCTGTTCAAACAGATTGTGGAGTGCACCCTCCTGAAATCCAAGCAAGAAAATCTGGCCACCAATATTGTGGACTTCTCTTCAGCCCAACACAATGGCTTCGTCGCAGCCTACAAGGACGTCTTCAAAGAGAAAGACCCCCAAGTTGCGATTGCGCACTTGAAGGGATGTCACGAGAATTTTTGACAGTTGGTCACACATTGTGGTGATCTATTCACGTTACAATGCCAAACGCACATGGCAGAGGTGTTGTGATGGAATGGATGCATGCACAAGATATTATATAAAAGAGGAGGAACTATTAAAATAAGGAGAATATATATACATTCATTGGGACTGGAACAAAGGACGTGGTGTGGATTGGATGATTTTGTCTTGACTAGGAATGGAACCCAGGAGGTGTCATGTCTGGGAAACTTTGGTCTCAACCAGGATTGGAATGGAGGACTTGTTATGTCTGTGAAACTTTTGTCTCAACCAGGATTGGAACAGAGGACTTGGTATGTCTGGGAAACTTTGGTCTCAACCAGGATTGGAACAGAGGATGGATTGGTGTAATTAGGTAGGTCAGTTTATAAGGGTGTGTTATCCATTATAAGGGGGTATACTGCCTTATAAGGGTTTGGTATTTCAGTATTTCGGGATTTGGCGGAGAGGAATAATTAAGTGAGGAGGAAGAAGGGAGGAAGGAGCAAGGTGGGAAGAGAGGCTCTGACCCCCAAGACTCTGGTTGATCAGAAGGAGTGGTGAGAATGTTCTGGAGGGTTGGTTTCCTGGTGATAGAATGGAAGAGGTGATGAGAATGTTCCGGAAAGTTAGTTGCATGGTGATAGTTAGAAGAATTAGAAATGTGGCTGTGTAGTCTAGCAACCCAGCCACATACAAAATATGGTTGAAATAGTAAGATCCCCTGGATATACAACCGTTTCTAGGTATTGAAGTCCCTGCAAGGAATTTTCCCTGAAGCAAAAATGTCTCACTTTTCAATATAAAAGGAGGGCCTCTCCCAGCCAGAATCCACCTTGACTCACTCTCTCACCCAGGGAATTTGAGTCACCAATCCATCCATCAATATATCAGTCTCCAAGAGCAGTATATATTAGGTCTTGTGCTATCAATAAGGTGATTGGTGCATTAGTATTTAGTTAGTGTTAGTGTTAGTTTGAGTAGTGAAGTCTTGTGATAGTGATAGTAGTGATATTGAGAGTTTGAGAAGAGTAGTGTTAGCTTTATAGCCATTATACCAACAATAAGTTTGCCATCAGCAGCTTATTCTTAGTATCTTTATTATCCAGTAGTATTATTAGTAGTAGTAGTAGGAGTGAAGTATTGATTGAAGTGCCTTATCAAGAGATTGTTTAAGGAAGAGATAATTACCAATCTCACCATCAGCTTAGTAGTGGTAAAAAGTATTGTAGTTTCACATAACCAATCCCACTGGGTTGCTTATCCATTGTTATCAGAAGTTGTAACAGGTCTACAAGAATATTGATTTGATTGATCTAAGTCTGATTGAGGCTACTATACTTAGTAACTCAGTCTTGAAGTCAGCCATATCTTTATAAATATTGATTTTGAGATTCTTACACATTTGTATAGTATCATTAGAGGGGCAGGTCTTTCAAACCACCTGTAAGTTGTAATAGCAATTTATTTCCCCCTCAGAGGATCTTTTCACCAAATAATACATTTAGTGCCCCACAGGAGTCCCACAACCTGTATCACCAAACTGTTCGGTAATCAAGGCTGATGATGTTGTAAGTCTATCATCTTACATTCCTTTCCCTAATGACCAACATGCATGCTGAAATACACATAGGGACATTTCCACAAGTTGACCAAGCTTCTTCTGAAGCGGACAGTGGAAGGTGAGCCCTCTCACAAAGAGAAGGTGGACAAGATACACCGTTGGTTTCCCAAAGTTAAAAGGTGGATTGACTGGTGGACCACAGCCAATGTTCAATCCACCTTGTTTCCAAGCCGGTGTTGGATGCTGGAGGACTCACCTGATGGTGAGGACGGGCTCCCTGACACAACAAATGTGCAGGAGAGTATGCACCACCTTTATTACATGTTTAGGTGATTTCTAATCCATCAATTAACTTCCCATTCTTTGCTAACCACTTTTTTCCGAAACAGCTCTGGCAAAAAATCTGTCCTAGTTGGGATGGTGGAGCTTTATGCATTTGTCAAATCCTTGGAGAAAGACTTGCAAGCAGTGATGCGAGGGGTTCCTATCAAGTATGGCGCGAAACCCAAGAAACAGATTGATGTCTCCCAATCTATCGGCTGAACCAAACCTACCAAACGGCAACGGGCAGCCGCCTGATACAAAGGCTGCATTGCTAGACAAGCCTTCATCAAAGAGGGCCAAGCTGGGACGCCCATTAAATGCATCAAACATAGATCAAAACCCAGTCAGCACCTTTGTCACCTATGTTGTATCAAATCATTACAAATCACGAAATAGGTGTTGAATGTACCCTGCGCGGTTTACAGTCCTCTCTGGCTGAAAGAACCTGGTGGGAAGCAACGCGACATGTTTCACTTGCTAGTCACGCACTTCACTTCGCGGTCAACGTTCGAGCTCAAGGAGGCAGGCCAGATACGATCGATCCTCACTTGCAGCTCAAGCATGCTGTTCAACCAAGCAAAGAAACTTCATCCAGAGTCCTTTGTTGATGGAACATTTGCCTCATGTGACTACTTCATGGAAATTATTCTAGACCTTAAGAAAAACTCCTCAAAATCTCTACCAACTCTGTTTTCTGTGACCAAACGTCGGAAATTTATGTTCGTCAAACACCCCAGCGAGCCCACTATTAAAAATCACCTCCGGGAGGGACCCCACACCTTGAAAGATTTACAATCAAATTTTTGAAAGGAATAATTTACCCTGTGCAGAATTTCAGCTCCTTGTTTCAGACTGGTTTACTGTAGGCCTCAAGGGAGTATCTGGTTTGCAGTTCAAGCCTTGCAATGAGCAATTGAGCGGAGACCACCTACTAGACAAGGAATCCAAGCTTTTATTTGTCGATGGGAAGTCTCCGCCTCATTTATACTTCCACCTCAAAGTTTTTAACCTGGTGAATAGGGACAATCAGCGCAAATTCATGGCAACAATTGATTGGCCATTCAAATTGACTGTCAATGACAAAGTCTATACAATATTTTCCAGAGGGTATTGGGATGAATCCCACTACTGGGGGAGGGTATTCCGCTGCATCAATGGTCTAACCGGCATCTGTTTGCACGATGATCGTCGAAACGGTGGGTATGCCCAGATGGTAGATCTTGTGCCAGGGAGTATAAGTGGAGCCCAGGTGGATACCTCTTGGGTCATCTATTCATGCCAATGGACACATTTGTCAGCAATGCAATCAACAAGATAATCAAGGATAAACCCTGCCCAACGGTTAACATTCCTTTTGTGAATCTTTGTGCTACCCTGGCCATTCCCTACCATTCGCCTGCCACCCACAGTGGCCCTTTGGTCACAGTTACCCAACAATCCCCTGCTCCAATTGATTCAGGGAAGCTGACTGTCTTGTCTGATGCTGGAGTGCTTCAGACTCCGGCCCTGTTGGATGCGGGTACACACCTTTCTCCAGTGGATCGGGAAGGTACTGTGCGTAAACATCCCGGAAAACAAGCCCAAATCAAGTGTGCACCTAAGATGGCCCCAGTAGCCCAGATCAAGCGTGCGCCAAAGTCAACCCCGGCAGTTCCTGCGGAAGTTAAACCGCTGACTGATGCCAATTGGGATTGGATTGCTGCCACGGTGGCAACCAATTGGCAGGAGCACTGGGATAAAAAAGGTGCTTCCCAAAAGAAGAATGGGTCTCTTTCTCAGGGACAACTGACACCCCAGGTGGAGCCAGAGGAATCATCAGGTGGTTTGGCAGATACGAAGAAGTTGGGAGGCCGTTGTGACGCACTGAGAGCTGCCAAAGTGGTAAAGGAGAGAAAGTACTATGTTTTTCCCTTGTCTTGTGGGGGTGCTTGCTTTGTTTTATTTTTTGTTCCTTTTTCTGGTGTTTTTGTTCCTCTCTTTGTATTTCTAATCATTTCCCCCTTTGAAAATTTGATTCTTTTCATTCCTGGTGGAGATTGACAATGGATAAATTTGGCAGGGTGTAGGTGGCTGAAAGATTCCATTTCAAAATGATAACCTGTCTCCGGCGGGTATGAAATTTGCAAATTGCACTGCAAAAAAATCTGCTTCAACTTCCAGCAGTTGACATGCAGCTTACTCTGATTTTACTCAACTCTTATTCAAACTTTACTCAAGCTTTAATTGAGTACACAGTGACTGTGCATCATGCACAGTCACTGTGCATCATGCACAGTCACTGTGCATCATGCACAGTCACTGTGCATCATGCACAGTCACTGTGCATCATGCACAGTCACTGTGCATCATGCACAGTCACTGTGCATCATGCACAGTCACTGTGCATCATGCACAGTCACTGTGCATCATGCACAGTCTCTGTGCACCAAAGTAACTTTTGATTAAAGTTTGAGTAAAACCAGAGTAAAATCAAAGCTACTGCATGTCAACTTCTGGAATTTGAAGCAGATTTTTTTGCAGTGTTGGGATTTGCAATGCTTTTCTTTGTAAAGGGGACTTCAGATGTGTTGCTTTGTGAAAGTGCAATCAATGGGCCAGTAATGCAATTTTGCAAGAATCAACAGCCCCTCATTGCCGCTGCCAGGAATAACATAGAACCATCAAAAAACCCCAATGCTCACCTTACCATCACTCGACCTAGACAACAAAATATTGGAGCTTGAGGAAGACAATGATTCCTTCATTCTGATCATGGCCCTGGCTCTGATGGGAAAACGCAGTCCAATACAATCAATCAAAACATATCTGACTTGCAAGGACCTTCCAGGGCATCCACGTTTACACAGCGCCTGGACCCATATGCAAGAGGTAGGAAATCATCGAGCCTTTATTACTGTCATGGGGATCAACGTGGCTACTTTTGAATTGATTCTAGTCCCATTTGATGTGGCTTGGAGCTCCTCAACTATCCCCCGGTCCAATGTGAATCCTTTTGGCGAGCCTCATCTACATCGCCGCCAGTGGACTGGCTCTGATTTTGCATTGGCTGAACTCTACAATGGTCACATATACACTCCACCAATTGTTCTCAATAACAGCTGTGGTTTGCTCGAGAGACCTACTCCATGCAAGGCAATGTCTTTTGGAGGTTCTCAAAGACCTCAGGATCACTCGCATATTGTGGCCCTCATCAGAATTGAAATGAAAGCGCTTCAGCGACATGATTGAGCAGAAATATCCCCTTCTAACTCGATACTTTGGATTCATTGATGGGTTGAATTTGCCTGTTTTTGTGGCTGACAATGGGGAGTGAGTTTTTCTTCCATCTCCATCTACCTAGTTGCTCTTGTGAATTCTTTTGGACACCTTATCCTTTGCTTCCAGGTTACAGAATGCATATTATAATGGATGGACATGTGCTCACTACTGTAGCAACATACTGACCTTTGCCCCAGACGGGAAAATTATACATCCAATTATCAATGCCCTGGGCTCTTGGCACAACTCGAATATAGCCAAACGGCTATACCAAAAACTCATGGTCAATACTCCATACGGGTACCGTATTATCAGTGACACAGCATTCCCTCCATGCACAGATTGTCTTGATTACAGGATTGTGGCTCCAATATAAAAGAGTTTTGATCTAGAATTTATTGCTAAATGAAACCAACACACCAAAAGGGAAGACAGAGACAATTAGAAAATAATGGAAAAAGAAAGAGAAGAAATTGAGAAAGAAAAGACCAACAGTTTGTCACAATAGAACTTGAGAATTAGGGCGAGATTAGGAAAGACAGGAAGAGAACAGAAGAAGTAGAATACAGAATGAAAGAAGAAGTTGGTAAGGTTGAGTTGAAGAGAGTTTAGTTGAATCTCACCTGGCAGGCAGAGGAAGGAATTTGATGGTTGATTGGAGAGTAGAATAGATAGAAAGAAGTAAGAAAAGAAAGAAAGAGGAAGAAGGAAAGAAGGAAAGAAGGAAGAGATAGAGGATGAAGAAGGTTTGAGATTGAACGGTTGAGTTGAGGTTTTTGAGTTAAGGATATGAGAGAAGAGAATGAGTTTGAGTTTTTAGTTGGATTTGAGAGAGGTTGAAATTGAAGTTGAGGTCAAAAGATCGGGAGAAAGGAACAAGTTGGGGTTGATGAGAAGAATAATAATCTGTGAAATGCGAGTGACACTGGAGAGAATTTTACACAATGAAGCGAGGCGATCGGGTTCCTGATGATCCAATCGAGTTTGCTCAGCTGAAGAAACAAAACAAGCAGCTTGTTTCTGCCCGTCAAGCTGCAGAATGGGGCATGCGGGCAATACAAGGGTCTTTTAGCCGACTCAAGATCCCCATGCCAGTGTCCGACCACGAATTTGGCACAGAGGTAATTGAACTGGCGGTACGGCTTCATCAACTGCAATGCCAATTGGTTGGGATTAATCAAACGGCAAGGGTATATCAAGCCGTCATAGATGAGTTTTCTCTCTTAAGCCAATCTTTCCACAAGATGATGTTTCCTCAAATTCAAAAGACATGCCGAATCAACAAATTTTACAACTCTTGGTTCTGATTCATAAGCTATCTCCCTTTTATGTTGTTGTTACATAAGCTCTTAGTTCTCCATGTCTGATTGTTGTGACTTGACTTTTTCTGTTGTGGTTCAGAATGCTCCTTGATCTCTCTGAAGCAATGAATACATGATATTTCAGTTGGCATTTCATTGTGGTCCAAAACAGTCTTTTCTCTCTTTGAAGCAATTGATACATGCAGAACGAAAAAACAGCTATAAAACTTTATTTCAATAAAAAAGGGAACATACCATTGAGTGACCAGTGTAGACAATGAGAGAAACAAGATAAGAAGAAAACACAAAAAATGGGTGATGTGAAAAAAACGAGGGACAATTGATATGGTATAACCAACTATGATTAGTAGGGCTGGAGAATAAAAACAGACTATTTATCACCATCTACAAGTTTGGGTCTAAACCAAACAAGGGTGCACTACGAGTAGGACCAGATTGGGTAGAGAAAGGTGGTTGGGCATCGAATTGTTGGCCAAATTAATTGGAGCCTGCTGAACCCATGTTCATCTTCATATGCATCAGCTCCAACTTGCTTTGTAACAATTGGTTCTCAAATCGCAGGTCGCTCATCTTGAGTTGGAGCTCGTGAATCTTAGTCATGTCTCTGGCTCGCATTTGTGCAATTAGTTGTTCTCCGCACGTAAGTTCTCAATAGTTTTGTTGGCCTCTTAGAGCTGCATCATGTAAAGCTGAGTTATCCCTTTTTCAGCATGTCTTCTTTTGCTGGGGCCAGGATCCATGAATTTGATTAAATGAGCTTCCATGCTATCCTTGGATTTTTGAGAAGCTTGGGTGGGCCGCTTGATTGGGCTATGGGTGGCTGAACAAGATGTAGGAATTGAGCGATAGGGTCCAACCTTGGAGGTAGATGATTGACTTGCAAATGGGCTGAATGACGGATTTGCAGCAGTTGTAGCCAACTGAGGATTAAGCTGAGTAGACACGCCAGGAGATAAGGATAACAGAGGGGGGAGATGTTCTTCATCCTCTTCTGATCAATCACTATCTTCATCTGCACCCTCCACATTTCTGTTCTGGGAGTCCGACCATCCAGACAGTTGAGTGCCTATTGCCGATGTGTCTTGAGTGTACTCCTCATGAGTCATGGGTATAGGAGCCCCTGCTCCATTCCTACACACAAAAAAAACCATGTTTGAGCCCACATCAAGCAAGAGAAGGTGACTAAATGCAGAAAAAACCCACTCCTCATTATCACTCTCCACGTCGTTCAGCGCAATCACATGGGCGTTTTTTTCCATTTCTTGTTGGGTTGCTTTGGCTAGTCGGACATGTGCTGGACAATCTGGATCACCGGTAGGTTTAGTCAAATTCACAAGCGCACAAAACTTCAGCTTAAGGGGATCGAGTTCCCTGTTTGCTAAGTTATTTTCAGTTTCATATTCATTGTATTGATTGGCCACATGGGTCCACTCCTGGTTTCCCAGGGGCAGGATGGATTTGACGGCCTCGACAAGAGCAACACAGTTCTAGGTGGAGTAGCCTTGCAAGCCTTTTGCACGACCAGGTTGTCTTTGAGGTGGGTTTTGAGTTGGACCAGGTGCCGCGGATTGAGTCAACGGTGGGTCAGCTACGCTACACTTATTGTTAGTGTAGAGTAGTGTTAGCTTTTTAACCTACGCTAACACACCACTAACGTTAGCAGTACCATCCAGCCAACTAACGCTAACATTTTTTCGAAAAAAAAATTGTTAGTTGGTAGCGTAGCGTTAGCTGGGGGTTAGGAAAAAAAAACTAACGCTACCTGAAATTTGTGTTAGCGGTGGAAAAAGCTATGCTACACTTTTGGATTTTTTTTGGTTAGTTGGTAGCATAGCATTATCTGGGTTCAGGCAAAAGCAACTAATTCTACCAGCAATCTGTGTTAGCGGTGGTGTAGCAGTGTTAGCGGCTCCAAAAGTTACGCTACACTTTGGCATAATCTATTGACCCACTATGCTACAAGTTAGCGTAGCTGGTGGAGTTGCTCTAAATATCAGATAAGATGATGGATTTGTTTATTTAGCATAGTGAAGAAATGGATTCAGATTAAATGAAAACAAAATATGTGACTGAAAATTACAACATGAAAAAAGAAAACATTTGTTTTTAAAATGAGCTACTTATTTTTTTTATCAATTGCTTTTTTTGTAGAGAAATCTGTATACGAAGTGACAAAATCATGTGCTTTGGAAAACTTTCCACTTGGTTTAATACCCTCTTTCAGCCACATGTGGCTACTAACACACCATTCAATTGTACGTGGTTTCAAGCTTCCTCTGCCAGTAGAGCAGACATCAGCAGCTGATGAAAAGGTGCGCTTGGCTGCACAAGATGATGCAGAGCATGCCAAGTAGTCCCTGGCCAATGATGAGAGGACTGGGTAAGTCTGTGAATGGTCCTGGAAGTAAAGAAACATCAAGTCGGTAAGTACTGGAAAGATATTTCATTAATCCCAAACTTTCATACCTTCCACCATATCAGAATGCTGTTTACATCCTTTGCACTCGGTAGTGGAAGTCGGTCCATGTTCTTGATATAGACTTCCAACTCTTTGCTTTCATCCGTAGGTGGTGGGGCATTGAATATTTTAAATATGTTATCAGATTTGACTGTCTTCTTAGGATTGTTTTCTAAGAATTTGATACCATCATTGTCATTTTTCAAGCTTGCTTCCCGTTTGTTGAAATGTGATTCAAGTAACACTCTGGCTTCCTCCGCTCTTTCTGGCCAGCAGTGCTGAATTAATTTCAACTGGAAAGTTGGATGAAGCATTGTCGCCATGAGTAGTGTTTCACATTCCAATGCCTCGTCTTGATAACCCTCGAGCTTCGTGATTATTTTATGATACATTGGATTAAAAGTATTTCCTCGACTCCCACCTGCCTCCTTCTTCTTCAAATCCATGATGAGTTGGAAATAATTAGATGGACCATCACCCTTCATTATCTTAGTGAGATGGTTGAAAGGCTGAAAGGAAATTCAGCATCATATTGATTACAAAGATAAATGATTTGAGGAAATATCTTACTTTTAATTCCTGATTCAGTTCATTGATCAGCATCCAGTCCCGTTTTCTGAATTGAATCTCATTGAAGTGACCAAACTTCTTTTGCTTTTTGTCATGCCTTGCACTTTGAATCTGATCTTCATATTTCTCATATTCATCTTTGAGTATTGAATTGATAACCTACCATGCTGATGTCAATAAAAGTATTGTATAAATACACAGTAAAGCACTTACTTCTATTTCCTTGAAGGCACACTTTCGGCTTTGATATTTGATGTTCCAGCGAATACCATATCCAGCAATCAGGTTTTTCAAGTTTTTCCTTGCGCATGCCGTTCAAATTCTTGTTGCCATACACAAGAGCTAGTGATTTTTTTCATCACAAAATCCAGCTATTCAAATTAAGGTGGTCAGCGGACTAGTTTAATTTTAGCCAAACAAGCAGGAAAACAACTCACCATTTTGGTCAACTCATTCAACTCATTTGCCGAGTTGTGATTGGTTGCCGATTGATTTTTAGTCCTTGAGCTTTGACTGAAATCTTCATCATCATCATCTGAACCTTCCAAGATAACTTCGTCAGGGTCAGGTTCAGGATCTGATTCGTCATCTTCTACCATGTTTTCACCAGAATTCTCTTCCTCTTCATCCTCCTCGGCAATCACTTACATGTTAAGATTTGAATAAGGAAAAGAACCAAGGAAAGCCTTCTTTAACTTTGGGAGTGGTGGAGCATCGAGTCCCAATTCCTTCAATCCAGCATTAACAACCAATGCCATTTTGTGACAAGAACACTTGATGTTCATCGTTTTGCTGTTCCAAGAGTATCCCGACTCGTTTTCATTGGCCACATCACGCAAGTCTTTGTGCATGTATCTAGATAAAGTAGTGTTGTTGGAACCGGAATCAGTAGTCTGGCAAAGCATGTATTGGAGAGAGCCAGAAATTAGCTTGGTTGTGTTTGTTAATAAAAAGGTGAAAATAATACATATCTTATTTTGGAGCCCATGTTTCTTCAATGTGTTCACAATTGGTACTTCCAACATGTGACCCTTATGTTGCTAGGCGAATAGCTTGAGGGTTAAATGGAACACATTGTACTTCCAATCACTATCAATAAACAATACTGAAGCACCAATAAATCCAAATTGATTTCCTTTGGTTGTCCATACATCGTGTATGAGGTTGAACCTGCTATTCAATGCCTGTTTATATTAATAGTTAAATTAGAATTGTTATTCAATGTACAAACTCATGAGAACAGGTTACTCACCTTCACACGACTTATCATAGCCTCTTGTAACTCCAAGTACACATCTCATTCCAAATCAGCTGCCCATCTCCGTTTAAACAACTGGGATCCTGGTTCACAGTAGTGGAAGGCTGCTTGGAGATAAGGGTCTTCTACTCGTTTCCAGTAAATGGCTTGGCGTAGAAGCCAGAGTGTCATGATTTGATTGAACACCATGTTATCAAACTTTCCCAGTTGAGAAAAATGATTGGATATTGTTCCACTGGTTTTACTAATCTTGAGCTTGCTTTATTCCAAGGATGTTGGAGGTAGCTTTTCTCCAGCTGAAATAGCTTCCTTACGCTTTGGGCAGCCATTCGAGAACCTTCCAGCTTCACCTGAGCCATCCCGATGAGTTTGTAGATTAGAATAACTACTTCCAGAAACTCTGAATTCCTTTTCACACCACACACAACGGTAGGTTGATGCGGGTTTATCAATTGGCTGAAAAGACAAATCAGCCATTTCTTCCAATAAAAAGACTCAAGGATTTCACATACATTATCCTTTTTTGGAATGCATCAGAAAATAAGTCTTTAACATCATCAAATTCTGGATTAACCTTTTGGCGTTTGTTTTTGGCCTTGGCATTCTCTTCATCCGAGTCTTGAGCAAGGTCAACAGCCTGAGAATCTGGTGACTTGGAGTTGAAATGGGTTGATTTGGAGAATTTCAATTGACTCTTTTTGTTGGCCAGGCCATTTTTCTTAGAAAGATTGGATTCTGATTGTGAATTGGCTTTGGGTTCTGGCTACGAGTCTGAGGAAAGGTCTTTTCGCTTTTTCAATATATGGGTCGGAGCTTTTTGGGATGTAGCTGTGAATAATTGAGTGATTGAGCGTCGGGAATCTGGTGATGGCTGAACCATCCCAGATTTCTCAACAGGAGTGGTGACTCTTTTTGAATGGTGTATTTGTCCTTCAGAGGTATCAGACAATCCCCCATCCATGTTTGATCGGCCAGCTTGAGTTGACTGAGACTGGGAAGTGGATTTAATACTTGGAGTGTAGGCTGATTGAGTTGTTATTTTTGATTTATCCGGATGTGGTTGGGAATATGTATGTGAACATCAGATGACTATTAAGATAAAGATTAATTAGCAAAGAGAAATGCTCACCTTTGAAGCATTCAAAAATGTGTTCAAGCTTGATAACAAGAAGCTCATCACCGCTCCAAGAAGGGTGTTCCCGAGCTCTCTTCAAGTAGTCAATCACCACTTTGATTCCAAACTTGCCTCTTCGAACATTTTGTTTGCAGTTTTCGACACCAAATAATGAATCCATCTTCTTATTGACAACAAACCACATTCCTTCGTCTTCTTCATCATCCGGAATAGTTGGAGGGCTGAAGAATTGGAGATAAATTGAGTCATTCTTGGTGGCTTGAGGGATCTGAGATGCTGATTGAGATACTGTAAGTATTTTGGAAAAGAGATCTTGAACAGATTTGTTGGCTGGAATATTTAAAGGTTGATTGAGAGTAGTCACAGTACTTCGTGTTTTTTTGAAAGTGTAACGTGTAGAGTCTACAACTATTGGACACATAGCACCGGAGTACACCCCTCTTTGACATGTTATTCCACTCCTGTACAAGCATATTTTGTTGAGGTGGAATACAATAGATTTTTCAGCTGTGTATAACCATATTTTTAATCTTTCTGTGAAATACAACAGAATTTTTGTCCAAAAATGCACGACCAGCATCATTTTGTATTAACTCATCACATGTATGTTTTCGATACTTTTGCATTTCAATTTTTGATCCAGGAAAAAATCCACACACAACAAACCGGATGGATTTGCAGAAAATATGGACACGTTAATATTCAATATTTTTCAAAAAGAAAAGAATATAAAAGCTACTAATAACTAAGAAAGAAACTAGTAAAGAAAATGAAAGTAAGAACAGCTGATTTAGAAACAACCACAGCTAATTTAGACAAATCACGATACAAATAATATAAATGACCACCAAAATAACTAGCAACAGGGTAATTGCCTTGTTCATATCTAACACAGGCATTCGAAAGTGAAAGGTTGATTTGAATAGACATACCAAGTCGTGTACAAGTTTGACTAATAGAGGAGGGCATTGTACAGTGCTTTTGATGGTTGGCCTTCCAAAGCATCTTGACAATTCCAAACTGACTATCAAAGTTTATACCGAATTTATGGTCAGGAAAGATAAAGGGACCAGACCTAATGTCATACTCAGCAGGGTTCATAATCAAAGAGCCATCTTGAGTTTTTGTTGGAAGAAACAGAACAAAAGCATATTCAGAGATGTCCTTTTTGTGGATGTGTGGCGGATTGAAGAAACCATCAGTGGTGAAAGTTATATGTGGGCCACAATCAGATTCAGTAAGTTTTTCACCAGCTTCTAAATGAGCAACAGAAGGAATGTGGTTTTTTGTCATTAATTCTTGATTGGAACCGAATGGGATTTCGCCAAGCGGCTTGAAGTGTCTGCCAATTATTGCACCTAGACGAGCTGATTATTGATAATTTGAATCAAAAGCTTGAGCGAGAGCTAGAGTAAATTGCTTGATATACCTTCCAATAATTTGATTGCCACATGAAGATTTTTGCCATTCAATAGCCCACATCTTACCTCCCCAAGACCTTTGCTCAGATGAGATGGGACTGATAAAGGTTTTTGATTGATGGAGAAAATTGGACACAAAGTTGAGCTCTTCTTTTTCTTCATCCGTCAAGTCTTCCATTTTGATGAATTCAATTATGGCGATAATAGACGTCTTGCTTATCGGGTCTCGCACTACACATCAGCCTTTTGTAAACATAAAGAAGTTGTCCAATGTCTTATACACATCAGAGATTTCGTCAGGTGTAGGGGGGCGCGTGTATTGATATTCCTTCTGGTTTGGAACCCATTTATGAGGGATGGTTGGGTAGATCTTGAGAGGTTTGAAGTATGGGGTGTGCCAGAAAGCTTTCTTTGTATTTAGCCCAAGTGTAGCTTCCATAAGATCCACACGTTCCTTTTGCTTTCGACATAGCCTATATTTTTGCCTACTAGTTTGTTTCTTTCTGTGATAATCAATGAATCATGCCCCCCCCCCACATAAAGTATCAGGAAGGTCATCACATCATATCACATAGGAAAAAAATATAAAACCAACAAAAAGAAAATAGAAAAATATAAAACCAACAAAAACCCATAAAAATCAGAAAATTTGAAAAATACCAAAAAAGAAAAAGAAAAAAAAAAGAAAAAAAAAAGAAAAAAAAAGTAAAAAAAAAGAAAAAAAAAAAAAAAAAGAAAAAAAAGAAAAAAAGAAAAAAAAAGAAAAAAAAAGAAAAAAAAGAAGATATAAGAAAAGAAATAAGAAAAATTAAAAAAGAAAAGGTAAAATAAGAAAGGTAAGATAAGAAAGAAAGAAAAGAAAGAAGAAAAAAGAAAAAAGAATAACAATAAGAATAAAAGCATAAAAAAAGTAAAGTAAAAGAAAAAAAAAAGAAAAAAAAAAAAAAAAAAAAAAAAAAGAAAAAAAAAGAAAAAAAAAGAAAAAAAAAAGAAAAAAAAAAAAAAAAAAAAAAAAAAAAAAAAGAAAAAAAAAAAAAGAAAAAAAAAAAGAAAAAAAAAGAAAAAAAAAGAAAAAAAAAGAGAGAAAAAAAAAATGTCAGTGTATCTGGAATGAAAAAAAAAACATCACAGTACCCCTTAATTGTGGGAGCCATGGTCCACTTTAGTGGATGGTGGCAGGGGCTAGTGGAGATGTTGGTCTATCAGTCAGTTGCTTGGTGGCCAGGCAAAGGGGGAGGGTAGCTTAGGTTAGTAGGGTAACATGAGAGGGTAGCTTACAGGTGGGTGGGTGGTTGCTTAGGCAAGGGGGGAGGGTAGCTCGGTCTGTCGAGGGTGTGGAGGGTAGCATAGGCGGTTAGGGTAGCTTACGGTCAGTTGGGTGGTGGCTTAGGCAAGGGGGCAGGGTAGCTCGTTCAGTCAGTCGGTTGGTCAAGGGTGGAGGGTAGCATGGGTAGGTCAGGGTGGTGGCGCTTAGGCAAGGAAGAGGGTAGCTTGGTCTACCGGTCGGTCAGTCAAGGGTGGAGGGTAGCTTGGTTGGTCAGGTGGAGGGTAGAGGGTAGCTCGGTTGGTCAACAGTAGAGGGTGGAGGGTAGCATGGGTCAGTCAGGGTGGTGGATAGGTAGGGTAGCTTACGGTCAGGCAGGTGGTGGCTTAGGCGAGGAGGGTAGCTTGGTCTGCCGGTCGGTTGGTTAAGGGTGGAGGGTAGAGGGTAGCACAGTCGGTCAAGGGTGGGGAAGGGTAGCTTAAAGTCAGGCGGCTGGTGGCTAAGACAAGGGGGGAGGGTAGTGGTTGGTTGGTCATTTGGTCAAGGGAGGAGGGTAGCAGGATGGGACTTACTTGTGTGATATTCCAGGGGGGAGGGTAGTGGCTGGTTGTTGAGTAGGGTCACACAAGTGGGTTGGCTCAGTCGCGTTGGTTGGTTTGGTTCCTAGGCAGAAGGAGGGTGGAGGGTAGCGAGATTGTTGGGCTAGGTAATGGAGGAGGGGGCTTGGGTGGGCAGTTTGGTTCCTAGGCAGGGGGGAAGGATCAGTTTATGGTGCGGAAGGAGGGGTTGTGGTCAAGGTGGGTAGTGTAGCTTACCGTCAGTGTGGTGGGTTGGCAAGGGAGAGGTAGCAGGTCAGTAATGATGTGGATTGGTTGTGTGGAATTTTAAAAATATGAAAAGCCACTTTTTGGGCTCAAAATGGTGTGTAAAAGCAGAAGGGACAGATAAAAGAGACTGCAAGGTGGTGTGCGGTGAAAATACAAACCTGGAATATATAATCTGGTCAATTCAGGGGTTCAGAATATTTTGTTTACTTACTGGCTGGAAAATGTGAGGAAATTCATAGAAAAATGTGCATGTGAAATGGATCTTTTGTGCTGGGGGGAGCAGATTTAAGCCAACATGTCCTATTCATTCTCAGGGTAGCACACCGTCTAGTGGTCAAGTAACTGAATTGTGGTGTACTGGACCACTAGGCTGTGGTAATCTTTTTTGATATGAAGGACATATAATTGCATGACATGTGTCAGCTTTTTTCAATTTGATTTTTGATAAGCTGTTAGTTGATGAGTTAGTTGATGTTAGTTGTGTTGTTAGTTGAGTTGTTAGTTCAATTGTTAGTTAACTTGTAATTGATGTTAGTTGACATGTTATCCCATGTTAGTCCCAGACCAGCTATGCTAAATTTTATTTGAAAGCCCACTACACTACTAATTTGGGAAAATTTTGTTAGTGGTGGAAAAGCAACGCTACAAATTTGAAAAAAATCCTGTTGGCGGTGGAAAAGCTACGCTACCTTTTATTGTAGCGGTGCTTTTCCACAACTAATGCTACAAGGATTTTGGCAAAAAAAAACGCTACACTACCTGTTAGTGTAGCAGGATGGGATTTCAACTACCGCTAACCAAATCCTGGGTGAAAAATTTCACTGCTACGCTAACGGTTATTGGCCTTGTAGCATAGTGACCCACCGTTGTTCATGATTACAATATAATTGATGTTGGTCTGTGTTGAGTTACGGTGTTCAAATATCATTTTGGGAAAAATTGCATACATAAGATCTTAAATGCAAGATTTGGAAGGGACCTGACAAGAATCATCAAATTTAAGTTTAAGTTTCTTGAAATGTCCCTGCCAAATCTTGCATATAAGAACTTATGCAATTTTTTTTCAAAATGATATTTGAACGTAAGTGGCATGCACTCAACCTTGGACCATTACATTGGATGAAGCAATTCAATGCAAAGGTTGCAGGGATTGTTTGGCTCCCAGAGCCTATTCTTTTAGTTTAATGGAAGATATTTGATCACTTTGTAAAAGTAATATTCAATGAATCTGGCAATAAAATTATAAGGAAAAACTGAACAAGAACATATAACTGTGTATTTTGCAACTCCCTCTGACAACAGTGGGTCTTTGCTTTACTTTACTTTACTAAAACCAGGCCCTTCCAGTAAAGTAAAGCTGTTTTGATAATCTCCTTTACTTTACCAATACTAGTAAAGGAACTTTTGCCCATGGGCTGTTATTGTAGAGAGCCCCATTTAGCATGTTTTATCCCTAGTTAGTTCGATACCTGGGAGTAAAGCTGGCTGTATATTTACTATTACCCCTGGTTATGAAAATAAAAAGGGGTAAAACTGGGTGTAAATGACTTACTGTGGTGAAAAATAGCTTTTGGCTAGCTCTTCCCAAAAATAAAAAATAAATTTCTTCCCCTGATACTGTACCAGTGAAAAAAAATAAAAAATTAGGAAGTGTGTTATAGTAAAGAAAAACCCTTTACCAATCCTGGTACTATTTTTTAAATTATTTGGCCATAAACATCTACTATATCTTTACTTTACTAATAACCGTAAAGTAAGGACCCACTGTTGCCTCTGACAAACCTATTCTTGAAAGGCCTTGAATGGAAGATTATTTGTTAATGTCACACGGTGTCTTGTACAAGAGACGGGTGGGCACTATTTGAAGGGAAGAAAGGAAAGGAGATAGTTTCAAAGAGAGGAATGACTGTTCAAAGTTTTTCTTCGTTTCGAAGAAGAGTTACTTAGGCTCAGAGGGACTTAGAGTAGAACACTGAAAGGGTTCGCAATGAGAAGGCTCGAAGAAGGCGGAATCATGTTATGCTAAAAAACTATAATCTTATTTTGATGAGTAAAGATGGAAAGCATAGAAGCAGACAACTTATATAGGAAATACAAGTGGTGCCACAGGTATGACATAGGTTTGAACAAGAGATGAGGTCATAGGGTCAAAGCAGAAGAAATGAGAGAGGGAGGTCATAGCTTCTGAGATCAAGCAACCAAGGCGAGTCCATGACTGAAGGACCAAGCAAGGGTAAGTGCAATGGGTGTGAGAGAGATTGAATTGAAGTTCGAAGTTTGAGGACTGTGTGAGTTGAAGTTCGAAGGTTTGAAGAGGAAATGTGCAAATCTGGATAAGGGAGTAAAGTGCATGAAGAAGTAATGCCAAAACAAAGGAATACCGGTAAAAGGGGTATTGGTCTTGCTTTTGTTGGCATAACTGGAAAGCAAAGTGCTATCGAATCTTCAAAGGTTTGGAAAGTAACTCTGAAGATTGCTGAGGGTGCATATGTGATGTCATAAGCAACCCAAGGATTAACCAAAGCTTGAAAGTTGCTGAAGCCGTAAAGTATGGTAGAAAAGCATACTTCGCAAATTCAAGGAAGATCCAACTGCGAGATCCTGAGTGCTGAGTGTGATGCTGAGTCTGTTGTATGACAGTTAATTGAATTGATACAATTTGGTTGGCTGAATGAAGATCAATTGTTGGAGATTTGGATCTCAGTATCAGTAGCAGAATATTGTTTTGAATGACACAGAAACTTACCCACTAGTTCATCCTCTTCATTGTTTTCACAGAGATGATTTCATATCAAATGATTCAATACATTTGATGTGGATAGTTGAGAAAGCCAACATGTACATTTTTATTTTCCCAGACTACTCAGAGTTTGGTGAAGTTTTGGTTTCATTTATTTTTCAGAGGGGTGGAATCTTCAGCCACATTGCCAGAAGGGTGGATTGTGCATCTAAAAAAGCCCCCCCCCACCTGGCCAAGGAGAGAAAATCCTCAGTTGAGGGTACAGACCCCATATATTCACCAAGAAGGGTTCCTGGTTGGCACATTGGTATTACTACCTGTTGTATGTATAGTTCTTTGAAGGATGTATTCATTACATTCTAATTGGTTGGAAATACCACATAACATGCATTTGAAGTCCTGAAATTTGTCCAGGGAATGGGGGTCCAACAAAATGAATATGGATGAAAAAGGTAGAAAAAGGTAGAAAACAGGGATGCATGATGGTTTAAAACAACATTTAAAAAAATGTGATTCAAGAAATTATTGATTGCCAAACTTGGTCCAATGCAATCAATAAGACCCTGAATACAATTCAACCCATTGGACCAAGTTTGGCCTCAGACAGCTCTAGATTTCACTCCTGATATAGTATAAGACTCATGAAAACCTTGATGATCCAAGCTTTAAACCTGCTTGACTCATCCATAAGTTGATTCTTTTTGTGTCATTTCTGACATGGTTGATGATTTCCTTTTTTTTAAATCTTGAGCTTGTTTTTATTATATTTTTAATTCTGTGGTATGATTTGAGGACTTCCTATTACTTTATTGGTGGTGGATGCATCCAATCCTTTTTTCTCATCTTGTATTAAATGGTTATCAAAATGGATGATTGGATTCTGGACAATTCATTTCTTGTAACTAATCATTTACTGATGATAGCCATAAGAATGCAAGTAGAAAAGAAACAAAGCCAAAAAGAAAGAGCAGGATCAAAAAAACTCCTTGATCAATCTCTCAACCCAAGTGATATGTATCACTTTGTGAACTGGAGAGATGTGAAGTTTTCTGAGCTCAAATATGATTCATCGATTCCATGTTTTTTTAATTCTGTGGTATGATTTGATGACTTCCTATAACTTTTCTCGGTGAGGGGATGATTCCTTGATTCCATGTTTTATTTAATTTTTCTACTCATTCTGTGGTATGATTTGATTACCCCCCCTATTTATTGCATAGTGGTGTGTTATCTCATGTTAGCCTGACTTGTAGCAGGAATTTGCTATGCTAAATTTTATTTGAAAGCCTGCTACGCTAATAATTTTGGAAAATATTGTTAGTGGGGAAAAACTACACTACAAATTTGAAAAATCCTGTTAGCGGTGGAAAAGCTATGCTACTTGTTAGCATAACGTGAGATTAATCACAACTAACGCTACAAGAATTTTGGAAAAAAAAGAACCACTATGCTACCTGTTAGTGTAGCAGGATGGGATTTCAACTAACGCTAACCAAATCCTGAGTGAAAAATTTCACCGCTACGCTAACGATTATTGGCCATGTAATGTAGTGTAGCGTAGTGCCCCACCGTTGGAAGAAGGCATGTGAGATTGGCATTGAATCTTTTGTATTCACAAAAAAAGAATGGAGAGCAAAATTTCACAAGTGATCCAAAAATCAGTTGAAATTCTGCTAGTACAAAATTTCAATGTCTCCAAGTCCTGTATTTGTTTAGCTCTGAAAGGCTTGGAAAATCACTACAACAAATCAATGAATTGGGTAGACAAGACATGGTTTGTGCTCCCAAGAACCCTTATAAAAAACAATTAACAAGCCTCTGATTTTGGTGTAATGTTGAATCCCAAATTCAACCATGTACTGACACCTTGAAAAGTGAATGATCACTTCACTTCAAGTGAAATATCAGATTATAAATGAGCCTTTGTACTCTGATGTGTCCCTTGAAGTCAAGTGATCATTCATTTTTGGTGGTGTGAGAGATTTTCAGCTCTAGAGGAAATTAGGTGAAGGAAAAGGGCTGACAGATTTTTGAAGGTCCGGAACAAGGAGCTTAAATGAATGACTGGATGGCTTCAATTCTCAGACATGACAGTGTTATTACTAGTGGAAAAATGACTGGTGTGAATAGAAAAACTTTGGACCTGGTATTGTATTGTACCACAACACCCCACCATTGATGCCACTAACCTGATAACCAACCCATTGGCACAGTAAGCTCCCTTTGCATCTGGTTCTGGTCCCTAATCTTGGTGAAGAACAGGAAAGCAGACCTCACGTTTGGGAAGTTAGACTAAATAAAAGTGCTTCAGAATCAAACAACTGCATATTATGTGGTGAAATAACAATGAATGACTAGATTTAGGTCAAGATATTTCATGAATCTTGATTTTTCCAAAACTGTATTCAACTAACTCTCAAAATTTACTTGCTATAAATTCAAAATCCTTTGTTTCAAGTTATTGTTCTTCAACAGTTCCATAGCATATCAACTCTCTATGCAACAAACACAATCATGTTGTGTCCCCCTTTTTTTCTATAAATACTTAAAATTTCCTCATAAACTTGTTCCCTCATGAGTCATGGGATCCCTTTTTAAATCTCAGCATTAAATTCAAAATCCTTGTTTCCTTCACTCAAAAGAGCCTGATGAAACTATGAATTCGAAGCTGAGAGTGTGATTGAATAAAAGGAAAAAATGATATTTTGAGAAGAGGGGCTTATGAGATTGATGAATATCTCACAGGGTTGGCTAAGGATGGTGTGGAAAAAAATTAAAGATAACCAGTAGTTTTTCATTGTGCAAGACAAAGACTTTTTGATAGGCTAACTACAACTGGTGATGTGGTTGAGACTACCTTTGATAATGGATATTCCAAACAAGAAATGGTTGAGAAATAATAAATTTGCTATGATTTTTAAGGAAAAAAATCCGGAATTCACACAAAACACTAGAAGAGCAAAACAATGACAGCTGATAAGCCGTACCAATCAAGTTTCATAGACTACATGCATGATTGTTGGTCAGGCATACATAACAAAGATATTGAGCAGACTATAGAGTGAGGATGGGGCGGTGGAAATAATAAAAGACCGAGTTTTTGGGAACCAGAAGAGAAGAAGAGATTCAGCAGAACCTCCCGATTTGGAGCTGTGAGGAGTAATCGAGCTAAACTAGGCCGGTCGGCGGGCCCTTCGGGCTTCTCCTACGGAGACGTCCCGCGGGGACGCCGGGTCATTCCCCCGGGACCTGCGTTCGAGAGGCTTGTAGACTGAACCGTACGCAACCCTCGGATTCGTGGGCATGCTTGAGGCTGGGACAGTCTCTAATGTAGCGGCCCTCCCAGGTTGCGCCGCAAGTGACGTCGCAGGTGAAAGACACGACTCTAACTTTACAGTCGCATCGCGCACACTGATCGTGGTCAAGGCATTGAATCCATTTATCGCAGTTGGTTTTGTGGGGTTGAATTCTCCACGAAGGAGTTGCCCCGCACGAGCACCATTCTTTGTCGGGATCGATGACTTCGACTTAAGTAGCGGAAATTAAACCGCAGAGAATGGCAAACAGGATTACTATCGCAATATTCGTCCGCAACATGTCGATCGGGTGTGGTCAGATGATATGACGATGGTTTTGTGTGAGCGTTCTATTGCTATGTGATAATGTCTGGCGACAAGTGTGAGCTCGGAAGGGATTAACTGTTAGAGCATCCGCATCGGTTGAACGAATTTAACCGGATTAGCGAGCTTGTTTTATACCTGGAGTAAGCTAATCCCTGTTATTAGATGATTGGATGGGTGAAAAACTGGTTGAAGAACAGGGTCTATTTATAACTTCTGCCATCTGGACTTCAGCCTTCTTTAAAGAAGCAGTACGTTTCCGGCAAGGGCCATCCTGCCCGAAACTGCCCGGCGATTACCATCCTTCCCAACTCTTGCCGGCAGCTAAGCTAATGGCTTCAAACAAAGATACAGTGGGATTGAATAGCAGGATTGAAGCCTTACAGTATTGGTGGGAAGGAAAGCCCTCTTGGCTCGGAGGGACAACGTGTGACAAAGTATCGAAGTTCATTGTTATCCTACCAATCATGGATACAAGATCCGTGGAGGTGTCTCAGCATTTGGATGGTGAAACGGTGAGCGATTTCTGCAAGGAGGTAACTAGCAGGCCAATTGATTCTTCAACTAATACAACAGGTCTTCAACAATGTGTGGATGATGGGGGTATGTATGAATCTGAAAATATCCATTCAAGTCCATCGGAGGGCGGCTGGAAGCGGGGCATGAAGAAATGATGGGCGAGGGGTAGCAGAAACACTGATTGCTCTTAGTAGCTGTAGGGTGCACTCTCGATGAGCTGGTCTTGGAAATTGTCGGTATCCAGACTTACGAGCCACCTGGCTTCCAAAGCTGGAAGATATTTGCAAGGCTGTCCAACTTCCAGGTCACACATGTACATGACTCGAGGCAGTTGGTTCCACATCAACTATTCTGTCAAGACAAGGTTACTGTTGTGCATAGCGCTCACCTCAACCACTTCAAAGAGACAGTGTTGAGGTGTAAGTCTCAAGTTGTTCTGCAATCTCGTCAGGTCTCAGCAAGAACGTCTCAAGAATCGACAGTCAAGAATCAAGAGGATAGGTAGAAGCCCAGTCAATCAGCTTTAACTCGATGTTGGAACTAACCCTCGATTGCACTTGGAATCGGATAAATCAACAACAACAAAAACAGAACTCGAGTTTAGGTATCTTTATCTCATGATTCATTTCTTTGTTCAATAAGTAACATGTTTTTTTCTGAGTCTTCATCAGTTCTCTTGATCTTTTCATCACGTTATCGTTCTGCGTCGTCTATTTCTATTGTCTAGTTACCATTGATTATCCGGTCTATCCTTTGCTTGTCTGTCTTACTTGTCTGTTTCTTGTCTAATGTTTCTTTCTTTTTCTCTTCGTTCGTTTATGTTAATATTTATTAATTTTCTGGTTGCTCTACTGCTACATAGACGGATGGTCTCCTACCCAAAAAGCCAAAATCAACTCGAAATCACCAGGGAACTGATTAGTTAACTTAAATTTAATAATTAGAAACCAGGAAGAACACTGTAAAGATGTTTCCCAACTGGAAGACCACTTGGGAAGTAGCGGAGGCCAAGTGGCACGAGGACCGCAGACGTTGGGGAGCATCTCAGATACATTGCTTCAACTTTCTCTCTCCCTCTCCGGCGACAAAAAGATGGTGATCAGTCGCTTGAGGGTAGGCCGCTGTCGCAACTTGCCGTATTTTGTGTTGTATGAGAAAGTCGTGACCCAAGTGGAAAGTGTGGTACATAGAAAACGTGTTGAGTGCCTTGGGGCACGTCGGAACGCCAGAGGCATTGATTAAGCAAGAGTTCAAAGCCCCAAGAGGAATATCGTGGTCGTCTTATTGAACGTAAGCCATTATCCTCCGATGTTTTCCTTGCAAACGTGACCAAAGACCAGCCGCCCGGCGGCGCCAGTCTCAATCCTTTGACCAAGAAACCGACGACTAGTCAGACGCATGAACACCACAGGCCCTACAGAACCGTCCACTGGAAACCGGCTTCAGTGCAGCCGTGGGGGTCAAGGGTTGTGCGGGCATTAATCTGACTTCTTCGGCAGGTTTGTCCATGGAGATATAGCTCCATCGGAGCGAGCTTGGTTCGGCAGCAGCAGGCAGCAGCACACGTATCTAAATAATATATCACAAAATACATTCCAGATTGATTGAAGTTTGGGGCTCAACAGGAATCTCGCAAGTCACGTAACGCATCCACAGCTAATCCACAGTGCCTTCATTAACATCAGCTGTTGCATGGATTCTTCGGCATCACCTGTATGTAACGCAGTGTGGTGGCGTTATGTATTTATTTGAATGAAGGAGACGCAACATCTTCCTATGTCGTGCGCTGTATACCGCCTCTTGCAAGGATGTACATCGCATGGAGGCAAACACATAAAGAGGCCTCCGTTCGCTGTCCCCGTTCGGAACTCTCACCAGTCTTTACCAAACATCTCTCATTTCCAGTGTCACCATCCTCAGATAAATCTGATTGGAGTTATACTTCAAAGTTTCTCGTTCCCCTCGTACATATTACCATCGCCGTCCGATCATTAACGACATGACTTGCAAACTGTACCATGTGTTGTTGGTCGCTTGCGCCGTTGCGCTGGCTAACCAAGTATGCGCCGCTACCTTGGCTAACAAGACAGTGGGTTTGGCCCCCACCGACGCAAAGAACAACTCGCTCCGGATTCCTAAACTTCCCCCATCATTTGGTGTGACTCTGTCGGGCATGGAATTTGCATCAAACTCCACCGGTGACTCTGCAAGCCCCTCCGACCTTGGCGGCAAAAACTCGACCGAAGACCCTTTCACCCTACCGGATTTTGACCAAGCTGTCCATTATCTAGAAGATCGTGAGGTCAGCTTGATTAAGCTTCCTCTTTCATGGGAGAGCCTACAGGTATGCAGTCTCACTCCGATAAACATACCTTCAACCGGGTTGGGTGGAGAAAATGATTGTGCTGATTTTCATTGTCTTCTATCCAAACAACGATACAACAAACAAGCAAAACATCACCCAGTTGGAGGCTTACACTGATGTCGTCGCCACTGTCACCTCCCGAAATGCGTCTGCCATAGTCACTCTTTCGATTTCCAGCGTTCATTTTTCCAATTTTACATCAAATGCTACCATCCACACGGACGGCAAAAAAAATAACCACAAGGTCGCCGAAAAAGAGCACCACAAGAAGTCCAGAAAAGAGCACCACGATGACAGGAATCTCGTCAAGGACGCTGCCAGTGCCTCTTTCGTCGAGCTCTGGGGAAAACTGGCTGAACATTTTCGGCACGATCGTCGGGTCATCTTTCATCTGATGGCAATTCCCCATGGTAGCAGTGAGTCCACACTTAATTTTACCCTCCAAGCGCCCGGTGTTTACGCAGCCAGTTACATTTATTTATTTTTTGCCTTGTTGTTTCTCAGTTCTTCCTAGAAACTGGAATCAGACCGTCCAAGACGCCGTTACAAACATCCGAAAGAGTGCCCGCAACGTGATCATCTTGCCTTCCATTGCAGCTCCCAATGTGACTACCCTCGACAGTTTCAGGGACTTCCCCAAAGACTTTGCAAGAATGCAAAATGTCACCAACCCCGACGGAACCACCGATGGCATTATCTTCGATGTTACTCAAGTAAGTGGTAACTTTTTTTTTCAAACATGTATTGATTGGATTTAAACATTTTCTGTCTTTTTTAGACCTTGGGTCCCAAAGATAATACTTCCCAGCGATGTCCAGGTGTTGATGTATCGAACATTGTTGATCCTGTTGTCAAGATCCTTAAAGAACACCAGAGACAGGCAATAGTTGGCACACTTGCCGCTGGTAGCGACCCATCTTGCACCAGAACACTTGTCAAGTTCGCCAGGGAAGTTTCGAAGGTGGGTCTCCAGCTTACTAGCAGCCAATTTACTTTACATACTGCTGACCATCGTCTGCGTTCCGGACACAGTCATATCCCGCTCTCGCCGGCCTTGTGATGTATGGTGCCGGTGCTTATGACCAGGTGAGTAGTCGCTCGACATGACGTTCGATTCGAGTGTAATGCAGTGGAAGATGTATCCTAATGTGTCTCTTGGACCTTCATAGAATTCACCTTGGGCTTTGATCAAAGAAAGACAACACGACAGCGCCCATTGCGCAGCCGAGTCAGCAGTAAGTCTTACCAGTCTTTCATGCTTCACGTGTCCACCATACGGTCTCTTACCACGTTTCCAATTCTGCGTTATTGCGCCATCTCAGGAGGACTTTGTTGATCAGCCAAACTTCAAAGCGTCGAGCCTTACTTCCACAAGAAGGCTAAAACTGCTACATACAAGGAGGAGTCAAATCAATAAAACCCATCTTTTTTCCAATTTTCCCTCAGCCATGGCTCGTCATAACGAACAAAGTCAACAAATTCGGATTGCAGTTGCAACATTTCATCTTTGAAGATTTTTTTTGGCTTCATACCCTCGGTCGCTTGAAGATCGGGTTTCATTTTATTTTATTGGAGTAACCCTTTTTTTCCCCACTTTGTTTCGAAGAAATTGATTTTCTGTCTACATCCCCACTAAGCGGACTTGATACTTGATTTGTTGTCTAGCTATGTAGACCCAAGAGTTTCCGGCTAAATTCACAATCAGATTACTATCCTTGCTATTACCTTCTTTCTTCTTCTTTCGTTTTGGACTATCAGAATGACACGATTAGGAATGATATCCCTCAATCAAACCTTGCTCAACACGTTCCCCAATCAATATTCTTTTGTGGGGCTGTGTAATCTGCTATCAATCATGAGTGCCGAACCCAAGGGTCTAGGGAGTCAGTCATAGTTGAGATGCTAACCTAAAACAGTATGTTTTCTACAGGGTGAGAACGCGAAGGAAACCACTTGGGATGCACGTCGTTTCTGAATGAAATTCGGAGCCAGAGAGCTGTAAGAGGTTGTGATGCTCTATGGTCGCAAATCTAACCCACTCAAAGACCCATTCCAACAAATAGTATGTAACGGATAGACTGAGGACGAGTTGTCTTCCACCTTGAATCTAATACATGGGGTCCGTCGATCCCAAACTTAACACAAGTCCTATCTCCCTGCTGTGCGCGGCTTTTGCTGGCGTATGAAGTGACCTCACATCGCCCGCGCCGACCGTGTGAGACAGAGACCCATCGGGCTCCCTTCACGAGACAGGCTTTGTTGGGCTCGCGTCAATCCAGGATAGGAAGGACGCCTTTGGATCTTTGATTGTGCTGTGACCTAGAATGATTTGTATGTACTAGTCCAAACCTCTCCTCCGGGAGTTGAATATTGTAACTTTACAAAGAATTCGTCGGATTATTCAGGGTGAGGAGTCCCTTATCTATGAGACAGCCGTAACGTGAGGAAAGTGAGGGTGGGCTGGCATAGCTCGAGTTCAAGACGTCCCGAGCTTTTCGGGAAAGAAGATCCACACTGACAGTGAGCTCATAGAGTCGGATCGAGAAGAAAGACGGTGGCCAGAGATCACGGCAAGCAATCGGCGACGACTCAAAGAAGCGGACCGCGCTAGAGATCGCCGAATGACTGTATGTTAGTGGACACTGTGCTGGGAGCTGCCTGAGCTCGCTGCAAGCTCGACCAACTCCAAAAGATCCTACATATTTTCCCTCCCAGGAAAAATCGCCTGGCTGACTTGGCCCTGTCTTTCTTCCGGTCGGTTAAGCTGCAGGATCCTTTACACCCTGCTGGCTTCATCCTTCATCCCACCGAAGCAAAGCCTTGGACGACTCTTTGTTATTTGTTTGTTTTAGAAATCGTCTTGGACCTCACAGAGCTGCAGATGGAAGGTACATTTTATACCAAATCGACAAGCGGTCCATATTGCGGTTATTCATTGGCTTCAAACCTGTTACAGTAGTTTCACATCCTGTGACAGTCTATCTCTAAATCTCTATAACTGGAGTAGCAGTAGTGAAAGGACTCTTTTCCTCCATCCTTTCACTCACACTCACATCATAGTGCACTGCTACTCCAGGTCAGTCTCATTCTCTTTTCATTGTTTCTTTCTTTCTTTCTCTACTCTTTTCTTTACTCAATGAAATTTATCCTTTCACTCACACTCACATCTTCGTGCACTGCTACTCCAGAAACATTAA